>JAACJT020000032.1:1372473-1424065 GCA_009936485.2 Gymnarchus niloticus | reverse complement strand
GCAAACTTTGATCCTGCGGGCTGTTCATGATCTGAAGAAATGTCGATGGAAATTTTTTTTTTTTTTGTTTGTTTGGGGGGGGGGGGGGGGGGAGGTATTTCATTGGATAATTGATGTTTTGGATGATTGGAGTTGGAGTACTTGTAATTGGATTGTACATACTTTGAGTCAGATACTAAAAAGTATACATTTTAGTTACTATACTAAAATATTCCCATCCATTCATCCTTTTTTTCTTACCACTCGGAATGCATCCCAGAAATGTATCCCCTTAACTTTTAAAACACAACTGACACTGTTCCTCAAGTTATAGAATTCTACAGAAAATGCCAAACTTTAAAGTGTACAGTTAATATTCAAAGTAATAAAAACTATGTTAAATGAGGGAACTACATCTCCAAAACAATGTATTCTATGAAGAAGAAAGAAATTTTAGTGAATATTATACAAGAAACAAAACATGATACATAGTGTCAAAGCTTCAATGCAGAGGGTAGACATGCACATATTTATATATGCGTGATTTTGGCTAATTCTTTTAAATTATTGTTGTTAAGATTTTTTGACATTAGTGCAACTCTCGCATGGAGAGACAAAAAAGTAATAATCTCCAAAATTTAAAGTGAAGATTGAGCTGATTACAACATATCTTCATGTATGCACACGAGCACAATAATACATCCATTCAAAGATTGTGCAATGCTTCTTTCTGACTATTTTTCTAATTGTGTTCTTCGACACCTGATTTTCATGTGTTCACACCCCATCACCTACAGGCATTAAGTAAAAACAAATCTTTCAGTTATAGGGCAGGTTAACAGTTGACGTGCTGTTACAAGTCTGAGATGCTTGATAATGGCAAGAATTCCACACGTAACGTCACATTTTATGTTGCCTGTTAGCCTTTGCAACTTGGAAAAGAATATATGAGGAAGGTTGAGTTCACCAGCCAGATTTGTTTTGGGCAAAAATGCATGGAAAAGCATACATGTCATTTACATACATGCCATCTCAAACCTGAAGAAGTCGACATCAGTTACCGCTATGAGAAGATCACAAAAGATCCATCCTACCCCAAACACTGCTAAAAAACTGCTTTTTGCCTACAACCGCTGCCAGACTGTCCCATCCCTCCCCAGGTCCCCACATTATGCCCCATCCCCTCTATGTGTCATACTGCTGTTGGATACTTTACACTGTCACCATTTGTACTGTTCTTTAAAGACTTTATATCGTTTTTGGATATTTTTGAGTATTCTTGCTAAATGATATTTTGTTGCTGTGTGTGCAATGACAATACATATTCTTTTCTTATCTTAAATAGTTTTCTTGTTGTCTTAATATATAGAGATAACTTTCCTTCTCCATGATGCCATGTATTTCCTGAAGTGCACCATTCCATCTGCAGCAAAGCACCCCCACACCGTGCCGCTGCCACCCCCATGCTTCACGGTTGGGATGGTGTTCTTTGGCTTGCAAGCCTCACCCTTTTCTCCCCAAACATAATGATGGTCATTATGGCCAAACAGATCAATTTTTATTTCATCAGACCAGAGGACATTTCTCCAAAAAGCAAGATCTCTATCCCCATCTGCACTTGCAAACTGTAGTCTGGCATTTTAATGGCGGTTTTGGAGCAGTGGCTTCTTCTTTGCTGAGGAGCCTTTCAGGTTATTCAGGTTATGTTGATATAGAACTCGTTTTACTCTGTATATAGATACTGTTTACCTGTTTCCTCCAGTATCTTCGCAAGGCCCTTTGCTGTTGTTCTGGGATTGATCTAAACTTTTCATGCCAAAGAACATTCATCTCTAGGAGACAGAATGCGTCTCCATCTTCAGTGGTATGATGGCTGCGTGGTCCCATGGTATTTATACTTGTGTACTATTGTTTGTATAGATGAACGTGGTAGCCTCAGGCACTTGGAAATTGCTCTCAAGAATGAACCAGATAAACCAAGCTGTTTAAAGACACAGTTAACTTAGTGTATGTAAACTTCTGACACACTGGAATTGTGATATAATCCATTAAAAATGAAATAATCTGTCTGTGAACAAGTGTTGGAAAATATTACTTGTATCATGTACAAACACCTTGCCAAAACTATAGTTTGCTAGTATGAAATGTTTGAACTGGTTAAAAAATGAGTGTTAATGACTTCAACCTAAGTGTATGTAAACTTCCGACTTTAACTGTAAAGGCAATGGTCACATAACAGAGTTGCTGTTTGGGCACTAAGATACTAAGACACTAAGTTAGCCATAGTCTGAAGATACGGTCAAAACAAAAGTAAAACACACCAATTTATACAGAAACTTGGAACAAGGACCAGTGGAATCAATCAATGTGAACAATTACCATCACTTTAGGCTCCCACCCAAAATGTACAGCAGCCCTACCTCCTACTACAGAGAAAAACTTCCAGGGCTGCATTTTGAATGCATTCACTCATTGTTACCCAACAGACCAGTCCTGTCTTGGATATTCTTACACAGACACTCCTTTGTACATGTGCAGACATGCACCAACAGAATGAATAGGAACTGGCACCTTAAATTTACGCATCTGAGATATATAAACTGTCATAGTAGAGGTGCTATGTCTCAGTTCATAAAGGGTTAAAACAGATTGATGTTTGGCATGCCATAGCCAAAGTACTATATATAACCTTCTTATTTATGTTTTCAACAAGGATTTAAGTATATATTAACATAAATAATGAGGTGAACCAGGGTTCCATATCGAGACTAGTGGGATAAACAACAGTTATGTTGTTCCAGATACACACTCACAATACTTGTGAGTATGATCACTCAGGTCATCAGTGTAGAACATTGTTATCATAATGGTGGACAACACAGTACAAGTACAACACTTAAAGAACAAGACGTAAAACAATGAACATACTGTAAGCCACTAACAAAACACAAATTAACTGTAAGATAAAACTAATAATGAATGCAATACAGTAAATGGTATCTGGCATTATGTGCACCAGGAAGATTTAACAGAACTACACAACAGGTCCCCACTGGTTCCCCCAGGTGTCCAGCATCCCTGGCAACCCCAAGGTCCCGGTCACGTAGGTGATGACCTTGCTCTTACCATCCAGAAGGCCCACGGGACCAGGGCAAGGTGGCAGTCCCTCTTGTATCAAATGATGTTGATTGCAAACTGGGTGGCCAGTGTCTCTTTCAAGTGCTGGACAAGAATGTCACTCTGTTGTACTGTTCATCCTGATCCACAGCCACTGGCAGACCATGCTGAACACGTCATCCTTAAAGTTTCACCCGTGATCACTGTACAGCTTCACAGATGTACTGAAATGGCAGAACATTTCAAACACCTCCTCAGCAGTGATGGGGGTCCTGTGATCAAGAGCCATCTATGCCTCTGGCCACTTTTGTGAAGCATTCCATAGCCACCAAAACACAGTGGTTCCCTGAGTCCATGAAACAGAATGAGGCCAAGACGTGCTTCAGCATGTTGAAAAGGTACATCATGCTGCAGGTCTTTGGAGTGGGGGAAAACACACTCTTCATGAGGCACTCAAATGTATCATAGAATTGCAAAATTCAGTCAGCATAACCAAAAACTACAAAAGGCCCGTACCAATTGTAAAGGCGGTGATAGGTCGCAGACCCATCCCCAACCATCCCTTAGCAGGCGAACAGGTGTAGCCCCATGATGTAGGAGTTTTGGATTCTGATAAGCTAGGGCTGTGTATTATTTCATGGCCACCAGTAGCCGCATACATGAGCCTCTTCCCCTGCATTTCCTGGTCACCATCCTCACAGTAGTAAAGGTGATGCTCACTATCAACACCAGGAATCATGCCGAGACAGATGTGAGATCATGAACCCCACATTCTGACACAGCCTGATAGTTGCGGTCCAAGTATAGTCCTCAGGTCTGTCCAGGTGACTCACCTGGGCCTTCCATCTGTAAGGGAAATAAGGTCTTTCATGTGTGGTCCCTGCACAGTGCCATCTGGACCCCATTTCTCTAGCGGTGTTGAGGCTGGACAACTGTGTCTTATGTGCTCTGCTCCCTCACAATAGTTGCAGAGCTCATCCCACTGGTGCTTCTGCAGTCTCTTTGGGAGCCGCATCAGCTGGACTTAGCAGATAGATACCTCAACTTCATCTTCTGTATAGACACATATTTCAGCTGGGAAAATTCAGTATTGCGGGGTTGCCACATGCTGAGGAGCTAGCACATTCTCCACCCTTTCTGTAAGGGCTATCTTGAGGGTCTGCAAGGCAAAGAGGGAGGTATACTGCTGCAGCTGGTCTGGTGTAAATGTTCTCATGAAGACATGGAGAGTCACTACCATTGGAAAATTGTGTCAAACTGGGGGTAGCTGCTCTGGGTTTAGTGGAGCAGGTAGGCTTCAAATGACCACAGGTTGTCACCTTCCTAGTGCTGGGGACTGAATAGCTTGTCCTTTGTGGTATTGGTGGAAGCCTGTCCAAACTATCTTTCCAAGCTGTGATTTGAGCCCCATAGTCCTGCCACTCTGCTAGGTAAAGATTGGGAAGAACCTGAAAAGTACTCTACTCCAACACTAGCACCAGGTACACAGTAATTCTCTGAGTGCTCTATCCATTGTGCCATGCTGCTAGTTGTACAGTAGTAGGTGTAGTTCTAGCATGCTTCAAGAGCTTGAGAGCATTCTCTGGGGGCTTCCATCAACCAGCACACAGGGCTGCACAGAGCCAATCTCTGTTGTAGTAGACGGTATCACCTAACTTGTGTTCTCCTGGCAGTTCCTCACATCCCCACAGAGATAACGCATTTGGACACGGCACACTCAGCATTTTTCATTTTGTTGCACAAATCACAAATGTTAAAGCACATACAGCATAGCACACATTTAAATGTATTTCCCACTGCATTGATGCATTTCTTATTTGATTCATCAAAAGAGTTTTTACACTCATCGGGTTGCAGTTTTTACAGAATTGATGCAGTTTTCAAAGCACTAGCCTTATTCTCAAAACTCTAGAAGCAATTCTGAAAATAGTAAATACGTTTCTCATAGCGCTACAGCCACCTGCTCAAAAGAACTTTAAGCACTGAAACCATGATCACTATATGTCAAACCACACAAGTCAGTCAATGAGCTTAAAATTTTTACCAAATATGTAGCAATCTTTGTTCTTTGGGTGGACTGATAAAAAAATGTTTGAACCACATTTAGACATACATAAAGTGATTTTTGACAATACAAAAAAGGTAAATACACACATCAGAAAATGAAAATGTTTATTTTATAACATTATTAATACATCTGAGTACAGTGGAAATACATAAATCAGTAAAATTTTTATCAAATCATCAGGGCTGTAACACAAAGAAATGGCAATCCTTTTCACAATATACAATAAACAAAAGATAAGGAAGACTTCAGTATAAACTGGAAAACAATGTTTGAAACACATTTTGAAATGACCAAAAACACCAACCCTCATGTTTCATTGACCATCAAATCTGTCCTCTCTGTTGGGCCCCAAGATTTTGTCAACATCACATCGGACGTTCTGGGTTGCAAAGCACTGAGGTAAGAACCTTCTAGCATATCTCAGCCAACCTTGACAACCTTGACAACCCTCAACGGTGATGTTATGCCAAGCCACATGCATTGCCTCCAGTAATGACATTTGGTTATGGGGCTGATGATCATACACCTTCTACCCCCATGCAGAGAAAAATTCTGGGTTGAGGGAAGGTGAATATGGTGGCAAGAACTCTATGAACATTCAAGGTTGGGCAGCAAAAAAACTCACTGCACTGAAGTGTTGAAACGTGACATTGTCTCAGATTTCCAGATAATGTGACAAGTCAGGCCTCACCACCATTCTGTCATCCTCAGGATGGAGAGCGCTGTAAAGGCCCTTTAAGAAATGAACTAGGTGCTTCGTGTTGTATTGTCAAATGTCAGGAATATGGCAGTTTGTTAGAAGCTATATAAGAATAGCAAGCACCCCCCCATTCTACATGTGCAAGTCATGGGTAATTGTAACCATTTACTAATTACAGGCCTTTATAAGGTCTACCTCAGTGTTGCTGCAGGAAAACAATGGAGCAAGCAGCAAATGTAAGAGCCAGAGGTAGAGGTGTCAGAATTCATGGTGGAGGGGTGAGAGGAGCGCAGAGAGGACGAGGGGGCAGGGGGCGTCAAAGGCGACTCAACATATCAAATGAGATCAGGGCTGCCATTGTTGAACATGTAGTAAACCATGGCTTAAGCATGGCCGAAGCTGGACGAAGGGTCCAGCCGCACCTCAGTGGCATCCATGATACGAACGTTCAGAAATGAAAACAGGTATATAACCAAAATCCTGCACATTGCATATATATTTTACTGTTTCCGTGCAAGCTTGGTAATGGTATACTGTAAGAGATATTTGTACTGTTGAATTCATGGATTCATGTTTGTGCCATTTCAGGATTGTACCACTTCCCCATTTTTATGGCACAGGCCCATTATTTACACCAGAACAAAATATAACAATTGTTGACATGGTGAGGGCCAACAACGCGATTAGACTTCATGAAATCTGCAGTGCTATTCTACAAGATGACACCTCCTTTCAGAACATCACCTCTGTCAGTGTCTCTAAAATAGATAGGGTGCTGAAGAGACAAGCTGTAACAATGAAACAACTCTGCAGGGTCCCTTTTTCCAGAAATAGAGGGTGAAGGAGCAAAGGCTCCTGTATGTGCAGGTACAATAATGTTTTTCCCTTCAATATGTCAATGTAATTTGAGGCCATACTTTAAACATAGTTTTGTAATTTTTTTCTTTGAGTGGTGTGTTAGACTATTGGATGTTCATTGGCAATTTGATCTGATATGCTGTTTTTTGCTTTGCAGAGAGAGCTGGAAGCGAATGACAAAGCATACACGTTTGTGTATGTGGATGAAGCAGGATTCAACCTGAACAAAGTCAGGCGACGTGGCAGAAACATAATAGGCCATCGAGCCGCAGTGGATGTGCCAGGTCATCGTGATGGTAACATAACCATGTGTGCTGCAATATCAGAGGATGGTGTAATCCACCACGTTCCCACCATCGGACCCTATAATACAGCTCGTCTCCTTGATTTCTTAGGAGGGCTTTACAATGCTCTCATTCCTGAGAATGAGAGGGGAGTGGTGAGACCTGATGCCACAATACGTAGTTATTTGGGACAATGTCAGTTTTCACCACTCCAGTCTTGTCAGGGAATGGTTTACTGCCCATGAACACATGTCAATGGAGTTCTTACCACCCTATTCACCCTTCCTCAACCCAACAGAGGAATTCTTCTCGGTGTGGAGGTAACATGCATATGACCATCGGCCCCATGACCAGATGTCAATGGATGCTGCTTGTGGAAGCATGCTGAGGGTGGATACGGCATTCAGTAAACAGTAACTCAAAAAGGGAATACCAGCTGTTCTGGATCTGATCTTACCTCTCTGTCTGCCCAGAGAATTTCATCCACACTACGTACAATATTTTCTCTGGCCAAACAGCATGCATTGAAAGAATCTTTTGGAAAGCCTTATCCAGGCTTGGCAATCCTCTGCTGTAATGTCACTGCAAGCATCTCCCATTGCTTGCAGCAGAGTCACCTGCTGATTAGGATTACAGTCATATACACTACAGGCCAGAAGTTTGGGCCCACCCTCTGATTTTAAACTATAAACGATACACTGCTTTTTCAAACTTCTATTACAAGAAAACATTAGAAATACTTAAAACAAATGTAACTGACTGGTTTTGAAGTGTAATGTAACAATATACATTGCAAGTGCAATTTAGTAAATGCTTGTGGATCAGTACGAGTTTCATCACAATAACCACCCCTTGCATTTATCATAGCAGCACAGATTTGCGGCATCCTTTCCAGCAATTTTTGGAAATAACTTGTGTCCAAACCTTCCCAGCACCTTTTCAGGCATGCACATAGTTCTGTCTCATTTGCAGAGGTGGAAAGTTCAGGTCCAGAAAGTACAAATCTAGACCAGGATTTTGTTTCAACCAACCAGTTAAGTACTTTGGGCAAAGCTAGTGTGAGGTATGTGTACACATTCAGTCAGTGAATGAGTAAAATGACTTTCTTTTAGAAGAATCAGAATCAGAATCAGAATCAGAATATCTTTATTGTCATTGTAACGAGTACAACAAAATTAAGTGCAGTCCCTGTGTCAGAGAGATTTATACAGGAAAATAAATAAGGAGAAAACAAAAACAAATGAAGACATGAGTTGTCAGTGTCATACCACAGGTAGATATCCTGCCACTACCTACACTAAAGTATTTATGATCCTCTTGAGACATCCTGTTTTAAATATTGAGCAGGAAGTAGGTATCAGGCAAGCAGAAGAACCTAGTGGGGGTGTCCCGGGTACATGGTTGGGTTAGAATGAGGGAAGCACACACTGGACAGGACAGAGGTAAAAATATGGAGGGAGGGAAGGCGAAAGGCATCAAAGACTGTCCCGTGTAATATGGGCCATCATTGTACATGTGTTCAACCACGGCCTGACGATGAGTGAGGCAGAATGACAGGTACAGCCTGACTGTGAGGACATCATGGTTGAGTCTGGCTGGGGGTGACTACAACATGCAAAAAAGATGTTTCCCTCTGGACCTCAGGGGACATGACATCAGGTATGACATAAATGTAGCGATGTGGCCAGACAGAGAGGACAGAATGGATGCCCTATGAGGCATTTCAGCTATATTGTACGATCTCATTTTACTTACAGTCTTATAGTAGAACTTTATTTACACTCCTGTCCTTGTGAACATATCACTTGCTTACCATTTTATGGTTACGTTCTTGTTTTCATTTCTGGATCATTCCAGCGTATTTTTTCAGTACTGCGACTGTATTTGCCTGTTTTATTTTTGACATTGAATTGTACGAATATTCTGGCTTTTTTTTTCCAAATTTTCCTCGACATGGCTTTCACATTTGTAATGAATCCAATACTTCATACACAGTCAGTAAGTTTTTGAAGAAAAAAGACAGCTTTTTGTGTTATATCCATTTGGTGTTGTAGTTATTCACCAGCATTGCATGTTTTGATACACGTATTTAATATTTTGAGCGTTTCTGGTTATTTTGCACAGGTATGTGACAGTTTTGAGAAATGCTTCGAGTGTTTTGCCAATTGCGTGTGGGATTCAGAAAATGGCGCTTCTGGAGTGAGAAACGTGTCAAAGCAATTAAGACAAACGGTAAGAAAAGGCTGCTTTAACAGATCCAAAACATGTATCACTTTATTTAAAAAGAAAATATGTTTCAAAACATTATTTAAGCAATGAGATTCAAAATGGCACCATATTTATGGAGTATTATGAGTGTGAACATTTGACTTGTGCAAGCACTTCTTTTGGCACTAATTTCCATTGCAATCTTTAACATTCTTCCTGGGAAATGCATTATATAACAACATTTAAAATGTACACAGGTGCAGTTTCACATGCTTTACATGATGGATCACTGTCAGTTCCTCCTTTTGCCCTTCCAGCAAACCCTCCCACTTCACTCGCAGCCTTGTCTCGGCATCTCAGGGCCATTAAGTTGAACATACTGCGGTGGACAGACTGGAATAGCAGCCGGCACAGTATCCTGGTTACAGAAACATGTCAAGGGGAGCGGGCGACGAAGGGAGGAACAAGAAGCATTCAGTTGGAGGCTGCTTCACTACATTCCTTCTTCTCTTGCTCGATATCTGGAAATGAAAAAGAGAATTATACATTTAGAAAAATTGTCAGCATCAAGATAATGCCAGTACTGGGCAATTTACACATATCCATACTGTGTGTAGCTGCCATATGAAACAATGCTTCCCAGTAGTTTCAGTTTAAAAAAAACCTAACCAGATGATAGTGTGTGTTACCTATATCCTGTGTAAACTTGACAATCTTACCAACTGCAGTAATCATGGCATCTTCATTTTGTCAACTGCTTCTTATAATGAAATAAAAATGTAATCAATCACCATTATCTAAAACAGGCTGAAGTGCATCTCCCCAGAAACAGCATTGTAAATAGGCATACAGATGAAATTTTAAGGCTTTCAGTGACATAAACTACTTCAAAATCTATACGTCAGCTGCTTCATTTGTTGCATCAACTGCTAACACCTGTTGAAATTTTGGTAAGAAGCAGTAAACTTCTATCTACAGAAGCTAACTGACTTTGAATGCTGCTATCGAAGCATGAAATTCAAGCAAGAGGGCAGAAGAATTAGGATATTCGGGCTCCCGTGGTAAAGGTGCCAGATCCTGGAAGCCGAGCTGAGAAAAATACATTTACAAAGCCATTTTGCTGTTAAGGCCTCAAAGAACAGGGTGTGGTAGGTAAAAGGTCCTCCCGGTACACTGACTGCAAACTTCCATTGATTTCTGCCTTACTGGTGTTTCTTCACACGATTGCTTAATATTGGTCAAGGAGCAAGGTGTTCTGTTTAATGTCACAATCTACCAGGAAGCAAGAACTTCCTCTTTGTGTGTCAGAAGAGACATCATTTGTCCTGCAAGGTTGCCTGCTCCAAATACCCAAGTGGAGGTTGTGTTTTTTTTGTTATGGTGCTGGAGAATGGGCTGACTGAAATTTGTGACCCTGTACTAGATAACTGGATGGATAGTGAATGGATCACAGGGGATTTTTTTCCAAACTCTCAAAATTCAAGTTCTATCAAAATGGAATTTGAGTGTCTGTAGGTGGTGACAGGTGTGTATCCAGCTGTAGTGTAAAATGAGAAGAATGGCCTTAACACCTACCCTCCTTAGTCGGCAGAGTATTCTTTTCTGCTGTGTTGGTCTTCTTTAGACACTTCTTGTCAAAGTTCTGCACCTCCTTATTGACAGGGTTATTGTCACTCATTTTAGTGGATTTCTCTAAAAAAGAAGTATTTAAATAGGTCACATGAAAAAAGTCAACCCTTTAACTTTAATCATTTTTTAACCTCCAACAGTAAATTGAAATGAAGGAGATTGCTGTTATTGTTAATAGGCATAGCATTTCAAATGAGTAGTTACAATCTGGGAAAACAACACACTTGTAGATGCAAACTACCTTTTTTATAAATAAAAATCCTGGATGATTCAGCACAAGCTTCTGACTTTGAGAAAAGCAGGCTACTTGAAGAATACTGTTTTAAATAGTAATCTATTCATAATAATCATGATTCATCTGTTCTTCAGTATTGCATCAAATGAAAGTTAAACTAACTGCATGGGGCTCTCCTTTAAAAGGTATCCATTGACTCCATGAAGTGAAAATTCAATGGAAATTTAGCTGCAGGTAAAAGATTTTTTGGATATTATTCAGACCAATGCAAGATTCCACCTGTGCAAACACATTCAAGGTGAGCATTTTTCCAGGCAGAACTTTCTATGTTGGGATAAGGTGAAGATGTCCAAATGTGTAACAATAGAAGCAATAAGACGAACTTTTTAAAGAGATTTAATCTGCAAAGTCCTCAATCTGTTTATATTGTTCTAAATGTTGATTTTTGGAAGATGACATTTCTGAAACTAAAGCCTATGTTATTGTTGTGATTTTGACCTTCTCACCAACCTAGAATCTATCTTCTTTTAATCCTTAAATCTATCATCAATGTAGTACTACATTTTTCCATACATTTTGGCATACCGCAGCAGGCTTAGCCAAGTGCTTTTACATAATTTCTGTCAGTATGTCCAGACAGTTACTATCTGGCTTGCAGTTGTTACACAATCCAGATTTAAAGTGAAGCATCACATCACCTTGTTTAAAAATGGTGTTTTCACTTATTTTTCATGCTACTGGGATCAACTTTGATATGATCTTAGCAGAATGTTTTGGCCTCACCCACAAAGAACCCTCGACAAGGCAAGATTCCACTTATAAAGAGTAGTGAATTACTATCAATGCCTACATGAAAAAATACAAAATTTAATTTGATAAATTTAGCAAACATATTTGCATATCTTAAAATTGCGACAAACAGCATTAAAGACAACGATGATAATATGATCATATAATAAATGAGGTTGCATACTTTGCCTACAATAATAACACCCATTCATGCCAACTATGTCGTGAATAGCAAGTCTCCTACACTCTTCCCTCGGGAACATAATGTCACATTCTTTCTGTTCTTTAAAAAAAAAAAACACACACCGCATACTCAGTGCATTGTTTTACAGTCAAACTCGCAATTATCTTAAAATGCATTTAATACGTTGAATGGAAAAAGCTTTTAAGACTTATTTCAAATATCTTGCCTCTTCATGTGATCAAAGATGGAGAAAGTTAATAATAATAAAAATACTACTACTACTACTACTACTAATAAAAGTACATTAGTTCCTATTACTGTTGCACGCCTTATTGTAATAGTAGTCAAACAGGTTAGATTGGATGCATGCATATACAGAAAAGCGCCGAATCAAACATTGCTTATAAAGATATAAAACAGAACCGAGTTTTGTACAAGTTTATTAAAGAGAAATGTGTACTGTGTTTGTGACATATCCAGCAGGCCAATTCTATATATTTAAGAAAACTATTCGACGTGCGTCCTTGAACGCGCAGACACATATTTGTCCAACGAGGAATAAAAACGATACAGTAAAACAATTAATAGAAACGTACTAGATATGTAAAATTAAAATAAGCAATGCAATTATTTCATCTCTTGCACAGAAATGTAAAAGCATTTAATGTTAATATTGTTTTATAATAATGCATTTAAAAAGCGTAAATCTAAGAGCTATGTTTACATAATCGCCATAGAATATCTTCTAGAAGATAGATATAATATACATCAAAATGATATAACCAGATGATAATTAACTTTACGTTACTTTCTAAATCCAGACAAGTGATATACATACCTAGGACTTTATGCCTGTGAAGCCAGCAATGTATTCCGTTTGCAGCTATAGCACGTCGTTATAAATAAGGAACCACCGCCCAGCACTACCTTAAACTGGGCATCGTCCCGCTTTCAGACATTGGTGTATTGTCAGCCAATCGCGCTAGACGCTGAAAAAACCGTGGCCATTCAAATGTTGGTATCCTACAGATGTTTACCTTTTACGCGGTAAAATTGGAACGTGCCGATAAAGAATTTCACGTATTTTGGTTGTGAACGTATAGACCGTTGACTTTTTAAAAATATACATGTGCAATACCGCCAAAATGTATGACCCCACAACATTCAAGTACGTAGTTCAAAATATTCGATATGGAAAACACATCTCTGTCAACAAAAACCAAATATATAAAAACATATACCATTTATTCTCATTCCTGTACTTGTCCTGTGACTATTTATTGCTTATTATAGCAGACATATTTCAGAGAGAATATAAATATACTTTGCCATGCAGGAAACCCAACTGATTCATAGAGATCATGCATACACCACAAACAGATCACAGGTGAGATTCAAACCAGCAACAATAGAGATCTGAAGCAACAGTGGCACCCATTAATTCAGCATTAATTTCATTCTAATTTCATGTTAATGTATTCATGTTCTGTGTTATAATTCTATAACTTTTTATAAGTTGAAAACGTAACTCTTATTAATCTTATTAATTCATATTATAGCACAGGAGGCATTACCCCTGCTTTAGTGGCATGTGTTTCGGGGAACTCTGGTGAGATGCAGGATCTGACTTGCTGTTCATAGAGTGGCGAGCGAGCTTGTGGCACAGGCTTGAGCTTAATGAAAACGGCCTGCAGTTATTTTCCCCCACAGTTGATGTGATACATTTCCCTGAGCAAGCAACCACATTCTCAGAACGGCTAACACATCCATCAAAACAGATTCTTTGCTTTCACATCACAATTCAAGTGCAAAACAGCATACTGGATTCTTTTCTGACAATGTTTTCTCAAAAGTAAATATCCACTACAAAAACAACACAGTCATCACAAGACTTATTCCTAGAAAACTCATAATCTGAATACACTCACCTGAACAAAGTGAAACCACATCTCCGTTATTCTCTTTGAGTTCCTGTCAAACGGTACTTTTTACTCTTATTTCATGATTACAGCATTTCGTCTAAGTACACAGCTAGTTGTGGCCACATTGCATTGCTTAATATTGTGGAACACAGTGCCGTCTTGGAAGATCCTTTTCTGGATTACTCGATGGTGAATAGTGTTATCCTGCAACACCATGTTCACTACAGCACATTCTTGTTCTTCTAACAGTAGACATGCACACTCACTTGAATATATCAATAATTGGTACTTTATTCATCCCATTAGGGAAATTCGTAGCTTCCACGGTTTTTCCCATCTTGCTCTCCAAGTTGAGAGCCAAACGTTAGTACAAGGCAGTCAGTGTCTGGCACCCCTGGAGCAATTCTGGTTAAGGGCCTTGCTCAAGGGCCCAATGGTGATATGAACTCTGTTGCCAGCTGCTGGACTTGAACCTGTGACCTTTCGATGACACACAGACACCTAACCCAGTGAGTACCATTCTGGGTAATATATGAACAGAAAATAAACATTTGTGACAGTCATACTTCATCTTATCACATCAACATACTTCATGGTGATGTTTTCTCTTAACGTTTAAACCATTGCACCCACTGTTGGTCTAAAGACATTTGGCTAGACTCTATGTCCATTTCTCTCAAGAAAAGATTATGATTGAGGATGTGGTCTACGGTTGTGGCCCTCAATTCATTTGACACACTTCTCTGTGTTCTTCTTCGTCCTGCTCTTTTCCTCCCGTCAACTCCTTGTATGTGCTCCACCAGTCCCCTTTCCTTTTCCCTCTTTTCTTCCTCTCCTTCACCCACCTTTATACCTTCTTCCCTTTCTGACTCTTCCTCTCGCTCATTGTTCCTCCATCAATTCAGTATCAAGAACCTCCTCTTACGTTACCATTTACAGTCATCAAAGTATTCATGATTATGTGAACAATTATGCAAAATGCACTTCAGTGTTTGTGTGCATTTCTTAATTAATTCACCTCCGTTTGATGGCAATTGAACACATGTTGTGTGAATTTGCTGGTGGTGTGGTGGAGTCAGAGTCAGGAACACCAGACAGTGAGGGCTACAGCTGCGAGCCCCCAAGACACTAATACCCAACCAGATGGGGTAAGGCCGAGCAATACTTACGAGGTTGCTGAGACGGTAATGAAGCTTCTGTGGTCCAGGAGCTGTGCTGAGTAGTCAGAGAAGTGCACAGCAGATGGCCTGTCCGCAAAGAGGCCAAAAACAGGCACGGCTGCCACCTGCTCTTCCTACAAGTGCAGTAGACCAGACAGAGGTGAGCCAGCCGGTGCCAACCCAAGGCCAGACGATAAAGGTGTAGAAGGCAAACAGAGTCTTTGATCCTGAGGAGCTGCTGCTGGCCCAGGAGGCAGCTCCGGAGCTGGCACTGCTGAAGGACTGGCTGTGTAACAGACAGCAACCGAAGTGGTGAGAGGTCACTGACGGCTCCACCCTGAAGGCCTCTACCTCTCAGCGGGCGACGCTGCAGCAGAGGGAGAGATTGCTGTTCCGGCGGTCGGTGGTTGGGGTTGGTTCCCGGGAGGGGCTCATGGCAGCTTCTTGCACTCTGTGCCCTGTGGATCCAGGTCTGGCACACAATAAAACATATTACTGTATAGTATTACAGTACATAAACATTTGTAGCACTAAGCCAGCGATTTACTGCACTGCCTTGTGAGAATGGATGGCCACAGTGTGGTGGATTATCATACCGTACTACAATACAGCCAACTGTAAAAAACACTTCTCTACTATACTGGACACATGCTGTATTTGAATCTTCTACAGAGTGGAAAGACAAAGACATCATAGAGGAGAAGGTTGCATGTTTACAAAAGAACAAGACATGGCTATTGTAAATATGGCTAACAAAGCCATTAGGCTTAGGGAGATAAGAGATCAAATCCTAAATGACGCAACAGCTTTCAACACACATGGTTGGGGTATGTTGAAAAACAGGGGACTGCACCTCCAGCTTTAACAAAGACAAATGGAAGAAATAGAACATAGGGTAGATTTTTTACTGTGGAGGAAGATGGAGAAAATACAATACTGGATTGACCTGCATGGTGACTGGAAAAGGAACAATGAACTGTGGACTCAGCTTTTTTGTACGGAGTCAGAGACATATGTCCCACACAGAAAGCCACATCTCTTGGTTGGGATGACACTACAGTGTAGGGGACCATTGTTAAAATAAATTCACACCTACGTAAAGTCTCTCAAAAAGGTTGACCAGAGCCGGCAGTAGCCTGATGGCCATGGTCTCTGTGGATAACTCATAATACCTAAGGATATCAAAAAGCACAGATAAAAGTCTTAATGGAAAATGTTGACTAACCAGATCCAAGTCTGGGCTGCAGACTCGGCTTAACTGAACATTTGTTAGCCGCTTAGAGTTGTCACCAAAGGTTCATATTGAGACTGTGTCTATTTCCCAGGACTGTTCCACAACAACATCTGCCACAATAACCTGATAAATATCAATTTAGAACCTTTGCCATAAAGTACCTGTGAGGTAAAACTGAAATTGGGGCTTTTGAATATGAGATTGCTGAACCTTAAGGCACTACTTATAAATGATACCATAACTAACTGAAGTCTCAGTATGCTTTGCTCGATGAAGACCTGGTATAAATAAGATGACTACGTGGTATTAAATAAGTCTGCCCCTCTTGGGTACACCTACAAACATAACCCTCATCCTAATCAATGAGGTGGTGGTATCACCGCTATACCTGCGTAAGTCTAGTCTAGCTGTTTCTGAGAAGCTGTGTTACAAGTTTAGCACATTTGAAATTCTGCTCCTAAGTGTTGTTAGCTCAAGTGCTCATAACTCCTCACCATCATTTACTCTTGTTACTGTTAATAGACCATTTAGTCCATATGGCAGTTTAATTCAGGTGTTTTCTGACTTCCATTTTGATCAAGTTGGATCTACTGACAAAGCTGCAATTGTTGGGGATTTTAATATCCATATGAATAATGACTGTGATCCTTTTAGAAAGGCATTCGCCTCTCTTCTTGAATCTGTTGGTATTCATTAAATTCCCATGTTCAGAACGCTGCATGGAGTTTGTCTGTTGCACATAAGTTATAACTCTAAAGTGAGTTAGACAGACCCGTAACAAAGTCTACTGCGATGAATGAACAGGGCTGGTTTGGTCCAGGTGACGATTCAAGGACATCAGAGAGCAATTGACCAGGTGACCTGAACCGTGCAGGACAGAAATTCACAAACTGACTTACATCATGATCTAGTTAAGGCCACCAGAATGCGTTTTTCTTTAGAGATGTCAGCCACTGAATACAAGGATTTCCTGAACTAGGAATGGAGTCGACCCATTTCAGGGCAGTGCAGGGGTTAGGCATATGGAAGCTGGAACATACAGTAGATCTTGCAAGGAAGGCACTGGGTCAGAGGCAAGAGCTATTGTATTTGATACATGATATGCCACTAGTTGGGAACAGCAATGCATGTGGAAGGAATTAGTTTTGGGAGCCTGTTGGAGCTTCAGAGAATTATGAAAGGGTGATAAAGTGTGCACCTTAGTGTACGTCCAGGCCCATAGTAAAAAACGAACTGGAAATGACAAAAAAGACCCGCAGGCTTGTCGAGGTTTCAGTTTCTTGACTGTTGCAATGTTTTTCATATTGTGATGCAAGTATGTTGCACTCTCTATAGCTAATGTCTTAATTGTGAACAGTTCCTGATGTTGCAACTTATTTCTGCAGAGCAGAATTTTCTTAAAAGGTATCAGGGTATAATTTAGGTGTATTGCTTTGTTTTTGATACATAACCCCAACTCAGAAAAAGTTGGGATGAACATAGAATACAAATAAAAACAAAAAGCTGTGATTTCTAAATTCACTTTGACTTGTAATCCATCACTAACAGTATAACGATGGGATATTTAATGTGTAGTTTGCTGAACTTCATTTTTTTCTAGATATACATCCGTTTCTGCAATTAAGGGCCTGCCACACATTCCATAAAAAGTTGGGATGGGGCAATTTAGGGCCAATTATGACTTAAAAAAACAAAATAATGATGTGATTTGAAACAGATAATGTTCAACAGGTGATTGCTATCATACTTTGGTATAAAAGCTGCATCCAGGAAAGGCCTTAATTCTTATGGGTCGAGGATCACCGGTTTGCACACCGATGGGCGAGAAGCTCATTCAGAAGTTTAAAAACAATGTTTCGCAAAGACAGGTCAAATGGAATTTGGGTATTTCACCCTCAATGGTGCATAAGATAGGCCTACTTAGAAGATTCAAGGAATCTGGAGAAATCCTGGTGCATAAAAGGCACTTTAGCAAGGCCCATTATTTATCAATAAGTGATATAACCACATGGGCTCAGGAGTACTTTGGTAAAACTGTCTCAAGTAACACAATATGTAGCTACATCCACGTATGCCGGTTATGACTGCTGGTGGGGCTAACTGCCTGTGGTATTAAACCACTTCAGATGATTCAAAAGGCAACAGCACATTTGATATTCAGCCAGAGAAAATCTTCTGCTTTTATACATCTCTTTGTCTGTTTTCACTGTCTTCCTATGAGTGCTTGCACCAAGTTTAAGTCCCTGATGCTGGCCTTCGGAATCATCAACGGACTGGCACCTACCTTCATCGAGTCACTCTTCAAACCTACATTCCGTTGCGCCTTCTTCGCTCAGCGAACAGACTCCGCCCTGGTAATCCTCTCTCCATGTGAGAAGTCTGACTGAAAATGATTCTCATGTGTGGCAGCTCAATGGTGGATGAGTTGCCCATTTACATCCAGTCAGCCATCTCTGTATCAGCCTTCAAAAAAAGCCTCAAGACTCATCCCTTCTGAGAACACTTACTATACTCGTCCAATGACTGACCTTACCTGTCACTGACCACCTCTTGTTTTTGCTGTTTGGTACAAATGTTCCTGAAATTATTTACTAGAACCTTTAATCGTGGTTTGAAAAAAAAATCATTTCTGGTAGGTTTACCTTGCTGAGAAAGATGTCATATAGCTGCTTCCTCTTTGGATGCTAAGCCGAGCTGCACTCATACCTTTGGTAGCTCCTTAGCTTCTGTATGTACTGTATCTGTATGATGCATCTGCTTTGCTGCATGTAACTTTGGACAAAAGCATCTGCCAAATAGATGAGAGTAAATGAAAAATACACTATCTGAGTAAATACTGGGGCAGTGTATTTACATTTATAAGGTATTTGAAGTGCTTGGGAAAATCCATTGAAAATGGTTTGAAATTTTCTATTATGCGGTTTGAAAACAGCCATACTTTTTGGCAATTCCAAAATTTGATACAGAACCAGTGGGTTTTCAGTAAAATAATATTTCAGTCCTGTTTTTGATTAGGCACGAGTTTTCAGACTTTTTTTTAGCCTATACACCTGAATATGTCATACCTCTATAGCTATGCAGTAAATATAAATGAACACATGAACATTTTTCATATGAAGTAAGTCTAGGGAGTAAGCTGAATAAACCACTTTAAGCTCCTATTTATAAAGGTGAGTAAGATTAGTGTAATTTCTATAATTAAGATTGCTTGTGGGATGTTTTTATCTCATGGTTCGCTGTATGTCACTTTGAACAAAAGCGTCTGCTAAATGACTAAAATGCAAATGTATAGATGACAGCAACTGATCATTTTAATAAGGCTAGCAATGTGAGCTTTTTCCTTTATGTTGTTTACTACGTCACCACTGAATGGTGAAGGCCCCAGGTTCCTTAACTGTAATCTAAATATACATAAATACATTCCCTACATACATACTGTACATAGATGAAAAAATCTCAGGCCCAACACACCACCTCCTTGGCCCACCACCAAGGGGCCCCCGTGTACTGTCTCAAAACTGCCTTTTTACTCGACTCACCTGTTACTAACTACTCTGTCTCGGACAGATGTCTGTCTTCTAGTCTCCCGTCTTTCGTTGCCAGTTGCCAGTATATTTCTAGTTTCCCATGTGCTTGTCTCTCATTGTATCAGGTTCTCCCTTTTTCTGTTTCCTGAAAATCCCCTGTAAAGTCTGCCCTAATATACCACCTGCCTCTCTTGTTCTTCAGTCTCCACATACAGAGCTGTGTCTCAGTTCTGCCCTGACCAGTCCACTCTCATTCTTCTGTGGGAAAGTATAGGGCCTTGCAAAATATTCACCACATTTATAATGATCAAGCTTCTTGGTTACAAAGATACTGCAGTATTATTACATTAATATTATTATTAATATTACTACAGTGTGGTGACTTAGTGGAACCATACTATATAAAGCCTTGACTGCATTTCATGTTCCTTTCCACATTAGCCTTTATTCATACTTAAAAATATATAGCCTCATAAACATTACTATAAGGAAGGAATAAGGCTAGCAAGTAATTATAAATATTTAAATTTTCGACGTGGCACATTAGTGAACAAACTAAACTGGACAGTATTTATGAAACTGTAGTCTCTTTTTCTTTCCTCAAGTGATAGATAACGATGCATAGTATGTTGCAGTAGATACTCTTGTTTGAAAATAATTTTTCTCAGATTTATTGTACTCCAAATTAAGCAAAACTCACAATACTTTAGAGTATCTCGAGAACAGCATGTGTTTTGAGTGCTACTTCCTATAGGGAAATGACAGTTTGGGAGATGTCTACCCTCTTTGATAAATGACCTGCCACCGGCAGTGGTGAGGTATACATTAATGTTCATTGCTTTATTTGGGTTGACAAATCTGCAGCGACTGCATGATGCTATCATGTCAATATGAACCAAATCCTCTAAGGAATGCTTCAAGCACATTGTTGAGTCAATGCCATGCTGAAATAAGGCAGTTCTGAAGGCCAAAGGGGGTGTGAGAGCATGTATGACGTATTGGTGTTGCTAAATATATATCATATATGAATTCATAAAAAACATTTTTTATAAAATTATATTTTTACAAATTGTAAAGCGTGCCTTGTCTACAAAATTCGCTGAACAATAATAACCATTGTAGAGAATTTGTCGTAAAGAAGGATATGTCCCCATAGCATGTATGTGTGTGTGCTTCTGTTTTTTATGGGGGTAGGGCTTAAAAGGAAAGAAGAATTACAATACGATGAATTGCATAAATGTCTGTTGCTCGAGATATCGCTTTAAGTTACATTTTAAGTTCATGTCAGTGTGTAGGTGAAAATGGCAGAACCTCGTGTGGAAATTGAATCTCTACATTTCTCTATAGGTATTTTAGCCATCTCTGGAGGTAGGATTCTATAATCTGTCATTATGAGCATGATATATCTGTTATGAGGAATGTATACAAATATGATCAATATAAAGAATAGCAATATGTTACAGCTAGAAGGGTATGGACCGATGCGTGTTCTCTGCAACTCTTACTCTAATTAATGCACTCCAGTCTAAGGTGTACTGGGTGTTACTTAATGAATAAAGTATAACTTAGTTTTAGTCACCAGCATGACATATTTGCTTTATAGCTATTGGGCAATGAATGCTTCACTTTTTAGGGAATATACTACATTTTAAGGTACGTAGCCTGATTTTCCTTAGCTAAATACTCTTAAATAAATAAAAAATGATAGAGCAACTGCATATGGCTTAACTATTCCGTTTATCTGCTGTTTCATCAGGCGAACTATTGCTTTAGGAATAATTAATTAAACCTGGAATTTATTTAAAGATTTATAACTTCAAAAGAATTGGGAAAAGCTGTGGATTTCTTTAGATATTAAAATTTGGAGCTAAAATTAAAATTTGAAATAATTAAAATTTTTTTTGTACTTAGGTTCCTTAATACTTACAGTGAACAGCTATACTCATACACCTGGAAAAGACCTCATTCCTGACACAGTACTTGGTGTGCTTCTTCTTATCATTGCCTCTCTATTGGCTTACACAGGTAAAGTATTTTATTTCCTACTCAAATCAAGAAACTTAGCTATGCAGGATGAATTGTTAAGGAGGATTTTACTGGTTAACTAACAGCGGTTTTCTAAATATTCTAATAGGTGGCATGTTAACTCTCTAGGTGGCAGTATAGCCTCATACTTTTATGGATGTGGGTTTGAATCATGCCTCTGCCCCTGTGTGTGTAGAGCTTGCATGTTCTCCTTTTGTTTGTCTGTTTCCTCTTTTCTTCCAGATGCTCTGGCTTTTCTCTTGCAATCCAAAAACATGTGGCTAGGTGAACTGTTGTCTCCAAATTGCACTTAGTATGTAATTATTTATGTGTTCCCAACTGGTATCCTGTCCAGGGTGTTCCCTGCCTTTGGCTATCTTGGTCCAGGTATACCGCGAGCCTTTACTGGATATGGTTATGGATATGATTATGATGGATGACTGGACAGATATTAACAATTAGATACACATCGTAAAGTTTAGCTGTCAAACTTATTTCAGGCTTCTGTTGTGCGTGATGTATGTAAGATTTCTTTTCTTAGTGTATTGTGTACACTGAAAATGTATGTGGAAGTTAAACAATTTGTGAGTCAATTAAAGGTCTGCAAATTCTATTATGAAAAGTTTTGTCGGTCTTACATAAGACAAAGGAAGATCTTTTAAGATGTGTTTTATAGCACAGATGACCTGAGTTGATAAATAATATCCTTACAATGTTATGTAAAATATAAATGAAAGGAATGAAAAAAAATCTAAATATTCGTTTAAAAAGTATTATTCCCTCATGTGCTTTATACAGTTTATTCTGCAGTCAAGCCACTGAAAATTGTCAGAATAGGCCACAAGCAAAATTTGTGGTTCACTGACAGCAATAGGGAAATAATTTGATCAGATTTTGAAATGCATGGCAGCACATTTGATTTTGTATTTGAAAGGAACATGCAGGGTGGTGAACTGAACACTTTTGAGTTCCAATGACTTTTCTGTAGATACATCATAATAGGAAATCAAACATCTTTAAACCATGTATTTTGGTCAGGGTCACAGAGGACCTAGAGCCTATCCTAGGCAGCATGGGGTCACAAGGCCAGGGGGTAGACGCTGGACAGGATTCCAGTTTATTGCAAGGCACATTCACTCTGGGTAGTTAAACTAACTACATGTCTTTGGACTGTAGGAGAAAACCCATGCAATATGGGGAGAACTTGTAAATTCCACACACACAGATCGGGGGGGGTGGTAGAGGTGTGAGCCATATTGCTGGTTTGTACTAGGAACCTGCATGGCATTTTGATGCTGGATAACATAGGCATAGATTTAGGTAGCGATGGGAGAGATATGTCCCAGTCAACCTGCAGGAAAACTGAAAGTACCCCACACAGTTTTTACTTGTTTATAATTGTAGCAATAGTTTTGGTCCCTGCAAAATTTAAAGCAAACCTACACCCCAGCTGAATTATACAATAACACAAAGCATGGTGATTTCAAATCCCAGTAACTCTTTCCCTGTCTCTGTTTTCCTCTGTTCCTCAGGAGTGCGACGCTGTCTGTCTCACACCCCGCTTTCTGTCTCTCTCTGTCTGACTGTTTCTGCACTATGGTTTGGTTCAGGTTTTGTGCATATTTTGGCTGGAGGTGGGCTTCTGAATGGTTTAGTGGAGATTAGGATTGCTATGGTGCCGGGCTTGGCAGCCTCCAGTTTAGCCATGCTCATCTTGGGGTTGGTGGGGGTCTTACAAAAAGAAGCAGTTCTCTCCATTATTGCATTTTCCATCAGCCTAGCTTGCGCCCACCAGATTGCTCCATTGTACAATGCTGACTTTGGCCAACAGGCCACAGCTGCAAACTACCTTCTAGTGTGTTTAATTGGGGCCTACTTTGGCAGTGGGAGGCTTCTGTCCTATATCACCAAGGGCAAGATAAAACCTCCTGGTACAGCGCTTCAGAAGAAGAGCAAGCTGACACCAGCACAGGCTCAGGAGCGGAATGATTTGATGCCAGTGGGACTGCTGATGAATCTTCTCTCTTCCAGTGTGTTTGCCTGCCCCCTATTGGGTGTGGTGCCAAGGTTTTCAGCAGGCCAGTTGTCGTGGTTATGGACAGCGGGTGTTTTCCAGCTGGGTGTGAGCATCCTCTCCTACCGAACCATGGACACCTTAGCTGCTACCTTCTATGGTTTCTCTGCAGCCTTGAAGTTTGCAGAAGGATATAGTATCCTCTTAGAAAGCTTTGGTTATGTGTTGTTCTTCCCATGGCCCCTCCCTTTTGTATTCTCACTGTTATATTTCACCTTAGCCATATTTAGCACTCAGAAAAGTCTCATGGATGGTGTGTACCAGCTGTTTTACGTGGCTTATTGTATTTCCACTGCTGTGTCATCAAGGGGCTATTTTCAGAGTGGTACACAAGGTGTGCAGGCAGCTATCTTCATTGCATCTGGTATAATGCTGTTCATAAGCCTGCACAATATGGCATCTCCTTGGAGGCTGCCTACAGGGCAAGGCCTACTCAAGACTCTTCTAAGCAGCAGCAGTCGTTTTGTGCTGCGGCCCCAAGACAAAGATCAACATACGCCTTATCTGGGTTACTCCAAGTATGCTGATGCAGAGGTCCTGGGCTATGCCTGCAGTGTACTCTCAGCCTTTGCTATAGTGGCAACAGTGGGTCACGAAGGACCGCTACACGTACTGATCCTGCCCTGGGTTGTGGTATGTGGAGGTTTCCTACAGCTCCTTTGTGGCTCTGTGGCTTTTGCTCGTGGGAAAACACTAGAGAGTACAGCCTTCATCCTGTATGGAATCTTGTGGGCAGTGTGGGGCCTGATACGTTACGGTGGTCTCTATGGCAATGAGCGTGGTTTTAATGTTGGTGTTGGCATTATCTGCTTTATGCTATTCAACTGCTTTGTTACACTTGGTACCCTATTCCTCAGTAAAGCCTGGTTTGCCTTCGCCTTGACTTTCCAACTGATCCTGACCAGCTTCTT
Source organism: Gymnarchus niloticus (assembly GCA_009936485.2). NCBI lineage: Eukaryota > Metazoa > Chordata > Actinopteri > Osteoglossiformes > Gymnarchidae > Gymnarchus > Gymnarchus niloticus. The sequence goes on along the minus strand of JAACJT020000032.1, from coordinate 1,399,161 downwards.
CCTAGATGCAGTGAATGCTTTACCATATGGGTATGACATTGTGGCTGCTCTTGCCTTTGGCACAGTCAGCTTTTACTGCTTCTTAGCAAACCTGTTCAACAGTAGCTTTCAGAGTCCACAGATACCTCTGGGTGACCCTTGGTTCAAGCTAAGTGGTTTTGGAGGTGGTGGGGACAGTTGTCCACATGTGCCAGCAAGGAAGGCCACCTCTGTACAGAAGATCGCAGGTAAAACAAATTCAGATCATTTTTACCTGACCACTCCATAAATAATTTCTTTTTTATAACAAGTTTCCATTTGCAGATATTTTAAAAAATGGTGGAACCTGTGGGATTCCAACAGATACAGTTTATGTGCTCGTAGCGACTTGCAGTCGTCCTGATGCAGTGGAGAAGGCTTACAAGTAAGTCCTCTTTTCTAGGTAGTACAAAGCAAGACTTCAAACAAATGATTGTAGTTAGACAATAAGCTTGAGGTCTTTTCACTATATACTGATCTTTGTCTAGATCTTTTTGCTGTATACTGACCTCTGTGTACATCTTTTTACTTTATACTAATCTCTGTGCATCTCTTTTCATTATGTACTGATCTCTGTGTAGCTCTTTTTACCATATACTGATCTCTGTGTACACCACTCATTGCAGAATCAAGGTGCATGCCCAGGATCGTCCTATGTCTCTGTGGATCTCTAGTATAAAGCAGCTTGAGCCAGGAAAACATCTGATCAACCCAGTGCTCTGGGACTTCATGGAGGCTTCCTGGCCTTCCTCCATTAGCATAGTCGTTCCTCGAGGTTGGTGAGAGTTAAACTGAATGCTGATCTACAGGTGTCATGTGAATTGTATTCAATATAGTTCATATGTGGGAGTATAAACTATGAAGCGAGTGATAAGTAATCACTAAAATATCAGATGATCTTTGAAAATAAAGAAGGATTCTTATCATTGTCACTTTTGGATGCTGTGTCCATAGGTCCATGGATGGATTTTTTAGGGCTAGGAGAATCTGCAAAGTACATAGGCACTCCACAGAGCATCGCCATTCGAAATCCAGACTGTACTGTTGCCACACACCTCATGGACCTGGTATGGTTGACCAGTGTGTAATGTCACTGATTCTCAACTAAAGGAACTAAAAGTGAAACTTCATCAGGTGAATTTTTTCTACTATGCACCACCCAGTCAAATGCTGTCAACTTCATTTCCAGGTTGGGCCGATTGCTACAATGTCTGCCAACCCAACAGGAGAGGCAGATACTACACATCACAATCAGGTTTATGCAAAGCTGGGAAACAAAGTAAGGATGTACTGTATATGACTAGAACTTTACACTTTGTGTATACCTGCGTGTCCTATGAAGTTTCATATTTTTCAATTTATTTTTTAATAGGTAGATGGAGTGCTGTGTGATGGACCTTCTCCAGAGAATATTGCGTCCACAGTGGTAGACTGCACAAAGATTGAAAGTGGGCGAATTGGTTTCTTCAGAGTGGGGGTCATTCCAAAATCACAGGTATTGTTTCTTTTTTAAATAAACAGTTCACCTGTCTTATTTTTTGTTTTACTTCATGGATATAACCCACGTGCAGGATGATAAGACCGATTTCCTCCTCTGAATTTAAAAGGTGCTGCAGATCTTTGAGGAGGTGCAGAAGAAACGTCTGGTAGGCCATGAAAATCCCAGCTTTATGCCAGACATCCCAGAACTCGTTGTGGATGCTGAGCCTAAAATGAGTCAAGCATCACCAGATGCCTCAGATAAGCAGGATCAAGTTAAAGAAGACAATAAGCCAATTTAGTCCAAACCCACTGCTTACAAAACTGCTTTTTTCATTAAACCATTTACAAAATGTTTTAGCCACAAAATTTGGCCTGTTACATAATTTTACAAACTTGTGAAAACTTCATTCTACTTATATTAATTCTATGTATTCCTTTGATCAATCTATGATTGTTCATTGTAATACCTGTGTTTTATGTCCTTTTCTGCTTGCATTATTTTTTCAAGACCTTGAATTTTCCGAAACCATAGTAAAAAAGTACCAATATTGATGACGATAACTACAAAAAACTCATTGTTGAAAAATCATTGCCTGAAAATATATGATATTGATTAATTCATTCGTAACTAGTGCTGGATATACTTGCAAAGCTGCAGCAGTTTCTTGCAAGAACAAAGCCTAATCCAGACTAATCCAGAAGAAACCTTGGGAGAAACCAGACTCAAGGGGGAGCCCCATCCTCCTCTGGCCAGCACCAGGCAGGACAAATTCATTAAGTTCATTAGTACAATATGAACAACGAGGTAGAACAATTGTTCTGTCCATCTCTCCTCAGCACCTGCTGCGGCCTCCACTCCCTGAAATAGTGATCCAACTTGAAAATGTTACACTTGTTCAGCAGTAATGAGTCAAAAAAAGCAGCACAAGAGCAAAAACTAACATTAAAATGAATTGCCTAAACCATTTATGTCTTCACAGTACACGCAACACTAGTCATGAAGGAAACAAAATGCCAGCAGAAAGTACATTAACAAGAAATGACTGTGAATTGTGAAATGTTTTTGCTGTGAGTTCCATTCTGCGTGAGGGTCTGCCTTACACTGCCTTTGCTTAAGGCTAGTGTTCCGTTTCTCTTACATATTGCGGTCTTTCTTTGTGTGGCATACTATCACCAGAAAATAATAAATGTGATGTGAAATTATTTTGGTTATTAAATAAAGCATGTAACTTCTATTTAACTTTTGTTCTATTTTATTTACTAATGAAATCATCAATTTGTCCATCTACATATGCATTGTTTTCATCACAAGAATCAGGTAGCATTGGGCCTACTAGTTGAATGTCACACAACCAAACCAGATATATTTAATACTGAGCATGTCTCAGCTTTTAATAAAATGGCCATGCAACTATCATTATTATTATTCCTTTTGCATGAATATGAAATTTGTTTTTCCTGGTAGTGGTCATTTCAGATTAACTTCACATTATGGCTGAGACATACTGGTTAGCGACATTAGCAGCATTTAACTAGCTATTAACTAATGCCTTACTTCTGTTTAGTACCAGTTGCTGGTTTGGTTGCATGAAAACCTATAAACATTATTAAATGGATGTAACTTTTGCTTAATTCACCAAAAAAATCCAGTTAACACAGAGCTACAATCAGCAAATTTGGCTTTGTGGCAAACTTCTACATTTTTGGTGCATGTCTCTGCTTCTTCTTATATTGGGAGAGCAGTGCGACGGCATACATATATATGTCTGCCATGGCTGTGTGAACCAATTGGCATTCCTGTACACAAGAAAAGAGCGAACTTGGACAGCAACAGACAATTAAAGTTTTGCAACTAGATATATAGCCTGGAGCTCAGTCTTGGTTAGATGAATTAATCCCATCATCTCTGAAGTAATGACAGATGCAAATGCGTTGTTTCAACATTACAGATCACAGCTCTCAAAATTCTCTCGGACAGACTTATTGCCCTCAATGAACTGGTACACTCTATGTTTTATGCAGTATCTAGCAAAATGACAGTTCTTCAAGTTTTTCAAAAACTCATGTAATGCTCAGGTATGGAGTGACTGTGCTTGGCATATTAATCTAGCTCTCTTTACACCAGAATTTGTCTCAATGACATCTCTCTCGACGTGACACAAAACTTCCTTTTACTGAAATGTAAATTGCTTACTCACTTATGGTTGCAGTCTCAGACTTTAATCAGAATGAGGACTGCTTGTTACTTAAAGTAACATTTTTAAAACTGGTGTAAATGGTTTTCAGAATATATCAATTATAAATACTTTGTATATATTATTTAGTTATATTAATTAATAATGTAGAATTTTGTCACAAAAAATTTTTCTTTCACTCCTAGAATTTGGCTAGAGTCAGAAAAATACTTAATTGCATATTACATGCACTAATTATAAGCTTACTGCAATAATATTATATGTTAAAATAGTTTCTTGAAGTGTCTCTAGCCAATATGAAAATGTATCACCATATCTGTAATGCCTACAGCCAACCAATCATACCTTTCCTACTTCCACTCCAAAACTTCAGAATTCTAAATGCCTATAGCTCTTTAATTCCATAACTAAGTCCTGTTTTGTAGTTATCGTGTTGCCACCTTACTGACCATTTCTCCTGAGATCTAACTTCTTCCTGTGTATGACCTTTTGCTGTTGACCCTGACTTTGTGTGTCTTCTCGGCCATTGTTTTCGATTCGATTACCGCTCTCTGTTTTTGCTCTCTTGAATTACTGAATCCTTTAACCTGTGTTTTCGGACTTCACTTCTTGGATTAGGAGTTGGCTTTGTTAACTAAGTTTTGGATCTCCTGTGTTTTGACCAACTGCATGTTTTCTCTCCTCTTAATGAACCCAACATCTCCGCACATTTGTTCTGATAGTTTTCATTACAATACCAGCCCACAGAGACAGTTATTAGAATTATGCAGATGTTGGTCATCAATCCATCAGTCAACTCTACATTTAAACATTTAAATACGTCTTCTTGAATGATGAAGTTCCGGTGCCGTTGCGCCTTTATTGCCAAACCAAGCACAGCAAACATCCTCTCTGAAGACATCGTTCTTTCAGGTTCACATATGGTCTTCTGTTTGGTTAAACTTCGTTTAATTTTTCAAATATGAGGAAAAACATATTTTTGTAAAGCTGGTTGCATAAAAAGGGATGGAAGTATTGATGTTCTGGAGCACGACCAACTCAGGTAATGAGCTCACCTCTTCAATCCTCCTGTGCTTGCTCCCAGTCATTTGTGTAGATGATGCTTACAGGCCCTAATGCCTAACACCAACTGTAACCCCATCCACAACTCTTAATTTGACATGAATTCTGCCCCCGCTGATCTTGGAATGATCATCTTTTGTTTTTATTCCTCTTTGCTACTTTAATTAGGCATATCTCCAGTCCCAGTCCCTCCATACTCCTTCACCCAATTCCTGTCACCTTATGGATCCCTAGGGGGCAATTTCTTGTTGTCTAGCAGCATTACAAAAATAAAATGTGACACAACTGTTTCTCTCCAAGGGAACAAACAAATAAGCTAAAATGTGAAAGGTGCACAATTTAGTATAAGTGGAACAGTACAGTCAGGGCCATAGCTAGTGGTATGAAAGGTGTTGATGATTCTAGGGGTCCTGGAATATATGCCACACAGTATTTTGCACACAGCTATATATATTTGGGGGCCTAGAAACCCTAGCAATATCCCTGAGTATAATGATGAGTCCAAGACAGTTCTTTTTGCTGTTCCTTCTGGAGTAAGTCTTGCAAATGCTCCCAAACTTTGGTGGAACAGACACCTGCTCCATACATAATAGAGACCATCCTTGACTTTTTACCCACCTGGCAGCCTGGCCAGCAGCTGGTTTGGTACATATTTGGTTAAAAGATGATTATCCAGACTTAGAGGGGGGTGGGCCTCCCCTTGAGTCTGGTTCCTCCCAAAGTTTCTTCCACTTGAGGAAGTTTTTCCTTGCCACTGTTGCCTTTGGCTTCCTCTCAGGGGACCCTGTAAAGGGCTTTGTGACAATGCTCTTTGGTAAAAGTGCAATATAAATAAAATTGAATTGAATTGAATTGAATTGAATTGAATTGACAAATCACAACCAGACACCAAGGTTGTTAGATGGTAAACTCTGCCCAAGAGTAAAATATAGCAGTCAGGAAGGCTTTGATGACTTGTCACACAGACTCTTTACCCACTGCAGTGAACTGGGCCCAGAACCACATCCTCACCCTGCAGCTTAATCCATACTAAATGAACTTCATATGGCCTACTTATAAGGCACAAAAAGAACAATAGTTTGAAATCAGATTAGAAGAATAGCAATTACTCAAATCGTCAATCAATTTTCAGTTGTACAACTGAATTATTGATACAGAAAAGAAATTAGTGTATATAATATCTGATTAATATGAATATAAATGAAAAATGTTAACAGATGAATCCACATATTCAATGTGTAATCTAAGTAATTCTGGAAGTAATTTCCGCTAATCTGATTATCTACCTAAGCAAATAAATCACATAATAAAGAGAATATGAATGCAGCAGCTCTCTTCTAAGGTTTTCTGCTTTTTATGAAAATGTTCACAGAAGAACATTCATGAACAAGAAGAAGTAAAGTTGGTCAATACTGAAGTTTTGCACAACAGGTAACTGTTAGATTTCAACATGGTGCCCACGCTTAGTCTAACTGCAGAGTGAATTCAGAACTTTGAAACTTTCAGTTCAAAAACTAAAGAACAGGTTTTTCTTTTAATATTCAAGCTTTGAAGAATGTATAACAATTAAGAAAAAATAATAAATAATAAAAAAGTGTATGTATTGTTCTTATACATTTTGAGTTGCTAATAAATGTTCCCTACACTTCTACAAGATAAATACATAAAAAAAAATTTACTGACAGTCTAGTGCTGCATTGGTGTCAAAATACCCATCAAAAACTGCACAACTCTTCACACAAATGAGGCAGGGAAGACTGTTCTACTTATTTCATCGAGGTAGCAGTGGGTTAAAGAGTAGAAAGACTGGACAGTGGAATATCGTCAAAACACTGACAGGTGTGTTTAATCATGGCACCTGCTGTTGCATGCTGAAGGTGGAAAATCACATGTTTATCCACCCATCATGCTTTGTGTCATAACTGCAGACCAGATTCACTTTACGTTTTGTTTTTTTAACAGACACTAATATCCAAAGCCTCAAACAACAATAATAATAATAATAATAATACAAACGTAATAATAATGCTAAAGGTTTGTTACTATTGCCACTACTATTTATTCATCATTCTGGAATCCAGATCTGTCAACACCGCTTCCCGATTCATCGCTTTTCAAACCTGGCAACTGCACACCTGTTCATATACCTGCGAATGGCTCAAATTTTTTTCAAATGTGTTTGTGCATGCGATAACTCCTCCTCAACTGGTAATTCCACACTACTAACCCTCTCTATCACATACTGTTTAAGATGGTCTTCATGCTGCCACGTTTCACGTTACAAACCTTTGCCCATGCATGCACCGAATCTACGCAAGCTCACAGGATGTCTCAGTTTTGGGTTGCAAGAACTACATCAAACTTGTGTGTCCCAACACTGCCCTGTTATGGCCAGGAGGACCATCAGCGGGTGCACTGGAGGGTAAAAAATAGTCTTATTTCAGTACAATTTCTGTAAGAATCACCTTACAGCTCATCTTACACTTACAGAAAAACAGTTCTCCCACACTGTCATCTGTGTGATATCAGAAAGAGTGAATGAAGTCTGAATAGACCAGTTAATTTGCCTGTGTCAATTTATCTTTCAAGGCTGCAATCACTGCCTTGCACTGTTACATTTCTGGCTTGCAGGGGTGGAATAATCTTGCAGAGGAGTGGAATAAAGAAAGTTTAATACTCTCAAAACATTAGAGACATGTGCACATATCTAATGTTGGTTGAGCATGGACCACTTTGATTCAGTCAGAGCTGCTTCCTTATTAGGTGATACATTGCACTCAGAAGTCTTTGGACAAAAGGAGCAGAAACTATAGGAAAATAATGGTTGTTGCAACTTGAAAGTAAACCACATGGTAAAAAAGGAAATACCTCTTGCATGGAAGCGAAGAAAATGTCAACATGCTTGACACAAGATAAGGCATGCATCTTCCTTAACCTCTTATCCAATACAAGGTTGCAGTGAGGAGGGTATATTCAGTATATTTCATTAGAAAAACACAGTGATCTGAAACTGTACAAACAGAGAAAATCCAAGTGTGCAAACATCCTCCCTCTATTTAAGCATTTTCACACTCGCTGACTTCAGGGATCTCTGGATCCTGTGAAATCTTCTTGCTAATTACAGATTTTAGGATACACATGCTAGTATCAGTTTGGAGGGGGTGGTAAATAATTGTTTGCAGGGATAGCAAACATTGAAGAAATGAAAGAAGTCCTGGCTCCCGCAGTCCTCCTTGCTTTATTCCCATTTAAATGTGCATTACTAATTGTGTATAAGTTACAAGTCAGATGGGATGCAGGTTCAAGAGCAGAGACAGTGGGACTAAATATAAACTTATAATTTACTAAGAAAAGACATTGAAGAACAGGCTGAAAAACATCCAAACCAACATGCAGAGAGTGACCATGTACTAAGAGTAGAAATAACGCTTAACAGCAAAGTTAGCTGAGAGAACTTCAATGTTCAATGTCTAAACACGGACTGATTGGTGCAGAGGTTTAAGTAGGGAGGTGCTTCTGAGATGCGGAGAATCTGGAGTGGCACCTGGGCACCCTCTAGTGACAGAATTGGGTAAGGCAGTAACAGGCCCAGTATTTTGTTTGCTCCAAATGCAATACCACAAAGTCCTCAAGCAAATGGCTCCTCTCACATCATTTCCCCCTTTGGAAACAGGTGCTCCACTCCTCCATCAAAGAATTCTTCTACTACTCTACTCTTGCTGCTGCTGGATTCCATTGGTTATCACTCAAGGTATTGGATAAATTTATTCCATCCTGATAGATGAAATTCTATAGCAATGGAGGAGTTGTCCAGGGTTGGGGGTTGAAATCCCACCTCTGCTCTGTGTGTGGGGAGTTTGCATGTCCTCCCTGTGCTTTGCAGGTTTCCTCTGGGTACTGTGCTTTCCTTCCGTATTCAAGACATTTGATTTCAGCTGATTGGTGATTCTAAAATTGTCTGTGCCCTGTGATTGGTTGGTGATTGGTGTCCCCCACCTTGTGCCCTAAGCTGCCTGTGATAGACCCCTAGTGACCCTGCAGAGGATAAAGCAACTTGGAAAATGGACAGATGTTTCATTTTAACAGTGTCAATGTGACTGGCGCAATGATCTCCATCTTAAAGCAGTATTTTATATTATTTTAAAGCTATGGAACTCTGCCTCCTTGGTAAACAAAGAAACTCAGCAGTACTGTTCCAACTGAATGTCTCAGGGTAAATGATCACATGTTCAGGAAAACCACTGATCAATGATCTGCTTATTCAATAGGAACACCTTTCCCTTGATCTGAGATTTAAGGAAGGTTCCACAAGATCACACTGTAGCCAGTTCCCACACGGTATTGCATGATAAACAAGTGTAGCCAGATCTCTCACACCCTAACTGTATGTATCATTTGGTGGGTACGTACTGCATTGTTTTGACTCTTGATATTGTTTTGTTATTTGCATAAATTATGCAGTCACATGGCTGCTTTGATTGATCTCTGTGGTTTTGTTTAATTGCACTTAATGTACATTTACTCCTACCCAGCGAATAAACTGTGTTATGCTGCATTATTCTCCGTCAAAAATTGATAACTCAAGTAAATTCCTTGGCAAGATCAGAATAGATTAAAGGGTTAGTGTAAACTATTGGTCATGACAATGTAACAACTCCAGGTTTTTGGGATGGTTAAAAGAAAGTGAGCAGCTACATTACATTATACAGTGTTAACTCACACAGCCTCTATCCATCAGACATACTGTGATCAAAAGTGTCACTCAGCTGAAGGAGTCAAAGATGCTGTCTGTTGCCTTGCAACATTTGAGTTGAATTAGTGAGACAATCTGCATCAATCACTGAACTAGATTAACCAAACATGCTGATATGCAGTTTCATAGCTAAGGTAGGGTGCATCTCCACTATATGGCTTTTCAAATCTTATTAGATTAGTAAAAGACTGGGTGATTACATGATTACTGATCTGTGCAGGGATCACACACTACATGACTCCAGCCGTAAAGCTGTAACTCTGTCATCTGTCCACATCTTGATTAACCACCTAAACTACCAGATCCTCCTGTCCACCCTCTCCCATCTTGGCATCACAGGGACTGCTCTGAAATGGTTTAATTCTTCCCTATCAGTCAAATCTGTCCATGTGTCTTAGGTTTGAAAGGAATCCAAGTCACATTATGCAAGAACTAGTGTACTTCAATGCTCAATCCTTGGTCTCCTTCTCTTCTCCCTGTACATTAACTCTCTAGGTCCAAACATCCAGTCACATGTCTTCTCCTACTATTGCTACACAGACGGTGTACAACTCTACCTGACCGTTTCTCTAGTGGACTCTGTAGTCTTGGCTAGAATTTCTGCCTCACTGACATCGCAGCTTAGATGAATGATCGTCACCTCTCGGTAAACTTCTCAAAGCCTGAGCTGTTTGTCTTCCCAGCCAAATGTACTATTCACCACAACATCACTGTACAAATTGAATCATCAATATTATCTACAGTAAGGTATGCCAGGAACATTGGGGCAAAGATATAGATGACCAGGTATTCTTTGCTGACCACATTTCAGCGATCGCCTGGCCATGTACATTTACTCTTTGTAACATCAGGAAGATCAGACCTTATTTGTCTGTTCTCAGTCCTAATCAGTCATCTCACAGCGTACTGTAACTCCTTACTCAGTTTGTGCTTCAGATTATTCAAAATGCAACAGCACATCTAGCATTCAGCCATGATAAATGCTCTATAATTATGGTGTCTCCATCAAGTTCAGCAAGGTTTGTTTTTTACAGGTCAATGTATGTCCCTGTCCTCACCTGTGATCGCGAATGAGCTGTACATAAAGACCAAAAGAAAAAGGTCACATATATGTACATACAAGTAGTCAAAATGAGGTTTCTCCAGTCTCCATATATAGGGTTGCTGGACTCGCTCTCTGACAGGGTGAGTGGTTCTGTAGGGTAACCCTAACTCAACGACAGAATGAATGCTTGTAGGTCCTTCCTTGCACATTTGGAATAATGCTTAAAACCTTAAACTGAATATAATGTAAACTAAATTTTATATTATTTAATGCTTAGTTTATAATGCTGTGGCCTTGATCTCTAATAAATTTGGATCGGTTCAGATAATATCAAGACTTGTCCTACTCTTAGTTACTCTTGCCTCTGGGAATTGTTATCATAGAGGGTTTGCTCCCGGTCAGTTAAGCAAATTATAACCCTAGAGCAATGTAGAACCAGGCTGGCGGTTCAGGGACTGGGTGATAGCTACAAACTTAATGCATGCTCAGTATGTTTGAGTCTACCCAGCTCAGGAACCACTAGGTTCAGTTTAACTGGCTAGTCATATAGGATGTGTATCAGTCTATCAGAATGCCCACTTCAGGGACTAATCAAGTTTGTTTGAGTAGCTCACGCAGGGAATGCATATCAGTCTGCGTAACTATTCTGGCTTGAGGACTACTGCAGTTTGTCTGACTGGTTCAACTCAGAGGCTGGTTTCCATGTGACTATGTTACCAACACGTGTATCGAATTTCGCCAACTCAGTGGCTGTTGTGAATTGTCAGTGTGTTTGACTGACACAGCTCAGGGACTGTCTGGCACGTCTGACAGATCTCAGCTCAGAGGCTGTACACCAGTTGCTTCTGTGTAATACAGTGTTGCTACGTAGAGAGCCAGTGTATCCAACTAATCCTGGCCAGAAATTACAACAACACCAGCACAAAGAACTCAGCAGAGCTAACAATTTCAGATGGACAACAATTAAACAGAACACAATTTATTTGCTGAGTAGGCATAACCTACATTAATTCCAATTGGACCAAAGACAGAGATCAAACTACGTGGCCATACAAGTATCTACAGTAATTTGGCAAAGAACATACAAATTATCACAAATGGTATAACAATACATAAGACCAAAATGGTACGTACCCACCAGAAAATACACACAGTAAAAGGAAAGGGGATCTGGCTCCAGATATTAACACACAGAACTGTGTGGCAGCCCTGATTACAGGAAAGAACTCCATTACAGCTACTCATGGAAAGCAGGTTAAGCATACAATGCCATGTGGGGATTCTGACTACTGTCTTGTGTAGTTTTCCTTAAATCACAGACCAAGCGATGCGTTATCATTTGAATGATCCAATCACTGATTAGATGACCATAGAATAAAAGGTATTTAGTTCCTGAGTCTGATGGCCCATCGTAACTTTAAAGACAGGTAGCTGTGTGTCCGACGTTCCTGGGGACCGGGTCCTGTAGAAAGGACAGGATTTCTCCTGAAGTTCTATATCTTTAGAATGATACAAGATACTGTTTTTGAGCTGAGACCATTAAAGTGAAACTAAATACAGTATACATAAAGTATATAGACAACTTTCTTTTATAGTCAGAGTACAAGCATTCTATTTGGGTTTTGTTTGTCCTGAGTTATGGAAACAAGGGAGGTCAGAATGAGTTTCTCGGCAGGATGATTTCTGGGTCATTTCTCTTCCAATGGGGGATTGAGACAGGTCTGGCAGATATGTTCATGTGGATACATCCTCACTACAGCCAATACAATGATCCCACCTTGGGTGACAACAAGCCTGTATGCCAGCTGCCTTCATTTATGAAATACCCCAAAAGAGCTACTGCCCCATTGAATTGATGTTGTGGTCATCTCACAACAATGTTACCTTAACAGCTCACAAGGAAGCTGTTCCTGCTATATCCTACGAGGAAGGCACAGGAAATGGTACAGGGACATCTCGTAGTTGGCTTTGAAACATTTGGACATGCCCAAAACAAGCTGGAGCCTAAATCCATGGGGAAAGGGGTATAGTTCAACCTTCTCACCATGCTACCACCATAACATTCACTTGAAGAAATGGTGAGAAATTATAATTTGGGGGGGGGGGCACTGTTCCATAATGAATCAGACCTGGATTCCTAAGTGGCACATTCCCACCAATATGAACATGTAATCTAAAATTAACTATTTAGAACTTTTGCTTTAATAAGCGTTTTCCTTAAAGTAATACTACTTTCATGTTCAAAACAATTCAACTCAAGTCCAGAGCGCTTCAATTTAATATTATGGTAACAGCTAATTCACACATTCAGGTGTTCCTTAAAGCACTAAACATTCATAACCGTATAATTTTAAGAGCTTTAAAATTTTCTTTAAAAAATAAATGTAGATTCCTTAAATATTTTTTGAACAAAACAACACTTCTGATGATGAAATGCTGATTTACACATTCATTATGCAATTTAATCCTTCAGCATAAAACAAACTTGGGGAATTCATAAAGCCATTAAGGACATTCTATAACCTACTTGAAATTTAAAACATTTCTGAACGTTATAGGCTAGAACATGATCACTGGAAGCCACAATACATGTGCTGGGTCATTTTTGAAAATATAGTTGCACCAATCCATTCCTTAAGGCACAAATTCCTTCAGATGCATACATACGACCCAGTTGACGCAATCTACTCCCAGAAATACCCAGAAACGAGTCATGAAATTAAGTCCATTATATCTCTTATCCAAAGATAACTTTTATAGCCAAAACAACAGTGCTGTTTTTGCCCCTCTCCCCCCACCACACATATCCAAAGAAGAGAATGCCTACAACACCTTCAGTAAACCAAATGAGAACACAGACATGGCTGGGGGTTTACCACAGAAAACTATACCTTGGTTAAAACTTGCTCCACAAACCACAGCCTTTAAACAAAAATAGCCAATACTTAAGTATAGCTTTTTAGCCATTTTAGGCCTTTAAAATGGACAACGGCCACTATAAAGAGGCACATGAAAATTATACTGTTTATATGAACCAATACATGAATGAATTCAATTTGCTGTACTGTGGAACGATCCTGTTGGTGGTGTTTAAATGTCTTGAACACACTAAGAAATGTTATTTAATCAAATACGTTTCAATTAAAAGGCACTTGAGAATATAAATTGAGGAACTTCATTCATGTTCTCTGCTTTGCCATGAAGACATGACCTTCTTCATCCCTGACAGGTCAGAAGTCTTCATTTTTCCTAGTCCCAATTAATTCATGAGGAAACTGTACAAAGAGGACAAGAATTAATGAGCAAGAATACGATTCATATGCAAATACACAGCTATTTACATTTACTTAGTAGCTGCTTTTCTCCAAAGTGACAGGCCACGAGGCAAGTACAACAAAAAAGGCACTGCCTTGTAAAAAAACCAAAAAGGATGTTTTTGCCAATGATTAAACATATTAACATAAGAATGCGTAAAATAACCAATTTACACTGTAGCAGCTTTGATCATTTTTGATGGCTGCTGATAATTTTTAATCCCAAAAAAGTCTATCTTTTAAAATAAATCCAATAAAATTTCACTACAGTTCAGATGCATTCATAAGGAGCAAATACTGTCTTCTGTGTAAAAAAAAAAAAAAAAAAAAAAAAAAAAACTAGTACAAATACAAAACCAATAAAAGTACAGTGGGGTTTTTGGGGCATGGTATGTATAGGGGAGTTCTAAAGAATACAGGATAACTGTAGTGTTCCTACCTGTAGGGATAACCGTGGTATTTCGCTCTGAAGACTGATAGGAGCCAGCTGAAGAAGAGAACTACAAGGCTAATCCCAGCGATACACATAACTGGAGAAAAGGAGCAAGGACACATTCTCACGTCGGCTGTCCAAATGCAGAGCCCCACATCCAACGATTGACCATTCAGATAAACATGTTAGCTGCCGTCTGCGTGCAACTTGCAGTTCCCGGCATACAAATCTATGTATGGAATCAGATACCAAATTTCAATTACGTTTTTGAATCAAATACTAAGACAACTGCATGTGCATGAATGAAGAATCTGATTTGAATTTCTACAATATAGGAATGTAACTTACACCTCTTAGGTCAGAGTTAAAATGCCTCTAGTGCGTTTGTAAATTTTGCATGTTCAAACTGTTTGCACAGGCTTTCTCTAGTATGAGACCCATACTCTGAAATCAAATGATACTCAGCTATTTCATAAGGTATGATATTTGGCAAAACAGACAAGCTAAACTGATAATATTCCAGAATACTTACTTTTCCTCTTCCCTACTTCCATGTCAGATGTGGCTGCTTCATGCAGGAGCACCATTCCAAAGGTAACAGCAGAGTCTGACAAACTTTGTCAAAAGAATTTTGTAACACAGGAGAACAAAAGGGTGCTGCTGGTTTCTAAAGGAAACAAATCACTCCCCAATATGCACCAAGCTGTATTTTAAATTAACCCATGAACAACAAAGGATACTGAACAGGAGAACAATGTGGGTTTCGGCCACAAACTGGGCCTGGCTACTTGAATGGATGTAACTCTTTTTAAAAAAAAAAAAAAAAAAAAAAGGGGACAGAAAAATTAATGGGTAGTATATTGGTGGACAATTTAATTGGCTTCCAGATGCATGTGCCAGAAGTAACAACTTACCACTTGACCGGTACTGGGGTTCTTATGAGCATATGGTGGGCCACGTATATGGTTCCACATTTGTCCAGAGGTCATGATCAAAACAAAGCACTAGCACAAAAAACACATAACTAGATTCATTTGACATTAGTAAAACTCATCTAAATTGGTGAAAGTTCATATGGCCATTACAGAACTACCTTTTTTTTTTTTACAAGATTTTTAACAGAAATAAAAATAATCTCTGATGTGCTATTGGTATAAGAGTTTTAGTTTAATGTACATACCAGTGCTGCAAATGCCCAGGCATTTTTGTTATAGAGGAACTCAAGGTTATTCCGTCGCAGGTACACTAGGCTTCCAATCACTGACAGTAATAAGCCAAGCATAAGTGGCCCTGCGTAGTTAGGCGGTCTGATCACCCGTATCTGCAGAAAAGAGTAACAGATGTTTGTGACGTTCCACACAACGTAATCACTGCATTGAATGGATAAAATGACAATTTCTTAAAAAGTCTAGAAAAAGTTCTGCTTTACAGAAGTAATTCAGGGCATTTCTTGTCAAAAGAGAAAGGTGGATTTTGTCCAGCCACCATAACAACACGATCTACGCGGCTTACGTTGACATCAGTCCTGTCAGCAATCCATCTAGAGAGCTGTTCTGCTGCAAAACCTCGAACCTGCAACTCATACGCATCAGCACGCTTGGGTTTTCCTTTAGATGGAAAGTGCATAAATGTGGGGGCAGAATTCATATTCAACTGAGGAGAGAAACGAGAAGACAAAAACACAAAACATTATTCTCCAGATGAATGTAAATATTTACGTGCCAAACTTTTAAATTCCATGGAAAACAGAAGAACACCTACTACACACATTTACCAGTATGTTTAATATCAGTGTATTTTTTTTTTTAGATCAGTTAAGTTTTACGTACAAAAAAATAAAGGTTAAAGGCAAGTCCATAACATTTAAATTAGCATATTTCTTCTACATACATGAAATATGGAGAGAAAGAAACTGGGAATACTAATCATATTTAAGTGTGTTTTCCTTTGTAAATGATTAAAAACAGCACATTGTCACATGAAAATGTACTAAAACAAATAACTATAAAAAGAAAGGGTACCATGTGAAAAACATCTGAGCCTTCATCAAAGTCAACAGCAGCAAAGAATATCTTGTTAGTGAAGGCACTGGAGTAGCGCCACGAGTTAGCCAGGATTTGGTACTCCTCATCAGCCTGTCTATATGGAAAAACCATGCAAAGAGGATGCATAGTCTTCAGCATTCAAAGCATACAGTACACAACAGAACCATTTTAACTGATCTCGTTGTGAGATTTTTACAAACACTCTCGCAGGCTACAGGAAAATGACTTGTTTGGTTGAAGGTATACTCATGATACTTACTTGCACACGCCACATTGCCTCTGGGGCTGGAGGGCAGTAAACATCACCACCACTGAGTAGTTACGGGGAGGGGCCTTCACGAAACGTCGGAATTTCTCTCCATTCATTCGAATTACTGATCTTTTATTTGCCCACTCCATCATTTGTACAACTTTGTCTGTCAGTACAGTCTAGGGAAAGAGTAGATATTTGTCATACTGTTAGCGGCGCCTGATATTGTGAAGCAATCTGTTCCGAGATGCGAAGAAGTTTTACGTTTTAAACGTCAAATATGCATTCTGATGCACGTGCACGTCTGCCTGGCACCAAAAATTAGCGAGGTTTGTAAAATATATATATATAGCTGCAAACGCTAAACTGTCAGGGAACGTATGATTACTCGTTTGAGTTTTCGAATAAGTTTGTGTTCTATGTAGCTAACTTCCTATTCGTTGTGATAATTGCATTTTCTAGTCATCGTTATAGTCACATTACCCTAATCTTTTTCATATTTCCTTAAAAATACTACACTTATTTTGATTTAACGTGCCTAGCTAAGTGTAAAGGTGTTGTAGAAGATCACTCCATTTATTCGTAATCCATTTAGCTACTAAATTTGCTTCACTTCCTGATTAGCTATGTTGTAACCTAATTTATATAAATCCTTTAAAACAGCCTAGCAAAACATATATATAAACAGCAACCATGTAGACGCACCTCCTTTTTCTTTTGCCCATCTGAAGGAATTCCATAAACCAATAAAACAAACACGAGTCCATACAAAACTTTACACAAACACATTTCTGTACTTCGCAAAAAGCACCAGCATCTACGTCGTGTTAGTGACGTAAGTTTACAACTATGGGTGGGCTTGACAATTATATATTAATTTATGCCTTCATACAATTGGCCGGTTTTCTTTGGCACAAACCAATCGGACCACGTTGTCGGATTACACCACGCCCACGCAAAACTGCTTTTCCGTGATAGGACAAAAGTTTAAAAGCGACCTGTAGCTTTTCGATTCGACGGTCGAATGTCTATGCGCCTTCTGTTACGCAGATCTTCAATATTTCTAGCGTAAAAAAATCCATCCTAGTCAGACAGTAGATATTGTAGTGGTAAAACTATACCAGTTTATTAAGAGATGTAACGTTGTCGATTGCTTAACATACGCTTTAATTAGATTTTTTTTTTTTTAATCAATTAACATATCCATTTTAATAAGAAATTCAGCGCCTCTAGGAATTGGATCCCACGTCCACAAAAACTCGTCTTGCTCCAGTAAGTTTATACTATGAAATATTTTATTTTAAAATATAAGACTATAGCCTACGCAGGAATTTAATGAAAATAAATGCACTGGAAAAGAGATGGTAGTAATACTCCCCCACAAAGGTCAAAAATATTTCAGGATTCAATGTGGATTTAAGTTATTATAGGCTTTTACTGCAAAAGCATTTTAAACAAAACAAATCCATCCACCTTCCATAACCATATCTAGTACTGGGCAAATGTGAGAGTCACCCATCTTTGGAAGCACCGGGCACAAGGCAAGGGAGACCATTGACCAGTATGCAAATCCATTCTAAAACACAAGTCCATTCAGAAACCAAATAGCATGCCACCTCCCTGTTACCTGTGGTTGCTGCTTTTAGTAATTCAGACAAGAAGCAGGAGAAAATCTTTGACCTTCGTTACTAGGTAGCGTGGCTAGGTAGGGCCCCTCCACTCCCTGGGTCGAACTTCTGTCATGTTCTCACGCTCATGAACATGCTAAGACTCCAGTTTCTCACCATTACACATGTTTTTTTTGTTGTTCTTACCTTTCTATTTCACACAGTTGCCTGGTAAATTACAGAACATACAGAATATGCTGGAAATTTAAACTTGTAATTGACTACATGTATAAATCTTAAGATCTAATGGTCTTTGCTGAAAATGCCAGCTCATCCTAGGCAACACTCCAGGGTCCTCGAGACTCTCTGGTCACATTGCTCCCTTTCTTCAGCTCCTTCTCCAGACACTCCCCCTGGCTGCGGTCCATGCAGTTGCATGTCCATAGCAGGGAAAGCTTCTCAATCATCACCTGTATGGTGTCCTCCAGGCAGCTTTTTCCCTCACCATATTTTGATTGGCACTCCTGGTACTTGCCCTTCACATCCTTGAGCATCACCTTGAGGTCTCCAACTGTGGACACAGCCAGAATTTTGGGCCCATTGAAGTTCCTTTCTTTGTAGGTCCCATCCTTGTGGCTATTGCACTTCTTGTTGTTGTCCAGGGCCATCTGATGTTCTTTGCTGGCCTGCTGCATCTTCATGGCATTGACCTTCTTGTGCTGCACAGACAATGCCCCATAAGTATACTCTAGCTAAGTGGGAGTCCTTTAGCATGGACAGGAGATTCACCTTGCATTAACTGCTGTTTGGACCTTTGAATCTCTGAGAGTTTGAGCTTGCCTAGAAGGTCATGGACCAGGCTGATGGCGGGTCAGAAAAGGTCACTCTTCTTGGGAGCTTACCAAAGCTGCTCTAGTAGCCACTTAAGGCATCAACACTACTGAGCACAAGTTCAAGTTGGCTTTGTTGTTGTCCCATTTATATACAAAGTTTATAACAGTACAAGAAAACGTTCCCACAGGACCATGGTGAAGCAACTAAACAAAAAAACAGGGGCTACAGCAGCTAACATTGTAACTGCACAACATTGGGTTTGTGCAATTGCAAAACAGCACAATGCTAGAGGAGAGGACACAGGACCACACATAGTGTATATATTGACAAGACAAGTGCAACATAAAAACATGAAATAATAAGTAGACATAAGTGAACAATAGACAATTTACACAACAGCAGAAGTGGAGTGTATCAGTGCAACAATAATAGAGCAACAGATTGTGCGCAAATAGGTAATGGATGACCCAAGGATGGCTAGTGTGAAGTGTGTGTGTGTGGGGTGGGGGGTAACGACTGTGCACTTAAGTTAGTGTCCCAGGAAGGGGGCAAAAGGCTGTTGAAGAGCCTGACAGTATTCACTATTCCACTTCATCACCTGTGGAAGGTAGTGAGGATGGGGGGAGGAAATCTGGCATTTTTTAGCTGCTGCAGGATGTGGAGCCACTGCTCCTTCTTCACAAGGAGTTGGGGTTGAGGGTCCAGGTAAGGTTGTCTGCCAGCTGAACCCCAAGAACTTGTGTTCTTGACTGGTTCCACCACTGAGCCCTCGATGTAAAGTGGGTTGTGGACAGCACATGACTTCCTGAAGTCAACAATAATTTATTTTGTTTTGTCCACATTAAGAGACAGATTGTTGGCCTTATGCCAGTCAATGAGCCCCTTCAACTCCAACCTGTACACTGACTCATCATTGTTTTCAATGAGACCCACCCCTGCAGTGCCATCAATGAACGTATTGTTGGTTTTCCAGCTACACATTACAGTACAGTCACAGGTCAGCAGGGTGAATGGGAGGGACATGAACACACAGCCCTGGGGGCCCTAGTTCTCAGTGTGGTGGGGCAGGAGGTGTTCTTCCTGATACGAACTGTCTGGGGTCACTCGGTCAGGAAGTCCAGGATCCAGTTGCACATGGAGATGTTGAAGTCTGGCAGACTCAACTTATCTATGAGCTTCAAGGGCATGATGGTGTATGGTTGAATGCGGAATTGAGACAATAAACAGCATCATAACATAGGTGCTCCTGTTGTTCAGAAGAGACAGCGTTATGTAAAGGGCAAAGGAGATAGCGTTCTCAGTAGTGCAGTTTGATCAGTAGGAAAACTGAAAGGGATCAAGTAAGGTAGGGAGACCAGTTTTTATTTGCCCCATGACCAGCGTCTTGAAGCAATTCATAACAACCAGCATAAGTGCTACAACACAATAGTCATTAAGGCAGGTCACAACTGACTGCTTCAGAACAGGTAGTATTGTGGTAGCCTTGAAACACCTGGGGATGCCTGCCTGACTCAGTGAAATGTTGAAGATGTCTGTGAGGACATCTGCCAGCTGGGAAGTACATTCCCAGAGCACATAACCAGCTATGTTATCTGGTCCAGCCGCTTTGTGTGGATTCACTCTGAATGGAGTTTTCCTGATGTGAACAGATGCATCACCGGATCATCAGGAGGAGGGATGGTCTTCCTCCCAGGTATGTTATTCCATGTTTTTATAACCATGCATAGAAGTCATTGAGCACATCTGGGAAGGACGCATCATTATTGCTAGTCTGAGGAGAGGTATTGTAGGCAGCAATGGCCTGGATGCCCTGCCATATGAATCGTGTGTCCCTGTTGTTGTGGAAATGCCTGCGGATATTTAGTCCATAGGAATGCTTTACTTCCCTGATGCTGTGGGACAGATTGGCCTTCACTGTCCAGAGGGCTGCCTTATCACCAGATGTAAAGGCAAAATCATGGGCTTTCAGAAAAGCACAAACCATTTTTTTTCATCCATAGTTTTTGTTTTTTTTTGGAAAAACCAGTGAAGAGTCTCGGGAAGGTCTTCAGCTGCAGTCTGAAGGACACAGATTCCATCAAGGCCACCACTGCTGATCTGGAGGGGTGGCTAAGAACGGTGGATAAATCTGGGCTTCCCGAGAAATTTAAGGCTTGGGTCTATCAGCATGGAATCCTCCCAAGAATTCTTTGGCCGTTGCTCATCTATGAAGTCTCCATGACTGTAATGGAAGGCTTTGAGCGCAAGGTGAGCAGCTACCTACGTAGATGGCTGGGCATGCCATGCAGCTTGAGGCTGTATGGGAACAGCAATAAGCTTAGGCTCCCATTCGGTTCCATTAGGGAGGAATTCATCATTGCACAAGCACGGGAACATACACAGTACTCGGGGTCGAAGGATGTTAAAATATCTGGAGCAGGCATCGTCATGAGCACAGGAAGGAAGTGGAAAACGGCTGAGGCGGTCCAGCAGTAGGAAGCCCAGCTGGAGCACAAGGCTCTGCTTGGGAGTGTGGCACAGGGTAGGGCAGGATTAGAAAGTTTACCATCAATCCAATATAATGCCGCCAGCAAGAAGGAAAGAAGAAGGCTGGTGCAGGAGGAAGTGCGTGCCTCGGTGGAGAAAAAGCACATGGGCAGAGCCATGGCAATGCGAAAACAGGGTGCTTGGATGAAGTGGGAACAAGCAATGGAGTTGGAAGGTCACCTGGTAGGACATCTGGAAGTGGGGCCCACAGAGGATCAAGTTCTTGATTCAGGAGGTGTACAATGTCCTCCATAGCCTATCGAACGTGTTTGCATGGGGCAAGGTAGAAACTCCGGCATGCCCACTGTGTTCCAAGATGGGCACCCTCGAGCACATCTTGAGCAG
The DNA here is from genome assembly GCA_009936485.2 of Gymnarchus niloticus. Lineage (NCBI taxonomy): Eukaryota > Metazoa > Chordata > Actinopteri > Osteoglossiformes > Gymnarchidae > Gymnarchus > Gymnarchus niloticus. The sequence continues at coordinate 1,377,252 of JAACJT020000032.1, read as the reverse complement.
TTGCTCCAGAGCACTGGGAGAGGGACTTTATTGCTGGAGACATGACCAAGTCCTTAACACCATCGCTGAGGCAATCAACAAGGGGATCAGTGAGAGTAGGCACGCCAATGCTATAGCCAGGACGATTGCATTTGTCAAGGAGGGAGAGCAGCCCATGGAAAGAGTCAAGAATAGCTCTGTTGACTTGCTCTATACAAAACAAGACTGGGTGTTGACAGTTGACCTGGATAGGCAGCTAAGAATTCCAGCACACATCACCCAGTCCACTCTGAGACCTGATATCATCCTGGTCTCTGAGGCTACAAAACAGCTTATCCTCCTGGAGCTTACTGTGCCTTGGAAGTACATGATGGAAGAGGCGCAGGAGAGGAAGAAGGGATTCCAGGGATACCAGGAACCAGGATTTCCATACCGGATCAGTCGAGGCCCAGGTTAACAAAGACCACCACCAGTACTATCAGCCAACAGGGTGCTGATGGAAATTGGACTACTGTTGGCCGAAGGAGCTGAAGGAAAAGAAGAGGGGGAAGGCATGTCTGGTGGCAGTAGGAGAGAAGGAAGGTTAGGACATTAGGATTAGGAATGAGTATATTAGAGGGTCAGCTCAGGTTGGACGGTTTGGAGACAAAGTCAGAGAGGTGTGATTGCATTGGTTTGGACATGTGCAGAGGAGAGATGATGGGTACATTGGGAGAAGGATGCAGAGGATGGAACTGCCAGGCAAGATGCGAAGGAAGGATGCGGAGGACAGGAGGAGATGGAGAAGGTTGATCCGCTGTGGTGACCCCTGATGGGAGCAGCCAAAAGTGAATGATGATGATTGTAACCCTAGTTGGAGAGCATTAACCACTGAGCCACCATGCTCCCTGCAATTAAATGAAAGTTAACAAAATATATGTTAGAGCTGTGATCTGTTTGAGCACTACAGCCATTATTTCACTTGTCATACCTTTGAAAAATTATGTAAAAGTCTTCCCTCAATCTACTGAGCATCCTGCTTGAGCCATTATTGCTATCGTTATTAGTTTTCGTGTATGCAACTGCTTTTTACTTTTAACTCTGAGCTTGCATAAAGTATAGGAGCCCAATATCTCCTTTATAGCACCTCCCTGAACACCGGGAGTTTGATTCTGAAATAGCGATTTAGATTAATAATCAATAAGTGTGATCTTGCATCTAATATCTTTGTTCGATGTTGTAATATATTAAATGTTACTTGGAAGGAGGTAGAAAACAGCCCAGGTCTGGCAAATGGGATCACTCTGAAATTGTTGGGGGAAGACAAGTAAAATGTTTGCAGCATCGATAGCCACAGCACCTCGAGTCAATGAAGATATGTCAGACTTTTTTGACAGCAGAATGGGTGAAACAAGTCAGTGTTAGAGTGTTTCTGATGATGCCATCGTGGAGGTCCAACAGTATCCCTCATCCCCATCCCTCCAGTTAAAAAAATACATTTATTTCTATTTCAGTGACCTCAGTGCCTTATAAGAGAGTACACTCCAAAGCAGGGGAGATTTTGAGTAAGAGGCAAAATCACATCAGTCAAAGTAAAGATGAATGAAATTTAAGAGAAATACTTCACACCAGATCATTACCTCCGCACTTCCTCACATACAATAGCTGCTCATTGAATGTGCTTATGATGAGTATTCTCTTCTGCTACTCCCTCATTGACATCTGTTCAAAACCTGCGTTGAACTCTACTGGAAATTCCCAGCAGTGCACTCTATCTATTCCTTGCATATGCTATGATGACACTCAAAATATCAAGATACTGGGCAATCTGGGCAATACGCGCACAGTCCGCATGGACAATCTTGATGATGAAATTTATGTCATACGCACTGTCCATGGACCATGGCAGAGCATGGAAAAGTATGAATGAGGCTTTAAGCACAAACTGTCCACCTTGACAGCTGACTTTTGACTCCTGGGCCATTCTGCAGAATAGGTGCCAATTTTCTTGTTGTAACTCTTCCAAATTAAACTTCATTTTTAATCTTTTTTCAACACTGAATCTAATAGCACACATATCTAACTATTCAAAATATGTACTGGTCAATCTCAGGCAACTTTATTAAATTTTTTACAAGGTTTCTAAGTGGAAGATGGTTGCATTTTTCTCAGTCCTGTTATCAAAACTCTGGTGTCATTTAAAAAGCATGTTTAAAATAATGTCAACTAATTCCTTTGTTTTCTCCTCAAGAAAATGTTTATTTTAAAGAAATGGTTGGTTACATGTAACAATAATTGATATTTGTGACTAAAAAAATCACTATATATGCACACAAGTTGTATTTTTCTAAAAAATAGGAAGTCATTGTTCTCCTTTTAAAGGAGACCCAAACCTCAAGTTGATCAATTTTTTTTCCATGTAATTTATTAAACAAATTGGATAAATGACAGACCAAACATAATTGAAAAAAGTGGTTTATCTTTATTTTTTAGAAAAAAAAAAATTAGTAACGGGGATGAACATTGGGTAACAGGAATGAGCACTGCGTAACAGGAACGTGTCCTTATGTGCGAGTGTGTGTGTGTGTGTGTGTGTGTGTGTGTGTGTGTGCATGGCCGTGCATGCATGTTGTAAGTGCGTGTGTGTGGGAGGTTTCTGTGTTAAATTGATGTGCTATATGCTTGTAATTCTTCAAAAAAGAGGGAGAGAGTGAAGGAAAGCAGGAGAGAGAGTGAAGGAGAGAGAGAGGGAGAGAGAGAGAGGGACAGACAGAGGCGAGACAGAAAGAGTGGTAGGTGTGTCTTGCACCTTCCCCTGCAGCATGCCATAGGTGGGTGGTTCTGGTTCCTGCACAGTATGGGTTCTCTCTATATTCTTCTTCAAAAGGTAAGAAAGACAGCAAATACAAAAAGCTGAAGATATTACACAAGTTCTCAGATCTCGGCATTGACCACCAGTACCTAAAATCGACTTGAAAATATTCTTACTTGTCTATATTCTTGTTTGTCTACAAAACACTAAATGATTCAGCTGCAAAAACTACATCCAATAGTGTTTTAGCTAGCAATAAATTCATGGAAACAAACTTGCCTGTACTTTTCTAATAAACCTTTTCTAGTTTGGCGCAGACTTCTTTCTCAATCTCCATGTGACGACCTGTGACTGGCTTCAGGGGTGGGATGATGCACACAATGTCCTCAAACAGGTACCTAAGAATGTCTTCACAGGCTGGTCAGAAAAACCTGTTGAACCCAATCTTGTGCATACAGCGGACCTCAACATGTGTTTCACTTGTATCTGTGATGACGCCAGGACACAGGTCACCGTCGTATTTCAGCACACACCATTTGCCAACAACTTCAGGACTTTGCCACCGAGCTTCTGTGGCTGTCGGAGCCGTCTGTAGATGACTGAACGTGAAATGCTTTGCATATAAGCACTCACACTACAAATTCATTTCATTGTGCACAAGCAGCTGACATTCCTGTATGTCAGCTCTCCATGGGATAGGGTCACTGCCTGATGTATCCTCATAGTGGAAGGAACTGGTGACACATCATTGGGCATTGGGGTGATCAGGTGTTGTAGAGCTTCTTTCCTGTCATTGATCCTATGGTAAGTATCCCTCCACTTTCTCTGATGTCTGCACTTTTCTCTCTCACTAAGGTAATTGATGTTTTTCTTCCTGCCTGACTATAGGTCCTTCCTGTATTTATCACAAATGGGAATGAGAGCAGTTACTTTTGGTCTTCCCATGGCCTTCGAAAGATCCAGAAGATGTAACTTCTTGTTGAACATGCGACTTGTAGAATGTTCCAAATTTTTCAGAAGAGGGAATGCGTTGGGGTAACAGGACTGAATGAAAACCTGGGGACATGACTAACATGTGCATTTTAACTAAAATATTATGGATTTCTTATGAAAAAAAATCAAGCATAGATGGGATATGGAGTCACACAACAATCCAAAAAAATACGATTTCTGGAGGATTTCTATTATTATATTTCATGGTAAAGTGTAGTGTTAGAGAGTGGGGACAGGTAACAAATGCAATTTTTTTCAGTGTTCTGCGTAGTTTTTATTAATGTTTGAAATTGTATATCATAAATTTGCAATTAGATCAATGGGCAGGACACTTTGCTTAATAAATAAAATGTATTTTACAGTTAATTTTCATGTATATTTACATTTATAATGTCCAGGGACGGAAATAGCACTGAATTTTGCCAGAATGGCCCTCCACTCCCGCTGACTGCTGCAGACTGCGCATGTGCAAGGAATAGATTTGTGCACTGCTGGGAATTTCCAGTAGATAATGGCACCAAATTAAAAAAAAAAAACAGATGTCGATGAAGATGGAGTAGAAGAGAATATTCATAATGTTAAACCCGCTTTTTGGAACGGGCCAATATACCTCAATTTCTGTTGTGTGTAGTTGTTGGTGTCGTTTGTTTGAGACTTGTGAGTAAATCCTTTGTTTGCCTCTCAGCCCACATCTCTTTATTGAGAATACGGTCGTCTCGGTTAATACACTATTGATGAAATTAACGATTGTGGAAACAAAAAATGAACCAGGTGTACCACTCACTGTTAACATACGTATGTAGTTGATACATTAGTCCTTTGTTTTAATTAAAACAAGTCCTTTGATTGTTGTACAAACTTTGCTCATAATCTTTTAAACATAACTGAAAAATCGATCCAGGCAGCATTTTTTTTTATTATTTACACAATTATTACATATATGTTGTTGTTTAGTCACGCAGTCGTGTCCGACTCTTCGCGACTCCATGGACCACAGCACGCCAGGCCGCCCTGTC
>JAACJT020000032.1:1361997-1372373 GCA_009936485.2 Gymnarchus niloticus | reverse complement strand
TATATAGCGCTTTTAACACGGAGCGCGGTCACAAAGCGCTTTACATAGTCCCGGGCCCACAGTCCCCAGAGAATAAGGCAAAGGCGACAGTGGCAAGGAAAAACTCCCTCAAGAGGAAGAAACCTGAATTGAATTGAATTTAATTGAATTCTTTCACTCTCTTGGTGTTGTGTGAAATGGCACTCTGTGTTATATTTGGACTTGGTGCTTCTATACAACATGGGTCATTGTGGACACACTGTACTGGTTGTCTCTGAAAATGTTGCTCTGTTCCATGCTGTAAGCATCTGGTGTTGTTTCTGATTACCATGTTTTCATTGTGTTCCTTTTGCTCTGTTGTGAAGATATTTTTTTAACCAGCGGGGTTTTCTTTTTTTTTTTTTAGCAATTTTTCAAAGATATAATGTGAATGGTTGTCGTGCAAGATTTGTTTCAGTATAAATTGAAAAGAATATTTTTACATTATTTGTACTGATATATACATTAGTACTGCACTGTAGTGGCATGGTAGTATGCACTATGTAGGGCTGAAAGTACAGAAGCATTGTATAGATGGCAGGTTTCTTACCTTTTCTCATTTTTAAATGTCTGGATGGCACTTGGTAATGTGTAGGAGTTAAGGTTAGACTCAGCGCTCTGCCCATTCTCCCTAAGACTCAGTCCTCTCTAAGATTCAATCATCCTGTGCCATTAGTGATTCATTCTCATTCTTCTTCAGTGTTCTCATTCTCAATCTGTTACCCTTACTCCTCTGCCTCTAACTCTCTCTCCAACATCTGGTCTCCGTTGTTGTTCAAACCAAGAGGGATAACCTTTGGCCTATTTACAGTGCTGAAGCTCTGATGTCTAACTGAGCTGATTGCTTGTGAGTGTTTTCACACTTGAGACATGGATATTGCAGTAGCTATATGAGCGGGATATTATAAATAGGAGTGTTTTACAAATGGAACTACAAATGGAGTTTCATTTTGGATGTTGTGTGTAATGTATTAACCGTGTGTAGTATTACAAAACTATGTGTATTGCTTTGCAAGTTTTATAGACTTTGCCAAAGGATTAGGTAGATGAGTGAGTGGTTTCAGTGATTGTGCCTCCCGAACCAGTTTTACTGTTAGCAATTGTAAAAAACTGTAATATTAACTTTATATAGCTAAAATATGCCTCATATCTTAAGATTTTTATTGAGAATGCTAGATTAGTCACATTTATTTTTTTAAGTCCAATTTCTAGGATTGCTTTAAAAACTAAATAGAAACTAATCAAATTATCTTGATATCATGTATAAATTACACATTTTACACATAAGTCAATTCTAAGTACAGTGTTTGTGTCCAGAGGGAGAAAGTGTCCGAATCTGTAGTGGCCCTTCATAACTAATTAACTGAACTTAAAATCCTTGGCTGCAGCACCCAGCCTTAAGGGATGCAGTAAGGAGATCTGGAATACTGAAGAAGTGGCAGAAGGCTCAGAATTTGATGACATCACTGATCCTCGACCTCAGCCTGAGTAAGTGTGGTATTGTCAAGCCATTAATATATCGATCATCGACTGGAAGAGAGGGGACATGAAATGAGTGAAAGTTGCATGGCTTTATTATGACCTTAATCAGAGGTACATTTTGATAACAGGTATGACATAGTGCCGAACCAAAATGTGGGTACAGAAGATCTGTTTCTGGGTGTGACCGGAAAAAATCCCTCATCGATGTGCTGCGAGGTCATGGTGGTAGATATCGTTTCCACGTATCACTCATACTTATAGCTGGTTCAGGAACACCATTCCATTCTCTTAAAGCAGCCACAATTTTTGTTATTTAAATTATATACTGCAGAGTAATGCTTATTTCATTTTGTATAAAAATAAATTGCCATTTTCTGGATGTCTTCACAGGTGAAGATCAAGCTGCCTGACACAAAAGCTGCTGAAGTTATTCTGGATGTCAAAGAAAAGTTCCTTGATCTTAGAACACCAAAATTGTAAGATAAGTTCTTTTTATGCATACCTAGAAATGGCATCAGTTTTCAATAAATATTAGTATACGTCCTTCAATTGCTAATCCAGAACAGGGACGTAGGGTATTTGTGGGATTCAAACCCGCAGACAACAGTATGAGGTAACAGTAATACCCATTGAGCCACTATGATAGCAGTTTTTTTTATTGTGATTGCTGAAAATAATAATCGGACTTACCCTTGTTATTATGAGGTGGCTCAGCAGGTGGTACTCTTGCCTCACACATGTACAGTTAGGAGTGTGTCTTCAACTTCTGCCCTGCGTGTGGCATTCTCGTCTTCTTTCTGTGTCATGCAGGTTTCCTCTGGGTGCTCTGGTTTCAGTATCAGTTTTAACTGTCCCTTTAAATATTCAGCTTGTGTGGCTCATGTCTGTCTTTTATTCCACAGTAAACTAGGTTTGCATCTCCCACACCCTGTACATAGCCAGGAGGGGAAGGCCCGATTCATTGCAGATCAAGGGGAGTTAGAGGTCACTCTTCCCATGAACCGTTTACTGGACTGTATCAACCTGGCATGAGAGAAGATTGGATATACCAAGGAACAAAAGTAGAAGGCTTAGATAGCGCTAGAGAGAGGTACAATTATGGGGTGACATCTGAACCATCTGGTTTTGAAAATAATGTGTCTTTAATAAGTAGGAAATATGCATTTTTATAGATGCTTATTACATATGTGTTTAAATACTGTGTATCGTGTTGGGCTGGCTGGAGGGTAAAATAAAAAGCATACGATGATGTATAAATTGTCTGAAACGTTATCTGGACACTGGACTTTAACTGTAATCATAACATTTCATGGCAAGGATTCTGAAACATACCGTACGTGTGATACGTGTGTTTTTATGAATAACAAGTAAGTTATCCTAGTGTCTCCATCCAAATGTTACATATAGTTATGAAGTCATACAACTTAAAACAAATCACATCTGTAAAATATACGAATATTCCATTAACCTACCTTGTTGACATGGTATGATAACATTTATTTTGTGGGAAATCTGATACCTAGAGGATATAGGAAAAAATTTTTTGCACACGCCATGTCAAAATACCATGCCGTAGCTGTATAATGATACAATGTATGTACTGTACATGATGTCATGGGACAGATGCAGACCACTGGAGTTGCATTTGCAACTCCCCAAAGAAGGTGCATTAGTTATCACAGCAGGACAAACACCACATACAGGGCAGGTGGATGTCACGGTGGAGCCGGGCAGTGCTGCACAGTCCTGGGAGAGAGTTGTTCCTCTCGGCAGGTGGTTGGCTCCCTCGCCGATGCCCGCATGCAACCTGCCCCACTGAGTTGTCCTGTGTGGGCTCAGAGTTGTCTCTTACCTCTCTACCTTGCTTCTGCTCTTTGATGTCACAAAGTGGCTGACTGCTGACTGGCTCCAGCTGTGACCCCTTCCACATTCCACACAGGTTTTGTGGAATAAAGGCTTCAGTTAAGGGGAGAAATGGGCTCTGGTGCTGAAGATTGGCCGATCAGGGAGTGTGGTGCCCCCAGATTTTTGCATTAGTGATTCATAAAAATACTTTACTATTAAAAGAGGCCTTTACTTATATTGGCAGAATACAGTGCATGGCACGCCCTTGGATACCATAACTTCAAGGCATTAAAAAGGTTTGTGTAGGCCATAAACTGCGATGGGTTGGCACCACATCCAGGGTGCCTCCTACCTTGTGTCCTAAGGCTGCCTGGGATATGCTCCAGACCTCCCATGACCCTGAGGATAAAGTGGTTTGGAAAATGGATGGATGGTTGTAGGCCATACACTTTCATTTTAGCTCATCAGATACCAAAGTAGATGAAGCATGTTGGTAGTCTGTTGAAACTTAGTAGTCCACATCACTTTCCGTGTTTTCCAAAGTCTTTTTCTGTTATGAAATGTCTACTGGATCTCACCAGGACTACCAAAACGATATATACATACAAAAGACAAACTATTGACAAACCAAAAATGCCCCATTACACGTCAACATCAACTTCCTACATGGGCACTGAGAGAACAATTAGCTGACGCCCTCTACTGGGAAGGCATCCAAAGACGTGATTTAAGTTAATTGACATCTGTAAATTGCCCGTAGTACATGATTATATTTGTGCATGTGCCCTGTGATGGATCTCATTTTAATTCTTGCGGTTAAAATTCAAATAATTCATATTTTTGTTTTGTATCAAAAATATCACTGGAGTAATGAATCTTTTCTTTTGCCATAAACTGAGAGAAAAGCATTACTGGTATATCAAATATATGGGTACTTAAATAATTGTATTTTGTTCTTTTGAAAAAATGGCTATAGTGAAAACAAGTGTGTAAACATTTAGCATATCCAGAGTTCATATCTCAGTTGTCCTGTTTCCAGTTTTATTCTTAAATGTTAGGATACTATGGAGTGACAGGCACTGGAGTACCTCCAATTTGGGAGCATTCAAATTATGATAATAAACTTTTTGTATAACACGCGAAATAAAAGTATTTTAATGTAATTGGGTCTACCCTTTGTGATGTGAAATCTAAGAGATCGGCGAAAGCTTTGGTTAATACAGTACATCTCCATATTAATGCGTGAGTTTTGGCACTCTTCTGGAAGGCTGTCCATTGAGTAAAATCTTATAAGCTGTTTGGTCCTTGTATCAACGTAGTAAGAACTGCGTCCACATGTATGGCATGTCTTTTGGCCTTTGTCTTGTTACCCCTTCTATTTTTGATTTTTAAGGTGGTAGTGTCAAGACAGGGGCAGTCCTAGGGGATGGATAAGGAGTGGCCAGGGGCAGTCAGCACCACCCCCAATAGTGCCACCCTGCCCATTCTATATGTAGAAAATGGTCCAGAACTGCTACAGTATAAGTGTGTCTGTTATGTGGAGCTAGAGATTCTATCTCTCCTGTTCGCAGATGATATTGTTCTCTTCAGTTTGACAGCTGCACTGTACAGGTCCACAGTAGGGAAGCGGAAGCTAAGTTTCTGGACAAGGCTCACACTTTACTGGACAATCTTTGTCCCTATCTTCCCCTATCGTCATGAGCTGTGGCCAATGATCATTAGAATGAGGTTACTAGTACATGAGGATGAAATTAAGTTAATCAATTTCAGGATAAAGTGCAAATTCTAAATAGAATTAATGTACTTTCAAATTGAGAGGCAGTCAGCTGTTGTGCAAGCATCTTACTGAAATGTATCCTAGTGAGATTTTCTCAGGAAGTCCCACTAGGCAGAGGCCCCAAAGCAGATCCAGGACACACTGGAGGGATACTATAATGCCCAGCTAGCTCAGCAGTGCCTACAAATTCCCCATAAGGAGCTGGAGTCTATGGCCTTGACTAGAGAGGTTTCATTTTACCGCCATTCATGCTGTCAACATGACCCTCATCAGGATAAGCTGAATAAAGATAGACAGATGGATGGAATATATGAAATGTGTTGAGTTGATTGGTATTTCAGGTGACATTTTTGACACTGGGGATCGGTTCTCCTCACACCAGCAGGGTCTGCCTTCATTCTGTGTGTATGTGTGGAGTTTGCATGTTCTCAGTGTTGCACAGGTTTCCTCTGTATTGGATATTCCAGTTTCCGCCCACAGTCCAAAGACATGCAGTTAGGCTAATTGGTGTCTCTAAATTGTTTGTGCATGTGAGTGTTTGTATGTGCCCTGCAGTTAGAAAATGGATGGGTGGCACATAATGTTAAGGATTTGTAATTTTGAGTAGTTCTTTGGCCATGCATTACAAATAAATTTCTTTTAAGTTTCAATTGATAGGTTTAATAAATCAAAGAATATTTATGTACAATAATTTTTTCTTGCAGTTATAAATTTATTTGCTTAAGTGAAGCATTTTAGCCTTAATGAAGGGTGAAATCTGAAAGAATGAAAAACAAATTCCAGAAATATCAGAATATCAGAATTAGATTTGCATTTAAGTTCTCAGTATAGCCTTTTGGGCCATAGCAGGTATTTTGGTGCTTTTTAACATCTATTCCAATCAGCATTCTAGCTTTACCTAGACTTTGCAGATTTTTTAGTTTGATTTTATAAGATTAGTTCCTTGGTAAGTAGTGCATACTAAATCCAAAGTTTAGCATGGGCTGTTTGCAGGTGACTATGTTTAGGTAGATATCAGAATTTGCACACCACTGGTATGTGAATGTATTAAAATATAATTGAGAACCAAAAAAACTGCTTCTGGACAGTGTGTAATAGATAAAGATTGATACCTCTGATTCAAGCATTTTGATTATTTAATTTTTGCATTTAGAACAAAATGATTTAAGATGCAAAATTTAAAGGCACAACATTATTCCAGTAAACACGCATTGCTTCAGTATTCCTGGACAATGTAAATGACTGAATAAGATAGGGACATTACATTGACACAAGTTTACTTGGGTATAAAATCTGAACAAATAGGCACCCTTGAGACAAAGAAGGACTCGTAAGCGGATGTTACATAACTGTGGCCATTTGTTTAATGGCTATTGCTTTTACCTTTGGCCAGTTCTTTATGTTGTGGAAACAATGTCCCCTTCTTTGTCCGAAATGAAGCAAGAATGTTTGTTAAGAAGCTGCCGCTCCAGCATACTAATGCGTTGTTTGAGTTGCTGCTGTGTGGCTGTGTACTCATTCAACAGCTGTGCAAAGCGAGTTTGTAGGGAATTCAGGGAATTCTGCAGTTGTTCCACTTTATCCTCAACCTCCTCTTCTGTTGGCTTCCTTGCTGCACTTTCATCCAGCAGCCCCTCTTTCATTAAAATTTCTCGACCCCGGTCCTCAAGGACCTTCTTGGCATCGGGGTACTCTGTCACTGCTTCCATCAAGTCATCTTTGGACAGGCAGAACAGATCAGAATAGCCGATGCTGCGGATGTTGGCAGTCCGACGATTTCCCATCCTGCTACCCTGTATGTTTAGGATGCTGATCTCTCCAAAACAGCTGCCAGCGGTCAGTAGGGCATACTGTGTGATCCCATTATCTGCCACAACCGCTAAGCGACCCTCTTTTATGATGTACATTTCTTTCCCAATGTCACCCTTTCGGCAGATGTAATCACCAGGGCTAAAGACCTGTGGTCTCAATTTGAGGACTAGTTCCACTAGAAGACCTGCTTCACAGTCTTGGAAAATGCGCACTTTTTTCAGCGTCTCTAGGTGAACATTTATTGCAATCTCGGCACGCAGTTTGTTTGGCAGGTTCTTCAGCACCTCCTGCTCGTCCACTGCTTTCTTGTTAATCCACAGATAATCAAACCACTTGATAACGCGTGCCTCTAGATCTTTACTGACCTTGCGGAATTGCATGTAATGCTTGATAGCATCAACACGGGACTGAAATTCCGCCCGTGTGGCATTCATGTTAGCGATCATAGAACCCACGTTACCAACAATGGTGGCAAAGATCAAGACACCGACTAAAAAATCAAAAACCACAAACACATACTCCTCATCCTTGACGGGAGGTGGCATCTCCCCAATTGTAGTAAGAGTAAGGGTGGACCAGTACAGGCAGTATATATAGCTGCGAGATAGTGATCCATATTCTGAGCTTGTGACATTAGGATACACCCAGGTGTCTGAACCGAAACCCAATGACTTAGAGATAGCGAAGTAGATGCAGGCATTCCAGTGGATGATGACGAGGATGTAGAGTACCAGATTGCAGATCCGGAAGATATTAGGGTAATTAGTTCGTGTCTCAGTACGGTCAAAAAACTCGAACATACGGGGGAAGCGCAGCAGTCGATTGAAACGTAGCTGAGGCGTGTGAATACCTGTGGCAACGTAAGCAAGATCCGTTGGTAGAAGGGACAGCATGTCTAGCTTAAACTGCAGTGTGTGGATATAGCTGTCTCTCAGTTTAGACAGGTCTTTCACCAACAGGCCCTGCTCCAGGAACCCTGTGGGAGTACAAGTTTCAGTTATGCCTATAGCATTACTGATACTAAGATAATAACATTCAGCGAAACAACAAGCACGGCATTACCAAAATTAACGCGAATAACGTGCTATTTCAGGTGCATATTAGAATGATTACTAGAGTGCTAACCTGTGCGTAATCGGACACAAGTGTCCAGGATGTATACTGCATCCGAAAGATAGTCCAGCACCAGCCATAGGATATAGCCCTCTGTCTGTAGGTCATCAAAGCAAGCCCTGTAAAAATCACAGTGAAGAATATGGCCTCTGTCTACGGCATTACATACTGTCCTTCGAAAAGAATCTCAAACATACAAAAAAGACTCATGCAATAAAAATTAGACAAACTCAATAGTAAATTACGCCATTATAAAACTAAAATAACAAACCTTGCCACCAGAAGGGTCCAGTTGTACAGAACAGCAGAGGCAATAACAAACAGCCAGTGGTAATATATGTCATCAGCAGGAGCCACAACAAATGTGATGAACTTGCTCCTGTAATTTACAATGATCCATAGAATCAAATACATCGGGACACCCCTTAACTAACCTAATTACATTAAGCTAATAACAGATGGAAAACTAAGATAAAAAGAAGAAATCAACATGGTGTATCAATAAATATTCCTACCATGATTAGACTGCTATTGTCACACAATGTTGGTGATTCCCAAAAACACAGGAACCTCAGTGCAGACTGACACAGGCATTGGACATGCAGTAAATAATGCCGGCATACCAAATTTTCCATTTGCCATCTGTGTCATTGCCTTGGCTGTTTCGACTGGGGGTGCTCCTTATCTCTGGTCCACGGAAGCGCTCCAGAAATGAGTCAGGCCTCTGCTCTTCCTCCACTAGGCTCTTGTGAGCCCACTCTCTCAAGATCACCACAAGACTTACCAATCTGAGAGACACATACATTAGGGGGATTTTTATATTTTTAAAAACGTTTCATATTCAGACATACTGCAGTTGCATTGTAGTACTTTACATATTACTTTGCAATAGTTTACAGAATCACTTCATTCATTTGCTTGAGTACCCCAATAAATGTTTTATCTACTAAGACTGCTTTACATCCTACATTTTACGTCTTTTTGATTGGGATGTTACTGATCCTAAAAGCACATCTGTTAATAAGCAAATGATACAGGGTTGTTCAGGAAAAATGATACAAATGCATTTGTAAAACTTCACAGAGGTCACCATATTTTAACAAAATATTGAGATCATTCACACTGAAAAATACAGTAAGTGTTATTAGTCAAAACAAGCCTGTTCACAAAAAAAAAACAAGAAATGCTATCATATAATGAAACAGGTGTCTTTGTAAATCTGCAGGCGTTAATTGATTATTACTAGTAAAAGCTACATGAGGAGAGCAGAAAGATTTTTATTATTAATATTTGGACAGGCTATAAGCATTACTTCAGTTACCATCAAAACAAATTTGAGAAATGTAGTGTGATGAGCTCACCTGAGTCAAGAATATGTTTGGTGATATATACAATATTCATATTAAAGCCTAAATATTTCTAGGTACATTCACTTTATTTATTATTATTTTGAACCCCATTTAGCGACCTTCAGATAATTTTCCAGCTCACCGTGATAGAGCCCTTCTACCGCCATGTGGTTCTGTGTTGACTATTTGTTGAAGCTCTGAAGATGTGTCGTCACATACTGACTGCACCCTAAGATACATAAACAATTGATATACGGATAGATAGAGAACTCAAGGTGAGCACATAAGTCAAGTTAAGGTAACTTTTTTCATACCTGTATTACTCAGCTAAGGTTCATTTATAGCTAATGTTAGCATAGTTACATTTCACATAATGGACTTGAACATTCGCCTCTCAGAATGCAAAATATTTCATCAATGTCATTCTCAACTCTCACCTGCTGATGGTACTGTTCGGTCTCTCTGGTTCATCATCTAAACATGTCTTCACAGACAGCTGATGAGATGAAGGGACTTTGTCCTGTACAACTCCCTGACCAGTCATTCTTTCCCTTACACAATTAAAACACATGTAGACAAATTGGAGCATATTAAATATACAATATATTGGTTCTCTGACTCAGTACGAGGGTAAATTGCAATGACTGAAAACAATCTCTTTAATCTAGTAGCTTGCATTTTAGTAGTATTACGAATATTGTGTTTTGGGTGTTTTTTGTGTTTTCCATGAACTAATAATAAAGTGAAAATAAATCTCTATCATTCTTTCATAACTGCTTGTCAAGTGCAATAGCATGGAAAGCCTTGAGCCTACCCCCAGGATGCCAAGGGCATAAAGCAGACAAATCAGAGGGCGACCTGGATGGGATATCAGGGTATCAGAGGGAACACTCAATTTAGAAGGGATGGGATATCAGGGTATCAGAGGGAACACTCAATTTAGAAGGGATGGGATATCAGGGTATCAGAGGGAACACTCA
>JAACJT020000032.1:1279885-1356328 GCA_009936485.2 Gymnarchus niloticus | reverse complement strand
GTAAAGCGCTTTGTGACCGCGCTCCGTGTTAAAAGCGCTATATAAATAAAATTGAATTGAATTGAATTGAATTGAATATAGAAGAGCAGTCATGCCTGGGCTGGATACCCCACTCAATCCAATGCTTCTCTTGGTGTTTGGTTAGAGAAAACATCTCCTGTTACATAGGTATAGAAGAAAATTGACTAGACTGCAGTGGAGCACATGCTGAAAATGCACAAAAACTACTTACGATTGCTGTTTTGCATAAAAGCACATCAGTGAACACGTTCATGCTAGGAAAGGCTATTCACTTGATGTATATGTTTGGGGTTTTCATGCAAAAAAGCCATTTAGAAAAGAGTTAAAACTTTGTTGTGTGAGTGATTTTGGGGATTGTGTGAAGAGTTTTGAGAAAATGGGCTATAGTTGCAAAAATTCTGTGTTAGTAATTGTAAAAAACTGTAAATTGTAAATTGGCGCATCTTACCTGTTTTACCCTCTGACTGTTTGGTGGGACCAATATTGCCAGGTCCAAGCCTGGATGTTACACACTGAAAGATTTGAAGAAAGAAGCTAGTGATAATATAGGATAATTCTATCGTTACCATTTTATGAAATACAATTACAGTTTTTCAAAATAGCTAACACACTGTAATCAAACACTGGCACGCAATTCTCAATAAACAAAACTTACGGCGCTTGTGTCTAAGCCATTGATACACAATTCTAAACACATTTCCTGCAGCTGACTCATTACCAATTCAATAAACACATTTTGAAAAACACTTCATCTAGTTCACCCTCACTAAGCAGAATTTTCATGATAAACTCCCGTCTTTCTTTTTTGAAAACTCTGAGAAGAAATGCATATAGCCATAAATCAGTGGCAGAACTGACATCACCAGAACAAACACTGCATAACTTTTTTTTCATTTCTGTTTTAGTGCTAAAAAGAGCATACAACTAAGTCATTTCTCATACAGAATATAATAAAAAGAGGCACAAATAGACATATA
This sequence comes from Gymnarchus niloticus, assembly GCA_009936485.2. NCBI lineage: Eukaryota > Metazoa > Chordata > Actinopteri > Osteoglossiformes > Gymnarchidae > Gymnarchus > Gymnarchus niloticus. The sequence goes on along the minus strand of JAACJT020000032.1, from coordinate 1,355,330 downwards.
TGAAAAAGTGCATGTAATGATTATGCTGTAATTCATTGTATGAATCCACTGCATCTGGCACTCAATGTTCAGCCAATGGGCTTCTAAGTTGGACTACTGGGCATGAGCACACAGACTAATAAAATGGGCAAATACTCTAAAGAGGCCCCTGTTGATAGCTGCTGTACTGTAGAGCATCTCGTAGGAAATAGAGGAACAGGAATAGAAGAGTACAGAGGTAAAGGATAAGGATGATGAAGAGCAGGAGGAAGGCCTTGCCCAGGGAGACAGTGTATTGTTGTCCAGTATGAACATGTTTTTGTAGACGAGGCAAAAGGAGAGGAGTGTGGGAGGAACATCATTGGTCAACCTGCCAGAGATGATGTCCCTGGTCATTGAGGGGGCAATGTTACTTTACTCTGTGTGCTGCCATTAGCATACATGGAGTCCTCCATCAGCATGCTGTCATTGGACCTTGCAACACCACCTAACGCCTTGGTTTCCATGACAACAACATTCTCATTGTACCCAGTGAAGGAGGTTTATATCCCACAGCAGCAAACCAACTACACAGTTACAGTATTCAAACATGGTTCCAGGATCAAACACAGTTATCGGTGTTGTATCTCCCATCATATCTGGCATTTCTAAATGCTTCAAAGGAGCTTTTCGGAAAGAGTATGACTGTATGATTGTATCAATAGGTGGCCTTCCCATTGGATATGGAGGATACATGCATTAACACTGTTGCAGAGTGCTGTCAGAGTTGGACAAGGTGCTCCAGAAAACTTTTACATCATTACTTGGCTAGAGAGAATAATGCATGTGATGGGGATGAAATTATGTGGCCAAATAGCAAAATAAGAAATGCTCTTGAATAGCTTTTTTTTTTCCTTTATGCAAAATTTGACCATTTACAAATACATCTTGATAAATATTTCATTTTGGTTCATTCACATGTATTATATACTGGCCTGTTTCTTTCCTATCTTGTGAAAACAAAGGAAAATTTAGTCAATAAGAAAGTCAGAATAATCTCAATGCAGTTTCTATTTATTGTTGTATTCAATGCATTCAGCAAATACAGCAGCACACACATTGTGACAACTGCGTACTCAGTACTCAATTTGTTTATGCAGTGTGTAAAACATAGATTGCCTCAGAAACACAAAAATTGTGTTAGGTATTTTACTGTGGATGTTTCGGTTTTCTGAGACAGCTAAGTAAATGCTGAAGTAATTTTTTCATTTCCGCTTACAATAAATTAAGATTTTCAAAACGTGTGCAGTTGTGAGAAATGCACACACACACGCATACATACACACACACACACACACGAGAGAGAGATAAAGTTATAGTACAAGCACCACTTAAGTAACGCTTTCACAATAGTAGTTAATGTTATAATTAAACTAACAGTTAAAGTGCATATACAATACCGAACAGTCGTCGTCTTCATCGTCATCCGACGGGCAAAGCAAGGCAGACAGAGCTTGCAGGTTGGCCGAGGAATAATATTCTTCCATTTAAATACTTCAGTGGTATTAATAAACAATTTCTGCTATTATGCTCTTGTTAAAGGTGTCTTGATATTTTATCAGTTACATGCAGAAGCTTTCTCCGGTGCCATGGAAACTGAGGCTTGCGCATGCGTACTACAAATTGTACGATCACCTTTGAGAGCGCTCGTACGCCTCGCTGGACCCTAAGAATAAAAGTGTTTACTACTTCATAAATAAAAGCCACAACATTGTATATATAACTCAGGTGAAACAGAGATGTGGAAACTTCATGACAAATAAATGTAATAGGCAATAAAATAAAATAAAAATATTATAATAAATAAATAGTAAATGCTTCAAAATAAAAACATTATATTATAATGTTATTTTTCCGCGTCATGATACTAGATAAGCGGTTCTAGGTATGTTGTATGGAACCTCACTATTGTTATAGAATGTTTTCGGACGTTTCTGTTTTGATCAGTTTTCATAATGGTGATTGAGTTAAATTTTATAAAACAAAAACCTTTAAAAAATATTCATCACAACGCAAAAACATTTCTCTATAACACGTCAGACGCGTATACATTTGGTCATAACGGAGGTGCTCCAGACCCCGGGGAGGAGTGTACGGTGGAAGAAATTTAAAGATATCGTTATTTTTCAAACGGACATTAAACGTGCATTTTGGTCTGGAGGGCTTTTTACGGAGAGGTTTTGTTCTGGTCATGAGACTACTGACCGTGTATTTTTTTGTCCTCTAATATCTTTCGGAACGTACGGAAGCCTATAGGGAGGACGCTTGGGAGGCACTGGACACTTGGAAATTATATCTTATAGTTGGAAAAAAAAATGCATGAGTTTCTCAATCATTAATTAAACTAGTAGTTGTATAATTTTCTCCCATTGAAAGATACGTTGATTTTACGTGAATATATGCACATTTATAAAAATTTGCAAATAAACCACAAATATCATACTGCAGCTTTTTCTTTTAATATTTCTCACTGACTAACAAACAACTATGTCAGTCTGAGGATTTTAAGCGCTGGCCAGTTGTTAGTGTTTATCATGTGTGTTTAAGTGTAATTGAGCTTTTGTATGGGTATTTCAATTCTTTGTAACAGAATAGTAATGTAGCGTGTTCGGAAATGTTGCAGATGTTTGATGGGGTTATTTTCAGGTTGGGGTGTACTGGTTGAGTGGGTAGGGGCAATAAGAGGAGCATGAGAGGCGCGACGAGTTGAGGAAAGTTCGTGGAGTGCGGGAGTAGCTTAGTTCGTGTGGGTGTGTAGATACCATTTATCTTCTTGTGTTCCATTGTGTACGGCGTGGCTGCGGCCAATAGCCGAATAAAAGTTCTTCTCAGCCATCTGTTTCTTCCTTCCTTCTCTTTTTTATACAACGGAGAACGCTAGAGTATATTTCTATCGGTTTCATATCATTCAGCTGTGTTTCATTTAAAATCACGACACTAGTTTAAGGCGATAAATGCAATAATGTGAATCCAAAGTTGTGATATTTCAACCTATATAGGAAGTCTATATAGCGATGTGTCACTCGTTCCGTTGCTCAGTGACATTTAATTAAGATTAATTGTTAAAATGGTTTGGTGTATTGCAAGGATTGTACATATTGCAAAAACCGAATGGCAATGCCTGAACATTCACAAATTAAATAGTTAACCATATCTGTTGTGTGGATACTCCCCTTTGGATTCTGTTCAACAGTAGTAGGTTGTATTACTGATGCTGATATTTCTACTCCGGCATTCCTGAGTATTACTTGTTTACTTGCTTGACTTGACTTGTTTATGGCTTACTCCTACCTTTGTGATGCAGGAAATGTTTGGTATTTTCAGCAAATTCCCATTACGTACCAATCAAAGTTGCTTAGCAGTCATTATGGTGTTACTGTATTGCAGCAAATAAATACAATTTTCTCAATGTTAATAAGCATTACAAATTTATTGATTTACAGCCAAATACCCCAAAACACCAAAATAATTTCAAACCACTACCAAAAAACAGGAAATTATAAATAGTAATATTAATACATTTCTGTTTTCTGCTTATTTCCAAAGAACTGAAACACAAAATGATATTCATACATCACAAGTCTTATGCACTTCTCATAATGTGTTATTTTATTTGTGTGAAATACAACTGTTAGATATTTACCAGGCATAAATTACTGTTGCAATGCACATGTCAAGAACATCACATTGAAACTAACCGAGAGGTTAGTGGTCTTAATCAGAGTGATAAATGTCCTGGTCAGCTACCCCTTGCAATCCATTCTGATTCCTGATTCCAAAAAAGTATTACTCTACCATTGAACAAAGAAAAAAAAAAAAAAAGAAAAAAAAAAAAAACAAAACCATGTAACCCAAATCCACGAAATCAATTTTGCATGCCAGCCACCTAATCTGACAGACTCGTTTAAAGGAAGTGTACCACTGTAAAATACAAAATTAAAGTGTATACATAGACTATAAACATTATTTCTCCGCAGAAGAAAATAGGTATTTTCCTGCAGCACAGTAGAGAATTCTGAATATGCTATATGAAACATTTGCTGCTCCCCATACAAGACAGAGGACTGGAGAGTACAACTCTGTTTCAGAGTTCAAGGCAAATTAGGAAAATGAAATACATGGGAAGGGGTGAGTAAGGAAAAGAATTCTCTCACCCAGTCATTCTAGGACAGTCACTGAACACATGGCATAGACCAGTATTGGGCAAATCTTGCAAGAAATGCAACACAGTCTAAATATCTGTCCTCTACACCTGGTCCCTGAGTTTTGCCAGCCTCTGTGACAGTTCATCCTAAGGAGAAACACAACACAGGTCAGAACATTAGTAGTAAACTGCATGGTACACCGTCAGCAATGTGATTGTCTTTGGCTGTCAGCCTCCGGGGAACATTTGTTTTCTGTTTTCATGGGTAAACAAGTATCAGCATCCTTTTAATGCAAGATACCCAGAGCTATTTGTCTGTATCAAGTTAACATGAAGATTTTATTTGAGATAAAGGGAATAGGAATTGGGGTTTTGTTATTATGCAAAATCAGTTTTATTCAAGGCTAGAATTATCATTTAAACAGAGATGTGAAAATATGCTTATGTAATTTTTTGTTTCCTGTACCTGCTCTGCAGATGCAACACTGGTGCCCACTGACCCCATTTGACCTTGGGGAAGTTCCATGTTCAGATCCAACCTGTAGACAACCAAAACAGTAGCACATACTCAATAATAATATGCCACCCAATGTGAGGCCACAATGCTAAATACTAAGCTACCATGCAGAGACAAAAACATAAAACGAAACAATATGATCTATGACACTGAAATTTAAATTTTAAATATAAATTTAAACTAAATATAGTTTCCTTTTCAGGGTGCATGGTGGGTAGCAGGCATGTTTTTGGAAATATCTTCACACTACGTAAAATGTTAGCCTCAGAGCTCAAAATGGATCATATGTGCCAAATTTCCCCTAGATAGGTTAAGGGGTTCCAGGGATACAGTCATTTATATGTTGTAGCACCCCCCCCCTACTGATGGATCGGCACCAGTCTTAGGTAGCCTCCCCACAATTACCTTCTGGACTGTTAACTCAAATTTGGTGAAAATCGATCAAAGCATGCATGAGTTATAGCTATAGTATTTGTTCAATATGGATGTGAACGCTAGAGTGTGTGCGTGGCCTGCAGCCACACTCTACAAGACATTCAAGATTTTTTTGATAAGTATTGATCTGATAAGTCATGATTCATTTATCAGAAAATCTTCCTGGGGGTACATTCATTTCTGAACCTCCAGTCATAGACTCCTCCATCAAGTTTTTATAATGTTTTTTATGATGATCCTCTAAGAGTTCATGGTTTTGATTGTAAATACTTTTGGGTAGGAAAGATTGCATGGTTCACAATCCCGGGCTGACCATCAGCTTGGTCCTACATTGGATGCCTCAGCCTAGCTGCACTTATACCTTTGGTAGCTCTTTAACTGTTGCATACGTGTGCTGTATTTGCCTTGCTGTGTGTTGTGTTGGACAAAAGCATCTACTAAATGAATAAAAGGTAAACTGAAGTTTTGCTTTTGAGGGCGCATATCAGCCAGGGAATCTGGGAAACAATTTTGATTCTACAACTTGTGGTTCATGAGACATGGGCCAAAACATAAATAACTGCACTGTGGTTCTCCCTATGGGTCCTTTTGGGGCCTGAGTAGTGGGAATGAATCTGCACCTGCCAACCAAATTTGGTGTGTCTAGCAATTATAGTCTAGGTTGTACATTTCACTTCAGGGTAGAATCCAAAACAAGGCAGGCCACCACAAAAACAACAGAGATCCAGCACTGTGTGCTTGGACACCTAAAAATCAGAACAAATACAATAGGGTTCCCCCACTGCATGCTTGGACTCCTAATAATAAATTTGTACAACCTGACTGGGTGAGGCAGGAACTTCCAGATACCACAGAAACCCTGTTTCGCTGCTATTGTGTTTTTTTAACATAGCAAGTCACACTAAAATGTGTACAAGTAAAAAGACTGGGAACTTGATACGGAAAAAAGGTAGTAAATCCAGGTTCCAATCTGACCACCAATAACACCAAGTGCTACACCCACACATACACACACTTTAAAAACCAAACCGAATGTCTTACCCAGCTTCATCAGCCATCTCATGCATCAATGTGTCCACTTGGTTCTTAAATAGAGAGAAATATGAACTTCCTAGCATCACATTCAGAAATGATATTCAGGGATTCACTGTTCACAAGTATATATGTACAACATACAGGATATTCTCAATTAATTTAACATTACAAAACCAAACAAGAAAGAATTTTGTGCACGTCCAGTTCAAAACTGAAAGCTAACCAGTGGAATTAGAGGGATATTAATAACACAGCCTTACCTGTGGAGTTGTGAGTGTCGTGGTGCTGCTCATTGTGTCCTCCATCTGTGAGGTCTGCACATCAAGTGTCTCAAACTGGTGCTCAAATTTATCCATAAGGGCTGAGATCTGGTCAAGAGAAGTGGAAGCACCCACTATGTTCATTTTATTTTTCTTATTTCCCCTCAAAAAATTTTCCATTTCTTTTTCTCTTGAATTTTGGCAATTGCAATACTACACTAAAGGTAGGGAAAGATATGACACAAGATATCTTTGACTAATTTTTTATACCATAAAAACCCAGAATTTTTACCAGGGTGTGTATACTTATTTGCTCCACTGTATATCACACACTGCAGTAAAGCCAAGTGGTACAATAACTGTACTACCTTTTAATATGGCACCCAGATTGAGGCGCATAATTCCTACCTTCTCCAGGTTCATGCTTTTCAGTGTAGCATCCATGCCTTTCACAACTCCTGCCATTGATTTAGTTACCTGGGAAGCGGACCAATCCTGTTAATTTCCAGATTATACAGAGCTTTACAGTGCTCATGTTCTCTTTGTTATGGTCATATATGGAATTTCATAACCATGCATCCTTAAATATGCGGCGGTGACAAAGCCAAGAACAACAAGAAACGGGATGTCAATCCATGTACACACACTTGCGAGTAACAATCAACTTAGAAACACCAATCCATGACAGTGGGTGGAAAGTAGAAATCTCTGGAAACATGGGATGTGCTGACTTAGTTTGTGAAATCCAGGCTGCTGTTTTTGGCAAGCGCTGAATTTTTATTGCATTCTGGTAAAAATCATAACTATCTTATTAATTAGACTGAATATTTAAATGGCCCTATTACTTTGCTCAAAATATGTAAGTGGGAACATGAGTGCTAAAAATTTAAATGGTCGAGTGATCTTGACCAAGACGTGATAGGAAGTGTTATTTTGCTTAAATTTAATGGCTATTGCTGTAAAAAAAATTACTGCAATCACAAAATACACCCTTCAGTTTGGCCAGTCGAGCCTGTGTACTGATGTGTGGAATGTACTACCTTGTTCATTGTCACAGCAGTTTGGACCCTGGCGGCCACGGCATCCACACGTGCACTCATTCTCAAGAAGTTCACAGACTGATTCTTCTGTCGAATGGCATTTTCTGCATGTATCCGTGCCACTTCCATATTTCCTTTCTGAATGGCCTAAAGTAAAGGAAATTCCCTTACATAAATCGGTCATTTACAATACAGTATTCATTCATTTTCAGATGCCCTCATTTAAGACATGTCATACTTATACATTAAGGTGCTGAAACCTTCAAGGTGTCACCTCCTTTTCAGGGATTACTTACCTTCTTAACCTTTGTTTTTTCAGCTTTCTCCTCTTTATCACATTTCTTGGCATTTCGATCAAGTTCTTTGGCAGCAAACTTCAGATTGAAGAGATGTTCTGAGACATGAAGTTAAGAATACCACTGCAAAAACTAATGATGCAAGGCTTTAACACAACAGATGTGTTTTTAACAAATTTGTGAATATAAGTATGAGGGATAATTCGTAAGGTACTGTGGAGTGAACATTAATGTAAATCTGACATTACGTATTATAGTTAACATTTAAATGGATCGTACATAAAGTTGCAGACCCCTTGTAGTACATTAAGACACAATGGCCTGTTGAAAAGGGAATTCTGTCACACCCCTAGTCACATGACTATCACCAAAGCAGTTTGAGTTTTGTTACGCTTAGGAAGTATCTAATACAAATACGGCGCCACATCAAGGTAATCAAGGTACAGCTCGATCAATTTATTCTGCTAGTCATAAAAATTCTGATACTGACACCTGGAAATACCTTTCGATTTGATATCACTGTTTCACAGCAGCTTCTATCCCAAACAAACCTCTGGATTAGGATTACATGAGCATAAACCAGGATACATACACACATAACAGACTAGGCAGAGTCTCAATTTAACGAATGCCCACTGGAATGTAGTCACAAGAACCACTGGACTTCGATATTCGCACGGTTGTTAATATTTAATGTAGCCACTAAACGGGCTTTACTTTTCTCGGAACCTCATACTACTAAGGAAGTTAATTGTAACTTGCTGAGACGCCAGCCAAGGTGGTCATAAACGTCTATAAGTTTTAATGTACCAGGGTCATTCATCACGCTGAATGTCGGTCCTACAATAATGTCATACCGAGCCAAGTCATTCCTCGAGAATGCCGTGGAATTCCCCGTGCCTGTATCGGGAAAAATGAAGAAAATAAGGATACTGTCCATATTCGACATACTTGCAGAGATCCTATAAATACCGAGACGGTAATTTATAATCAGATATATTTAAAACAGATCTGTGTAGGATCCAAACTACTGCTTGTTTTTTTCACTTCCCCTTGATGGTGGTTCTGTTTAGCTGAGATACTTCCGCCAATACTTAGTGGTGACGTCACACTTACGTTTTTAGGGGCGTGTTTCGCAAACGTCACAGAGACCTTTAATTAAACAGTCCTCTGTAGATTAGGTTTACTTTAAGGTCAATTTTATAGTCTTAGAAGCTAACTGCATCTTATATATTCTCCTTGGTACAAACGCACAGTATTTAAATTCAGTGAGTTGTTAGTGATGTCATAAACGGAACCTGAGAGACAGAATCGACTGAAACGATTGTTTCAAAAAAGATCCGATCTTTCCGAACGTTCGAAACTTCTGTCCACAGTGACATCTAGTGCCCAAACACCTGTGTCACTGTCAAAAAAACTACATCTAAAATCTATATATATGTCAGTGTACGTAAATTGTCAGATGTTTTATATCTTAATATTATATCTAAAAGGGGATATTTTATTATGATTATTCAGTGTTTAAGGGGGTGTCTGTGTGGAGGGTGGTGCAGCCAATCACAGCATAAGGAAATGAAATGTAATATTGTCATTTTTATTAGTTTGTTCGTTCAGTTGCGTTTCAGTTTGGTTCGATATTGAACAGAACAGTTGGAAGGTTCCGAAACACTTGGCGACGCACTGAAACCCCAGTTCGGCGTAGTCACGTGACATTGTCGTTTCGGTACCGACTTCGGAACGAAGTTCCGAAACGGAAGCCTCGTAAAGGCTTCGAGACCCCGTTTCGAATTTGCCATCACCTGTATGGTATGTCACCTGTATGTATGTTTCCTGTTCTCCTAGTGTTTTTTCCGGATACTCAGATTTCCTCCCACAGTCCAAGGTATGCAGTTTGATAAACTTAAATTTGTCAACGTGCCCTGCGATTGGCTGACATCCACCTAGGATGTCCCTTTTTTCTGCTTTCTTTCTTTTTTTAAATTGATTTCTGAACATTGCGCAAAACTACGGCACAACAAAATATGAGGGAAAAAGATACATCATTTGAAGCAAAGCAAAAGCTCCTAAAACAATATATCTTTAGACAATTTTTCCATCTTTTTGCTTAATGTCTTTACGTATTTGAGACTCGTGAAGCTTAGCAATATTCACTTAAAAATGAATTAAAAGAAAGTCGACTCTATCTCCATTTACGGGTATGAATTTACCCAAGAAAATAGATTGATATGGATACAGAACTTTGGATCCAGACAGCATTCAAAATGAATAATATTAGAATATTCCAACTGAGAAAATTTTGAAATTTTTAATTAAGGATATTCAGTTATGTACATCCCTCCAAAACTGCTGGGCTTGTCTACGCAGAAGGAACAAATAAATGTTCGTTTCAACCTCAGAACAGAAAACACAGAGATCCATTCCAGACCTAAAGCTCCTGTGTAAAAATGCACTGACCGGATAAATATTTGAGGAGATCTTTTAGTGAGTTTCTTTTACCTTTGGGGCAACATTAAAAACATTAAAAAAGGATTTTTTCCTAATTAAATTTTCATTACCATATAAAGGAATTAAACTGAAATACCAAAATGAAGCATGTTTGAATCCATTTAGAATAAACCTGTTGATGCATTTCCATTCAAACAAATTAACATCTTTGACCTTGAGAGATGGTAAAAATGAGGCACGTTTAATAAAAGAAAATTGATTACAACTTTTGATTAGACCTACGAAGGTGGACGAGATGGCAATGCAAATTACAAAATGGATGTATATTAAGAAACGAAATGAAGTTGACCAGACAAAACATGAGATATCTTGGGTTCATTCTGTCTGCAGTGAAATAAAAATCAAATTTAAGAATCACTTTTTTTTTTCCATACTGTCCCAACTTTTTCTGATTTGGAGTTGTAGTTATGATAGGCCATCCAATTCAGACAAAAGGATAAAAATGCAAAAAAAATTGTAAGATCTCTGTTAAGCCAAAGATTTAACCTTCCTCTGTTATTAGGGTGTGCCTTGTTTCTACCCAAACTGAGCCCCCTGTTGTCATGAAAACTTAGATCCTTTTTGTATTAGACTGGCACGACTTACACATCCACTGTAGCTCAATGGCTCATGATATTTCTGTCTCATTTCCTGCCTTTTGCCAGATTGAATGGAGCGTCATCTACAAACACACAAATGTGAGGGATTTCACTTCCTTGTAGGTACATTATTTTCTACATTAAACAGCAACCAAAAAATCAGTTGTACCGTAAAATCATGTTGTTACATATAGCAAACTATAGCCCCTATTTATGCTTTACCTGTGCATAGTGGTGGTGTAGGTCCTTCGCTCGGTCACGGTTCCTCTCAAACGGTACCTTGTTGTTTCATTATTAGCTGATGTCTCTTCATATTATTGCAATGCGGCTAATGGAGTTCATTCTCAAAGATGTCATTGTCCTGCAAAATTGCACTTTGGATCTCTTGAAGTTTGATAGTATTATTTCCTATAATCATATTGCAGACCACCGGCATGAGGTAGTCATCTCATATGCTGGAATTCACAAAGTGAACAAATCATATGTATTGTACTGTGTGCTTAATGAATTTCTTGTTGAATCTTTTTCAAACATGCATCACATTACTGTAACTGCCAGATACTATATTGATGTAACTGGAATAACATGAAGAAAAACAATACTGAATTACACTGTAGCATACCTTTTTTCCATGTTTGGATGATTTAAGACACTGTAGACCAGCTTTCATTTGGCTGCATCTGGCCACCAGCCTCTGCCATTGTAAGGCCTTGGCTAATGATGCGCACAACGTGGCCCATATTTCATCCCTGTGCCTTTGCACTCTTCTGCCTCATCCTCTATTTTGCTCAAGTTTAATGTTTGCCTGAGCAGGTTGCTCCAATTCAGAAAGTATACAAATTCATTTGTACCCAATCTCTTCACATGTGTTTGACAATAATCATAGTCATGATTCTCACCTTTGAGCCAACTTGACAGCAAGTGTTATTGCTTGATTTAAGATGTGAGAACGTTCCACTTTGTTAGTGAAGTTAAGGTTTCAATTGAGGATCAATTCATCACCTGAGGAGACATTACAATAACTCCCTGTCACTGCAATATACAAAACATAGATTCAATTTGCATACGCTCCTAGTGACATGGCAAAGGGAATTATCCTGCTGGAACCAACCCGTGCCATCATGATAGACACTCATCATGAAGCGGTGGACCTGATTCGCCAGGGTGGACAATTGACCTGGAGCGATCAGTAGACCTGCTTCTGGTTAGCCTGTGTCGGTCCTTTTATATTCCCATTCTCATTTGTAACTTAATAGGTGCCCCATCTGGCTGTGGGGAAGTTTTTCTACCAGGGGGTGGTGCTAATGTTGTCCCTGATCACTGTATATTACCTTAATAAACACAAGCTAAAATAACACTTGCAGTCACTTTTAAATAAATGTCACATGAAATTAAACTGGGCACAATTTTTTTTTATTTAAATCAACCAATAATACACATTCCACTACTTACAAAGCACTTATGTTCCAACAAATAGATCAAAACCATTTTAAAACAAAATTAATAAAATACAACAGTTACCCCCTCCTCAATTTCATTTTCTATTTAGGTGGACGCCTTCTTTTACTCACTTTCACTCCCCAGCATTTACTAGTGGCAGCATGCTGCATGAAAATGTCATACAGCATTTGATTTACCATTTGTAATTATTTTTTCCAGTGTTGGCTATTGTTTATTTTACATTTTTTTTAGTTCTACACATCTTAGTAATTCTGAAAAATCACATCATTTTCATGTCTGTACTAATTGTCTGAATAACATTGATGAAAATCTACCTGAAACAATTTCTGACAAAAACATAGAATCAATGACCAAAATACAGTCTGAGCAGATTATTTGAAATAACAATTAATACACTATAATTTATTGAACTAGTAAACTAATTAAATAATAGTGGCTTAGACCATTTGAGACCATGTCTTTTTAGGGTGTACGACTGCTGAAACGTTCATTATGCAATTTCATTAAACAATTTCGGTCTCAAATATTATTTACAGTACAACTGCAGTAATAACACCTAGACACATATACATGACAGTAATACACAAATGCATTTAAAAACTCCTGTCTATACAAGGAGATGTTAACTGCTCAAAAGCAGGAGTGCTTAGTCCAAATATAGCAGCTCAAATGTTAAATTTCAGTTGATTGTGTCACTAAACTGCAAAGCAAATCAGGTATATTGCTGTCTCTGCTTTTTAACAAATGTCCATTCATTTAAAAAAAAAAAAAAAATTGGATATTTTTCTGCATGGGTAATGGACTGCTGACTACTTCATTCAATCATTTTGTAGTATTAGTTTCATAGCCATAAACTTTGGAAGAAATTCTTAAACATACTCAGCTTACAGTATTCCTCAAATTGAATTTTTGAATTCAACTGGTTGAAGCTTTTCTTTTCCAGAAATGACAGCCTAGTTATTTGGTAAAAGGCAAGTTCTGGGATGCACAACATAGGCACTCACAGCACAAACACAGTCCCAGAAGAGAGGAAATAAGAGTAGCCAGGCGGGAATGGTGCTGGTACTTCAGAGCCTTTTTTTTTTTTTTTTTTTTACCTCCTTTGAGGATTCTCTCTCATACTCCAGCATGTGTAGGACATTGTGCTCAATGTGGTCCATATGCAACTGCTGTTCTGACACCATAACCCCTAGGGAAAGGAACAGCACATAGAGCTCATTGATCTGCTCCTCCAGAGCCAGCAGCTGCCGGTGCCTCTCCTGGGCAAGTGCAAGGTTCCCAAGCACCTTGAGTTCCTGGATGTCAATAGCCACTATTTGAGGAGCTCGAGGACTCTCGGCCAGGAGCTGGATCTCGTCTTCTCCCAGCTTGAGGCCAGCCAACTGAGTCTGCCTTGCAATCTTCTCTTTCAGGCATCCCACGTATTCTGTTTCCCAGGTATAGTGCCGGCTTATAACCTGATTATACCATCGAAGGAGGGTGTGGAACTGCCATTGCTTAATCCGGCTTTTTGCACTACCCTTCCAGAGCATTCCAGTCCAGTCATACTCCCTCATGTGAGACAAGCGCTCTTGAATGTCCCTCGCCTGGTGACAGAACTATCTTTTGAGTACAGCAAGTAGCTGCTTTTCAGACAGGATTTGCTCCTGCTTGCTGTAGATGTCTTCTGAGAACTCCTGCAACCTACTCAAATCCACTGAGAGCTGAGATACCTGCCTAAAGAACTTACCCAACCCTGAAGAGAGTCCCTCTTGACAGCCAGTATTGAAGTAGTCAGGACCATGACAATCAAAATCCAGTGGGGGGGGGGGGGGGGATCTCTTCCCAGTCCATGTAATTCCTCAGCTCATGTAGTCTGTCCTTCATCTCATTCATTCAACAATGGAATCTGCAGTCCTTGGAGGCTTACACACTTCAGCCACCCACCCCAGTCCTCTCCACAGTAAGCCAGAGTATGAATGTGCATCATACAGCTCTCCCAACTGTATTCTTAGCCCCACCCCCCCAAGTTCAAGCAAATATTGACTGGCAAAGTTTACTCACCATGCCGTGTGTATGTATATATATATTTTTTTTTTTTTAAATGGATGCAGGTGTGAATAAACTTCAGTTCTTTCTGAGCTTCTATGGAATAGCACCCCTATCACAAACCAAAAAGAATTTTGACTCTTACTAAACTGTTTTAAATACGCCTTGTCAGCAACTATAAAGGGCAGAACATGGTTTGAAGTATCTTAGCAGCTTAGGAGGGCAAATTTCCATTGTCAGAACTAAATACCTAAAAGAAATATTGGAACAGATGTAGTATCCCATTCTACTAGCTAAGAGTAAAGAAAATAGAGATGGCTTACCAAGGTGCCTTGCCAAATGCTACAGTTTAAAGCAACATACCCAAAGATAATGCTATTTTACAAAGTTTTCGGAAATACTGTTTGACTAAGAGGTAAAAATCAACTATGCAATCTTGTTCTTCTGTAAGAGGCCATAGCCCGAGGACAGATCTTGTCGTCTACAGTATTGTGGGCATGTTGTAGGTCGGATGGGTTAGTGTGACCCAAGTCATTAATAACTGGTGCTACCTGCCACCAAGCCCACAACAACTTATCTTGCATCATAAGCTTTTGTTGGAAGTTCACTGCACATGCAGGCAAATACTGAGCTGTGTCTGCAGGTCATAGATCAAGCTCACCCAGGAGTGGCAACAAAAAGTTTTACAAACGAACACTAATGCATGAGCTATACATACCAAACGACCATAGAAAACAGTAGATGTAACATCCCTAAAATCAGGGTGAAACTCAAACGTGGATTCAGGTTTAATGGCTGCTGGGCGGAAACATTAGGGGAATAAATTCAGAGAAATAAACTAAAATACCTTGTGGCACATCAAAATCATGAATTTAGCAGTAAATTTTTTCTGGGATTAAAAAACAGCTCGATAGTAGTTTTTAAATATAATTTTATTAGTCTACCAGTAAATATGGAAACAAGCTACAAAGTTCACTAAATTAGCATTAGAATTTATTAAAATGAAAACTTTACAAAAATGTACATTTCCCCTGCACCATATCTTAACTTACATAAAAAAATGAACTAAAAACCACAGCTCTTTCTTGCATAACTATTACATTTGGTCTGCCATAATGGCATCTGAACAAAATTCCCTGAACTCGTTTTCTAACAAAGCATCCTGAGAGATGGGCAATGGAGGGGTGGGGGTGTTTGGCAAACCAGTGTCTCCAAGGATAAACCCTCCTTCACAGGTTGCTGCTAATAATAATAATAATAATAATAATAATAATAATAATAATAATAATTACTACATAGCCAAAGATAGAAAAACAGAGACATCAAAACAGTACAAAAAATATGGGGGGAGAGACAGGGATTTATTGCTTGCAGAAACCCAACCTGAATATGACTTAGAAAGCCAGCCATTTTCATTGTCACCCAATAATTCTGTTTCTGGATATTACGTGTTTTCTTAATTGCTTATGTTGTGAAAGTATAGAAAATGGCCATTATTCCCTTCAAACTTTACATTGCTTTTGTGACCTAGATAATGAAATGCAATTCACTGTCACATATCAGCCCTCAATTACCTAGGTCAAAAAAAGCAAGGTCTGAAGAGAAAAATAGGTCTTTTCCATTTACTTTAGGCATAAGCAATTGGGAAATAACACTTTCTACCCAGGAACAAGTAAAAATTTTGACATTGATGCATCTTTTCATTTAAGCAACCTGGCTACCAGAAAACACTGCCTCCAGAAAGAGGTGACTAATGGAAGTCCAGTACATGAGGACATTAGACATGGAATGTTTCGCAGCATGACTATACATCTATATGTGGGGTTTTCAAACATTTGGATAAAGAAGTTTGTCTCAGTATCACCTGTAATCAACTTAGTGTGTGGTTATTGTGAAATTCCATTAGGTAAAATTAGAACATGAACATAAGAAAGCATGCCCAGAAATGGTCATATTTACCCCACATCTACCATTTGAAGTACACAATCCCTTGAGGCTTTAGAAAAAGTGTAATTCATAGTGGCAAATTTCAAATATGATTTACATAAAAATAAATTTAAATCCATAATCTTTGTGAAGTAATGTGCTCTCAGATTCCCAAATACACCGAAGCTGTCACATTAGGCTGATATGGTCTCAATCCTCAAGAACCAAAAAAACATCTGCTGAGTGTTGAGCCAGCATATGCATTAGAATAACAGCTAGGACAAAGGCTGAAGAATTATGGCAGGCAACAATAAAACTCAATGTCTGTCACACATCAAAAATTGGACTTCATTGGTCTCATAGCCTGAAAAGCCACAAATAGTTCTGAAGAGTGCCAATTCAACAGATGACACATAGTATGTAAAGTTCAGGAAAAACCCAGAACAAAATAAGGTCAAATCCTTAAATTTTTGTTTGGCTTTAGAACAAACAGCTATCAAGAAGTTTATAGTCCTGTTTTTTGAATAAAAAAAAAAAAAAAGTCTATATTGTAGTACCCTTAATCATACCAAAAGTACCTGTGCAAGTACGATGCTACACAGTAAGAATTTGTAAAACTCACAAAAAAAAAAAAAAAACCGAGGCAGCTAGTGTATGTAATACCAATACATATTAATTGTTTAGGGACTATTAGAAACACTGTTGGATTCCAAACTTTTGAGTCTCAGAACCTGGGAGCCATTTAAAATAAAAACTTTCATGGGAGGGAGACAAATGACCTGGAACCAGTAAAATGGCTTTGAAATTGATTCTCAAGCATCAAGTTGACCACACTGTGTACAAACCAAGGAGGGGACACAAAAAAAAAAAAAATATATATAAATTAAGTCACCAAACTAAGAATGTTGCAGTACAAAACCCACACTTTAAGACAGCCACACATTACAATAACATGGACTTCCAACATACCCGTGCGAAAATGTTTTCCTGCCATCCTTTCATTCAACTAAAGCAAACTTCCTGAACAACAAATGAAGACGGTGTGCGTTTCAAAATACAACTATGGTTTTTTTTTCCCCACTTTTATGCGGCCCTACCCTATACATAATCAATAGGAGCCCATACTATGCCAGCAAAAACGACAATCTGACTGTGTTTACAGGACACTATTAAACTCAGTTCTCCCTCTTGTCTATGTCATCCTTTTTTGAACAATACCTTTTCATAACAGAAACTACGGTAAAACAATCTCACGATGCCACAAGGTTTAGCTCCTTTTTCATTCCCGCTTCCTCAAACTTAATTAGTTGCATTTCCCGGCAAAATAAACAAATATCTTTGTATGAAACCGGAAACTTGAAAGCAGGTGACGATGGACAAGACAGAACATAGAAATAACAGTTTCCTAATTTGAAGTGTGTTCTTCCTTCTTTATTAAAAAAAATAATGTATTTAAAAATGACATATTCCTGGGCTACCACAAAGCAAGTCTGAGGCTCAGGAGAACTGTATTACATCAAGAGAAGTTCATTTCCCCATCAAAAAGTCAAAACGTGATGTCCATTCTCTTAATGACTGCTGACACTAAATTTCACATACAGGACAGATGACACAGATTGTCCTTCCCAAGAATCACAGCAACAGTTGCAACATGGATCAACCACTCAACTGCTGTATTTCTGGGAGAGCTTTATCACTTAAACCAACACATCAAACCATAACAGGACTTTGAGAACTAGATCAAGAATTGTAGAACTGTGGACAAGAATCAGAAAGCACCTTGTTTTTGAGGACGGAAAACAAAAAAAAAATAAAAAAAAAAAATCCAACAACCCTGGTTCACAGAAATGGCATTTTTCATTGAGGAAGCTGGAAAGACTGACACTTTCACATTTGTTCCGACAGGCTCATCACACTGTTGAGGGAATTCATGCAACAGTTAGAGCTCTTTAATGCTTGAAACCCAAAATGAAAGTGTAGCTCTAATGCACACAAACCCTTGTCATACTCTGTCTAGAGAGTGGCACAATCTAGTCAAGAGCCGCTCGTCGTTAAATGAGACGATGTACTGGAAACAAAATCAAGATGACATCAGACTCAAGATTGGTGTCTTCCCTGTATTTCAGCTGCCACATATAGTTGATAATTGTGCAAATATTTTCAATATTATTATTATTTCATGGTAGGAACTGATTGCAAAGTGTACAATACAATAGCTTAAAAAATAAATCTTTTCTATAGTAAAAAGTGTCCATTCAGCATGTAACAGTAAGAGCAGGAGGAACACGGTGAGCTTATTACATTAGTCCTATGACATTGCATGCTTTGGAACAGTCAAGGATTTAATGCCAGTGCCAGAGAGTATGAGCTGATCAATCCAAATATTTTTCCCCTGAAATGCAGAGCTAAGCACTAACATTCCTACTCAAACATCTTCATTCATGCTTGTCTGGGGTCTTGTCAAAAGTTATGGCGGAGTTATGTAAACAAATGTGGCACACAATTGCGAAAAGGGTGAGGTTTTGTTCAGCTGCATGACAAAAAAAAAAAAGCCTTCTGACTTGAAAATTAAATGGGTAAAATGACAAAGGCAAACTGAAAAGCACCAAAACTGGGGGAAGGCTGGGAGACACTGGGACTTGCATTCGCTGACAGCAGCAAGCACACTACTGCAACAGTAAGCAAAGAAGCTCTAGGATCCATGACTGCAACAAATAGATAAATGCAACACACAAGTCGGAGAAGTACCAGACCTGTAAAGATCCAGGAAGAGAGGCTACATGCTCCAACAAGAAGAAAACTGACAACTGCTGTGTCAAACTGGGGAACAGGGGTTGGAGCGACCACTGCTTTTTGGTATCCCTGACCCTAGCTTAACGAAGCTGGGGAGTTGCACTAAGGGGAGCATGAGGAAGTCATTATCTTAAGGCCCAGGAGTGCAGTTAAGGCGGATTTTCGGGAGACAGGGTTTGTACTGTGATGAGGAATTCTGAGGAGCCAAAGGGCTTCATTGGCAAGAATTTGAGAGCACCACTGCCAGATGGAAGTCGTAAACAGTCTCCTACATACATACACACACGCACACATGAACATGCACACAAAGAATTTGGGGGACAAAAATCCCTGCAGTATAAAATGTAGTCAATTTCAAAGTAAAGTGTCTTGTCACAACAAATAGGTGGGAACATGGCAGGATAAAACAAAGGGTTTGAGGGGACAGTTAGTGGTTCCAGCCCATCAAGTGGCTGACCCGGGCCTTCTCAGTCATGCGACGGATCCTGCCTGAGCGAGACATGCCTAAGTTCAGAGGGTCTTCGCTGGTTGCCAGGCTGTCATCCTCAGAGTCATCATTGTATAGGACTGTCCGGCGGCCCTGATTGCGTGTGTTGACCCGAGCAGACTTCCGCTGGCCTGTCCGCTGACTGACCGGTCGCTTCCGTTGCACTACATTCTGTTCCAGATCATTTTCTTCCTCATGTTCCTCCTCTTCTTCTGGTTCATCCTCTTCATCTGGCTCCTCCTCAGACTCGTTTTTCTGCTCCTCCTTTTCCAGTCTTGCTCGTTTTGCAGTCACCATAGCACCTTCATCAGCTATCCTCTTCTTCCTCCCAACAACTGCTGCCTTACCCCTTGCCTTGCCCTGAGGTCGGAGGCGTGGTGCTTTGCTGTAGTCATGGTCTCCACCTTCAACAAATTCAGCAGCTTCAGACTCAGAACTGCTCCCACTGTCAGATGAGGAGGACGAAGACGAAGACGATGAGGAAGATGAGGACGAGGAGGAGGACGACGACGACGAGGAGCAACTTCTGGATGTCCCCATTGCTTCATCCTCCATTCGAAGGCCAAGCCGTTTCCGCGTAGCGGAGCTCAGAGTCCACTCAGCACCATTAGTCAGTGGTCCATTACCTGACGGCTCTGTGTGCATCACACAAGTCAAAACACTTAAACGGCTTAGGCTAACAAAAAAGAAAATGTTAAGAATAAAAAAAGTACACAATATGATTGGGCCATTCAGTACATTTTCAATATGTCTTGCATCAACTATAATAATTATGCAAAGGTACAATTACAAACTGGCACCATTTAAAATGTTTAGCCATTACCTATGATCCCAAAACCAATGCAACTGATATGGTGTCAAGTTTATTCCCTAGGGAATGAGTTACAATGCCAACTATTTATGGTCTGCAGTGGAATGCATCTATGGTACCTGAGGTCTTAACAGGCGTGGCTCTGCTCCGTGTCACTCTGTCGACTACTGGACCACTCTGAATCCCCAATCTCGAGCTGGATGATGGCTGGCTGTCCTCATCATTTTCATCATCCACAGAACCACCAGTTTCCGAGGCTGCAAACACAGAAAACTTATCCTGCACTCTGTCAGTTCCCATGATATTATACATGCTACTAAACTATCACACATGGTTTGTTTCAAAACAAAAATAGCGTAGTCTCCCACCTTGATTTAATTTTCTGGAAGTACTCTTTACCAAAGGAATGGAAGATTTTGTAGCAGATTTCAAATGCATCTTTCCTGACTTTTGCTTCCCTTTTGGACTGGGAAAAAAAGCAAGAAAAGGTTCAAAATACCAGAAATCTCCCATCCCAATTGCCCAATATTTAGTACTGGCCATGAGGATGCAGAACTCTGGCTAGGAATTACACCTTTCCACCCCATCCGTACCCATACTCATGTTTCGTTGACTCTCTCACCACTGCACTACAATGTACTTATCCTTGATGTGCACTTGTACTGTGTCAGGCTTGTGCGTATGTCTTCAATGTGACAATGAACAGACATAGCATCGTGTAAACACTGTGCTGCGATTGGTGAATTTGCATACCAGATTTTCTCTCACCAGCAGACTTAAGTGATGTTAAAGTGATTTAATGTTTACTGCTAATCACTTCTGTCTTTGACCATGGAGACTACTGAAACTAATCAAGTTTACATTCAGCAACTCCCCACTCACCCCCCTCATTGCGATATTAAAGGTTCTTGCTATTCATACAGATTTGTAGCAGTACATTTACTGAGTGAGCCATGAAATGGTACACTGAAATAACATACTTCAGAGACATTCAGGGGAAGGCAAGAATGGACAGAGACTTCATGAGTGGCTTCTACGGTAGGGGTACCTGGAAGGTCGGCTAGTGGGAGGAGAACTGCTGCTGCTGTGTAAACGTTTGCGATAGCTCAGCCTCTGCCGGCTGCGCTTCTGGCTCTGCACAGCTGACTTGTAGTCAGAGATAACAGAGATAATCTGGGACTCAAAGAATGCAGACAGGCTCAGTGTCATGCTGTATATCTGGAAAGGAAACAGGTTTTATGTTTTGCATCTTTTCAAATTCACCAGAATACACAATACATCAATTCCCACAAACTACCAGTGCTATCAGCTTGTATTGAAATACACTGAAAGATTCGATTACTGAAGTTGCTTGCCACACAAAGGAGTTAAGACAGGTGAGGGGGGGGCAGAAAAACAGATCTAGACAAAATGCCAGTAGGTCAATTAGGCTGATTTCCTAACCCGAGACTTCTTGTTGGGTGTGTAAGCTTTTGAGTTGCTGAAGATGAGACGGATATCTTTGCAAAACTCCATTGGGTTCTCATAATTCCCAACAGCCAGTGTTTCTGCCACAGTGCCCAGGTCCATCGGTGTGTCAATGATGTCTCGGTAATCCTAGCAAATGTCACAGAAATTAATTCCGCAAGAAATAGATTAAACATTAAAAAAGACAAAAATATAAATTTCCTATGATAGTGCGAAGCACCTGTAAAAGTCAACTTTTTCATAATGACGCTGGGGGGAGGGGTTTGAGTCCCTACTAAACAAGATATATATGCTAATTGTGCATAGCTTAAAAGTACCTCAGAGCTAATCCTACCAAATGAAATGGAAGATTTTGGAATACAACACAGCAGCCATTAGTATAATCCTCTCTACACAATGCGAAGACACCAGCTAAAACAAAACTAAATGCAAGGTACCGGGTAAGCAAAGAGGTCGACGGGCTGACGGAACGGCTCAGAGTCTGGGCTCTCCAGCATCTGCCGGAGCAGCTCACAACACTGCCCATGCCACGTCCGCATATCCAGATCCACTCCGCGTTTCTTGGACTTGGGATGGAGTTGTTCCTGAAGAGAAGTGACACCAAATGAAAAATGTAGAAAAGTCACGCCACAAGAAATTTTACTCACTTCGCTTATACAGTAACCTTCCAATCATTTGAAGAGTTTTAGTATGCAAAGTTGTTTAATAGGGCAGGTCTTTAATGACCCTTTTCAACCCTTAAGGTACTCAGTGTATTGACTGCATTCATGTACTTCAGACAAAAAGCTAAAATTCTGCAAACATGCATTCACAGAGAGAAACGAATTTTATATGAATAAATTTAAATTCAAAATCAGGATTCTGTCAAGTGACATGACAAACTCAGTCCAACCTTTGCAACATGTCTACTGGTCCTCTGTCCAGTTGAAGTCCCAGGAGTATCTGAATCGACATCTAATACTGTATCCTGTCAACATAACAGCACCACTTGAGACTGTTCTACAAACCTCAAAATAAGTATTAATACAAAAATGTCTAATTCCTTCTTTGGTAAAAGAGATACTGGCCAACATGTCACCTGGCACAATATTGGCATGCGCAAATGAGTAATGAATCTAGTTTGATGAATCTGAACACTGAATTTACGATTACTTTAGAGTTGTGCCTGTTTTCTTCCTACCACTGTTTGCCATTACAATCAAAATTCTTGATCATTGGTTCACATCCGTGCGCATTATGATTACAGTTCTCAAAATGAGTTTGCCAATTTTCTGCAACGTGCTTACAAAAATACCATGCATTGTAAAATGCATAAGATGGATGGCAAATACTGGGCTTAATTTGAACTGAGAATACTGTAAGAGATTCACTTTTCAGCAGACTAGACACAAAGTGCCATTAAATTCTTAATTCAACGATTTTAATAGCCTGTTCAGTAAAAAAAATACCTAGTGGTACTCCACAGTGATCTTTTAAAAAAAAAAAAAAAAATTCTTTAAAACAAATTTTAAGTTGTGAAATGGAGAAGTATCATAGGGGGGTGGGTTCCAACTGTACAACTTCAAAATGAGACATGCATATTTGTTACCAAAATATAAATCAGGCTTCCACATAATGAACAAAGGACAACAGAAGACTACCCCCACCAGCTCCATCAGAAGCGACAGTGTCAGCCAGCGAAAGCCTTTGCTCACCTCCTCTTCAGCACCACTGCTAACTTCAGTTTTAACTTTGTGGTACAGCTCCAAGATGTCCGTACAGCTTTGGTCCCTGATGCACACAAAATAGGTTAAAATAAGGTGACCGGTTTAAATCCCAGAAGGCATACACCTGTTAAATTACTTTACAAATCAACTGAAACTCAAACAGAATTCTGCATCCTGATGTGTTAAACTAACATTGTTAGCATATACATTTAGCACATAGTTAATATATTATAGAAGCTCAGTAAAGGAGTAACAAAGAACTGGAATACCCAATGAAGCGAAGCAACACATCTGTCACCACCTTGGCTGCTGTGACTATGGGGCTCTGAGGTTCATTGAAAGTGCGTGCATTGTGCTCGACATAGCGTACCTCCCACATAAGTGCCGAGATCCGCCTGTAGGGAACAGCGCAAAGTTCACTACACTACAAGACAGAATTTGATGCATTTATATTGCATTCTCTTGCTCATCAGCAGGAACAAAGTCTAGCCAGGCTGGGCTTCAAACGGTCAGGTTAGCAAGATAGAGGGACAGGGTATGAGCATTCGAAGAAGGTGCCAAGTCAGGTGAAGAGTACACTCAAGTCAGTTTACCCATTCCTTATTCTCAACCGCTCCGCAAGACTAAACCGTTTTACAACCTGATACAAAAAATGGGTGTGTGTTCCCCACCTCTACAGCCAAGAAACAAGATAAGAATATGTAGTCTGAAAGTACTTTGTTCACATTTTTGGTATTCATTAAAAAAAAACAAAAAAAAAAAAACTTAAAATTCCAAACATATGTGCCAATGCCAGACAGGGGCCCAGTCATCACAGGGTACGAGGCAGGGGTTCAACCAGGACTGGATTCCAGTCCATAGCAGGGCACGTATGCAAAACACACCACACAGCAAGTGTGAGATGCCAGTTCACCTAATTGCAAACCTTTGTACAGGTGGAAGGATACTGAAGTTTCCTCATATGTGGATTAAATATGCACACACCTGTAACACTTCTCTTGATGAACAATAATCAAAAGCCTTTATTACTACTTTGTTTTACGCTAAGGTTATGTTAAATGGTAAAGGGCCTTTTGGAATTTAAAAAAAGCTCCACTCACACCTATAGCCACACAGTCTAGCCACATAAAAACCTGTAAATGTTAACATGCTACCGACAGTTATGGCAACCAAGCCGAAAGTTACATTTGGATTCATACCATTTCACTCAAAAACAATAATACCGCAACAGTCAAACTAACACTGGACAAAAGTAAAATAGGACATCAGCATAAATCACATGGAAATACTGACTAGACTGAAAGGGCAAAATGCACCATGCGTTGGAAGAGCTGGATGAAAAGGTCATTCACCTTCTACAGTATTTCGGCAAGGCAACGCTAAGACTCATGTTTCAGGTGCGGTACATCAATGTTCATACAAGTAAAACAAGCTTAGAAATTGCTCAGCCAAAGCATAGGCACTACGCTGACAACTGTTCAGGTTTCTACTGTGGCTAAATAATACGTCCTATAACTGAAAGCCCTGTATAGGAACACAATCTGCCTCAAACAGAACATACGTTTAGCGTTTAATATTCTAAAGGAGGTCCATGAGATCTTTTGATATGCAACCAATTCTCAGCTTAAAACCTGAGTGTTGCATCCCCACGGAGGGGGGGGAACCATACATCATGCAGAGCACTTAACACTTAAAAGGTTAAACTTTCAAATATTCTGTAAAATAAAATATTAACCCAGCATTTCTTTGCTAGGTATTGACAATTAACCAAAGCTACTACACTTTCTAGCTTGTGACTAACAGGGGGGAAAAAAATTCCACTAGCATTACTGGGCTGACGTCTGGTTTAATCACCACATTGTATTTATACTGGTAATGCTGGTCTGTGATACAAATGAGCTCTTAGACTTGACAGATGATGGAATGCATCGCACAATTATAAATGACATTACAGAACAAGAATGGTATAATACTTAGTCATGTTAGGTGCATTATTAAAAAGTCTTTTAAATAACACCATATTAAAGCACAATTTAACTGATATTCAATATAAATATCAGACAAGCCTCCGTAATACAGAACTATGTTGACCTTAATATAAGCATGCATCCTATCTTGGATCAGTTTAGAAATAACAGCCTAGTGTACAGACTGGTTGTGCTTTGCAGTTCAAGAATGACAAAAAATAATGTTAGCACAAACTGTAAATCATGGTCGCTGAATTACAAATACATACTTAAGACTGAAAAAATATCTGACCAACAATGATAAAAATATTCACATAAAAGTTCACAAGTCCCGGCTCAGTGATCTAAGAACTACCCACAAGTTAAAAAGGAAAAAGGTGCGAGACATGCAGATAATACGATGTAGCAACTTTGATGGGAGGACTTGCCTATAGAAACGATTCTCCAGCCGTTTCCGAATGGTGCTCAAGTCAGTAGGGTAGGCCACCACAGTGCAGTACAATGGGTAATCCTTCAGGTCCACAGGTGAGGAAAAAGGCTTAGCAATATCTGAGAGTAAACAGAAAATGCTGGTGTTGACAGCCGAAGTTATTACCTTACATTCAGGTGAAAATAACTCTAATCGTATAAATTTAGCATGTGCGTATTCAACCAATCAAAACACAGCAAAAGAATCTTCCTGGCCTGTCAACAGTGGTTTTTCTTCCATATACATGCCAGATGAAGCAATTTAATCCATTATACCAACAACTAATCAATCCTTTTTGCCCACAGTAGGATGTAGCATAAAGTGATTAAGCTGGGTTAACTCTAACTGTACTAAGATTTACAGAACTACAATTTATACTACTCAAAACTAAGCCTCTAGTATGCTTTCTGAGCCAGTAAACTCACTTTGTAGTACACCCCACAAGTTACCAGTAAGACTTTCCAATATATGAGAACATTCGCATTGAAAGAATAATTTTAAAAAGTTGTCTCTATATCAAGGCAGAAGATGTGAAAGTGGATATGGGCTACCGAGAGTCAGTAGTTGATCGATCCCCTGGATCACTCTCTCACACTCCTCGTCCTGCGTGTGCATGGCCCACTCTCCCTCCTGAGGTGTGTACAGCAGGGCTTTAAGCTCCTCTTCTGTAACGGGCACCCCATCGCCCACCTCATCAGGGAACGCAGCTACAGAAGAGAGCTTAAGCTCAGAGGTTTTCACAAAAACAGCATATTTATGTAAAACCGATCACAAAAAGCCATTAAAAAACACTGAATATAGATGACGACAGGTAATACTTAAGTATAATTCAAACGATACTCCCTTTTTTTTTAAAGCAATCAAATCACAAGCTCAATCTAACATGCTTAAAGGAGGAAGAAAACGATAAACACCACTCAATTCATTAAAAACTACTACTGAAATAAGGATTTCTTCATACATCAAGCATTCAGTCTTTTTAAAGCATAGTATTGATTTAACACAAGACATTTCATAAAAATCAACTGTGACATACCTGGGAGAGAAGTTAATTATACCAGCTATGCAAAGATTACTCACATGGGGCATCAGTAGATAGCATCTTATTGGCAGAATTAAAATGCCTTAAAATCACATTAACTGCTCCTCTGGTGGGAGGGATGTCCCTACCTTCATCTGGAATCGGCTCCATGTCCCAGGGACTCATCTTCTCCCGTTCACCATTGTCCCACCTTCAAAGCACAAAGGTACTAACGTCATAACAGTAAGGGCTAATCACCAGTAAACTAAAACATGAGCATCCTTGATCTGTGCAAGACAAAGTGTATGCAATGTCCTACTTGAGCTTTAAGGTGAAATGTCGAGAAAATCTTGAACAAAAGATACCAAAAAAATTACAATTAGTAAATGACAGAGAGAGGGTTAACCCTGGCCATCACCAGTAACAGAGAGAGGCTAAAGTACTGGATAAAAACATACATTTGCATCAGCTCACCACAACTAGGATTGAGGACCTCTAGAGCAGGCTAACAGAAGGAAGAAACACTTCCGTACTGACCTTACGGCATAGCACTGGAAGAGGCTATCTGGGTATTCAGGTTGGAAGGGCTGTTGGCTCTCTACAGTGCCAAACCACCAAGCGTCGTCAATGATACTGCGAAAACGGACACCTTTCGGGAGAAGAAGAAATGAAAGCGTGTCCCTCCCTACTTCACTTATCACTTTCCTTCCTCGCGAGCAACTGGTGGTGGCACACACCTGATTGCCAGTTGTGCTCCTTGGCTTCATTATAGAACTGTTGCAGCACCAGAAAGTCGATGACATCAGGCATGTCGTGATACCTGAAAGAATTGGAATAATGAGGATTTCTCCACCTTACATTCAAGACAAATCAACTAAACAAAACATCTGAAGATTGCATTAGAAGTAAAAACATTTTCCAAAAAAATAGGTAGTCAATATTTGATTTACCCTGATCGGCTTTATACCTATGAAATTAAAGTATTTCTCTAACTTCCTGAATTCCCGACTGCAGTGCAAGATTGAAACCCATCAAATCTTTCCTGGGGCTTCCACAGGTGCTATCAGTCACACCACAGAGGAGAGTTAATATCTGCATCCCCACCTGCCCCACTGTACTTCTACTTGGAAAAGGATGAAGGTCGTGAAGAGTGTTAAGTTAAACGTGAAAAGAAACATGTAAAACACATTATGGCCTAGCAGTTATGTTTAAACCTGTAGTTTCCATTTGGAAATAAGTACAATAAATCAATCAAATACGTGTTTGTAAAACTTACTTGAGTGAGAAGGACTCGCCAGTCATCTTGCCTGAAATAGGGTCCAGGAAGGCCAATTTCAGACAGCAGAGAGTGGGGGGGCCAACTTCATACTTGATTCCCACAACCTTCACAGATTCCTGATCCTAGAGAGATTCATAGACACATGTACTTTTGTGGGCTACGTTAAAATCACATGCATATTTAACGGATAATTATATACATTCATTTACATTAAAACCAGAGGAATGTAAAGCCATTAAGCTAAATGAGACTACTTCTCTTACCCTGAGGTCTAGTTTATTCCAGGGCTGCTTCTGGATATTGACGCTATAGGAGCGGGCCTTACGCACTGCTCGTACATAAGCCTGGTGGCCCTGCCTGAAGTAAATAAGCTGAAAAAAGAACACCAAAAAAAACTCATTACCCAACAGAAGATGAGGACATTGAGATAACGATGGCATACCCATGACCACATATTAGCAGGATACCTTCAAATCACATTAAAAAAAAAGTTACATAAACTTAATAGCCCATTTCTGATAAGTTCAATGAAACAAAGACCACCATAGTTAGGTGTTTTTTTTTTTTGGACACCACAAAGGAAAAAAGGGCATTAAAATATGAGATTAGGATTACAAGCTCCCCCCATCCTTTGGAAAGCATAATTTAGGTATTTATCTTGTGCGTCTATTTGTGGATAGAGATTAGATATAAAAGGTTTACATGTAGTTTTTCTATATTTACCAATACTCATCCATTCCTTTCCATGGTATGCAAGAACTCATCTCGACCAGATCTTTCCATACTATTTAGCCATTAAATGCATGCCTCAGGTCATGAGCAACGTGGGGCAACATGATTGGCCCTGTATTTGGATATACCTTGAGTTGGCCTTCCTCCTTCCAGATAAAGATTTTTTTTTTTTTTTACCTCTCAAATACCAAAACTATCAAAACACATTTTTTCTATTGCTTTTGTCAAAAAGAGATATGCAGTAGGTCACTAGCAGCCCTATGTAGAAGGGTTTTACGATGGACTTTTTTTGGTGTTTGAAAACTTCACCACTGTCAGTTATTACCAAGTCAGGAAAAAAATCCCTGTAAATTGAGTATTAACGTGGCTTATAGTGCAAAAAATGAAGGCTCATGGTGGTCTTATAATGAGAAAAATTACCAAAATCTTAGTTAAAAAGAAGTTAATACTTTGAGAAAAGTTTGCAGTTAATTATTCATTATATTTGTTCTGGATCACCAACAACCCAAGGTATGCAAGTGTCTTTTTGAAATTTCTGTGCTTTTAAGGGTTAAGAAGTTACAACACAAGCTGTAGTAAAATAAAACAAATATCCACAACAGCAAAATGATTAGAAGGACATACAAAAACACCCCCTAAGTGAATGAATTATTAAACCATTGACTAAGGAATAAAACCTATAACCTTCCCATTTACTACATAATTTAAATGCAACTGTCATTTTAGAGCGATTAAAACCAGGGCAGTGTCAAGCCTCACAATGCGGTGAACCTTCTCCCGATTAACTCTAGCCTCTGGGGAAATTCAACTACACCATCAATTCACACAAATTATTGGGTTGACAGAAAGAAAAGCTCAATACCGATACATAGCTCAGTGCTTGACTAATCTGGCACATAACAGCATGACATGCCATGAATCAGTCAGATCAATTACTGAAGGAAAAAACATTAGCACATGGCTGATGTTGGGTAAAGTAATAGCTCCCCAAACCTTAACTGGCTGTGCCACCTTTAACAGCAAGAAATGTACACAAAACACTTGTGCTAACTGGTGATCAGTCTCTCACATCTGTCAGGGAACAGACATGGACCACCAAAGCTGTGGCTGTAACTCCCAAAGTAAGTTGCATTTATTGACTGTCACACAGGATACAGCAGCGCATACAGGGCAGGTGGAGTGGGATGTGACCAGGAGAGGTTGCATGGTCCTGGGGACAGTCATTCCTCTTGACAGGCAGTGGTCTCCCTCATTGACACTGCAGCCCATCCTGTCCCAGTAGCATGTTCTACGATGGGCCCAAAAGTTCTGTTCTCCCCTCCCTTGCTTGCTTCTGCTCCTTTGTACCCCAGAGCAGCTAATTGCCAATGGGTGCCAACTGTGGCTCCTCCCACCTTCCACCCTACTTGTGTGGAATGCAGGGCCAAATTAAAGGGAGCCATAGGCTCTAGTGCTGAGGACCGGGCAATCAGGGGGTGTGGCACCCCCAGATTGTCACACATCACAATGGAGGATTTCTGGTCCACTCTTTGGAGAGTTTAAGCATGAACTGCCAGTTTAAGGTTCTGCTACAGCATCTCATCAGTGTTCAGATGAGAAGTAGGTCACTCCGAAAGCTTAATTTTGTTTCTTTTAAGCTATTAACAGGTGGATTTGCACTTAAGCTTCAGTTTGTCATCTTACTACATACGCCAATTGTGCTTGAGCTTCAGATCACAAACTAACCAAAGACATTCTCTTTCAGGATTTACTGGTAGAGAGCAGAATTCACGGTGTCATCAGTTAAGGTGTTTGAGTAAACCTGAGACAAGCCCTTATGTTCCTCTTGGTTAGCAGTGGTTTTTCACCTTGCACTTTTCCCATGAATACCACTCTTGCCTACTCTCTCTCTAATGGTGGAATCATGAACGGTGTCGTTATTTAAAGTGAGCAAAGCCTGCAGTTCCTCAGATGGTAATCTGGAGTCTGTCACTTCCCTGATGAGCTTTCGAGGCACTCTTGGAGAAAACTTGGAAGAGTGGTGAATCTTCCCCGGAGTGGCTGGCCTACCAAAATTCCTCCATTTGGAGATAATGACTCTCACTGTGGTTCACTGGAGTCTCATGGCCTTAAAAATGACTGTGTAACCTTTTCCAGGCTGAAATATTTCAACTTTCTTTTAAAAATCAGACCAGTGTACTGCTTGTTGAGACCTACTGGCCTACTTCACATTGCTAAAGAACCTTTACAGCAATGCAACTGATATTAACAATAAACAGGGCTGGCAGTAATTAAGCCAGAAAGTGTCTAGCCTTACTGAACCCAATAATGAATTTAACTAGTAGTTATTCAATTATGTTTTCCAAACAGGGCCCGTTTGAATTGTATAGCTTTTTTCTATCAATAAATGAAATAGTTTAAAGAATTATTTTGTGTTTACTCATGTTGTCCATCATTAAATTTTGTTAGAAGACAACTTTTTCACAGCACTGTGCATCAGCTGTATGTATATAAATTTTGTATGTAAAGTTTATTATGCGGGAGCATGACTAAAATCCTTGAAAAGAGACTTTTGGTCTGCCATGCTGCATCCCTCAAACAGAGAAGTGGCGAGAAGATGAAGATAAATGAGTCTGGAATAAAACTTTAGGTAGTATACAAGCCTTAATAAATTTTGGTTAGTGCTGGTTTACCTCATATCCTTACATTATAAAATTTCTCAATAGCATAACTAAAAATAATTCAGTGCTGGGTGAGGGCCACTTGTGTGTGGATGGGAAATCTTACCTCATCCCCCATTTGGGGGACGAACGGAGAGCGGTGAGGGATGGTCTCCATAATCCAGGCTGTAGGCAGCCACTCTTCAGCATCATGCCCAGCCAAAGACAGTGATGAGTTTGATTTCTGTATGTGTGAAGCAGTCAAAAAGTCAGTCGAATAGTGCTGAGCCTGCAAACTTCATTAAGCAACATATCCAACAAATCATGGGTGCAAAATGACACCTCATGGGTGGTTTCAGGACAAACTGAAAGCAAAGGGCAATGAAGTCCAGGGGTTTACTTCAAGATTTAAAAAAAGTTTGTCTGCCTGCACCAGATGGGGTGGTTACTGCAATGAACACCTTTTTTCCCCCCTACCACAGCACACCAAACGTTGGGTAATCACAACTTCAGTCTCTGCCATTTCTTGCGGCTGGACCACTCTCTACAGTTGGTCAAAACATTAAGCAGACGACTGTGCGCAACACCATAGAAGTCTTAAAACTAAAAAGAAAGCCAAGAGCTTGTTTGTGGATATCCACAACTGCACAACAGATCATGCAGAGACTTTAAAGACAAATAACTCCATTTATTTGAAGCGTTCTATTTTTGATATAGGCAGCAAGAAAAAGTTTGTTAGTCAGGTCTATTGTAAGAGATATTGAATCTCGAATCAGCAATTTACCTAGGATTCATCATGCACGAGTCCTCGAACTTGCATCTCTAAAAAGAGTCCCAACTCCCGACCATCAGGCCCATTTACAAAAGTGATGAGTCCCAATACAGAAAAGCAGTAAGCAAAATCAAAACAAGTAGTTCAGGATCACTAGCGAAACTTTTAGGAATTCGATTACTGTGTTCAGTAATAAATCTTAAATATATCATTTACAGGTCTGATGCATTTTTTTACCTCACATATTTTAACTAGCATTTCATATTTCAGCAGCCATTATATCAGGCTCTCATTGCATTAATTTCTTTTTGGATGAGTTTAAATGTATTCTGGATCTCTCCAGATATTGTTCTGCCAGGATACGCACGGCCACTCTTCAAGAATATCAAATACAGGGGTCATTGTAAAAGGCATTTTTACTGTCAAACAAATGTAATGATATGAAACATTTTAACTATCGTTCTAAAAATTGAGAAATACCAACGGGATAAATGCAAGGACAAGAT
The DNA here is from genome assembly GCA_009936485.2 of Gymnarchus niloticus. Classification (NCBI taxonomy): domain Eukaryota; kingdom Metazoa; phylum Chordata; class Actinopteri; order Osteoglossiformes; family Gymnarchidae; genus Gymnarchus; species Gymnarchus niloticus. The sequence goes on along the minus strand of JAACJT020000032.1, from coordinate 1,322,438 downwards.
GATCAACTGACACCAATACCTTTCGGTCTGAAAATGTAAAAATGAAACAAGAATAAAAATTAACATGCAAAAATAATATTTCTCACCCAAAGATATTGGTGCTTTAGGTTACTAGTTTGAAAAAACAATGCAAAAATGTGTCATAAAAACTATGTAAATATCTGGTACAACAAATTTTGACTGATCATGTGAGATAATATCCACGACCATTTCAGACATTTTAAATAAAAATGGGCAATCAACATTTTACTTTCACTTGACCTGACTAGATAAAACACACGCCCTGAAAATATACAAGAAAAATCAACTAGAACGAAATCTCATCTCAAACGTTTCAAGTCGACAGAGTGCTCAGACAAATAGCTTTGAAACTATAACCTCCATTGCAAAACATGATCCCAACTCCTCACTGGACACAGTGCAAAAACACTTCAAACATCAGTTATGATCAACATGCGTGGCAGTGGCATTTTAGCAAAACGGGTTATAATACCTGGTGTAGACTTGAAACTTCTCCTGAACTTTTGGCTTTAGGTTCCAAATGAAGTGACAATATGAAATTTGTGTTTGTGTGATGTTAGACATCACCACTAAAAACCCATGATTGACCCAATATATTAATCAAACTTTACATACAAACATTGAAGACGTAATAATTTGCCACATCCTAATAGACTTAGTTTGATCAAGTAGTTCCAAATATCTTAACCAAGAGAAGGTTTCAAGCCTCTTGCTCTGAAACGTGCATTTCTTCGCCAGCTCCTTACCCCCAACCAAAACATTATTCATATTCCGATTGACATATTATGGGCCAGGAGAATCAGGTGTTCGAACAAAACTTTGGTTTTCTTCTCCAAACAAAAAAACGGTCTGTTTTGGATCTATTCTCTTCAATTTCTTCTCGGGTGGCATGAGTCTGATGTGGAAATTATATGAGCATGTGCAAAAAATTGTTAGAATAGTATTTAATAGTATTTCTTGTTAGACAAAAAAAAGTTAAAAACGTAATCTGATTAGATTTATTACTGCGGAGGATAATAAATGGATTACCGAACTAATGTTTTATGCATCAGGGACGAAGGGCTAATCAATCCTTAATTGGACTAACATAGGTAAATTAAGGTTTAATAAACTTCATGGCAAGAAGTCGGCACAGAACCTGGAGTGAAAAACCTGAAATGAAAAACCTGAAATTGCGCAAAATCATTATTTGGCCCCTTCTGTTGGTAGGGTGAGCTACACAACGTCTGAGTGTTTTCAAGTATGTTTGTCTCTGATGTGTTCGGCAGCGTTTTGACTTTGGCTACTTCAGACATGTTTTTAAGCATACCCTCAGCTTGTCAGGCTGATAGAGAAGACGACGACGACGACGACATTGGAAAGTAGTATTTACTACAGAATAGCAGTAAAGCAGACATGGGTGTTGTCCTGCATTCCTGGTTCTTTATACATCTCTAAGGCTAGTTGTGCGAGTTTAATTTAACTAAAAATTAAGCTTTGTGACTGAAATGAGGTAGTTAACTTGAGCAGCTCTGCAATTTCAAATTACCTTAGATGATATTTGTGCTTTTTGCATAAAGATTTAATGGAATTTGAATGCTTTAAGATTAGTCAGCGCTACAGCAACTAATCATTTTAATGAAGATACAAGATAGAATGTTAACATGACTAACTACTTACTCTGGTCAGGGTCACAGAGGGACATGGAGCTTATTCCAAGCACAAGGCTGGGGTACAACCCAGGATGGGATGTCAAGCTGTCACAGGGCACATGCACACACCCACTCATAATATTGGGCTATTTAGGGACACCAATTAGCCTAAAACACAAGTCTTTGGACTGCGGGAGGAAAACCACAAGTCACAGAGAGAACAGAAACTCCACACAAACAGAGTGCAGGCAGGTTTCAAACCCCCAATCCTGGAGGTGTGAGGCAACGGTTCTACCCCCCCCCTTTTAAAGCATGACAGCAACTGAAAATCAATGCCTTTTTCCAGGAAAAAGCAAAAAAAAAAAAAAAAACACCACATGATTGAATAATGCATGTAAGATACAGCAAAAGATCCCTACCTTCTGTTTGCTCTGCTTAGGTCTCTTCCTTTTTTCAGGCTCCCTCCTTGCATCCTCTCCTTCCTCTTCTGAGCTGCTGCTGCCCAGGTGGCGGACTGGCCTTCGCAGTGGCCGCTTTGGTGGCTGTAGGTTAATCCCCGCATCTGCAGTCCAATCAGAGTACTCGCTGGAGGAGTCACTGCAAAATTGTTACACACGGGAAACTGCTAAGTCACGTGAGGTGACAATTTATACACAGTACAGAGAGTTAAGCAAGAGGATGCGGGACTAACCTGGAACTGCTGTCACTCTGCCACTGTGCTTCACCCTCTGAGGAAGGATCACTGGCCGCTGCCTGGTCTTCTTCCAGCTGTTCACAGGAAAGACATCACATAGTGGAGGACAACACAATGTCAACAGGGTTTAAATCTACTCTGCAAAGCAATGTTGATAAAAGAAACGTACTGCAAGTACTTCAATAAGGTAATATCCTTCCTTGCAGATCACTGATCAGGGACCAGTGTTTCTGAGGGACACAGAGAGTGAGTTCACAATCTGGAATGCAACCAGAAGGAAGACGCCCCCTTTACACCCCTTCTCAAGCTTGAAGGCAGTGATCTAGACCTATACCTCATCCTCACTGTCCAGCTCCCCCTGACTGTCAGCGCTGTGATGGCCATCTGCCCTTTGGGCCCGCTGCAGTGGGCGTCGCTCTCCAGCAGAACGGGTCTGGTAATTGTGGTGCTGCTGCTGCTTACGGGTCCTGCGCAGGGACCGCAGGCCTGGACCCTGCTGCTCAGTCTGGGCCACAGAGGGGAGGACATGGTGACACCCATTATTAACGGTAAGACTAAAGTTTACATTCGTTAATATTCCCTACAATACAGTGACCACAGGAAGTACTGCTCTTAAACTGGAACAAACTTTCATTTAATTTGTATTCAATTCAACCACATAAAAATATTCCACGTGATACACCTTTAAATTTTTAGGGATTGAGAAAATTAGTTTGGAACTGCGTCATAAAATTTCAATTAAACAGGGGTGTTTGATGATTCTCACATATTTGACCATTATAATATTTACCTTTATGCTACACCTACTCCCATATAAATGGGTTTCATAAAATTAGTCAGAAAAATTTAAAACATCAATCAAAACACAGATCAACCTGTAGCCCAGGCTAAGATGACGTAGCCAACTGTGGTACAGTCAAGTTATTTCCTTTGCTTACTCTTGGGCTCTGCTGGACGGGCAGCGGCGTTTTCCTCCGTTCGGTGTCGTAGAGTGCACACTCCACTTCACTCCTAGCCTGCCGACACTCATCCATCACCCTGAAGAGCAGGAAATGGTCAGGAAGCGGGAGTAGTTAAATACAAGAAGATTAACATCAAAACAACTGTGGCAGAACAAAAGCTCAGTTAAAAATGGTATTGGGCCAGCTTTAGTTTAAGTATCACATTTAAAAAATGCTTAATCTACAAAACCAAAAACAGCCTTAGTACTAATTCAGTGTAAGATACAAACTTTTAAAAATCTTTAAAATCACAAATCAATGGGATTGTACTACCATGGCTATCCCTGACTTTGACGCGGTAGATGCCTCTCACCTGTAGACTGCCGGATGAACCTCACTGACCACCACCCTCCGACTCCAGGCCAACAAGTCTCGCTCAGTGGCGATCTGGCTGCGGGGTGCATTGTGGTGCATCTGACGTACGCCCTCTACCTGTCCACTTCGCCGCAATCCCACGTTTGGCGGGGATTCCATACCTGCCGCTCCTGGGCCAGCTGCAGTGCAGAAGTCACGATAATTAAAAATTGCCACTGGGTTTCAGATTAAAAAAAGAACACTGACAAGCTCTGATGTTTAGTGAGTGCCAACTGCTTGGAAAATAATAATCAGGGATTCACATGTAGTGTCCCATCGCTCATTATGTTTCACACTGAGTATCTCGTGCATTAAGCTCCCAATTTAACTTATCTGACCACACAATCTTGCTAACCACTCCTGTCTACCCAGTACAGTTGCATTTAAGTCACTGGTACTACTGCATGGGGGGGGGTATACCAGTGTCATTTTCATCTCCCCGCCCCCAATAACAAATCTCTGTAGAAAATAATGTTGAAATCAATGAAATTAAAAACACAGTACAAGCAATAAGGCAAATTTAAAAGACATACCCACTCAGACAATACTATCCTGGAGTTAATACCAAAACCAACTGCAAAACTACAGGATGGCCATATAAAAACATTTCAGTTATATCTCAAAGTTAAAATGTTTTTAAATAGGGCCCTGCAATCTACAAAAGTCAATGAATTATACTTTAGTAATATTAGCTTTTTACTGTATGTAACAAAATAGCGAAGTTCTACAGAGGGCCCGATTATAGCTACTGGCTCCAAAGTCATCTCTAATATTACTTCATAATTAAATGCTAGGCTTGCTTAACCTAATAACAAGGTCACTGGAAGCGATAAACATGACCATGCCTCTGGCAAAGTGAAATTACCAAACCAAAGCAACAGAAACTTTTAGTTTATTTTTTCCCCCCCCAAAATGGCTCAGCTGTTCAAGTAATGCAAAACCAATCATTCCTAAATTAACTGCATGTCCAGTAAACAGTTATGACATCAGCCATCATTAGCTTTCAGCCAGGAAGACTAACGTGTCATTCATGGCATTATTTTGTGTGAAACAGATTTTCCCAGCATGTGTCACCATCCAGGTGCTGGAGAAGCACTGGATATGAGGAACGTCTGATAGGACAGTACAAGTAGCCATTGGCATTATTATCAGTGCCATGTTGAGTAAATTGTTCTTTAGAACTTGTGTATCATACAGCTGATTACAGCCGTGTAACCAGGCAATTGATCAACCACAAAACTGCCATGCGCTTGGGCTCATAATTAACGATAAATCCCAAGTGTCAGAAACGGCAACATGGGTGGGCAAGATTGAGCAGTGCCCACTGTAGCCTACCTCCTGCCCATCCAATCGGAAAATAAAACAAACTTTAGCAAAGGGATTTTACTACTGCCTGATTGTTAATTCTAGATATGCCCACCCACCACAGATTCTGAAGGCTCATTTGTCCCATCACTGGTTTTTACTTTCTCCAGTGATCAGTATATAACAGGATAAATCTCAGATTTTTAGCTATCCTGCTATTGTTCAAGATGAAACAGAACCATCTTAATATTTAAGCAAGCTTAGGAGTACTCTTGCTCTCACCCCCAGTTGCTGCCCCTGAATTTAGATTTCCATCTTGTTGATGCTGCAGTTGCCTGATCAGCCCATCCAGAGGGCTCTCCTCTTGCTCCTCCCCCACAGTCTGCTGGCCAATCACCTGCTCCACCACCTCACCATCACCTAAACAGCAGGAGACATGTCCCATGGTCAGATGTACGAAGTCTTAAGATTTACTGAATGACAGAAACACATGAAATTTGTTAAAAATAACCAAAGTATGTTGTACGATACAAAAGGAAGTCTTTTACCACTGGCTTGATGCACAGAAAAGGTATTTGAGACTTGGGTCAAATAAGCATACATTTGACTTACAGTTTTGGTTTGTATACCCAAACATTCAAATCATTCATCCCAAATTCAAACAAACAGTGAATAAGAATACAGTACCATTAGCCATGTAACCCAATTGCGGAACTAGCTGCTCTTCTTTGCAGTTCTCTCTCCCAGGCACAAGACGCTGAAAGTGAGGCGGATGTGGATTTCCGTCCACATCCACTAGGAATGGGGGGGGCATGAGGTGAGGTGCTTGCTGGGTTTGCTCATCCAGGACAAAGTTGTTAGCGTCGCGGATCAGTGGCCGGAAATCCGTATGGAAGAACATTTGATCTGGTATCTTGGGGGGGGGGGGGGGGAGAAAAATTTGAAATTGACCAACTGCCCGAAACAAGGAGCTTTGTGCCAGAGGCTCCAAAAATTGAGGTGTTGTGAAGAGAGAGAATGAAAGCTCACTTTTTCATAAGGTTTGCTGCAGCCAAATCCAAAGATAAGCAGGTGGCCATGGGAGTCAGTACAGGCAAAGTGCTGTCCATCGCCGGAGAACTTGCAATCAAAGACTGCACCGTGACCCTGTCCTTCAATCTGTAACAGACAGGTGGTGGTGAGGATTTCTATCAGAAATAAGTAGTACTTCAAAGAACGACCAGATCCTTGGAACGGCAAATCACCATGTTGAAGAAGTTGCGAATCTTGGTGCCCTTTGTCAGGTCCCATGCGAAAATGTTGCCATCATGGCCAGCAGAGAGCATGAGCCGTGAATCAAACGGGTGTGCCTCGAGAACAAACACTTCATCATCATGTCCCTGCAGACAAGATTTAAAAGGTTGAAAATCCTGGTAGTGTCTGGTTGTTACCAGCATGCAAAAACAAGTTAGCAGTGGATAACCGATAAGCTTAGAAAGCATTCTGCTTCTATGTTTAAAATTAAAGTTAAATAAAATCTTGACTTTGCCAGATATTGGAAATACCACAACGTAAAAGTGATTTGCCAGCATGAGAATAGTAATCTACCATCAGTGCTGTATTTTCTAGCATGTTCATCCAGATTTCCACTCATGTGCGTACAGGTAGTTCAGCTGCAAGGAATAAGACCTGTTCTTTGCAAGACAAGCATCCCCTAATGATCTGATTTTCTAAACAAAATTTCACCTTGTTCTTGGAGAGTTTAGGCAGGAGACTAATCCTTGGAAAGATTATCTCCTTCAAACTATCGTCACCTTCACATACAACAGTTTTCTTTCCAGTGTTTTGGTGGGTCAAATGTGCAAACATTTTTCCCCCCACGTGGCCTCAGAAACTAAATAGGGTGTGAAGTGCGTTTACAACCTTTGTTCTGAGAATGACTCTGATGATAAAAGCTAATTTATATTGAGTAAAGCTGGCCCAAACCAGGCCTTATCGTTTGCTAAAACTATTCAAATTGTGATTTTAATACTGCCAGTTTACCTCAGCCTTTTTGGACCCTTAGGTCAACTCAATTCTGTTTACCTGGAGACTGCATATTAAATCAGAAATAGGAGTTGCATACCAGTAGCATGCTTTTCCTCCTACTTGCCTCCACCCTTGTACTTGGTACAAACCTGTTTTCATACTTGTTGAGACTCAGTTTTACGATTTAGTTCTCGATCACAGGACACTAGAATGTAAATGTAAGGGACAGACTCACACACTCCTACACCCACCGACAGAACATGCAGCAGCTGGCCAGTGGTAGAGCTCCACACTTTAAGCAGGTAGTTGGAGACAGCAGTGATGACGGTATGGTCCGTGCAGTCCCAGGCGACCATCGTCACGACAAGCTTTGTCGTCTTATCCTCCCCTGAACCTACATTGTGCCTGCGAAACAGACAAACCAAATGCATTTGATGAGACACATCCACAAAAGTATTCAGTCGTTTTATTACAATGAAGGTCGCAGAAACATTGAACAAAACAAGGCAGACACATCAGAGGCACCTGCTAACATACACAGACATTAAAGATACAAACTGACAAATCACTGGTGAAAACTGTACATAACGTTGTTGGAATAGAATCCTGGGAACACTTAGGAAATATTACCGCTAATATCAAAAATTCAAGCAAATTACAGGAACATTCAAACAAAGTAGATGTCATAAACTGGCAATACTACCAAAATTGATTAATCAGGCAGCATTAGGCAACCATTAGCACAGTAAAATCATCAAATCACTAAGGATGACATCGGGTAAAACACAATACTGTATCCCCCCACCCCACAAAAGAAACCAAGTTCTTAATAAACAGGACCTCAAATCAAGATTATAGCGAGAACAGTGAAAAGGCTGGTGCTGCCACTGTCTGTACCCACTTATTGCACAAGGTCAGAAAGCCGTACCGAACGCCATATGAAACCGAAATGAAAACATCCTGCATAAAATGCCCCACAGTTCAAAATATTTTCTGGTTGGTTTGACTTGCTGTAGAAACAACACTTTTAAGCATCTTCAAAATAACAAAACCCACCAATGCGTAAAACAAATACTGAATCACGAAACCTACGGAAAACAATGCAACACATTCAATTTGTATTCACAAGCTCAAACACACACACACACACACACACACACACACACACACACACACACACACACACACACACAGTGAAGGTACTCTGAAATACTTGCATACCTTTAAAAGGCTACCTGCTAAAGGACTCAACATCTTACCCATGTAGCCTCGTCGCCATATCCAGGGTGATGCATTTCCATTCCTGCTGCCGGTAGTGCCACACGCGAGCGGTGCCATCCCGACTGCCGCTCACAAACCTGAGGCTGGACGTTGATGAAATGTTACCAAGGGACTCAAACAGACTAGCCTACAGATCATGCTGTCAATTTGTAACACGTACAGCAACATCGTAAGGGAAAGCCTGGAACAGACATACAATGTAAATACACAACCTGCATGGGGAACTGCAGATAGAAAGAGATAAGAAATCCTGAGGCTCCTAGCCTGCTTGAATGCCTGCTTTAATGGAAATTGCTAACCGATTTATTACTGAAACAACAGTGGTAATGATGTCACTAAACTTATGATGCACTTTAAGAACGTTTCAATGTGCCTATAATGGTTAAATTATTTTTTGGGGTTTTTGTACCTGCACCATCAGCCCCAATGTACAAGACTAATATGACTGCTCAGTTTTCATTTTAGGAAAATTCTGCAAAAATTACCTTGCGTAAAATTTGAACTTCTCACAAAAGTATCATTTAAAGGACATAATGTTCTTGTACAATTACAATCACAAGAAAAAAGTTAAAACAAACTGAAATCTAGTTTCCCACAATCCTATAAATCTAATTTCTTAAGATTGCAAATTGCCCAAAAATAAAGAAAGGTGGGACTGAAATTCATTGGACCTGAAACAACTATTGTCAACAGCAATAGAGGAGGCAGCTGAAAACAGAAAGGGGGTTTCCCTCCATGTGCCCATTACACACTCAATCTGAAAAATAACTCCAGTTCCGGGTTTTCCATTAAGCTTAGCTTTCACGTATCTTCTGAGATTTTGAGAGGTTCAGTCCTGTTCCTAACCTCATTTAAATTTACTTCTGACTATGTGGACACAACATGGACTGGAATAAAATAAACATTCTGCAATGTGTCCTTGGGATGCTTCACATTAACATTAAAATCAAAGCTTTAATTTCTCTAAATGCAAAATCGCTTAAGTAACTCACACGTAAAATGACAAGCTTCACGAGAGTTAACTGTCTGAAATGCAACTTGCATGTACACAATGCATGTACACATGAAATACCTGTGTGTAAATACACTCAGATGCTAGTTTATTACACCTGCCTGTCAACGTAAGAAGCTTACTCCTCCAAACTGCAAATCTTACAGCATGCAGGATGCAGACAGTGTCAAAAGGTTCGGTTCCTATCTATATGATTTTAGACATGGTCAATCCATCTCAAAAAAGCCACCTTCCTGGGATTTTCACACACTAGTGTCAAGAGTTTACAGAGAATGGTGCCGTAAACTAAATACATTAACTTAATGTCAGTTCTGTTGGCAAAAACGCCATGTTAACAGGAGGGCTTAGAGGAGCAAAGACAGACTCAAAGCTCAAAGCCTAGATGTGCAAAAGCAGCTGACAAAACAGGTCTGGTTCAGTACTTGACTCATCTAGTAGTAATATACAGACACACATAAATGAAAATGATGATATCCACATGCCAAACACAGTAAAGGCACAGCATATTAGCAAAGCTAAATTAACAGCATAACATTTTGATATCAAAACTCAAGGAGGACCTGTGAAAATCAGAAATGAGCATGTGCTTACCTGTCACTGCTGTTACAAAACTGAACTGCTACAACCTTATCCTGCAAGAAAAAGCAAATTACAGCTAGCTCCACAAACAGGAAGAATGAACAGCCCAAAAGTGAACTACAAATTGTAATTTCTAACTCACCATATGTGCATCTAACTCGGAGAAGTTCATAGGCTCTGCAGAACCCAGGTAATACACCCTGATGCCGTGATCAGTGTTGCCCGTGGCTAGAAACATCCCACCTGCGAAAGAACAGAAGAGCCATTTAAGAGAGACTAGCAGGTGTAATGTCAGTTCCCCGCTCTTAGTGAAAATTATACACTGGTTAACCAGATTTGTTAGCGAAAGAAAAATTTATGCCAAAAGCTGTATATTGTGTGTTTTTAAGCATGCCTACCACAGCTGAAAGAGGAGCATGAGATTTGTACTCCTGGACGAGACCGCTCCGTAAATTTGAATGGACGCTCACTGTTGGAAGAAAAAAAATGCAACGTATGAGAGCAAAAAGGAAGCCAACTACTAAAACAAAACACAATTCCATTGATGAAAAAAATAAATCTAAAACAGCAGACAACTGATTGTTCCAATAAATTACACAGCGATGCCTCAGACAGCAACATAAAAGAAATACTTCTCAAGCTGGAAAACATGCATAAACATTCAGTTATAAAGTAGGGCAAGCTGTTATAACATCATCTTATTTCAAAAAGAGTAAAAACCACAAAAGCTGAGGGTGGGAAAAAAAAATCTGAAAAATGCTAATCATACAGAGAAGGGTTCAAACAGACTATACCATTTACTGCCCATAAAAGGTAAACAAAAAGTTAGCTGTACACAGCATGGCAATGCAAGTAACCAAGACAATTAATGAAAGACTACTAAGAACTGACTTAAACTTCATGGTGAGAGAGTTCCACTGCCAGAAGCACACCATTCCATCTGCTCCAGTAGAAGCCAGGTAGCGAGCTGTCCCTTTTGCTGATGGTGAGAACTGAAACCCCAGAAATTGACAACACTCATGTCTTTATTAAAACAAAAACAGAAAATGGCCATAGAGATTTTAAGTATAATAAACACTACAAGCTGGACCTTTTTTTAAGTATAAATATGACAGAGGATTAACTGGATACTGGTTAACACCACTGACCACTTGAAGTTGGAAATTCACGTATGACAAGTGAAGAACGAGAATATTCTACCATGGTGCCTCTCTTGCTCAGAGAATATGGCCAGATATAGACTTAGGATGTTCAAAAACCTGAACTTGCCTGGATAGACGTGATGGCAGCAGCGTGGCCCTGCAGCACTGTGATGGGGGCACACGTGCGAAGGCACCACACCCGGATCACGGTGTCGCAGCTGGCTGAGGCAATGAGTGTGTTCTCGTAGTTTACTGCCATGTCAGAGATTTCGGCTGCATGACCCCGCAGTGTGGAGAGGAGCCTCCCATTGTCTGTTGCCCATATTTTCACCAGGCAATCATCAGAACCCTGCAGATGGGGGAGAAATACGCTGCTGCTTCAAGAGGGACTTTAAAAATAAATAGTGCAGCATCTACAGCAGTAATCATTTGCGTATACTTAAAGCAAAAAATAGCTATAAAAACAGGGATTTTATTTCACTTTAGACCAAAATTCTGCAATAGATCCCAGTTAGGACTACTAGTGGCTCCACAGCCTCAAAAAAAATTTCCGAATAGACAAAGCACACCAAATTAAGCGCTGACTGGAAGTCTGTTTTAACAGAAAAAAAAGAAGCAGTGATGAAGCAACTGAATCTGAAGAGCATCTCAACACAATAGGTGTGAAATTCTCACCCTGGGGTTGTACAATATACACAATAAAATTAGTTCACACTAGAACAGTTTATACAGTTATTGTTTATGCGTGTGTAATATCATTATTGCTGCTGTAATGTGCAAATTTGTCTTTGGAGATTATTAAAGTATCTAGAAATCATGTCTACCTGGCAGTTTTATCAAATCAGTGAAAATGCTATATCATAATGCACTTTGAGAGTCCAAATTTTATATTTCACCCCCCATCCCATTTTTAGTAACTATCAGTACACAAGCAATTTTTCCTCTCCATTTTGACAGACTCTTCTAACTTGATACCTAGAGACCCCAGTACTATATGACACATGTCTAAGGTGTGGATGCTGCAGTACTTAACATTCAAGGCTTTTGCTGCACCATATAAATTATGTAAATTTTAAAGCAAGTGTTACTTCAGGCAATCCCTAATTTTAATTTATGATTCTAAAATTAGTTTGCACAATTTTTATTTAGATTTCTTACCACCATTCATTACTTACATAACGTTACAAAAACAACCACGCAGGAGCTCCTGGGTGTAACAGTAAAAAAAATATTCTGGCCTGGTAAAGAACCATGCTTTACAGAACCTTGTACCTCATTAACTACTACAGACAATCTGTGTGTATACAGTTGGACAGTTGAATGTGCACATGCACAATTTATTAATCCTTGCCTGTATAAAGATAATTTCACATGAATTGAAACCGTTTTGCTTTGGTATGAGGGGGAAAAAAAAAAAAGTTATTTGCCATCCAGGTATCGCTAAATGTGCTTCCAATTTTGCCCTAAGACAGCTAATAGGGCTGATATAAAATGCCTTTATACAGTCAATTACAGGCTTAGGGAAAAAGAAAAATGATTTTACAAAAGATGAAAAACAACAGACAAATACTTTCGATGCACAGAATCGGCAAACAACCGATGAAAAACTAACCAACTTATACAATACTTTAAATCGTCCTCACCGTAAAGATGCGGCGGCCAGTACGGTCAAAGGCCACACAATATACAGATGACAGGTGGCCAAGGATGCGCCGATGCATTTTCATGTGCTGATAGGTAGATGAAGGTAAGGCATGGCCAAAGCGTACTGTGCCTGTTGTTTGCCGTGCTCCCACAATGGCAGCTGGATAAGATTCAATATAATTATCACACCATTGTAAATCAATGCCAGTTTAGACAAAAACCCAGAATAACAGGGCGAATATAAAATGACAAATCTCAAAGGAACATAAAATTCCACCATCTCTGAGCCATTTCAAACAATATTATAAATGCGGTATGTTAAATACTTTAAGGTACCTCAAGCTAAAATATCAGGCCTAACATTTCCTTCTGTGTTCCCTTAATGGAAACATCACTTACAGATTAGGCAGAATTAACGTAGCTGTAAATTTAAAGTTAAGGTGTTGAATACGTGTAAATAAACTTTACAGAGCAGTTCATTTTTAAGAAATAATTAGTATTCAATATATCAACTGGTGACCAAAACCGACGCGGCTACGCTGCACGTTTCAAAGAAACTTTAAACATTGTGCATTTACAAATCACACGGCATATAAATACTAATACTTAAATATTACAATATTTATCTTGACACAAAATGTTTAATGACACAGACAGACAAAAAAAAATTGTTCTTAAGGACATCTGACAGAAAAAGTACAAAATATTGCATTTTAATCTAGTCTGTAAAAGACAACACTCACCGATGTTGGGTGGCTTCCCACGTGCGATCGGTGGTTCGGGAGGCCTTCCCCGATGCAGGGCAGCAAAAGCAGAGCCACTCCATACTGTGTGAGTACAGCCTGCAAGAAAGGAAAGCTTCAGGATCACTAAAACCTGGAATAGCAGTATATGGCACAACCCATGGAAAAACCTACTGGCTTCGCTTAAGGATGGTTATATTACAATGTACTTCCAATATTTTAAAGGATTTTGGAAAAACCCTGGAATAGCCCGTGAGGTGCTTGTAATAAAGTACTGGAATGACTGGCAGTGAAGTAAAGCTCATCTAATTCACTGAAAATTAGATTACCTAGCATATAATGCAATTACTACTACTTACATTTATCACTTTCTCCAACGTGCAATACTGGTGCCTATACTACAGTGCCACTCAACGCATATATGTGCATACTTTTCTATTTATGACTAATTTTATTTCCTAAGTTAATCCGTAGAACACCAATGCTGCGTGACTTGTTTTTCCTTCTCTCGTGTAAGACATTTCATTGTATTCTTGACCCTGTATGACACATATGACAGATAAAATAAAACTGAACCGTACCGAAAACAGTGGGACTTACCCTTGGCACTGCGCAATAGGGACTGCTTTCCAAGCCCAAGAAGGGTTCGCACCCCAGGGACACTGGGGGGTACCTCTTTGTCAAGGAGTGGCCCTATCCGCTGACACAGATGCAACAGATAATCGGCAGGGATGTGTTTATTGAGGTTCACCTGTATAGTGAGAAATATGAAGCTTATTTCAGCATACTTGGGTGAAAACATCAATTTTATGAAGGGAAAAAAAAAAAAAAGAACAGCATAATAGCAAATTATATATGAACCCATCAATTTTATGCACTGTTCCAAGTGGAAAAACTAAAACACAGTCAAAGCGTCTGAAGATCCTGGCTCCTGAAGTGTTGCGTGGATGTGTATAAATAATAGTTCGGATATGGCCAAGGCTTGCCGATCTGGAGAGTGATAAGTTCACTTTCTGAATGTCTGAAGTTCATAACGCATTACCACCTCAGAACAACGCGTTGTTAAAGCTCATCTTCGCGGATTTAATTGCCCGCAAATACAGCATCTCCGTGCAGCTTCTTAGCACACGCCTAACTAGTCAGGTAACGTCACGTAGCCAAAAACAGGTGGCGTTAAGAGCAATTTAAGTTTACCCGGACGCATTTACTCTTTTCAGTTTCATAAGTTAAATTGTAAATCACCAGGAACCTTTTGTGCCTAGACGCTTCCCAGGTACAACCACAATTAACTAGCTTGTTGCGTCTAATGAATATTCAAGTATACACTGCGGTCAGCCGTCTCGACGCAGAAAGCCAATCGGATCTACGATATGGTATTTTCCCCAGTTTCGGCAAACACAAACTGAATTTTGATAGGCTCTGGAGGTTGACGGACGTTTTTCTACCCCAATCCAGCCTCGTTCTGTGTGTTCTCGGTTAATCCCGCCTCCCTCTGCCGTACACAATAAGACGTTCATTTCCACGCAAAATATTAATTTCGAGCAACTATACTGAAATAATAACAATATGCTAGCGATACACGCTAAGATAAGCAGCTCATTAAAATATTTCACAAACGCTTTTATAAGAATTGCATTTTTGAATAAAAACATTATTTTTACATTTGAAAGTTTTCTATTGGCTATATACACGACATAAAAAAGAGACGGGTGCACTTACCCAGTCTTCGAACTTTCGTTTATTTTGTTTGCCGTCCCAACTCCAGCGTTTCGGGATAAGCTAAAGAGGAAACACGCGGTTAGATTAAAAACGTCTAATCCGAACGCACACAACGAGCGTTTTGCTGCCCCCCAAAACCTCTAAAACGAAATTATGTAATAACTGGATAAGAAAAGCGATACCGCGGAAACGAGACGCGAAAATGAGGTGGCAATAGACGAGCGAGCGCTACCTACCCCGTACTCCTCCAGTTCCTCCACTAGGATCTGAAAGGAAACAGCACTTTTCTTTACCTCTCTTCTTATCAAACTGTTTGGAATTTTAACGCAAAAAGACAGCTTTTTCAGCTCACCTTGGCAGATCTTTTGCACGGTCCCGACTGGAGAAATCTAGCAATAAGGTAATACAGTTCTGCAAATAGAGGAGCGCGTTATAAAGCCATTCAGACATAGCATGCTAGTAAGCTAGCTACACAAACCCCCCCCCCTCCCCAAACTGCTTTCACCTCCATTTTAATAATAATAATAAAAAAAAAAAGGACAAATGACAAACGCCACGACACCAACCAGCTTCGATTTCTGAACACTGGTGCTCGGCCATCACTCGATCCGAAGGCCACTTTTCGACTTGTTGTTCGGTCTGTCTGTATTTGTGGAATAGCCACTTGATTTATTCCCCGGCGTTCGGCCTTTTTCCTTTCTCGGGCTTTCACGACATCGCCTTCTGCTTTGTTAGCGCCCTCACTCGACAAGCTGCCTACTTGCCTTTACTTCCCCGGCCTCTGGGAGTCAGGCAGAAGAAGAAACGTCTCCGACAAACCGTAACGTCTTTATGTTTTCAAAAGCTGTTTGTCATATGCGACGATGTCAACAACTTTGGCACCTTTCATATTTCAGAGCTTCTAAGTACCTAGGACATTTTTTTTTTTAATGAATACAACTAAATGATCTAAATAATTCACCCGAAAATATGAATGATCAACACCAAGTTAGATGTGCACTATAGTTGAAAAGTTTGGAATCATAAAGGGGGTTTTATGTTTTTGAAAGGAAGAGATAATTCAACACTGTATCATAAAATTTACCGAAATATACCGAAGCGCACAGGATATCTTTGATAAAGTTACAGCGATAATTGTCTAAAGTCTGCACAGTTGTCATTGCTGCACACAGAGGTTTTTTTTTTTTAATTTAATTCATTAACGCCTTCGTCCAAAGCGACTTAGAGTGAGGCAAATACAAGGAAGGATCCTAGATGAACAGAAATTTTGGAAAACGATGAAGTTTTGCTTTAAATTAATCTGGTTTCAGTCCCAAAATATGCGATTGGGCTAACTGGCGTCTGTAAAGTGCCCATAGTGTATGGCTGTATATTTGCCATATGGACTGGCGTCCCGTCCAGGGTGTACCTAGTCTTGTACACCATGCAGCCTGGTATTGGTTCCGAGTTTGTGATCACTGTCCGCCTGAAAGATTAATTTCATAGCGCAGATGTTTTTTTTTTGTTTTTTTTTCTTACATACTGCAACCTTTCCATTGCTGCATATCCATATACTTTGTGCCATCCGTGATCCCTTTAATTATTATGAGATTGTGAATACCTGCTGATGAGAAGAATACTACTGTTACTTTTCTGCTGTCTGCAATGCAGTTCCAGATCCATGCACTTAGATATTGTTTTGCACTCTGTTAATTCTCTTGCAGTGTTATAACGTTAATATTTTTAGGATGCAAGCTGCCTGATTTTTTAACAAGGAAGCTTTGTCTTTCTAGTGACTCCCACTGCTGTGTCTATCACTATTGCTCTGGTGTTATTCTCAAAATCAGAAATTGATATTTATTATATTTACTAGTAACTAGCTACTAGTGACAACAGAAAATGTTTTAGCAGTTGAAAGAAACTTTTAGTATGTAATTGTCCCCGATGGCTAGTTCTGACATTTTTTAAATACACGGCCAGCCTTACTCTCCAACGGTCGACATCCGGAATGTTTGTAGCCTGTGATGTTTTCTAGACCTCTCCACACCTCCCGCGTGTTGTGTTGTCCCCGCTTGCTCTCCACCATTTTCCTGTTGGTGTCTTTGGCTTTCTTGATCCACTCCTTAGCTCTCCCTAGACCGAATTTTGTTGTTCTTTGTGTCCTGCTTTGATGGCTTTTAGATCACTGGTGACCCAGGGTTTGTTATTAGGGAAGTAACATATAATCCTGGTGGGTTTAATGGTGTCAATACAGAAATTGATATAATCCACAATGCAGACTCATACTGTCTATATTCAACCTGTGTGGTTCACAGAAGACCTCTGAATCTATAATCTCAAAGCAGTCCCTTAGCGCTTTAGTGGACTCTGGTGTCCATCTCCGCACTGTCCTTGTTCCAGATTGCTGTTGAACAAGAGGTATGTAACTGGGCAGGAGGTAAATCAGGTTGTGGTCTGATCTCTCAAGTAGGGGAATGGCAATGAAGCTGCATACACACATCTTCAACAATATATCATCAGAGGCAGTTCTGGCTTACTTGGTGCTCTGGATGAAACCAATATGAAGTGGCCCCTTGGAAAAAAGCCCGCAAGTGACAACAAATTAGTGAGACTGGAGCATTTTAAAGTGCCAGTGTGAGCTCTCCATGGTGCCCCAGGAATGATGTCACCTTGGGTTGTTTCCCATCTCTCTATGCTTAAATTTTCGCCTGATGAGAACACTATAGGTCTTCCTCAACACGTAACAACTGAGTGGTCAGTAAAGGTTTGGAGAGAAATTCATTATTGAAAGCTCCTAAAACTACAGTCAGTGCTGTGGGATGTTGAGTCTAATCTCACGATCACGGTATTGATTACGGGGTACGTGCTGCTTCTATGTATACAGAGGGAGTAATGTTAACCAGTATGGCGTGAGAAAACGCATGGCATGAAGTATGGACCTAGATATACGGCGATTAGCGCAATGTCAGTGTTACATATCTGTTCCTTGACTGTGATGTGGCCAGAATTGTACCTTTTGTTGTTAACAAGTACAGCATGACCCCCACCTTTCCTCTTACTGTCCTGTTGGTGTATTTTGTGCTCCCGAACTTAATGAAATCCATACACAGACCAGAACAGGGGTCTAGAATTTCTTCATGTAGCCATGTCTCCATAAAACACATGATATAACACTCACGACACTCCATATGTGTTTTAACCAATGCTATCAGCTCATCCATTTTGTTTGCCAGTGACCTTAAGTCTCCCATAATAATGGTGGGAAGATACACTTTGTATTTCCATGTCTTTTTCTGGCATTTCATTCCCCTCTAGTATTGTAATATCTTTAGAACTAACGTGGAATAATGGTCTTCCCTTCAGCCTTCTGTAAGTGCAACCATGAAGCTCACCCATCTGTGGTATTGCTGTATTTGTGGCGTTAGCCAAGATTTCAAGACTTGCTGCTCATGCCTTATTAATGTTCAACCTGGGCACAGACATCACCATGGATGGACTGGGAATGAAAAATGGCCCTAGAAATTTTATTCAGGCCAGCCCTCCAAAACCTAGTCCAGCATTACCATCCCACCCATTCTTTTAGAGAGATAGATGCACAATGCATTCAGAAAGTATTCAGACCCCTTCACTTTTTCCACATTTTCTTAGGTTGCAGGTTTATGCTAAAATTGTTTAAATTCATTTTCCCCATCAATCTGCACTCAATACACTATAATGAGAAAGCACAAACAGTATTTTAGAATTTCTTGGAAATTTATTAAAAATAAAACACTGAAATATTACATTGACATACTCTAAGTATTCAAACCCTTACTCAGTAATTAGTCGAAGAACCTTTGGTGCCTATTACAGCCTCAAGTCTGCTTAGGTATGATGAGACAAGCTTTCCACACCCTTGTTTTTGGAGTTTCTGTCATTCCGTTCTGCAGATCCTCGGGGGGTTGTGTTAGATTGGATGGGGACCGTCGGAGCGCAGCTATTTTTAGATTCTTCAAAAAACATTTGATTGGGTTCAAATCTTGGTTGTGGCTGGGCCACTCAAAACATTCACAGAGTTGTCCCTAAGCCAGTCCTGTGTAATCTTTGCTTTGCTTGGGGTGATTGTCTTGTGGGAAGGTAAACCGTCAGCCCAGTCTGAGGTCCAGAGCACTCCAGAACAGGTTTTCATTAAAAAGGATATTTCTGTCCACTGTTCCTTTGACTCTGCCAAATCTTCTAGTCACTGCCACTGAAAAGCAACCCCATTGCATGATGCTGCCACCACTGTACTTCATTGTCCATTAATTTATTTTCCTAACCACCTATTCAAAGTCAGAGACATGGGGTCTTGGAGGCTATTCCAGTCAGCCTTAGGGCACAAGGTAGGAGATACTCTGGATAGGGTGTCACCCACACACCTAGTCTGGACAATTTAACCAGACCAATTACCCTTTGAACAGTGGGAGGAAACTAGAATAAACAGACAAGGCTGGCAAAGCACATACAAACTTCTCGTGTAGAGCCGAAGGCAGGATTCAAACCCCTGCTCATAGAAGTGTGAGGCAATAGCACTAACCACTGAGCTACCCTGTCCCCCACATGTCACTGCTTGGATAATGTTGCACAGGTAATGAGTAGTGCCTGATTTCTTCCGGACATTGCTTTTTGGAATTGAGGTTCAGAAGTTCAATCTTAGTTTCTTCAAACCAGAGAATGTTGTTTCTCACAGTCTGAGAAACTTTAGATGCATTTTGGCAAAGTCCTATCAGGCTTTCATGTGTCTTTTATGGCCATTCTACCATAAAGTCCAGATCACTGAAGTGCTGCAGTGGTGGTTGTCCAACTGGAAGTTTCTCCCATCTCCATACAGGATCCCTGGAACTCAACCAAAGTAACCATCAGGTTCTTGGTCTCCGCTCTAACCAAGGCCCTTCTCTCGTGATTCTTCGGTTCAACCAGTTGACCAGCTACAGGAAAGGTAGTGGTTGTTCCAAAATTCTTCCATTTAAGGATAATGGAGGCCACTGTGGAGACCATTTTTGTAGCCTTCCTTAGATCTGCGCCTCCACACAATCCTTTCTCTAAGCTCTGGAGGCAATTTCTTTGACATCATGACTTGGTTTCGGCTGTGATACATATTGTCAACTTATATAGGCAAGTGCATGCCTTTGCAAATCATGTCCAATCAATTGATTATATCACAGGTGAACCCCAAAGAAGGTGTAATCAAAAATGACTTAGGCATGGTGGAGAGAAACAAAACAGTATTGTTATAGTAATATTGTAATATAGTATAATGTTATAATATAGTAATAATATAGTAATATTGTTACATGGGCATGACAGACATAACACCAGACGTATTATTATACTATGTAACACAAATTTTATTCCTGGATAGTATGTGTTATTTCTTAATTGATTATGTTGTAAAAATATAGAAAATGCCTATTATTCCCTTCAGACTTTGCTCTTGCGAACTGGATAATGAAATGTAATGTAATTCACTGTCATGTATCAGCCCCCAATTACCCAGGTCACAAAAGCAAAGTTTGAAAAGAAAAATGGGTCTTTTCCATTTACTTAAGGCATAAGCAATTGGGAAATAACACTTTCTGCCCAGGAACAAGAAAAAGGAAAAATTTTGTTATATAGTGTTAAGACTAAAGTTAAGGCTACAGTAAGATATAGCAGGTCTTACGCCTGCATTGAAATGCTGAGATTAGAAGTAATTCCTTAACATTAGCTTAACATTCTGTCTCATAAGTTTAGAGCCGTACAGCTGTTAGCTTTACTGCAGCCAATTTGTTTTTTTTATTTGAGGGACAATAACTCTTGTAATATATTTAAGATGATAGCCATTCTAACAAACAAGGGTGAATCTATAGTACTGGCCAATATTAACACACTTGATTTTTTTTTACTCTTGCCAGTTGTATGTAATTTTGCACTGTCCTATCTTATGCTACCCTATGTCTATGCACTGTAACCCCTCATTACCCTGTCGTCTGTGTTTGCACTCTATTCTTTGTATGTATTGTAAATCTGTACTGGGATTTTGCCCCCACCCCCCATGTCCTGTCCCCTCCCACTGCATCACTGGCAAAAAATTTTCACTGTGCTCTCCGGAACATGTGGTGACAAAACTTGGAAGTATTATTTATGATAATTTCATAGACTCTTTTACCAATAAAAATTAGCAGCATCAGATTGACAAAATCGAACAGTCCACAAAGAATTCTAGAACAAACACAGTGTGCACATTCCTTTAGTGACTTTGAAACTTTGAAACAAGAGCTAGAAAGACTAATAACCAAAGTAAAACCTGCCAGATGTACATTAGGTCCAGTCTTTGTATGTACTGGTAGGATATATAACTAGCATGATGAACACTTCTCTGTCTACTGGTATTGTGCCTGATCAATTTAAAGTAGCAGTCTTTAGACCACTGCTCACGAAACTTAGATCTTCAGGTACTTAATTAGAGACCCATTTCTAATGTACTATTTTAGTCTAAAACTCAAGAAAAAATTGTAGTGGCTCAACTTCGGTCCTACTTGGATGAAAATAATATTGTGGCGGCATGAGCCAGGCTATGCATGCTCTGGGGTTGTAATATAAAGTTGTTCTGTTTGTTTAAATGTGTTGTAAATAGTGTTGTGTATTCTTGTGCTGTATTGTCATGTATAGTGAAGTGTAATAGTGCATTGTGTGTTTGTGTACATATATCTGTGTGTTTAATGTCACTGTGTATGTGTTGTACAGTTTTTTTTTTGGTTTTTTTTTTGGAATAGTGAGTAAATACATTTGTGTTGAAAGCTGGTGTTGTCAAGAGTAATTCATTGTACCATGGCTCGTAGCATTGCTACACTATGCTCAATATATTCCAGTATGGTTTCCGTCAAGGTCACAGCACTGAAACTGCTTTAACTAGGATTGTGAATGACATATTAATAGCAACTGATACTGGTAAGGTTATGGTCCTCTTGTTCCTCGATCTAACTGCTGCTTATGACACAGCGGACTGTTCCATTTTGCGGCATAAACTTGAATCAAAAGTTGGTTTGTCTGGAACAGAGATGAAGTTGTTTACCTCCTATTTAACTGATTGTTATTGCTACATTCAGACAGGTAATAGCAGTTGTGCTTCATCAGTGTCCCCAGTCAAAATAAAATAGCTCCACAACATCACAGAACCTTCACTATATTTTACTGTAGGGATAAGGTACTTTACATTATAGTCATACTTCTTTTTATGCCAATTATGCCAAACCCACCTTGAGTGTTTATTGCCAAAAAGCTCCATTTTTGTTTTATCAGACCAGAGAACATGGTTCCAGTCAACGTTGTAGCAGCATTTCCCAAACTCCAGGCACTTACATTTGTGGTTAACTGACAGAAAAGGCTTTTTTCTGGCATACCTTCCAAATAATCTGTTGGCATGGAGGTGGCGTCTGATGGTGGTTTTGGAGACTTAGTAACCCCAAAATTTTACCTTTTCCTGTAACTCACAAACAGTGATCCTTGGGGATTTTTTTTTTTTTTTGCCTCTCTGACCATCTTCACTTTACTTGGGGGCAAAATAAACCACCACAAATGTAACAAAATAAAATTGTGTTTGTACCAGTTCCAGTTGATGATATTTTTTTATTATTCCCCTAACAGTAGAAATAGGCATTTTCAGGAAAGTAGCTATTTTTTAGAAGCATTCCCTGACTTAGGAAGGTCAACTCACTTCTCCCTCATTTAGTTTGCAAGTTCTCCTATGTTTCCCATGTTGATGGATGACTAAGGAAATTTGACCTCTGTGTCACCTCATATTTGTACTCCAGTTAATCAGGAAGTCATGGATTATAGCTTGAAAGTTCCTACACACTCCAATCAACTCAAGCATTTACAATTTAAATGGGAAACATGCTTCAGTTACATTGCGTTCAATAATTTCCAGGGGTGCCAGTTATTACGGCACATGATTTTGTTGAAAATACGAGTAATTATTTTTTGAGATATTTTTGTCTGAATAAAGGTATTTAAATTAAAGGTTGGATTTGTCAAATTTTTTTCAGTGTGAGATGAAGCTTCTTCACAAAAGGGTGAATTTTTTCTAATCCTTTTTACTAATCTTTACAAGGTGTGCCATTAATTGTGGAGGGCACTGTAAATGAGGCCCCTGCTCATTTATAGATTGTAGATGTTTTGAAACAGACATTTTAATTTGAGGTGCGTAAACCTTTACATACAAATATGACTCCTCCAGCAATCCAACCCTGAAAATTTAACTCTACAACATTTTTGGCACATATAAGTTTTTACAGTGTTAGTAAACATTTTCAAATCCATCGGACATTTAGTGTCATTAGTCCGGCTAAACAACAGCTCTAACCTGCGCTAAGAACTTCATATAAACACAAGAAGG
This sequence comes from Gymnarchus niloticus, assembly GCA_009936485.2. NCBI lineage: Eukaryota > Metazoa > Chordata > Actinopteri > Osteoglossiformes > Gymnarchidae > Gymnarchus > Gymnarchus niloticus. The sequence goes on along the minus strand of JAACJT020000032.1, from coordinate 1,298,931 downwards.
TGAACTCAGTATTAAGAGAAGCAGGACAGGTATGAGAAACTCATTTCAAAAATAGTGAAATCAGAATTGTATATGCAAACTATAAAAAAAAAAGCACTTGATCATGAACACAATGTGTTTTCCAAACAGTCAATTATTATCAACATATTATTCCTCTATCTAGGTTACAGAGGGCAACTGGACTCTCTGGCAGCCACATCCAAATCTGCTAAGTATCTGCCTACAGAACTAAGACCAAAAATTAGGCAGCATCAATGAAGAAAATTCCAAGGATTACTTTTATTAAGAGACATCCAGAACAATACAGTGGACACAGGAACAACTGAATAATTCATTAGACTTGTTTGAAATTTCATTATTTAAAAAGACAAAAAGGAAGTAAAAAAAAAAAAGTGACCACATACATGTCCCCCAAATTAATATTATTTTGCTTTCAGAAATCAGACAGCCCATGTTACTACCTGGAATGTTTTCAGTTAATTCCTTATATACATGTGTGTATGTATGTGTGGGGAGGTGTTTGAGGAAATCAGCAAAAACATTCCACACACACGCAGTCTGCAAGGTAGAATACTCTGTAAAGAGAAACACAGGATATGACACACTTACTAGAATACCAACTGGTCATCTTTTCCTATACAGAACAAGCTAGTCACAGAAAGTGACACACAAAGTCACAAAATGTTACTTAAAAATAAGGGTTTGTTTTGCAGACACATCACAGAAACTGCAAGTCTTCCATGATTAGCTTTGAATTGTGCTAGAAACCAGTACTGATATTTATAAAACTGATAAAAAATATTCCTCTGTTAACAATAAGTCATGGAGGTTCGGGGCACCACATGAAACCCATTCTGGAAAAAGGCATATTACTACTCAGATTTTGTTTCCTCCTTTGTTGGTTCATCTGGGGTGCCCTCCACCTATTGGACAGAAAATAGAAGAACTGATCAAAAAGCCCATCAGGGCAAAGTACTGTGTGATTCCTTTTTTACAAAAACACAATTCCACATGTATAGAATGTCAATCTATTCAGTCAGCTTGAGCTTTTATCAGTAGTTAAACAAATGCTGAGTAGCTGACAGAGATGCTGCTTATATTCTATTATAAACCAACCAATTTCAAATTGAAATTTGCTTTAGAGGTTACAGTGACAAAATTTAAAGGCACTTAATATTTCATTTACTTTTATTCCTTAGCTCATCTGCATATTAAAAAATTATACGTCCAAATCTCCAAAACATAATTGCTGCTTATTTTGTACTAAATTTACTACCACTAAGAATTCTGGATGATATAAGAAATTAATGAATCACTAGACTTATTTATATAAAAATTAGAAAAAGCTACAGAAACCAAAATGCCAGGACAATGTTTATTCAGTTTGGAGGACACATTCAGTCAGAACTTGGACCATCCATGATGAACTCTGGAAGATCTTTGATAAGTTTCAGCACCATCCCCATTCCAGAACTCAGATTATCTATTTTTTATATCAATTATCTATAAATCCTGAGATTGAGTCAAAGGCATCCTGGTTTTAACTAAAATACCCTTGCACCCGGTGGAGTTCATTGATATTCAGGGTCCACTGCTGGCTACAGCCTCAAAGTGTAAAAGGTTCCTCACAATATTTTCAACCCTTGAAAATTTTTTATGCTGTATAAATTGGATGATTATACATATGCTATACCTGGACGTACCTTATTAGCTTTTGCTTCTCCATTTTCAGAGTGCTTTTCCTCATTTGCTTCCTTTTCTGCCTTCCCTTTCTTTCCCTTGGTCTTTTTGTATTCCTTCTTGTCATTGACTGCCTTTTCTTTCTATGGAAGATAGTGGGTGAAAAATGTCAGGACCTTAACCAGTAAAAGTTTAAAATGATTAATTATTTACTAGCTTTGCAATTCACTGCTCCATCCTGCCTATTCTAGGCAGCTTAGGGCACAGTCACACATTACGGGTAATTTTGAAATGCCAATTAGACTGAATCACATCTGGACTGCGGGAGGAAATCAGAGTATCTGGAGGAAACCCGTGAAGTATGGGGAGAACACGGAAATTCCACATATGCAGAATGGAGGGGGGGGATTTAATTCCCCAACCCTGGAGGTCCAAGGCAACAGTGCTAACCACTGAGCCACAATCCTGCCCCACAATTCACTGATGATTTAAAAAATCCAAACAAATTTTGTAGTTAGGTTTTCTCTGATTTATTAGACTAAACATCCACTTGAAATGTGAAAGCTCAATGCTTTTCAGTTCAAAAGAATTAAAGTCCAACTTCTTATCACTGTCCATGGGACTTTCCATGTTTTAAGAAAATGTACTAAGCTATTTTCAAATCAAAACAACTACTTAATACAAGATATTATTAATGCTGTATACAGGTGGCTTATGTGCTGTCTAACAGAGCGTACCTTTGCTGGCTTTTTTGGTTTTGGTTCTGGCTTTGGAGGTGCTGGTTTCTGGTAACAAGAGAAAATCATTAGTTCACTTCAGAACCAAAAAAAAAAAAAATCACATTATCTGAAAGTGCAAAAATTTTGGTCAAATTTCCTCAAAGCATTAAATTTTTGCATCCGCGTGCGACTCATGGTGTGCAGAAAATTCAATTCAGGCATGCAAACAGTGGCTACACTTACCGCTGATAACCTTGCTGATCTCCTCTGAGGCTAAAGAAAGAATATATATATATAACTGATCCACTCAAAAGCAGGCACTCAATGTTATTGAATTAGCATTACTGCCTTTAAGCAATACAAACACACTTAACACAACTGTCTCACGATGCATTTACTATATGATAAGCCAGAGACCTTAAATAGTACCACTGATTTGCACAAAGTGGAAAAACATTTTGTCTTTACAGGGATCAGATTGTTGGCATCATTTTTATTGTTTGCATGTTCACCATACACAACACTGTCCACCTATAATAAAGTACCAGTGTGACTTCATTAAAGGGAAGTGTAAAAATAACTTCCTTGACTAAGGTTTGTTGCAATTAATTGATAACAACTGATATCAGGTAATTGATTTAATTATTTTCAGAGTATCAGCTAGCATGTACACTTTCCACTCAGAAACAAATGGTTGAGTAAATTACTCATTCAATTGACTACCTATTGTTTTCCTTTGCTGAAAACTTAACATTAATAAAATGAACACATACCTCTTCCTTTACATCCCCATCAGTTCCCTGTTGCTGAGGAAATAAATGTGAATCAGAATACATCTGCATCTTTATGTTAACTAATTTACAAAATGTTTGGTTAGTCTCCAACAGCAATACAGCACTGCCTCAGTTAATCAGTAATTTGTTCCTGAAAACCATGATGTTAAGTAAAAAAGAAAAACTGAGCAATGAAATGGCATTGTTTTCAATGGAAAAACAAATTAATGCATTCCATTAACCTCCCCAACATCAACAAAATCAGCTAAATATAGAGTGAAATCTGTAAACACAAATGTAATGATCGTTTTAGGATTTTAAAATGAAAACATACATTACTTTTCAACAAATCTAGTAAATTGGGGGAACGGTGGCTTCACATCTCCGGGGCTGGGGGTTTGAATCCTGCCTCCACGCTGTGCGCGTGAGGTTTGGAAGTTCTCTCTGTGTTTTGCGGGTTTCCTCCCACAGTCCAATGACATGAGATAAAGGCTAATTGATGTCTCTAAATTATCCATGTGTGAGTGCATGCATGCATGTGTCCTGTAATGGCTTGGCATCCCATCCAGGGTGTACTCCAGCCTTGTGCCCCATGCTGCCTGGGACAGGCTCCAGGCCCCTCCATGACCCTGACCAGAATAAGCAGCTAGAAGATGGGTGGATGGAAATATAGCAGAGATGCAGTACAATAGTTTAAAAAATAGCATATGCATTTGACATGTTCCATGGCTAAATTAAAACATATGAAAAACAAAATGGGAAAAGGACAAGTAGAATAAGTCAAGTCATTTATCTGCGTGTAGTGATGACATATCAGGGGATTTACCTGGCAAAAGCATTACATCTTGCAAGCAGTGCACATTTCAAAATATTGGCATTGGAATATTTGGTGAAAATGACATTTACAAAAACCAAAACACACAAGTCCAAAAAAAAAAAGGAAAGTTAGACTGTAGTTTAATTACATTATTTATTCCAAAGTCGTATAATAATTGCCATCCATCCAAGTCATCTAACCACTTATCCTAGGGGGAAGAGAGACTGGAGCCTATACCAGACAGCATAGATCACAAGCCTGGGGGACACACTCTGGACAGGACGTTTGTCCATGGCAGGGCAAGTGGTGATTATACTACATGCAATTACTTCCATGGAACACAAGAATTTTGGGTTTAACAAAATGCTTCACTAAGAAAATTATCCAATAGAAACGTACAAAAAAAAAAAAAAACCCGTAGAACAAACATGAAATTTATAAACAAATATCTGTTCCAGAGATTTTATGCGTATTAAATTTCCAACTTTCTAACTTTCTTAGTCTTCCATATACAGTCTATAGTAAACAGAAAACGGAAGGGGGTGGGGGTATGGTACAAAGACTGGCATGGCAGCACACTAAAGTAAAGTGGACTACATCAGGAGGATCTCCACGCACATTACTAAGTAAAGCTTCCATGCAGCCCCTAATATTCTAAACAATCATTTTCATAATTGTTGACTGGGGGAGGGTCTGAAATAAAGTTAACCGCACTCCACCATCTGGTGACAAAGAGGCTACAACAATCGTGTATTTAGCATTACGAACAAAGAAAAAAAAACATTGAATTCTTTGACTACATTCCCAAATTATTAATATTAATAAAACACGCGCGGTGTACCGGTGCTTAAATATTTTCAGTTGCACTTAACGAGTAAAAAAGCATTATAATCTGACAATTTTTGATGGACTAAAGTGGGAACTGCGAAGCATGGCTGCTTGTGGTTCTAACAGTATGGAGACGAAGCTTGACAGACTAGTCACAAGGTTTAGGTGAACAGTACCTAAGACAAGAACTTCTCATTAAATTCCATTATAAAACTATACGATCATCCCAAATCGTTTCATAACAAAGTGTCTCAGGGACGGAGTATATTTTTATTCCCGGACAGAGACGTTTCTAATCCTCCTCATTATCTCGGAGGCTTCACAATACTTGCTAGCTAGCCGTATCGCTATGGCTTACTGTTTTGAGAATATGGGAGAGACGTGTCGCTACATACCTTTCTCTTGGGCATACTGAAGTCCAAAATGATCTGCTTCTTTAAAATAAAACCTAAAACCTCGGTTTCGTTTAGCAGTTCACCGCATGTAAAAAAAAAACTACCGTCTTGACACCAATACTGTAGTAAACACAAGCCAACATTAAAGCTAGCGGTTGAACGGGGGTAGGGGGGTGCGGCTAATGCTTGATTGATGTCGTATTTGACGAATCAGTGAGTGGCGGCAGAAGCCACAGAAAGCATGGATTTCGGGCTTTAGAAATTTTACGCGCGAAATACCGAACGCGAGGGGTGTCACTTTTTTCGGGTTCTAGCACGGACTGTTGAAACCTTTTTGGAATTGTCAAGATTGTTATTTTTAGGGGTTCAAAAACGCAGTGCCTTAATCTTATTAGATTTGTCAAGATTCTTGTTCTTATTTATTTACGGAACAACCACAACAACAACATTATTATTATGCCCTAAAATGCAATGTCCAGCCAAAGAAAGAAACGTTTCTCTCTCCATCAAACAGTGTGAATCCATTGTAATGTTCATTAAATCCTTTAGTTGTGAGTTGAAAATTAACAGTATTATCAAACAAAAATATATTTATTTGGATTTGGCATTTCATCTTGGATGCTGCTACATATAACCAGTCCAAGTCTTTGTTCTGTTCCATCAATATTAATTCAATCGGTATAATAAATCTCTCCATGCTCAGCAAATGAATCTTTCTAACAAAGACCCACTAATACCTATAAATGCTCAAAAGACATTCTTTTTCAAGGTCCATGCTCTATAATTTTCAGTGGTGTTTTCTTTCAATGGTAAGCTATGGTCATTTGGTGTATTTTTGAAAAAAAAAAAATTAAAACGTTACAAAGTGCCTTGCAAGATATTCTTGAACAATTTATGTTTAGTCTCCCATCTCAGGCTCCACATATGTAGTAATGGTAGTCCTACTTTTCTTATTGCTGATGAGTAGTGTATCGTAAAGTGATGCTTTGGTATTCAAGTCACATCAGGATACAACTGCTTGAGCAATGAATGTTGATCTACCAAATGTTTTAGGCATATAGTCAGGCCTTCTGTGAGTGAAGGTAAAAACACTGTATTGATTATGTGTTGTGAAAGTAGGAGCAAATGCCAGTTTGATTTTCCTAAAGTAACTCAATCACCAAAAATCAAGGGAAGACATGACATGTTTGCATAGAATTTAGTCCTATGGTGGTACTTGATGAGTCTAAGTTCAGTTTTGTTGGACATTTTTTTCTCTCCAGCTACTCATAGTCAAAAGAATAGATTAACAGAAGATTATGTTTGAAAATAATGTTTTCTGACAGATAATCAAATAGCACCTTTAACTCAAACTGGGCAACCCTTCAAGAGGATCACGTCAATATGTCAAAAGAATAATTATCAAACATGGAAATAGCATAAATTGATAAGACTACAGACTCTTTAAACACCATACGGAGAAGATGGAGGGATGGAGTTCTGAATTCAACTGCTTATAATTAACTTCAAAAAGATATGTCATGTTATAACGGTATATATTTTGTACATCTATACATCTGTGAGTATGCAAACTGGATCCTGGTGTAGAGTCAGGGTCTTTAATCATGGGCAAAACAGACAGGGTCAAAACCAGAACAGCCAGGATTTGCAAAAACCTGAGATGGGTATCCGAAACATTGTGTAGCCGGAGTTGGGTGTGGATTGTTTGGCGTGGGCATGACAGTGCCGAGCTATCTGACAAATGGTTCTGTAATTTTGATCATCAGAAACAGGTAAGTCAATACCATGACTTTCAAGAATTTCCGGGTCAATAATCAGGCATCCCAAAATGGGATCAAACCCATATTACTTTGGGACTTGGAAATGAAAAAGTTATATTAGCTGACTGTTCATCCATCATAGCTGAATTAAACTTGGGAGGTAGATTCCTAAGAATTACATAAAAGGCATTGCATAAACACTATGTTTCTAGCCCAGTTGATTCTCTGTATTCAAGTCATAATATAAGTGAATTTGTAAAGCATACTATTTTGAAAACAATGGTTGTGCAATGGGTGTGTCTGAGAAGGTAATCAGTAATAGCTTCTACCACCTTGAGGCCAGATTTAGTAATCTGGTCCAACTCTCTACACACTGTCTACTTTGTAGAGCTGACAATGCAATGCCCTGGGAGGAAGCCGTTGGTGAAGCAAGTGAGAGGAAGATGTTGCGCTATGCTGAGTTGGCAGCTGAGGTAGAACAGCAACATTAGAGAACAATGGTGTGTGCCCAGTGGATGTTGGTTGTTGGGGCTTTATAGCATCATCCACTACTAGATTGCTGAGGGACCTGGGAATAAATGGCCAAGCCCTATGTCAGACTACAAAGGAAACAGCAGGGACTGCAGAACACTGTAGCCAGTGCATATGGCTGAAGAGGAAAAATCCTAGCTGGACCTCAAAGAACATGGGACACACACCCGGGTCTGATCAGCCCGTGGTGGGCCTGCCTCAGAAGTGGGTGTGTTGTGAATAAAAGACCAAAAGACGGGATGACGCTGAGGTACACAACTGAAGATGTGTCCCAGGTAACTTCTGCTATAACTGGCAAGAGGTTGGTTGTTGGGTGTGTCTAAGACAGACCGGATCAGTAAGTTTGTTTAATGCGAAGGAACTTTTATCGCCATGCAGACATCCTCTCTATTCAGTGGAACTTCTGTTACAGCATACAGAATGTGTTGCAGGCCTGACATGAAGGAATGGATGTATATTAACAAATGAAATGAAGTTGACCAGACAAAACATGAAACATCTTGGGTTCATACTGTCTGAAATGAAATAAAAGTCAAAGTAAATTTAAGAATAGCTGCATTTTTTTTTTTTTATTTGCATTTTCTGTACCGTCCCAACTTTTTCTGATTTGAGGTTATATACTGACCTGTATGAGAAACAGCACATGTATACAGTGACATAAAGTGCATCATACTGTGTCATTTATAGAACTGAGTGTAGTCTATTTTCACTGTGTATAGAGAATTTTTGAACTTGACTCAATGGAGAGGCCTCATGAATACATCTTCATGGATGAAGCTGGATTCAATCTGGCAAAAAGGAGAAGGAGAGGTTGCAACATAATTGGTCAACATGCCATTATAGAAGTGCCTGGCCAGCATGGTGGAAACGTGACCATATGTGCTGCCATCAGCAGCTATGGGGTTGTCCACCACCATGTTACTGTTGGGCTATACAACACTGAACTTCCACTAACATTCCTGGATGGTCTACGGGATGCTTTGCTCGGACATGAGCAGAAAGGTCACAAGCAGGCAGGGCAACCTATTTATGTTATCAGTTGGGATAATGTGAGCTTTCACCATGGTCCACAAATATGTGATTGATTGAACAATGACCAGCATTTTATGAATGTTTGTCTTCCACCATACTCTCCTTTTTTAAACCCTATTGAGGAATTTTTCTCAGCATGGCAGTGGAAAGTATATCACTGAAACCCCTACACACAAGAACATCTAATCCAAGCAAAGGATGCAGCATGTGATGATGTAGGAGTGGAATCTTGCCAAGGCTGGTTTCAGCACGCCAAAGGATTCTTTCCACGTTGCTTTACAAGGAAGAACATTGCATGTGATGTAGATTAAGTCCTGTGGCCTGACCTGGCGCAGAGGCATGATGCTGAGGCAGAATGAATGATTGATTTTGCTATAAAAACATGTAAAATCATATTTTGCAAATTTGTTTTTTCTGAAGTTTTTTTTTTTTGATCTAATAAGCTTTCACAAGTACAGGGATGTTCAAATTTCCTAAGTACAGATTATTTTCCTGTTATCCTAGAGTGTTTTGCATTTATTTCTGTAGTGTGTAACGATTGCTGAGTAGTGTTTATACATTGGTTGGTTTTGTGTGTTTCCTGACAGTAGTGCTTGATTTTGAGTAAAGGTAAAATAGTTTTGGGTCAACTGTTGGATTTTGCAAGACAAGTCAACGGTTTTATGAGTGTAGCTTGAATTTTAGGGTTTGTGCTTAGTGTTTTGAGAAAAGGAGAAGCGATTTTAGGAAATGCGTTTTAGTAATTCAGATAAACTGTAATAGTCGCTTGTACTTGGCATTCATAGTCAATCGTATGCAATTTGTACGCGACCTCTTGTGCTAACGTTGGGCACTGCACCTATTCGCTGTAGTGTTTACCCTTAAGTTTTTACACAACTGTTTGAGCAAGTACGCATTATGGATGTTTCTTCGTTTGAGCCTTGGAGTTCATACGTTCCTGTGTGTTGAAATGTATTACTTGCGAGACTGATATTAAGTCTTGTGTAAAAATATTACAGCACTGTTAATGCTGGCCATACACCTACCGACTTTCAAGCGATTTCACAGTTGCATACAAATTTCCAAAGTTGGACTAAAGTCACGAAAGTTTTGCTGGAGTTGTAGTGCGCTCCCGTCATCTCGATCGTTAAGTGTAAGGTGGCAATCATAGCAGTCTTAAGTCAGTGTTTTTAGCGTCTTGACGTTCCGGTAAAATCAACCATGTTTAGTATTATCCTAAGTCTTTCCAGAGTCTTTTCAGTCTTCTAGTGTATGGCCAGCATTAGGCAGAAAATATTTTTACTTCTCATGTAAACAGTAAAAATACAAAGTAAATACATTAATTTACATTTATATGCAATGTCGACTTATTGTTTGCGCAACAAAGACAACAGCATACTCATTGTGACAACTGCCCAGGGTTTCACTTTGATTATAACATATGAATATTTTCAAAATGTCTGCACTTTTATGAGAAATGTTTGAGCTGTTGAACAGAAACATTGTTTCCTGAAATGTGTATATGCAATTCAGAAAACGGCATTGTTTCAGATTTTCAAAAAATTTAATAGAGATGGAAGAAAGAGAGAGATTTATCATTAAAAGTATATGGAATGTGTTTTGTGAAAACAAAGCTCTATGGGATTTTACACTTGGGTGCATTTAAAAAGACTCAGGGCATTAAAAAGCAACCAGACTGGAGACATTGTAGGTGTGCTGGATGTGAGAGGTGCATCACACAGAGACAGTATGAACTGAACATCTAAAAATGCAAGTTTCTTTTTTTTGTTCAGTGAGATAGACAGCTAAAAACAACTGAAACATTTCTGGTCTGAGCCAGCTTCAATGTTAATCACAACTTTACTAAGCCAGGGTCCCTTCTATCAAGTTCTAGAATCTATTTCTCCTACTATTTCAGACAGTGTTACAACATAGCAAGTTTGATCATGAATTAGTTTTGAGTTTGCTTGTTATTGACTACAAGTCATAATGACCTATATTCCTACTCGAGACTATTTGGGTAATTTGTTCCACATGCACCCTGTAATCATGCTGCTTAAAATAGCTAACTACATTACTTACATTGGCTAAATAAAAAAATTAACAGAGCTACTGTAATCCTGATAAGAGAAAGTCCCCAAGTAGCTAATACACTAGCTTCATTGATGAAAATGTACTATGTCAGTCTTTAGCAACAACCACACTATGAGAAAATGGGCTTCTCTTTCCACATGATTTTAAGCTTTCCTATTTTAACATTCACTCGCGTTAACAGCTTAATCATAAGTTAAATTTTGTTAAGATATCAAAATTATTAGCACTATAAATTGAATAATGTGGTTAATGTCTCCCACATGACTGATTAGCTACCAAAAAGATTCAGAAAGATTCCATCTGTGATAACCTAATCAGGGAAACCAACAATGTGCATCCCCACTATTTAATAAGACTTTCTTCATTTCTGAACCTGACCAGGATAAACAGCTAATAGATGAATAGAAGGATAAAAATATATTGGCCAATAGTATTACTTAACAGGATTTTTAGTTCCTTACATGTATATTGGTATCAGAGACAAAATTTTCATTCTGTTTGTGGCCTAATTAGTATACCTTTTGTGACAATGTGAGAATGTTCAGTGAATGTCCTCTAAACAACATTAATGAGTAATCCACAGAATATACAAATGGTACAGAATTACTTCAAGCACATGTGTTATCACTGTAGATTAACAGTGCTCTTCCAAAGTGTTTAACTGTCTGTCTATGCAGGGACATTCATGTCTTAGGAGGCAGAAAAATTTTTCCAAGTCAGAATGTAGTCTAGTTTGTCATGAGTCCAGGGAATGTTGACTGGAGACAGGTGTGACAATGTTTTTGGTTCTCTTTTCCAAAGGCTCACAATAAGACGAGAGTAAAGCAAAAAGCATGAAAAGCACCAGTTACACATTACTGCTAGATCTCAGAGAGAAGTACTGGGGAACTAATACATAAATAATAGTAGCGGGACGCCGAAGACCTGGTAAGTGGGGCAGGACCTGGCCTTTGGGGGAAACTCAGGAGGTGGGAGAGTAGATAAGAAATTGGATAAAGATGGACACAAGACTTGGGATTTTTGGTTGTGTTCTGAACTTGTTTTTGGAACTGACTCACTTTGTTGCTAGCAATAAAGTTTTTCACTTTTGTGCCAATTCTCCAAGACTCAAGCATTTCTGTTGCTGAAGAACCATGACAATAGTAGCATGTTACAAGCTGGTAAAAGCTTTATCTATATTGTAAACTATAGTGGGAAAAATTATTACTGTACTTGCAAAGATCAAAAAGATAATTGATAGTAAATGATCGTTATAGGGAATGTTTGGAGTTATCTCTGACAAAAGTGCCACAAATACTAGGTGCTTTTTTTCTCAATAAAATGCTGCTGTCGCGGTTCCTGGAGCCTGCCGCTAGAGTGCGCGCTTGTGCCTTATCCAGGGATTCCCTTTTCCCTGTATGTCAGAAACTATTTAAGAGGAGGTTTCCCAGATGACTGTGCTGACTCATTGTCTCATGCTGGTCTCCCGTTCCTGGACGTCTTCTGCTTGTCCTGTCTCGGGATAATGAAGCCTTTGCCTTGGCTATCTCTGGTCTCCTGTATCATTCATTCTCCATTTTTGCCTGACAGAATGACTGAGCCAACTTCAGATCGTGGTCGATGGTACATGTAATTTTGGAAGCAGCAAGCTACTGTAGAGACTCTAACCCACAGGATCTGGTCATTCCAGGATTCTCCAGCCAAGAGGGAGGAAGCTACCTATGCTACTACCCAGACTTCTACACCATCAGCACAACTCCATGGATCCTGAGTGCTACCACAGGAATCTGTCCTGTTGTACCGATTTCATTACACACTGCTCCTTCTTTTTTGAGTACCAACCACATGCTTTCTCCACTAACCGGGCACGTATTGCCTACATTATCTCTGCTCTTCAGCTGTGCACTCACCTGGGTGACTGCCTTGTTGAATCATAGCCCCAGTCTCTGCTCTATGCTCGATACCTTTGTGGCAGAGTTCAAGAGGGTCTTCAATCATGCCATCTGGGGCTGGAAAGCAGGTTCCCAGGTGCTCCATCTGCATCAGAGTAGCTGCTTGACTGCAGAATACTGGAATTCCATACCCTAGCCACAGGAAGGCACTGATCACTCATTTCCACCATAGCTTGACTGAAAACATCAAGGAAGACTTGGCTTCCTGGGAGGTGGGTGATGATCTGGAGTCCCTAATTACTGTAGCCATTCTGGTGGACAATCGCCTCCAGGAGTGCCACTCCCATCCCTCTGCCTTGAATCTAACCTGGTTGCTGCTACAGAATCCACACATCTCACAGAGAATTTTTCATATCCTACAGTGGGGAACAGAATGCTTGGCTCAGTATTTAAATTCTGCCAGTCAGCCTGAGGGACTTCCAGGTGAGATCTAGGAGGAGGTGAACCTCTCTGCTTTTCCATTGGAGTACCACAATATCCAACGATGCTTCAGTAAACAGAAGGTTACCACACTGCCACCTTATTGTCCCTATGACGACTGCGCCGTCGACCTGCTCCCATACTCACTGTCCCATCCAGAGTAGGCCTCCATGGAGGAATACATTGCCCAGGCCCTGCGTGGCAGACAGATCTGACCATCCACCTCACCAGCACCGGCCCGTTTCTTCTTTGTTAAGGAGGACGGAGGACTTGGCTGTGTATCAACTACTGAGAGCTGAACCAGATCAGGATAAAGAATCAACTTCTGCTGCTACTCATGTACACCGCTATTGAAACACTACAAGAAAGCACCATATTCAGCAAACTTCATTAGTGCAGCGCATATAATCTGGTTTGTATATGCGAGGGGGATGAATGGAAGATGGCATTTATTACTCCTGTGCGGTTTATAAGAATATCTGGTTATGCCTTTTGGGCTTGCTAACAATCCATCAGCATTTCAGGGCATGATGAAAGACATCTGCCATGATTTAATTAAGCTACCTTTTTTTTGTTTACCTTGATGATATTCTCATATACTCGCGCTCACTCACCAATCATGTCCTCCATGTCAGAACGGTCCTACAATGTCTATTAGAGAATGGCCTGTTCTGTAAACTGGAGGAATGTCTATTGCATACCACCACCGACTTGTTTTTAGGATATGTCATTTTTCCAGCCAGCATCCCTATGGAATAGAAAGATGGTAGACAAAGTCTGTGTAATGACCCAGATTGGATTGCTGATTCATTGGATTGCTAACATTTCGAAGTTACCGCATTTCTACTATCGAGAGTTTCTCCTGTGAGCGGAAAAAACAATACCCTATCATATTTCACCTGCCAAGTTTAACTTCGACCACATACCGCAAGTCCAGAGTTCTCCTTTACAAATGTAAGTAGGATACCATGACTTCTGTTGTGTGTGTGGAGCGTAATATGTTTAGTTATTCTTCTCCTGTCATTACTGGTACGTTTACTTGTGAGAAGTGTAGGCTAGTTGCTAGACTGATGGAGAAGATCGAAGAGTTAGAGGGACGTATCTGGATGTTACATGAGATTCAGCAAAGCGAGAGCTTCATAGATTCAGTAGTAGCTGCTCCAGATACATCTGTGGCAGGGACCTCGTCTCTTCAGCTCCGGCATTAGAGCCTTCGCAGCAAGGAGAATGGGTGACAACTCGGTGGTGTAGTCACAAACAAAAGCCAAACCCTCATCAGCACCATTTGCCTGTTCACGTTTCCAACAAGTTCTCTGCCCTCGATGAAGCACCCACTGTTAAAAATGCTTTGGTAATTGGTGACTCTATTTTACAAAACGTGAATATAGTGACATTCCAGGGGCTAGAGCAACCAACATCACGGCAAATTTAAAAATGCTGGCTAGTAGTACACGTAGGTTTTCTCATATTTTTATTCACGTCGGCACTAATGATGTCCGGATGAGGCAATCGGAGATCCCAAAGTTGAATTTCGTAGAGGTGTGCATGCTTCCGAAGCAGATGTCTGCATCAGTAACGTGCTCTGGCCCTATTCCTGCTAGACGTGGCAATGAAATTTACAGTAATTTACAATTTTGGCTGTCGGAATGGTGCCCAATAAATGATGTGGGTTTTATGCATAACTGGCGGACTTTTGAAGAGAGACGGAATTCACCGTATGTGGCCAGGTGCCACACTGTTGTCGAAAAGCATAGCTAATAGTCTTAATGGAAAATCTTGACTAACCAGAGCCAAGTCCAGCCTGTAGACTCAGCTTAACCGACTGTCTGCTAGCTGCTTAGAGTTGTCACCTGAGGTTCATAATATTGAGACTGTGTCTGTTTCTCGCACTTTTAATCGTAGAGGACTATTCCACAACAACATCTGTGTTAATAATCTGATACATATCAAGTTAGAACCGTTGTCACAAAGAACCTGTGAGGTCAGGCTGAAGTTGGGACTCTGGAATGTGAGGTCTTTGACCCCCAAGGCATTGCTTATAAATGATATCATAACCGACTCAAACTTGGCTTAAACAAGATGTTTACATGTCACTAAATGAGTCTTCCCCTCCTGGGTACACCTACAAGCACAACCCTCATCCTAATCAGCGAGGTGGTGGTGTTGCTGCCATATTTAAGTCTAGTTTCTGAGAAGTTGTGTTAGAAATTTAGCACATTTGAAATCCTGGTCCATACTGTCAGCTCATGTGCTCGTAACTCCCTACCGTCGTTTACCCTTGTTGTCGTTTATAAACCACCTGGGCCGTATAGCAGTTTTATTCAAGAGTTTTTGACTTTGTTTGATCTAGTTGTTACTACTGACAAAGCTGTAATTGTTGGGGATTTTAATATCCACGTGGAAAATGACTCTGATCCTTGCAGTATGGCATTTGCCTCTCTGCTTGAATCTGTTGATGTTGTGCAGAATGTAGTAGGGCCTACTCACTCAGGTAACCACACTTTAGACTTGATTCTCAGTCATGGTATCCCTGTGGAGTATGTGTCTATCCTCCATCTAAATCCTGCAGTCTCAGATCACTCTCTACTAACATTTGAAGTACTACTGAGATCTGCTACTCTGCCTGTCTCCAAAGTGAGTGTTAGTTGGAGTATTACTCCTTCAACTACAGTTGCTATCGTTAACAAACTTCCCCAACGTTCTCCCAGATTGGTAAGCCCACAAATGAATCTGAGCTTGAAGAGGTATCGATAAATACTGATCACTCACTTCGCAGCAGTCTTGACTTGGTTGCTCCTCTTAGGAAGAAAATGCTTAAAGATAAGAAATATGCTCCTTGGTATACTGACCATTCCCATGAACTTAAAAACACTTAAAGAAAATTGGAGCGTAAACGGAGCTCATCAAACTTGGAGGTTTTCAAAGTAGCATGGAAAGAACTTTAAAGTACAAACAAGCCCTGATCACAGCTAGAGCCACATATCTCTCCTGGATGATAGACAATAACAAAAGTAATGCTAGGTTCCTCTTTGATTCCGTGTCTAAATTAACTAGGAATCAATCTGAGGTAAACCCACAGATTCCAACTGCTCTCAAAAGCAATGACTTTTTGGAATTCATCAATGGTAAAATAACTAACATAAGAAAGATAATCCAAAGTAATACCACTGCCACAGATTGCAGCCAGAATCCACTTGGTCCTTCTGTAGTGGACAGAAGTAATGTTTGATTCTTTTACCTCAATAAAAGAATCTGAACTTTTAAACCTAATATCCTCCTCTAAAACAGCTAGTTGCATGCTGTTCCTACAAAGCTTGTAAAAGAGATTTGCTCCATCTATTGGTAATAACTTGCTAAACTTGTTTAATTCATCACTAAGTCTTGGTTATGTACCAAAATCACTAAAAGTAGCTGTTGTCAAGTCTGCTCTTAAGAAACCTAAGCTTGATCCTAGCAACTTAGCAATTTATAGGCCTGTCTCAAACCTTCCCTTCTTCTCTAAAATCTTGGAGAAAATAGTCGCTAAACAAGTTTACTCATTCCTACAGAGTAATGGCATAAATGAAGTATTTCAATCTTGGTTTAGACAATATCACAGTACTGAAACTGCATTTGTGAAAGTAACTAATGACCTACTCATGGCCTCAGATTGTGGTTGTCATTCTTTGCTGGTGCTCTTACATCTTAGTGCAGTATTTGACACTATTGGCCATGACATTCTCTTAGACTGACTAGAATCGCTAGTTGGTATTACAGGGCAGGTTTTGTCTTGGCTACAGTGTCACTGACCGCTACCAGTTTGTTCATGTCAACAATGAATCCTCTGATTATATTACAGTCAGATATGGTGTTCCACAAGGATTTGTACTGGATGCGCTGCTGTTCACACTGTACATGCTGCCACTTGGTGACATAATTAGAAAATGTGGTATTGATGTCCAGTCCTATGCTTATGACACACAACTATACATATCAGTTGAACCTGGTGAATTGCCTCATCTGTCAAAGACTGAGGATTATCTATTAGATATTAGGAGCTGGACAGCCAGAAATTTCTTACTCCTAAATCAAGGTAAAACAGAAGTAATGCTATTTTGTCCTAGAGTGTTTCGAGAGCAGATTGATGTAAAATTTAATGAATGCTTACTTAAACCAAGCACATTGGTTAGAAATCTTGGTGTCTTAGTTGACCCAGCCCTGTCCTTAAATGCTCACATTAGCAATATCACTAAAACAGCTTTTTTCCATCTGAGGAATATAGCCAAAGTTCGGAAAATATTGTCCTTCAATGATGCTGAGAAGCTAACTCTTGCTTTTTTCAGCTCCAGATTGGATTATTGCAATGCTCTGTTTTCTGGATGTAACTCAGGGTTGTTACACAGACTCCAGCTGGTGCAAAATGCTGCAGCAAGAGTGCTAACTGGAACTCGGGAGTTCGAACATATTAGTCCTGTATTGTCATTTTTACGTTGGCTTCCAGTTAAGGCTCAAAATGAGTTTAAAATGCTATTACTTACCTATAAGGCCTCGCATGGTTTGGCTCCAGAATACTTGTCTGATCTTTTGGTTCCTTACTCCCTCCCCCATTTGCTTTGCTCTCACGGGATAGGTTATTTATTAGTTCCAAGAGTGAAAAAAGCTACGTTGGGTTGCAGAACATTCTCCTACAGAGCTCTACAGCTATGGAATGGTCTTCCAGCAGCAGTGCGGGAATCTGGCTCACTCTCCATCTTTAGGTCTAGGCTTAAAATGCACCTCTTCAGTCTAGCTTACAGAGACCTTAGGTAGCTACTCACTCCCCAACTATAGGCTATAGGCTGAGGTTTAGAGCTGGGTGGGGATCAGTGCCATTGACTTGGATGAACTGTTCTGTCAGTGCTGTCACTCCTGCTTCACATGTACTGTGTGAAGTTGGAGTGCTGGTGTTCAAGGATTCCTCGTGCCTGTGTCCCTATTGGTCTCTCCCTCATAGCTATGCTGCCATATATAGTCATGTCGGGGCCCTTGCTATTTTGTTTGCTATTTTATTTCCCATTATCCTGCCGCCTTAAATTTCTGCTCTGCTCATACACATTCTCTTTCCCCTGCGCACCCATTTTTGGGGCGCTTCCCTCTGAGGTTTGGATTCAAGAGATCCTGGTATTGTCTGCCGGCCTACCATGCCCGCCCTCCACTTCAGCTGTCCACACTGACTGGCTTGCTGCCTTCTGAGCCACCGAACCTGCACTGATCACTGGACTGCAACCTCCAATACCCTGTTGTCCTCCTGACTGTTAAAGGATTTGTTCTTATTTGTATTAATTAATTTGCCTGGTGCTGGCCAGAGGAGGATGGGATTCCCCCTTGAGTCTAGTTCCTCTCAAGGTTTCTTCCTTCTGAGGAAGTTTTTCCTTGCTACTGTCAGCTTTGACTTACTATCTGGGGACTCTGGGCCCGGGACTACGTAAAGCGTGTTGCGACAGTGCTTCTTGTGCTTCTTGAATTGAATTGAATAATTACTGTGCTCTAAGTGAAGTTACATTTAAGTTTGCATGTCCTTTAAGAATTAAAGTATTCATTTCTTGACTGAAACCTGCCTGAGTGAGGGCGATTTGATCCTTCTCTTGGAACTTTCCCCCACAAACTGTCATTTTTTCAGTCACCCAGGACAACTGGATGTGGTGGTGGACTAGCTGTCATTTTTAAGAACTGTTTCAAATGCCATTTACTGCAAATGGTACAATTTACAAGCTTTGAAGTACTGATTCTGAGGGCTGGGAAATCATCTATTTGTGCTTTATTGTATAGGCCTCCTAAATTCAGCAAAGATTTTGTCAATGAGTTTGCTAGTTTTTTAACACAAATTATGTCTCATGCAGATAAAGTTCTACTTTTAGGCGATTTTAATATCCATGTGTGCTGTCTGTCCAAATCATTAGTTAATGAGTTTTGTCAGCTTACTGACTCATTCAGGCTTTCCCAGTTTGTGAATGGCTTGACTCACTCCTGGGGCCATTCACTAGAACTTAAGCTCTCCACTAGTTTTCCTGTCAGCAGCCTAGTGATTGATGAAGGTTTCTCATCAGACTTAAAGCTAGTTATTTGTAA
>JAACJT020000032.1:1247354-1279785 GCA_009936485.2 Gymnarchus niloticus | reverse complement strand
TTATCAGCCACAACACAAACCACCGTCCCTTTGATAACCTTTCCAAACATGGGAATAAAAAGACCATCTTTCTCCAGGCTCTTGAGATCGACTAATAGGGGCTCTAAGATTTTCTGAAATCCAAATTGTTTTGTATCATCTGCCTTGCAAAGAATAGCTAAGTAAATGGAAGTCAATGTTGACCGTGACTGCACTGGAACATTTCCCAACACCCAATATACAGCTGTGATTTTGTGCTTTTTACAGGATGTTCCAAGAGGGTTACACACCTCAAAGTCATTAATGTACAGAATAAGACTGATTCTGAATTCCTCTTC
Organism: Gymnarchus niloticus; assembly: GCA_009936485.2. Lineage (NCBI taxonomy): Eukaryota > Metazoa > Chordata > Actinopteri > Osteoglossiformes > Gymnarchidae > Gymnarchus > Gymnarchus niloticus. The sequence goes on along the minus strand of JAACJT020000032.1, from coordinate 1,279,468 downwards.
AGAGAAAAAGTAATTTTTCCGAAAATTAGACCCGTCATATAAGGACTTGTATTGTGAAACAGATTCTGAATTTCTTACATTAATCATAAGCTGTTTTTAAATGTTTTTATTGTTCAAGACCTGCAACAAGGACTGCAAAACTGGAACATATTGGAATGTTCTGCTCTGCCTTCCACTGAGTATATAGTCTACTGGTTCCACAACTGAAAAATGTTTCTTCAGAAACTCCCTTCCCTTAAATAAAGTAGTAAAAGGCCCATCTGTTCTCAAAGCTAAACTTATAGGGTGTAATTTGCACAAGTTTTTCACCAAGTCAAAGATGACAATTGAATCTAACTTACAGTTATGCTTTCTTAAGGTGGACTCAACAGTGTCTTTTATAACTGAACCACATGCACAGGAGGATATGAACCGTAGTTCATCTACAATCTCATCAATGCACGTGTTTGGCACATTATAAGTGCTCTCTAACCTAAGAAAAAGGCAGCCAAACTTCTCCTTTATGACTTCAGTGAAATCCTCTGGGTTTTCAACCACAGGTTCAAGAATATCATAATCCTCAAAAACTGCTTGAGTATGTACAACAACAGTGGGATCTGGGTGATTTGAAATATTTCAGTTTTTGAAATCTTCATGGCAATGAGGATTATGTTTCCTGTGTCTATGAGTAGCAAGAGTTGAATAAATATTTCTACTAAAATTGCAGTTTTTGAAAACACATTTTACTGCTTCATGTCTTCGCAAATGGCCACCAAGATGCTCAAAATATTGCCTTTCTGAATGGAAATAACTCGAGCTGCATAACAGACAGTTAAATGAAAGAATCTCCCCTGGTGTCACTAAATTGGTGTGCTCTCGGGACAAATGAGTCCGAAGAGCATTTCGTGTTTTGAATGAGCAAGGGCAATCAGTGTACATGCAAGGCACTGACTGGCTGTAGCCACAATTTCCATGTTTCAGCTTATAGTGCTTTAACAATTCAATTCTTTTGTCTGCTTCAAAGCTACAGGTTTTACAAAACCATTTCATGTCAGTGGCACCTATAAAAGAAACCAACTTCAGACTACTTGAAACTTATTCATATTTTTAAAAATCCTTAGGCCTAATTTAAAAAGAAGCATAATAATTGTTTAACCTTACCTTTGTGAGGGCTCTCAAAATCTTCAAAAATGTTAACTGAAGATATTTTCTGTGGAAGACATTTTTGAAATTATTAGACGATATATAATAGTAATGTAAACACAAGCTATGAATCAAACTTAAGAGTACACTATTTAAAAATATTGTTAGACTGCTTATGAACTAATTGTCAGATTAGGTTATGATACATATAGACCTAGAAATGGAACCTGATTTTTCATATTATTGCACACAGTGCTTGACGTAGGCCAGTACTCCGGAACTGTAAGTTTCATGAGGCGGTGGACCCCCCAATGTTATTGTATCGCGGCCTTAGAGGGGGACAAGCACCCCACACACTCTCTTCAATTGAATGATATTGTATCACATAATCTGAGCACCGTGAATAATTTAGTTCCACTTCAAGCACTGATTGCACTGTAATATTTACCTAATAATGTTCACCTTTTAATAACAAATCATGTACTAATAAAAATAAGCTGCATATATGCGAGCCTGTTTTACACTATCCACATTAATGCGTTATGTTTAATTAATGCATATGTACTGTATTTATTACCACCTCCTAAGATATCAGATTTCTCAAGTTTTCTGCATGATGTGCAAAGCACACATGTGCGTTCCGTGCTGGGCTTGCAATTTATTTTGATTTTACTTACTTTATTGAAGTACTTGAAAGTCATTGTCTAAAATTAGAAAATCATTGTAAACATTATTAGATATTATTAGATAAAGGATACTTGTTGTTTGTTTGTAATTTTCTGTCTTAAAATCATTAAGTAAGGGGTTAAATAATATTTGAAACTTTGAAATAAAAGTAGGAAAATAATAGTTTTGAGCAGAAATTAAAAAGATAAACTTGGTTATATTTACAGGACCAAAAAATCATTTTTATCAGTGTACCAGAGTCTATGTCTATTTCTGTATTGGTATTTTTTCTGCATTAATCATCATATTTTCTCAAACCAATATCATCCAAATACCCTGTATATACTTTATGGGGAAACTTTGATATAAAATGCATTTATACCAGTTTTCCCCATCTTTACCAAGTGAGAATTGAATAGAAAATTATTCAGACGTGAAGAAAGAAAAGAATGAAGACAGTGTTTTTAGGTGGGAGGAGCCTGAGATGACAGCAAAAGAAAGATGTGGGTGTGACAGAGAACATTTGAAGGAGAACAGGGGCAAGCCCCCCAGACTACCCTGGGCCTGAGTGACAGCTCTTGTCTGGGCTGCATTTTTAGGAATTGGCAGGGCTCCAAGGTCCGCCTGGTTTGGCTGCCTGCTAGTTTGGCATAGTGGTCCTGCCCTGTGCTGGGGTGTGCTGTGCACTCATCCAGTTCCCCCAGGCAGCCCCAGTAGCCCCCACCTTAGCATCACACACTCATGCCAGGCATGACAACTTGCCTTTATCAGTGTGTTGAGGAGAAGCCATTCTGGGAAATGGTATCTTCCAAACCAGCCCAAGGACCAGCACCCCACGCCCCCACAGCTACCATTCAATAGTCATTAACTTTTCAAAAAATTAGTACATTAGAAACTATTCTTTTGTTAAGTAATAGTACAATATAGGGTAGCAATGTTCAGCTTTAGGCATCTTCCTATCCCTTGCATTAATCACCTAATCAACCATTTTAAAGTGCAACATTAAACAAATGTAATTTAACAAGTAACAAATTATGCCACTTATAGCTCTGAATAATTCCAAGCATTTTTAGAGTGTATAAATAATCCAAAAAGACCATTTCAATTCTAGATTAATCTGCTATCAGATATTATAAAAAATGTATAGCCGGAGTCAATAAAAAGCATACAAAAAGGACTATGAACCCAGATATTTATAGAAATTATAAAACTACATAAGATGGTTCAGATAAATTAAAGCGAATTTAGCCAGGCAGATGACTCCTTCAGCCCATAAGGAAGACACTAAAGATGCTTTGATCAGTCCATATCAAAACCATTTAGTTTGTCCCCTGATGAAAACTGGATAAAAGTTGGAAAGAGAGAAGTTAACAAAGAAGGTTTTGTTTTACTTTGCATCACTAATAATTGTTAAATATAAAAATATATTGAAAATATTTTATTTCCCCCCGAGAAGCAATTAGAAACTTAACCTTCTTTTGACCTGGCCTCTGGGCACAACTTTAATAGTTAATTTCTAAATGAGGAACTTTATTTAAATCTCCATCTCATTCTTTCCACATTTCATTCACAAAAATAAAATTGACTAGACCATAGCAAGCCTTAATAAGGGCAGATTACAATGCACCTCAGTATAGTAGAATGTCTCACACACACCACAGAATATACAGTATATATGTGTAACTCAACAATATTCCATAAATATCCCATAAATGTTCAACTGACTTTGAACTTTGTGGCTGAGGGGACCATAACATATAAATATCTTTCTCATTTACATAAAACCAAAAATCCTTCGTGGATGGGGGAAATCTTGCAACATGGGCTGAAGGGTACCATTGATAACTACATTTAGTAATAATTGATATTATCTTGTAAGGAAATGAGTACTTCACGTTGTGGTAGGAAAATACACAGCAGATGCCTTTCAACGCTTCACTGTTCACGTTGTTTGCCGTATGGTTATTTACAAAATAAGGTGCAAGCAACAACTATATATTTTAAGCATGTGTTAAACTAAGACATATTTTGCAGTCAACTGCATTTTTATTTTCGTGCCAATTATACATATATATAATTATGTATAAAAATGGAAGCAAAATTACATATACACACACAGTACATGCATATATACTATATATATATACACACAGACAAAGCAGGCATTTTTTCCAATATATTTATGGATTTCTATCTAAAATATTAAATGGAAAAGCACTAAAATTATAGTGTCATTATTCTTAAATAGTGATATGTGGGACTAAATGGTGGCTAAGACCAATAACCTAAAATACTTAATCACTTGACTATATACAATTTATTTAATATTAAGTTTAGGAAATACAAATTCCAATAAATACTTTCATGAATATTTGTATTCTAGAACAGAACTTTTCAGTGACCTGAGTGACCTGAGTTATACTCCTGAAACATCGGAGACTATATAATTACTTACATCACCTTCTTTATCTTCTGCATTCAAGGAGAAGAAGTGAGAATTTTTTTTGTGTTTTTCTATTGCTGTCTCTGTAAAGCACTTTGAATTGCCTCTGTGTATGAAATGTGTTGTATAAATAAATTTGCCTTGCCTTGCCTGAACAGTATTTCAGATCTTTCTATCAAAAAAGAATTTGGCTTCTACAGTTTGTTTTACATGTTCTTCATTACACTAAAGGTATACAGAAAACCGTTTGTAAATAGTATACTTTGTTGCATCTCCGTCAGAGCTTCAGATTCCCAAGGACTGACCAGGTATTGGGTGTAACCTTGTTCCCTCATTTCATTTCAGACAATTAATTGCTTTGCCCTGATTACCCTCATGAGTCTCACTTGGTTTCTTTGTTACTTAAGCCAGTGGGCTCTATTTTGACCATCTAATGCAAAGCGTAAAGCACAAGGCAGATGTAACGTTTATGGGCGTGTCCAAATCCATTTTGTCAGTTTGACAGCAGAAAAAAAAAAGACTTTGCACCAGAGCAAGGCGCAAAAATGTTGTCCTAACTCTCTTAATTATTCAGAGGTGTGTTTTGGACGTAACATACAATAAACCAATCAGAATGGAATGTTACCTCGCCTTTAAAAGGCAGGGGGGCACGAGCTATAGCGAATTACTATTATAATGGCGTGTTTACCCGGCAAACCAGATCGGTTTTCGGCCAAGAAAATGAATGTGCTCATGTGCAAAGTGAAAAGGTGAGAGCACATCATTTACAAGAGCACCACTGTTCCACCTAAGCCTTTCAAGGTAAAGCAGGCATGGGAATACGGAGAGAGATTTGTCTCAAAATGAATAATTTTGAGAAAAATTTCTCTCCATAAGTTGTGCTCTATAATAAAACATATATGAATGAAATAAAATAAAATAACGAAAAACCATTAGTGCACTTCCAGCATGTACCTGTGTCTGTAACGAGCGTCGTGCAGCCTCAGGTTAAATATCGCTCAATAATATGCCACTGAATTTAGATGTGATTTTTGTTGGTCAAAAGCGCAATGTTATTTCGTTGCCTTAAAATAGCGACACGCCGACAATGCACCCAGCTACACCTCATGGGGAATGCACTGGTATGAAACTAGCAAAACAATTTTGTGTCGCACTTTCCATCCGTGCAAAATAGGGCCCTTAGTTCCCCTCCTGTCTGTTTTGATTTTTTTGTTGTGTTTTGTTCTATTTGACTTCCTATAGTTTGGTTTACCTTGTTTAATTAGGTTAGGATTGTCTAGTGTTTTCTGTAAGGGGCATTGCCAGTCCTATTTTTATCTCCTAGCCTTGTTCCTAGCTCCTAGACTGTTACATTTGGTTATCACTGTGCATGTTTTTTTTTCTAGACCTACTGATGCATTTCACAGCACTATATTCCTAATTACAGTATATAGTGCTGTGTAAGTTTATGTTTCCGTTATTGTTTCCAGTGTATTTCCTGTGTTGCAAGCAGATTACAATATACAGTATTTCCTGTCATGTAAATGTGATTTCTTTCCTAAGTCTTGTACAGTGCAATCTTTTCTTTCATTATACAGCAATGTGGAACTTTGTTTGCTTGAGAGTAGTGTTTGTAACAGAAATGCATGTTGTATTTTCTTTAGTATATAGTGGCATTCAGTTAAATACTGAGAAATGCTAGGGTGTAAAGTGAAAAATCATTTATAATAATTGCTTAAAATAGTTCCATGGTATATTTTCATATTGAGAAAATGTCCAAACATTTTGATTGATCTGGCTTACACAATGGTCCAGGGACTTTTCATCTTGGTGGCACTGACTAATTCATTGACAGAAATATTTGCATTTGAAACACGAGTTAATTGTTTCGTGCGAGTTATGACCTTTTGCAGTTTAACCATACTGTTGTGCTGTATGGACAAACTGTTTTGAGAAATGCACTTATAGTCATGAGAAATTTAAGTACATTTCATGAAATAAGCTAAAGCAACTGAGAAAAATTGTGAATAATTAGTCAGATATCCATTTCTGTTAGGAGAGAGAGCATGATCACGAGGGTGGTTCACCCAGGGCATGGCTCAACCATTGCACTGCTGCTGTGCTGACATCTGCAAATTCCCCAAATGCAGGAATTTCTTCTTTTTTCACAAATTTCCACAGGCCTTGGTCATGTGGCAATAAATATTTTAATTAATTTTTTTAATCGTATGGTACAATAAATATTTTGATACACAATAGGGTAGGTATATTTTTAGAGTTTAAGTTCTGTGGCAATCATTCTACTAAAACTCCAGGCTTATAGAGATTGCAGCTTTGTTTCTGAGGACTACAATATAATATAAAGGCATCAAAATGACACATTGAACCAGCAACTAATTCTGTAAAATTTTTAAAAACATTTAGAAGGGGATCAAGCCATGTTTGCATGCAAGCATGCATATGAAGAACACTAGAATTTTTCATCCAGCGTTGCCCATTTAGAGTAAACAATAAACAGGATATGATCACTGTGCCTCCCATTCAAAAATCTGCAAGCCTTTTTAGAGAAATCCATACAGATTTAATGGCATGTTGCATTTCTTTTTTAAATGCTTTTCTTTAAGCATTACTGAGTAATCAGAATTATTTAAATTTTTTTCTTATGGCACTGTGTGATACCAGTTACATTTTCTAGTGGACCAGAGTAATAGAAGAAACAGAAACAAATACAAGCAATACATTCTTACCAGAATGTAGACACAGCTGGAGAATGAGGTCAGAGAGTGGGTGGGTTGTGGGACAGACCACAGAGATTTGTTTGGAGAGGGGCGTTTTAATGACAGCTCCTCTAAAAACATTAGCACGTCTTATTTTCTAAGTGGCAGTTGAACTAAATTAAATAGCACAGTAAGGATCAATGGGAGACTGACTAGCTTGAAGCCAATTTTAACCTACATGATACAGCTCCATTTTTCTGAGTGGAAAAAGCTCAGCAGTTTGGAGAGCTTCCATGGAGCCTGCTATGGATGTGTACTATAAAATGAGACAAACTGGACTTACATTTGGTAAATTTTTAATCCTGGAACACCTAAACATCTTGTAACTTTTGTCAAATCTTTTGAGTTTCATACCATAACTGCAGAACTGAACAATATCTCCTGAAATTCAATAAATACATCAGCACACAAGATTTCCATAAAATTTGAGACAAAATTTTCATTCTATGCATTTTTTTCATGCAAAGGGATATATTTTTATTATTTTCTATTTTGATGTATGGTGGCAGCAGTTGTAGTCTCAAACCTCCAGCATTGTAGCTTAAGTTCTCATCCCTGCTCTGTGTGTGTGTGGAGTGTGCCTGTTCTCAAGGGATCTAGGCGTTTTTTTCTGAAAGGAACACAAATCTGTAAATGCGTGTAATGAGGACTCATTATCCACGTAAACTTTACATAGTAACACATGGCAGCTTGTAGAATAACATACCTGCTCACCCAAAGTACTACAAGTGGTGGACACCAATAAAAAGGGAAGTGTGACTAAGCTGAGACAAATGTCTATGCAGCACCAGATGAACACGCATACATGAACCTGGAAATGAACAAATGATGGTCAAAGGCATGTCATGTTGCCATAACAGAAAGGCTTCATTTTATGATCAATGTCAAGCTACAGAAAATTTGCAACAAGAAAAATATAAAACATTTCCACGTACATAACACATGAATGTACTGTTGTTTTGCGTCACTGGCAAAAAAGAGCAATTCATCATTATACCAGCAAAATTATAATCTGATTCAAAGGGATTTATGTGACATTATGCAGTATGAAAGTAATGAAATCGGACAATGCGTGGAAATGCCAAATTTACAAAAAATTGTCTATAAGGTCACGAAACATCTCTCTCCGGAGGCAGAAAGAAAGGAAATGCTGAAAAGATAATCAGTGTTAATGAAAGTGGAAATGATACTATACCAGAGGCGACGTGAAATTGCAAGGTTCAGACAGACAGTAGTGAAGAAGGCATGTGGTGTCCAATAGGCTGAAATGATTTTATACCTGCAAACGGCATCTTTAAAAAAAACTATACATTTGACAAATTCCAGGTTCAGAAGTTAATGCATTCTTAGTGCGTTTGATAACTATTTAAATAGAAAGCCAGTGCAGGCAGCCCTTCGCTCTGCAATGGGGACATGGTATGAGAGAATTGCTATACAGCTAAAAAGTGAAAAATGAAAGAAATAGGCATGCTATATTTTAGGTACAATTGTGCTGGAGAGAAGGCATTTGTAAGTATGTTTTTACTGATCAAAGATGCAATTGCAGAATCTCAGACAGTTATTTGGGATTATGTCTGTAAAGAACACACCTTTCCATACCCTCACAGCAAATATGTGGCTTTAATGAAATGTTTAATTATACTATTAATTCTGGAAAAACGTGTCACCGTGTTAGTGAATTATTGCAACTTGTGGTTTCCGTACCTTATATTCATTTATCAGCAGGTCACTCAGAATCAGAATTATTATAAATTATAACAGAATAAAATAATCATAAATGGAAAAATATGCAAAGCTAGACTATTGTGATGTATTATTATCATGTCTGTGCATGTTTAAAAATGGCTACACCTGCTCAAGAGAACATGACACATTTCATTTATCTTATTTTTCTTGGGGAAACATCACAACCTTCTGACCTTGTTCTAAGTGAATTTAATCACTTAAGAAAGTCTGAACCTCCGAAAATATGAGGAAAAAGTAGCAAAGGTAGTAGTCAGTAAAAACATAAAACACGATGGGGAAAACATGGTTTCAGAAAATAATAAGTGGAAGTGAATACAGATCGGTGAACCTGACCGTCTTTTTAATGTGGAGAAAGGGATGTGAAGTTTCAGGATATGAAGAGCTTTTGGTTTTCAACCCAAGATGAAATCTTTTACATGCATATATACTGTTGATCTTTGAGTGTCAATATTACTGCCAACTTACCTGTCTTCCACATTTTTGTTTAGGTGGTAGATGGAAGTAGTGCCTTAAGTTAAAATAAATGCAGTTAAAATAAATCAGAACTGGCATATACAGACTAACATGTATTCAATTCATTACTTCTACATTCACAAAGGTCATTTTAATGGGTACTTTATTAACCCCTTAATGTCCATATATATTGCATTTTTTACCCTGTGCATTTAAAAATTCTTATTTTCCCTCCCCATTCAAAATATTTTAAATAGCAGAAAATTTAAAAACTTTTGTCATTCACCACAAGAAACGCAAGAAATATTTGTTTGTTATTGATATTATTGATTTTTATACTTCAGCAATCCATTGATGAATTTCCTTTACTGTAAATGCGACATTAGGTTTTGGGTCTTACCAAAGAGATTCCCATGAAAATGCTCTATTAACTGATACGTGACATATAGACACATATGTATGCTGTATATACAACATATTTGCTTACACAATGAGCATATTTTCCTAGTTTTCCTTTCCTGGTGCATTCAGGGTCTCGTAGTGGAAAAAAGATATCCCCAATGAGGTTTTATGTTTTCTTGAGAGCTTCATAAAACCCAATTCACAAAAACACAAGTAAAAAAACAAGTCAATCCCTGTGTAGTCTGGCTTGTATGATGTCTTCTTCCAATTGGCAGAGATCCTAAGAAACCAACAATAATCTTTGTCTTTGAACAAGTGTTCTTTTGAATGTTTCCTAGTGGAAAATAAAGAGGATTTGGCATGTAAAGTAACCCTGCACAGCAGGGTTTGCCTTGTTTGTCTAATACACAGCCTTTCCATGTGTGCTAATCTTTGCCCTCACTCTAGTTTTGCATTTTAACCTTCACTATCAACTGATGTCTATTGAAAGAACATTACTGAATCTCTGACTCATCACCCAGCCTTTCCAGCGAAATACAATGTTTTTATACTAAAAAGCCACTTACAATATTCTATATTGGCCATAAAAATACTCCCTTTTTATGTACTGTATTTTACAATTACTAGTCACTATTAAAGTAAGCTATACATCATTTAGAAGGCTATGGCAACTCCCATTACTGGAAACATAGAAGCAACTGATAGGTCACTTTGTAGAAGTGGGCAAAGATACCCCTGTATCGTAATCCTTCCCTTAGCAGAATGTTGCCAATTTGTTTCACTGCCAGGGGGTGCCTGGTCACAATTGGCAAAAGACATGAAAAAACTGAGATCAAAACGATGGTCTCAGCTGTCATGCCCAAGGCCAAACGGTGTGGTGAAAGACTCGTTTGGGGAAATGTGACAAATGTAATATCCAGAAAAAAAAGGGAATTCATATAAACAGGACACCTGGGTCCTTTTTTGGACATGACCTCTCCACCTGTTTATTTGCATTGCTTATTTGGTTTGCTTCTTGAAATTGAGGTACAGTGAGATGAGGGGCGCTCCTTTCATTCCCCTTGACAAGGGATCACCTCAATTTTTTTTTCGTAAAAACTGCATTTGTGTAAATCCCCTGCAGTGATTTACCTGTAAATACATTTGGGCCCAAGGAGAGAGCATTTAATGAGGCTTCACCACAAAACACATCATGAAGGCTAGTATGTACAGCCCAGTGACTGTATCATATATATTTATCCACTGATTTCAATCAGGCCCTGTTCATGGGAACAAAAGTTGATTATATCAAAATCAGTGGGCACACCCTTGCCTTGGGTCTAGTGCCACCAGTGATCAGATTATGTTAGTGACTTATGTCACTCTGTCCATCATATGTAGACTTACAATGTTGCTGCTTGCATGCTAGACTCAAAAGGTCAGTAACATCAAAATAGTAATAGAAAAGGTGAAGTCATTATTGAATGGAAAATCATGTCTTCCATAAAGCTATTCAATTCTATGCAAAAATACTCAAACATATTTAGCTGGTATAATACTTGATGCAATATTTCAGCCCTGCTTTTTAAGGTGCGGCAGATGTTGAGTGCAGATTAACCATTTTGCTTTGTTGTTTCCTAAAACACATTAAATACACACTATACATTAATACACCAGTTTGCTCTGAGTATAAATGTATTGTAATTGACGGAGAGTACAGTGCACAGATCAGTAATATCAAAGTTGCACACTCATGATTTGACAATTGGCTTTATTTATGGTGCACATCAGGACCTCAGTTCTCCATAGTGGGAATTGCACGTACCAAGCAGAGGTTCTCCACCGCTCTTGGTGACCTGGTCTCAGCATCTGTTCTCAGATAGCAATCCCAAGTGGCCACCAATGAAAGCGTCCAAGGACATTGACCTTCTAGTCCATGCCTAAAGTGCCTTAGAAATAAACTTTCTCCCCACAAATCTAATTTTTTTGTCTTTGGTGTGAAAAAGACATGTAGCATGCTTAATAATCATTACTTTATTCATCCTTGCTGGCAAATTTGTAGTTTTCACATTTTCTGATCTTGCTCTCCAAGTTAAGAGTCAAGGGTCAGTGCACAGGGTCAGCTGGTGTCCAGCACCTCTGCAGCAATTGGGGTTAAGAGCCTTTCTCAAGTGTCCAACAGTGATATGGACACTTTTGCCAGTTGCAGGCTTTGAACCAGCAATCTTTCAGTCACAGGCACATGACCCATATCACCATCCAAAAACAAACTGCCGGTCTGCAAATTTCTATCAAGTCTCCACACAAGAGCTCATATAGAATTTAAACCCCAAATAATACCCCTACCCCTAAACCAACAAGTCCACACCATACCCATAAAAGGGGTACTCGATTTTGCTTCCAGCTCCACGTCCTTCTTACATTTACAGGGTGGAGAGGCTTCAAATGCATAAATGTGCAGTTCTGTATGCTGCTGTGTGCACACTCATTACATGTTTGTACATTAATATACAATTTAGGTGTCACAGGTGAATCTTGCAGCATTTTCCATAAACCTCTGCGTCACCAGATTCCCCTGGCCCATAGCATTCTATTCTATGCTGAGAATTTGGCAGCTGTACCATTTTATGGGAAAACACTTGTCAAAGCACCCCAACACCCAACACTATTTTCAAAGTTTAAATCATAAACAGGTTATACTGTGGGATTTCCCATAAAGGAAGAGAAAGGGGGAGAATACGTGTAAGGTAGAGGTCAATGAATAACTATGTGCTGACTGAAACCTCAATTCTCATGGGTGACTGTAGGCTAATTAATAATTAATGCCAGAACCAGTGTGTTTGAAATGCAGATGTGATAACTGCAGGCTTGACACAATGTTTCAGAGGAAGCAGACTTGGAACCTACAGGGAATTGGCACTCTCCAGACAGCAGGCTGTGGCAGCAGACCTGGGTGCAAAGCAAGGCCGATGGTTTTGATTAGACTCCCTTCAGCTGCTAATTACCTGAACACACTTTGAAGTTCCTTCCTCTTCAGAACTGGCAGAATGAGTTGTTGGTTCAGCCAGGGGACCTGGGGAGATGATCAAATGGATACACTGAATGGATAGATAAAGAATAAAAGGAGAGAGGAAGGAAAAGAGGGAATGAGAGACAGAAGGAAACAACACATGGAAATATTTTCTCAGATTTCTGCACTTAAATGCTCATAACTTTACATTCAAGAATTCAAGAATCGGTCATTTTAAAATACATTTAAAAAAATATATAGATAAGGCATACAAGTAAGAAATACTTTAAATGTTGATGAATTATATTGTAATTTGTATTTACATTGCTACTTTATAAACCACCAATGGCAGAAATTAAACCTTACTCTGACAGTGTTCACAATAACTCAGTATCAGTTAAACGTAGTAGATTCCCTTAGTGGTTAAGGATTTCTACTTATCACTTGTATCGTTGCATAAATATGCATATATATCTGTGTGTTTGCGTGTGTGTGTGTGTGTGTGTGTGTGTGTGTGTGTGTGTGTGTGTGTGTTTGGAATATATATATACACACTACTGAGCAAAAAAAACCATGGGCAGACAATGAAGACTGTTTAAATTATATTATGCTGTATGCATATATATTATGTTATAAGCATAAAAATATACCTTCTTGTTAGTCAAAGTGTGTCAGTTTATATTTTTCTTCATGTCACCCTGGAATTTACTGATTCCATACTCATGTGCCTCTGGAGTTCAACTTGGAGTGCACTTTGTTTGGCTAATTAATACCTCAAAGAAAATTAACAATTAAAAATTAAGCAAGCTGGTGGTGAAAATTAAAATATATATATATACTTGGAATGGCTTGGGTGCTTTCAAGATTTTTCGGACTCCGAGTTATGTTGCTCTAGAATCCAGCCAAATATTAATCATTTTTTTTTAAATCAGAAGAAATCATTTTTTGCTTCTTTTCGTATTGCTATTTATTTGTATATATTCTTGTGTTAAATTGTGAAGTTTTTTTCTGAGCAAATATACAGTTACTGCTCATATAAATGGCCTTAAACATTTTCCTGGACTGCCAACGTATTTTGGGCAGTACTGTGCTTACATAAAGTACAGTGCCTATAAAAATTATTCACTCCCTTGGATGTTTCCACATTTCATTTCACAATACTGAGTCACAGGGGATTTATTTATGATTTTTTGACACAGATCCACCGAAGAAAATCCTTTAATGTCAGAGACTAGACCTCATCCAATTCAGAATCTGTGGCTGGAATAGAAAATAGCCATTTGCTCACTGTGCTGGGAAACTTATCAGAGCTTGAGCAGCTTTGTAAACAAGAATTGGGAAAAAAAAACAAAAAACCGCTGTGTCCAGATGTGACCTATTCAGACAGACGCAAGGTTGTAATTGCTGCCAAGGGTGCTTCTCCTAAATACTGACTCAAAGGTGGTAAATATTTATGCAATCAATTATTTTGTGGTTTATATTTGTAATTAATTTAGATCACTGTTTAAGAAGTTATTTTCACTTTGACATTAAGGAATCTTCTGCTGATCAGTGTCAAAATCTACAACCATTCAATGCTGAGAAACAGTAAAAACTCCAAAAACTAATTCCACAAAATACAGCCTACAAAAAATGATCTTATTCCTTAAATATAAGAAGTAGGTTAAGCTTTCCTTACATCACCAATGCAACTGCAAGGTTTACTGAACTGAATAGCTAATCAGACACCTCTAACAGTTTAACTGCAATTTTACAATAATAGAAAGGCTTTCAGGGGGCACAACTGGCAACTGTAAACACAGTCTCCAGTTTCGGTTGAACTCAACCACATATTTTTCAACTGAGATTAGTATGAATAAAATCAATGTACATCAGAGGTGGTTATGAATCTGAATCCAACGGGTTGTTTATTATTATTATTATTATTATTATTATTATTACTGGTAGTATCTGTAAGAGTAGGCCTAATTTATTTTAAGTTCATTTTTATAAATGAGTGTAGAAAAATTCGTGATCGTGACCAAAAAACATGACCAATTGCTTAAAACATAATTAAAACAAGTTAACGTTGATTAAATAAGGCGTTTATTATGTGTCTTTGTGTTTATCTAGAATATTGATTAGGCCTACTTATTCTTACAGACATTTTAATATATGTTTTTATATTTTTAGTCGTAATATTCAAAATAAGCCTCATTAAAGTACCATATTACTTCCTTTAATTGCCGCTCGCTTTGCTATAGTAGGGAGCAGGCCTACTGAAAATTATTAGTTCTTACAACTTTGTAGTTACTGTATACAGTTTATAAATGAAATAGTTAAGTGTAAACCCTGTAATTTGTCTATTTTCTCAAATCACGTGTCCGCATTGATCGATAAAACTAATACCCTCAAAACATGGAAGCATAATTTGGAATTACAAACCCATTCAAAAATGTATCATCTATATATTAATCATATTCCATATTGATTTCGTATTCTCTGTCCGATTGACTTTAGCAACCTAATTTAATAACGTTTTATTAAAAAGGCAGTTTAAAGATAACGGTGCTCCAGGCTTTTTAAGAAGAGTAACAGCTGTAGTATATTCATGTTTCTAACTCATAGCCAATTTTACATAAACTGAAATATTGTAGTACTTTAGTGTAAATTGCATAATGGGACAAAAGTTTGGAAAAGTCAACTACATTAGTAAATACATATATATTCCAAACTGCATAAAGAAAGCCAGGTTTTGCTTATGCATTTACAGTGTTGTTTTCCTAATTTGTCCAGAAGTCCTTAGAGGTACTTGGTATGAGAGAATGTACTCAGAATTAATCCTTTTCCTGAGAAAATGGCAGGCACACATATGTTGTATAACCAACGCTTATGTCAATGTAATATCATGTATGTGATTTCTCCGTTGTTTCAGCTGACAAAAAACATTCTCCTGAACTTAGACCGCAAACGTCCTATGAAAGTATTTGTAGGATTCCATTAACATTCTCGGGATGTCTGTAGGACATAAGTCCATCAAAGATTCTGGGGACTATGCCAGAATGTCTCGTTTATGTCTCTTATTTGTTTTAATCCATATACTTTTCATTCTACTGCTACAAATATTTATAAATTATTGTGGCACTAGAGCTGAAATGGAGGGAATCTGAATGCCTCAGATTCCCTGGCACAGTGGCAACTGTAAATGGCATTGAATATATGTGATGTAATTAGTGTTGTGTATTGTTGTGTTGTATTTTCCTGTATTGTGAAGTGTTATAGTGTATTGTGTGTTGGTGTATACATCCTGTATTAATGTCACCATGTGTATGTATTTGGGGGCTAGCATTGGTAACCCCCAGGTTGTACAGTGTTCGTTGTAGGAATACAGGCTAGTAAATGCTTGTGTGTTGAATGCTTTGTGACACCTGGTTATTTTACCATGGATTGTAGCAGCACCGCTACATTCTATAGTTTAATTACACACAACACGTAACAAGGAATCAGCTCCAAACACTTTATTGTTATTGACATATGAACTTGTGTTAACATATGGCTTCAGTGGAGTTGACTGGACGTTTCTTCGTCTTCTACAGTTTCTCTGCACGTTGGAGTATCGTAGCTTCTGCAGGCAATTCAATGGGAACTTTAATGCTTGTAACCCACTCAGTTGTTACAATATTAATATGGTTTAACTAAACACTTCAACTAACCCACTAGTTATGCTAGCTAACTAACTGCTTAACTATTTTATCAAACGGCCAGGAAATCATATACCAGCTTGACGTTGTAGGTATGTCTCATAACAAGTAATTATCACAGACATGGGATTAAACGTAACTGATCGAGTCAGTCCATAGCAAACAGCCCTACCGTTCATTCGTGTTGGAGGAAGTGCACACGGTCCATGAATTTATAAAACAGATTTTAATCTATTGTCGCATTTTCTCATACTCTGTCTTTTTCAAAGGCAACTAGCACTTAAAAACTGTTGGCTATGTATTTAATTGTTCAAATAAAAATATAATCAAAGTTGGAGTGATTTGTGTGAGTGGGTGGGGTGCTGATGAGTCATTTGAGCATGCTGGAGGGGTGGTGACAAGTAATTTGTTCGAGCGAGGGGGTTCTGAATAATTTCTGCAGAGGGGAGGTGGCGACGAGTAATTTGTGTGAGCTGGGGGCTGGAGTTGACTCATTTGCGTGAGCATGGAGGAAGAGTGATTTGTGCGAGTGGGGAGATTGCAACAAGTAATTTCTGAGAACTTGGGGTTGGTGATGAGTCATTTATGCTTGAGGGGGGGTTCACTAACTCTAATACTGCCAAGTGCTTTAATGCCATACTTAGATGGGAATCAGGTTGACTTTTCAGGTTAAAAAAATGGCCTGGGAATGTCCTCTGGCAGATGTTTTTTGCGGATTAAAATGGGACCTTTTGTGAATGTTCATAACCACCTGGAAATATCCTCTGGCAAACTTTTTTCCAAGGCTAATACGTGGGATTTTATGAATCTATATGACTATATGATGCTGAATGTTATATAGAGAACCAATTGCAGACATCCCCTTTTTGCTGGCAGCCTGCCTAAATTTGGAATCTTATCAAACTGTTAAAAAGAAAAAATGTGTTCATGTACTGCAGGTTTGCATGTGTAAAATAAAAACACATGCTCTTGGGGAGCACAGGATCAAGGGAACCAAGAAGGGCAAGGAGGCACCAGGGCAGGAACAGTTGATGGTGCCCATCCATAGGTCTAGAGTACCCATAGATTAGGATGATTTTTGGCTATCCACTGACATAACATAATACTAGCCACTCAGAAAGGCAGGAATACCATGGTGGTGCCTAAACCTCCAAGAGAGCCGAGGGGTGGCTCAAAGCACTAACCAGGGCACTATGATCTAGTAGGATTCCTGTCAGAACTGCCTATCTGACAAGGCTGATTAAGAGAAATAGGGCAAGGTTGCCAGGCAACTACATGTTTAACAAAGCAACAGACATCAGCTCCGAAATGATGCAGTCAGGATTACCTTGGCACCTAGGTGCAGCACGAAAAATCAGTTAACGGGGGAAGAGTGAGGGAACATGGGAGTAAGAGCATAACAAGTTAGTGCTTGTTATGTAAAATACTGCCAGGCTACCAACGTGCAAGATGAACAAGAAAGCCAACCAAACAGATACTTCTTTTGAACTGCTTCTTTTCAGGGACTGTTGAACCATTTGCCAGTCTAAAGGATATTTAGATAATATGACTTATGATATACGATTTTCAGTTAGGGTGCCGAACTGGTCATAACATACAATTCTACGCAACTGTACCAAAACGAATGACTGAATCAAATATATGGTTCTCGGCAGCTATGCCAAATTTAAATGAATCAAAAACCATTAAATGTATGATCCTAGGACCACTTGTGATGTTTACTGAGGACATGCTGGATCACCAAAAAATGTGGCAATTGAAACGCACCTTGAATGTACGTAAATTACAAATTCTACATATGCTCATTGCTATGTTAATGAAGTTTTCCTTTAATTTAAATATTAAAGGATGTACATAAATGTTCTAAGGCTGTCGAAATTTAAGACTTTTGATGGATGAATGCTTATAAGAATTTGCTCATTTTACATGATTGATTTTATTTTTAATTAGACCTACAGTGTAGTCATTGATACTCATACACAAGAATTTGACTTAGTAAACGATATTTTAATAACTGACAGCATTATTACATGTGGCTTGCATTTTTGCAAGGGGAAAAATAAGATCAGTGAATTTTCAAAATAGGCCACACAAGACAGACATGCAGTTTCTAGCAATATCATAATTTTCCTGCGGTTATTTTTAAACATAATTAGTTATATTTTGACTAAAGGACTTGACTTTTACTAAAGGAGTAACTTAATGTGGCCTGTTAAAAAAAAATTAAATTTAATTGTAATTTTTGTTTGAACTCCAGCATCTCTTACAAGAAGTGAAATTTTTCCAATTGTTGTTTTATACAGTTTTGATTCATTAAACGATCCCATGAACCACTGCGGACGAGTTAGACTTTCAATGAACCGAAAACTCGCGAACCCGAACTCAATAGAGCCGATCCCATAAGCCACTGCGACATGAACTTTCAATACCGGTAGACTCGTTGAAACAGAATCAGTTCAGCAGACTGAATCGAACTGCCAATCACTATGCTCTACACGGTCTGTGCGGTGGCTGGCAACTGCAGATTTAAAAGTAATTGATTTCAATGTGATGATTGGATTCCATCGTTTGGGATCGACTCTAACTAGGCGTTGAGTCAGTGAATTGACTCATTTTAGGATGGGCTCACAGCCCTTCATTGAACCACGATTACGCCACCTGCTGAAGAGCAACTGGAAAACTAATAAAAAGAATTAATCTGGGGAAATTTGAAGTCTAATTCTGACTGGGAAGATTAAATAGGATTGCATGTTGGCCAACTGAAAACTGAGTAACTGCAAACATACAACGATCGAGATAAAGGGAAAATGATTATGGGATTTTAGAATAATATAGAATAATGCATTCATTGCATTACATACATCAACACAATTGACCTATATATGTATACATACTTTACCTTCCGGACTGGGGGACACAACCCAGTACTAAATAACCAGAAGGAAGATATTGACCTTTACAGCATTTTGAATATTGTATTTCAGCTCTTAATTTATTTGTATTTTGTGTAACGTATGAAGGAAGCTGTGCAGTTGGCATCATAACAACAAAAAAACATAACAATCGAAGGAACATATTAGGTCATTGCAAAATTGCATGAATATATATTGGTGATTCCCCTTCATTCATAGAGAGTATATTAATTCTTTTAAAATTCCTACTGTCATCCATTTACGCTTGACGGAATACGTGCTACAACTGTTTCTAAAACTTGCTCATAAATATTGAAATATGCATTCCAGAATAGCATGCATGCTATTATTTTATTCATCGGTTTTTGGCAGATTTCAGTAATCATAAAACTCGGAATTACGAAAAACCTAAATGTAACAGCTTTTGTGTAAGGCGAAAGCTATTCGCGCCAGTCAAATGATACGGAATGAGTAGTGTTTAGCAGGAAATTTAATTCTGTGTTGTTTGTAACATTATTTCCTTTAATTGACACATGAATTAATTTAGCCTAATAAAATCAATTAAATTGTTGTGCACAACAATTCTAACAACTATTTCATGTTTCAAAATGTGAAGGCACAACAATGCATTTTTTCAGCAGCTTAATTCCAATTATGAAAAATAACATTGTAAAATTTTAGGCTGAGCAGAGACTTGAACGAGTGCTATTTGCAAGATGCAACATGAATTTGGCCTTGTTCATGTGAAATTTTGCTTACAGAAGAGGTTGAAGTGCTGTCCAGCAGAGACACGTGAGATGGCGGCTGACACTAAGAGGGCAATCGCATGCAACAAACATTTTCTGTATTGGGTTTCATACTGCATTGGACATTGAATCTATATACTGTACTGTATATAGTCGTCAAGACATCACCTCCTGCTTCACTTAAACGGTCACTAAACACGTCTAAACCAGCATATGACTAATTGATACAAATAACATTTTCACACCGTGAATTTCAAATTTTCTTTGAGGATTTCAGTATAATGCCTTTGTGCAATGGCGTCGAAAGTATGTTTTTAATGTGAATATTTTTCCTAAGTTGTTAGTCGTATCACATTGATGACGCCATTAAAAAATAATTGTAATGTACTGTCATTTTAATCGTGCTTTATGAAGTCCATATAAACCATATGTTCATAAATGCATTTAAAATACTTTTTGTACTTTTAAGGTGAAGAGTACATTCAGGAAATTTAAATAATTGCAGGTATGACTGATAAATTAAAGCAAAGTACCATTATAATGATGACTACATTTCAGATGTGTATTAGTTCGGGTTAATATTTATGACAATTAAACGAGATGAGAGTACTGTGAATATTTTTTGTTACGTAAAACACACAATGTACTGTAAATGTTTAATTTTGTACATTGCAAAAATCTTTAAATTAAAATTGTGAAGTAACCATTGAGTAAATTGATGAATATTTCATATTTGCAAAACTCGAGATGTTGCAAAACTTTGTTGTAACAGTATCACAAGATGATCTTATTTTCTTTTGTATCTAGCTTTCTTTTTCAATGAGTCGATTTATTGTGTGGAGTACTGGGATTTGTGGCTGCGGCAGGCTTTTATTACATTCTCTATGGAAACCCGGATCGTGGGGAGAAAAATGTGAGTCTAAAGAATGAGAATCAGCAGAAGGAACGGCTTGAGAGAGCATCTGGTAAACTTGGAAACTTAGCCTATCGAGAGAACAACGGCAACCCCCCACTCCATACCACCTCCTTCATGAACGATACATGGACTTTGACGTCCTAGCCATTTTCAACGGAAAACCCGTAGACAGCATACATTTTTAAATGTAATTTACAAGTGTTTTCTTTATTTTCTTCGTTACCAAATCTGCATGTCATAACTTCGCTCACACTAAATTATTTTAGCATAACTAATTATTAGAAAAATTACAGAACAAACCCCTCCCGCCTAAGCTTTTAGTGAACGTAATACGCACAAGACAGAAAAAAATGCTCCTATAAGGAAATTATAACTTTTTGTTGGTAATATATTTGCTGAACATAAAATCTGACGAAGATTCTGAGTTTAATAGTTCCTAAATGCTTCCGTTTTTTATAAAAATGTATTTTCGTGGGATACATGTTGAGGCAGCAAAATAATGAGGAAAACAAACGACAAATGCAACTTAAGTTTTAAATTTTATTTTTTTTTATAATACGGAACCGTATATCTACACTTTACATCGTCTATGAAAACACTAGCACGTTTTTTTTTTTATTGAATTCATAACTGTAAACCAATTAAATGTTTAAATCCTTACTTTTTTCGGCTGTCCGTCTAGTTTGCTTCAGACTTTTACATAGTTAAAGCTACCAATTACAATTTATTTAGATGACAAGCTCACCTGTTCTTCAAAGAGCTTCTGTGTAATTTCCTCTTGTTCAACGAGAAACGACGCTCTTTAATGTCTCTAGTGGCTGGGAGCCTTCTTTTATTTCTGCTAAATGTATGAAAATATATGCAAATTTAAATCAAGCTTAACCTGTGAGCTTTTGCAATGTATTTGATGGAATTTCACACTAACAAGACGACTTGGATGTAATTTTACAATATAAATGTTATTACGGACAGCGTAACTTCAGTATATATAGGGGAAATTTTAAGAGACCTAGCGTAGATGTTTATGCTTACACCATTTGTAAATAACTGTCCATAAACTCATTTGGACTTCAAAGAACCATTTTATTTGTATGCAAACCTTTATATGACAAACGCGCGAATCATTGCCAAAAGTTATACTTGATTGCTAACTAAACTGCTTAACCGTGTATAATTTCATGTATCCTACACGTTAACATAAGAATCAGTTTAACTTAATAATAGCTGCTCACTTTCATATGTATCCTCATATTTCCATTTAAATCTATTTTTTTCAATATAAAATCGATTAGAATCGGTAGTGAGTAAATAATTCGAGTCGTGTTCGAAGCGTTGTAAATCAGCTCTTGCCGTAAATAATTAAAAAGTCGTGGTTTTTTAAGCCAACACTGTAACTACAATGAGCACATTAAATGAGTAATTCTGTAATAGGTGGCCGAAGTCTAAAATATTGAAGGCCCCTTACACAATTGAACGCAGCCTATAAACTAAGTCACTTCCTGTTTTGTGTCAGTTCAGCTGTTCGATTTCAAGTAAAACCAATGGTGTGTGGGCAAGACGCAGTCTCCTGCTTTGTCATTGGTTTCGATTGAAGCAAACCTTATTTCGACTGGTACAGGGCACTGTCAATTATTAACAGGCTGCTGACTTGGCTTCCAAAACTGATTGATGTCAAAGACTGAGTCTGTTCCGTTTGCCACTTTACTATTAGTTCACTAAGGATGGCCACAGCTGCCTCAAGTCCCTACAGCATTATCACTTCCAGTTCTATGATTCAGGCAGACTCTTCGGTCATGCAACAAAGGAGTCCTTTTAGGAATCACCAGAAACTTCTACAGAGCGACTACCAACAAGGAGTTCAGAGCATTGGACATCCTATTAGCCATCAGTGGGTAAGCAGTTTAGCTGAGGGAAGCCTGTGGTCAACACCTCTATCGGGCAGTCCTGTAGAGCAGCAGGACGTGAAACCGGGACGAGAGGACCTCCAACTTGGTGCGATGGTTCATCACAGATCTTCTCATGTCGCCCATCACTCACCCCATGCAAATCATTCAGGTGCGTGGGGAACATCCGTATCTCACAGCTCATCTCTTAACACCGTGGGACAACCTATTAACATCTACTCGCAGGCAGGTTTCACAGTCAATGGCATATTGGACCATGGGAGTCTTACGCCTCCCTCGAACTCTTTACAAAACCAGGGCTTGCTTCTAGGGATGAGAGACGACTCTGACCACGCCGAGATTGGGAGACACCACTGTCATGACCACTCCGATGAAGAAACACCCAGCTCGGACGAACTGGAACAGTTCGCCAAACAGTTCAAACAAAGGCGGATCAAGCTTGGCTTTACGCAGGCAGATGTTGGGCTTGCGCTGGGGACTTTATACGGCAATGTGTTTTCACAGACGACCATCTGTAGGTTTGAAGCCCTACAGCTTAGTTTTAAGAATATGTGCAAACTGAAACCCTTATTGAATAAGTGGTTAGAAGAAGCTGACTCTTCCACTGGTAGTGTCAGCAGTATTGATAAAATTGCAGCGCAAGGAAGGAAAAGAAAGAAAAGGACCTCCATAGAAGTGAGCGTGAAAGGGGTGTTGGAGACCCACTTCCTTAAATGTCCTAAGCCTGCAGCCCAGGAGATATCCTCTTTGGCTGACAGTCTACAGTTGGAAAAAGAAGTGGTTCGTGTCTGGTTTTGCAACAGACGACAAAAAGAGAAAAGAATGACTCCTTCGGGGGAGCAGCAGACGCACGAGGTATATACTCGAAAAGTAAATACGGACAATTCCGCGTGCCATGGTCTCTGACTAGAGAACTGGGATTCTGCCTTCAAGACTGACACAATAAGAGAGATTGTATTGATTTTAAATACTGGTTTTATTTTATACGTTTCATTTCTAATTTCTGTCCGTTCTGTGACGGCAGGTATTAGAAAGAGGATATATACTGTATAACGTCGGGTTTTTTCATCTACATGTATATTTCCAGCGTTTGGGGCAACATATCCAGATATATTTTATGACTTATTTATTTTTCAAAGGAACCCTTTTATTACCAAATTCAAATCCTGATTTGAAGCTTGGCTTTCTTAAAAAAAATATTCCGTGAAAGTCTTTACACTAAATTTGTGCCTAGTGAATTCCTAACACCTTGACTTTGAGGTCATTCTGTATCAGGTGAATACGTTGTCTGGGAAAATGTTTGCATTTATATCTTCAGTTGCACGAGACTACGTGCTCATTTAAATAACATGCTAAGCTGTGTTACATGAACCATTCAGTTTTAAACTTAATATGAAATCATACAGTATCATTTTTAAGTAGGCCTAGCCTATAGTTTATTTCGAGTTTGAACAAACCTTTGATTGTCTGTATACAGTAGCTGCAAAATTACAGTGAAGATTTTTTAGGTGGCCATTTTAAGTGGCTTTATTACACGTCGTGTCTTCACACTTGTCTCAGGCGTATCGATCGTTAGATTGATTTAAACATTGTTTAATTCTATACACAGCTGATTTATCGGGAGGCATTTATATTTTAACAGTGAATGTATCCAGGTTACGTCTCCCTTAGTCAAAGTTACACCAACCAAAACGTTTCTGAGATTAAATAATAAAGCTACAAAGACGTATGATCTGTGCAGAGACATTGAATTGATTTGTGTCATTGTCATTGACCATAATACTGTGGTGCATTTTGGTACTAGAACAGAATTACAAGATACTTTCCAATATAACAGCATTGCGGGCCATCGCACTATTCTATACCTGAAGTTTTATAAGCCTCAATTCTACTATTATTGATGCATTTCTTTAATATTTTTCCAAGTTGCTATTGTACAGTTTTGTATAGAGCGATTCGAATTTAATTTAAAGATGCATTTTAGTTCATTCATGCATTTGGTGATAAAAAAATAAACACTATTTTCATTATAAACTCGAGTTTTCAGTATTTGTACTTCGAAAACTTAGTTTCTGAGTTATTTTGTATTTACTAAAAAGGTTAGATGAATTATAACTAATGTAACTTGAATCTTGATTGATTCGGTTGTTTGGATGGAATCGAAAAGGTTGCCCTGCTGCTCTCGGTTGGCAGCTCGTCCAAGGTGTCCCCCGCTTTGTGCCCTAAGCTGCCTGGGATAGGCTCCATGCCCCCGCGACCCTGCGTAGGATGAGAAGTTTGGAAGATGGATGGATGGATGCATGCTTGCATGCATGCAATTGAAATTTTTTGTTTTTGTTTATACAGGCAAAGCCTTTGCTGTTTTTTAAAGTGCCATTTCATTCTCATACAGTCAAGCAGTCTTCAGTTAATTATTATTGGCTTGTGTACGTTTCAGACTTACACAAACATTTAGGAATCATAAACTACAACGACATTCAAATTTATTTGTACTAACTTGTAAATTTGATAAATGTACAATTACATATATATACAGGCTGACTGCGGATGAATAATTTGTAACCTTATGTAATAAAAAATACGAGCTAAATGGTCTTTTGATATTCTTAAGGGTTTTGTGGATTCCCTGCTTTATCTTCATTTATAATTGTAAATAAGCTTAGACTACCAAATGGTACAATCTACCTATGGTACAATCAAACAGCCACTGAAATTTGAGTAACATTCAAGCTACTAAATCATGACGCTTCAAACAGGAGTTGCCGGTCAGATGTATTAATACGCAATTAATTTTTCACTAGAAATACTGTACATCTCTAACTGAACAAGAATATCATCATTTTTAAACATTTGATGAATGTATTATTTTTAAAACTATGCATCGTTCCATCGTTCCTTTAGTTTCATTACCCACGCTACAGAGTATTATTTTGAGTAACAACGTTTATTATAATTTTTGAGGAAATATTAGGAAGACAATACTGGCATTTGTTTTCTTTGTATCTGACAATATATGTATTATATGACTGATGTTTTATTTCATCTAAACAATGTACGTGTGGACGGTTGTTGATCGCAAAATTGGAAAGACTTAAATGATAAGCGCCAGAATCACGTCTTCAGTTATTAGTCTTTCCTCTCTATTATCTAGAGCATTTCGTATGATTTTGCGATGTTAAACAAAAAATAAATGAAAACAGAAAACGGAATTGACACACACACACAGGCTATATGTTGCAGGTGAACCGTTTGTAAAATGTCGCATTTTCTAATGAACCTGTCTTGTTTTTGCGCAGATATCCTGTACATCAAATAAATGAACAACAAATTTGACGCTATTGTTTTTTTACCTTTTTATTAATAAATTTATCCAATTAAACTGCAACATTAAAGTAGTAGTCTATAATCACATTTATATTAATGTCATGTAAGCAAAAGCATACATATACGTTTATATGTAGATATATATGTGTGCGCGTGTGTCAAATATAAATCTAAATGCATATGAATTATTCAGATTGACTTCGCCTCATGCAACCGCCTCAGATGTTTTTTTACACGGGCGTTGATAACGAAAAGGCGCGGAGGACACCATCAACAGCACCATCTTTCAGGCAGAGATTGGTAAGTTCTAATTTTATTTTGAAAAAAGGGGTAACAGCTAAATGCAAAATTTTAGCTGGAAAGCCAAGCAGATAATGCTGTCCAACGGTTCGTGTGATCCAGTGCTTCCAAGTGAAATCTGTGCTGTTGTAGCTCGCCAAGGGGTCCGTTACTTTTTTCGACTGCTAGCCCTGTGATTTAACTGTACTTCAGCCGTTAACGACAACACTACTTTTTCAGGTGTAGATGCCCGTGATCTCGACTTTCCCATCCACTAACCTCAGTACGTTGCTAAGACCATGCAGTAATATCAGTCACTATACAAATGCAGCCCTTTACAGCAATGAATCTTTATAGGGCTACATTAAGAATTTGTATTCTGTGTCTATCAATTAACCACTTAAGCAAAGCAATAATGTAGAGACTGGTGAAATGTAATCATTACGTGCTCGGGCAAATAATCTGGAGTCTTGTGGATTCTCTTGCCTGCATGATAGTGTAGGGTAGAGGTATTAAATCCAAAGCTTCTATGAGTATTTATGATGTGGAATGAGCCTGTATAGTTTATAGACATATTGATTCAATTCAATCCAATTCAATTTAATTCAATTTATAGTGCCTTTAACAACACAGTGGCCCTCTGAAGTCAAAGTTCCTACTCAGGAACTAGGGGCAGATTTTATAACTTTAACTTCCACATTTGACGTCATTCCAATAATGGCTGCTCACACAGTAAGTGATACATAAAATACAACTTCTCTACTTTCGATACCTTTAGCTGTACAATAGTCCATAATGAGTTAATGAACTACTGTTCAGCTAAATTCATTAAAAATAGAGAAGTTGTAATGGATTTAACAAACTATTGTGCAGCTAAAATCCATTACAACTTCTAAAATGAGTTTACCTGTAAGGTAGTTCACTAAATGCATCATTACCGTTATCACTCATCAAACATTTCTGTTTGTGCACTCTGACTTGCTTTGTACAGTTACTTATGCATTTTGCTGTTTGGAGAACAGAAAAAGTAAGTAATCCTGGAGGCTATCGTGTTTTTTTCTAACTTTGTTTACTGAGCGCGTTTAGGTAAAAAATGACGTATTTTTGAGTTCTGGCTACCCAGTTCTGAGGTACGTTGAATACACCATAAATATAGAAGTATCTGAAAATTTCTCTTTCTTTACTTTCTTTTGCCATTCATACGTCAACAAAATGTGGCACAATAAGGATATTTGAAATGAAGAACTTGTAAAACATGCACTATGGAAAAAGTATGTTTACCTTTCTCACCAGAATCAACAACATTTCCTAAAATAAATATGCCTGCAGAACCAAGTTAGCTGAAGCTGGCCTTGTATAGTTGGGTGGTGGAAAGAATACTTTGAGGATCTCCTGAAACCCACTGACAAACCTTCCTTGGAGGAAGCAGTGTTGGAGGATTCAGAGGAGGACTCTCCTATCACTATGGCGCTGAAGGCTCTGGATGTTGTTGGGCTGTCTTGGCTGACATCCCTTTTCAGCATTGCATGGAGGTCAGGGATTGGCAGACTAGGGTGGTGGTCCACATCTTTAAAAAAGGGGACCATCACACTCCTCACCTCCTTGGGAAGGCCAATGCCAGTGTGAGTGCTTGGGCCGTAGGACCTAGGAGTAAAAGTCACATGGGGTTTTAATTAGTTAAAAGGAGTTAAACCAGGTAGATGGGGGAAGACGTTTTGAACTTGGTTTGAGTACCTGAGGGGAAGCAGGTTGTTTGTGTTGGTTAAACCGGCTGTTGTCAGATTTTGCAGCATTTTAAATGTTTGCACAGAAGACAGCATATTTTTGGAGTCTGACTGAGTAACTGTTTTATGTTGTCTTGGGTTGGGGGGTAAGGCTCTTTTTGTTTTTGAATAAACCTCAAGTGCTCTTGCTTATGTTTTAATTTCAGTTTAGACGTGGTGACCATCAGTGTGGCTGCGGTGTACCTGGTTATGTTGAACCGCTTTCACTTAAGGTAGCATGTATTTAACTTGACATGCATTAAATGGTAAAAAATGGTTCTCAGCTGGAAAAGGGTGGATTGCCTTCTGTGGGTTGGGGATAAGTTGCTCCCTTAAGTGGAGGAGTTTAAGCATCTCAGGGTCTTGTTCACAAGTGAGGGAAGAATGGAGCAGGAAATTTGTGGATGCTATATTGGTCTGTTGTGGTGAAGAGAGAGCTGAATCCAAAGGTGACACTTTCGATTTATCAGTCAATCTACGTTCCTACCCTCACCCATGGTCACGAGCTTTGGGTATTGACTAAAAAACGAGATCGCATATACAAGTGGTGGAAATGAGCTCCTTTTGCTAGGGTTTCTGGGCTCAGCCGCAGAGATAGGGTGAGGAGCTCAGACATTCAGGAAGGGCTCAAAGTAGAACCACTCCTCTTCCACATGAAAAGGAGCCAACTGAGGTAGTTCAGGCTACTGACAAAGATGCCACCTACACACCTCCCAGGAGACGTGTTTCAGGTGTGTTTGGCTATAAGGGGACCCTGAGGCAGACCCAGTTCATGCAGGAGAGATTACGTCTTTCAACTGGCCTTGGAACACCTTTGTATTCTCCCAGAGGAGCTGAAAGAGATGGCTGGGGAGAGGGAGGACCAGGCATACTGTTTAGACTGCTGCCCCTGCGATCCAGACCTGGATAAATTTTAACTCCTGTAATTTAACCTCTCCATGCAACCATTAAGTACCGGGCAACAGGACCAAATGGGGTGCCTGGTTGCATACTGTAAGATGATGCAGATTAAGTAGCAAAGGTTTTACGAGTATATTTAACTTTTCACTAGAGAAGGGATGAGCCCCAACATCTTGTCAATTGGTGCAAGGACAACAACTTGATCCTAAGCACTACCAAAACCAGGGAGATGACAGTAGACTTTAGAATATCCAGAAAGACTAATCATACGCATCGCAGTTTTTTTTGCTTTTTTCAGCTTGTATGCATCACCTCTAACATCAGATCTTGTGGGTATAGAGAATTTGCACACTGACCTATGCACCATCCTTCAGAATTTTCCAGGAAGTGACAAGCTTGTCATACTTGGTCACTTCAGTGTCAGTCTACGAGTGCTGGAAGCATGTGCTTGGGAAACGTGGAGTGAAAAGCTGTAAAGACAATAGGCGTCTGTTACTTGAACTACTTGAAGTTACAGCTTGTCATCAGCAGCACAATGAAGGTGTCTTGTATCTTATGTCTTAACTTGGGGCTAGGAATCCTACAGAGACAGAGGAGACATTGATCCAGATATTGATTCCTTTACACATTCTGGTATTTGTAACAGGGAACAGCAACATATCTGGATTTTATCCCAGTCCTAAATTAACCTTCATTCATGATAAAGTAATTCATCACACATTGCTCACGTTTCAGTGAGATTAATATAATTTGTAAAAAATAATTTGGAAAATTATTTCAAAGATGATGAATTAGACTATAATTTTACAGTAGCTCTTATGAAGGGAGCACTTTTGATATACTATAACCCACACAAAACAGTACTATTATAAACAGGTTTTATTTGTTTGTGTAATTGAAATATCTTGTAATTTAGAAAGGGATATATTAAGTGTAATGATTCAAGACAAGGTAGGATCCAAGAGCAGAATCACATGGTTTAATCATAGTCAGAACAGGCAGGATTTCCAAAAGCCAGGGGAGCATAGAAAACATAGTCATGGTCACAGGCAGTAGATCAATTCCAAAGGAGAACCTCACAAAGAGGCAACTCAACTGCAGGACTTAATAGGGGATTGAACGAGGCATGGCTGGAAGCTACTTGATAATTAACGAGGCACAGCTGGTCAGTATTCTGGGATTGATGAACAGGAGTAGGTTGGGCGAGGCAGGTGTGGGCATGACATCAGGATGTGGTATAAGAGATTTGAACTTCATTACACACAACTTTTCTTTCATACAATAAGCCACACTTATTCAACTTGACTTGCTTGCACGGTTTTAATTTACAGATGCATCCAATGTTACTGGTACCCCTCAACTTTAAAAAACAATTATCCATGCAATTAGTTGAAACTGACAAAAGTAATTCACAACCATCATTCTTCATTACATATATGTGCAGATACTTTTTCAAGTCAAGTTTTTTATTGCCACGTGTTCCGGAGAGCACAGTGAAAATCTTATGCCAGAGTTGCCGGGATCGAGGGAATAAGGTATGGTGGGCAAAAACATAGTATGGATTTACAATAAATACAAGGGATAAAGTGCAACACAGACAGCAGGGTAATGGTGGGTTACAGTGTATAGACGTAAGGTAGTGCCTAAGACAGGACAGAGCAAAATTACAAAGACAATAATAGAAAAGTATGTTTAACCAGTGAAAATAAAGATCAGTGGTGAGCAATTGTGCAAGTAATGCAACAGCTGATTACCAGAGAAAGTTCTGTGCAATTGAGAGGCAGAGGGCATAGGTCATCGACTGTTCAGTAGCCTGATGGCCTATGGAAAGAAAATGTCCTTGAAGTGGCTGGTGAAGATGCACCGGTAACACTTCCCAGAGGGTAGGAGAGTGAAGAGGCAATGAGCTGGGTGGCCGACATTGCTGACGATCGCCTTGGTCCTTTTCTGGCAGCGGGAGAGGCAGATGGACTTGAGGTGTGGAAGGTCTGTGCCGATAATCTTTGAGGCTGTTTGGACAGTCCTTTGCAGCAGCATGAGGTCTTGGGAGGTTTGGATCCCCATCGACACCGTAACGCATCCTGTCAGGATGCTCTCAATGTTGCAGTGGTAGAAGTTTACCAAGGTCTTTGTTCCCAGTTCAAAGCTCTTCAGCCTCCTCAGAAAGAACAATCTCCGCTGAGCTTTCTTGAGTATGCAGCTGATGTTGAGAGACCAGGAGAGGGATTTATGAGTTACATCATAAAGAATTGTGACTTTTCTATAAAATTTTCAGCCATGTCTGTATGCTGAAAGATGTGCACATGGTCAAATGCCTGTTTTATCATTGTGCTGTATGTAAAATGACAAGATTCTAAGTGAACAGAAAATTCAAAGCATGAGTCTATAGTTCATGAAAAACAGGTGCATAAACCTTACTGCAGCTCTTGCTCTAGTCTTGATTAAAGTGTTCCATGTGCTGGCTATGCATAGACCTTTCAATAAACAATTTGTTGCTTGAACACTGGACAAATAACAGCACCCCATTGCTCCATGTACAACTAGTTTCCATGTAATGTTTCAAAAAACACAGAGCAAGAGTCAAGAAACTTGTAGAAGAAGCAAGGGGTCAAACACAGTGATCAGAAATAAACTGGAAACAAGTGCTCAGTATGGTAATAGTGCATTATACCTTTCAACGAGGTAACTGCAAAGCCGAACATACAGGTGTGTTAGAATTTCAGGGAAGTGGAGTGGGAGCAGGCTAAGTGTGGCTTGCACTCAGTCTGTAATGTTGTGAAGACTGTAATACTGAGCACTGCAACCTTCCTGTTTAGTTCATTTTTTTTTATAGATCCTTAACTTCATGCAGTCAGTAAACGTCACAGTAAGTGGCACATAAGTGACAGACTCTTATTCCTGCAGGCAACGTTTTGTACTTTTTCTGCATTCTGGGCAATACTACTGTACATTCATTAGTGTTACAAAACCATGTTCTTCTCAGCCTTAGTATGAAGTTTGTTTTTTTTTTTTTTTTTTTTTTTTTTTTTTTTTTTGTTGTGTTGAAAGTGAATAAAAATAGAAATGGGGTTGGGAAATGCGTGAGGATGCGTTTGAGTAGCAAGCCAAGCCGT
>JAACJT020000032.1:1226857-1240952 GCA_009936485.2 Gymnarchus niloticus | reverse complement strand
TATATATAAATAAAAAATAACCCTGGATCAAATGTTTTATGCAGATAAAACTATTCAATTTGGAATAGTTTATTATTCAGATATTACATGCATCACACAGTATGTTTGATTAACTTATTAACTTTTGACTAGAGACAGCAGACACGTAGAGCCTACAATGCAGATTATGCCATTATCGAGTAAAAGGGTATACCATCTGTTATGCAGCCCAGTTTTGTCGTGGACTACCTGTACAATGAAACAGATTCTGACCTGTGGAGGACGACTGCCCTCTTCTAGAGAAGCTGGAGCCACAAAGCTGAAACCTTTGAAGAGTTGGTGCGCAGTGGCACTAGGCGGAATGCCTGGAGAATCTGTGTGTGTATCAGCAAAAAGCAATGCAAACACAAAAACAGCAAGTAGCAAAATCAGACAATCAATAAAGCCAACTCACTACTCTAGTAAAAGTCACTACTTTAATTTATCCTTTATGGAATAAACTATGAGGAGAACTACCAAAGAGAATTTCTTAGTAAGTCCAATTAAAACAACTTTAAAATGTGTTTATCTGAAACAACAACAACAACAACAGGTATGTCAAAGTGTTGCTGTGGCAAATAAAGCACATTAAACAGGCTAACACTAACCTTTTGGAGTTTTCGCAGTAAATTCTGGATCGAAGCAGAAAGTATCGTCTGGTTTTCCTGCTGCTGGTTGGAATGGAGGCTGTAGCTCCCTCCAGTACAGTTTCTGCAAGGTAACATGGGGACTAGCACAAGTTCATCTAAATGCAAACTTTGACCTTCCCCCACATTAACAACACACCACAGAATATTCTAGTATCCTTCTACAATACAGAATCATCCCATACAATTCAATTATCAAAACTAAAACTTAACTGAACAGATGTTGTTGTGTGGATGACCTGCAATAGACTTGCATGTATCTTGCCAAATGCTTCCATTATTAACATATCAACCATAAGAGTACAACTGTGTCCTAAATTCATTATTTAACTGAAGCCTGACAAAAGTAGCAGGATTATAAAAGTAGCATAAAAGGATATATATAGTAAGTATACATTATAGCAGAATGTTATTTTTAAATGTTATTTAAAATTTACATTTACTAATTAAACTTAATTCATTTTACTTTACAAAGAATCACAAAAACACAAACTCAAGTGGCATACCCACACCAACATGAAAATGACCAAGCTGATGTAAACATTTCAAAAAGTACCGTATACATCACAACTCCATACATGTTGGTGAATGTTTAAAATATAGATTTTAACGATATACAGGTTTCAACATCAACACAATTTCTTTTTTTATGTTTGCAAACTTCCTCTGATACTACATCTCTTCGAGATAGTAAGATTATTCCAGGACCCGCGTATGCCAACTAATTAATGCTCAAACTTGCTTTCCTAGCATTTGTCCCGGATTGGCAAAGGGCCCGCTTGTTAATGCTCAAACCGAGTGAAATAAAATCAGCAACGTTTATGATCACTCACTTAAACAGGAAGCACAGCAGACTAGTGCTTTTCTCCTTTGCTGTGTGTGGAAGATAGGGTATCGTTAAATGAGGCAATGGGGACAATCTGATTAACCTTGTTTACTGAAATGCTGCTGGCTAGTAAGTATGCTTCAGTGAAGCAAAGCCCTGGAACATCCCTGAAGTCCTGGCAAGCTACACTTGTTCACCTATAGAGAAAGGGCAATTAAGGGCTACTACAACTTTGGGGCACGCACATTTTAACCCTCTTAGAAAAATTCAAAACAGGACAGTCTCCTCATTCTTGCCAATTTGTAGTGATAACTGGCTGAAACAGCAGAAAGAGAAGTGGGAAGTTCAAGTGTACACACTTTTACCCATTTCTTCTAACTTAGTTCTTACATTCCAGTCAATGGTTGAGAAGAAGGGATGTCTTTTGATCTCCTCCACTCCATCTGAGCCTGCTCCTGTGAGAAGGAGGAATAATGTCATGCATATAGAGACTCTCAAGAGGATGGATGTTTCC
The DNA here is from genome assembly GCA_009936485.2 of Gymnarchus niloticus. NCBI lineage: Eukaryota > Metazoa > Chordata > Actinopteri > Osteoglossiformes > Gymnarchidae > Gymnarchus > Gymnarchus niloticus. Next base: position 1,238,947 of record JAACJT020000032.1, on the reverse strand, counting down.
AAATTTAAACTGCACAACTAAAGAACAGATGAAAAAAGCTAATAACAAGCCAAAAACTAAGTGAGAATGTACATATTCTTAACATTCTCTTTTCTCTGTTCAAAAGCTGGCATATTTTGAAAAGAATCTGAATACCAATATTCCTGAGTTCAAACTGTAAATATATTCCTTTTCATTTAGGGATATCAAAGTATGTATTTATAAAGATGACTTCACCAACTATTAAGGATTGGCTGCAGATCCCTATTAAATAAATAAAAGCCCCCCATGCAGACCTAAAGAAAATAACTGGTGTAACTTAAGTAGAACTTAATGGTTATCAGCGGGATTTATTAAAAAGGCTGCAGTATAAGAAGTTATAGTAAGATAATGTTACGCGAAAGAGCAAGAAACCATGGCAACTTACCTAAACGATTAGCTGGGTTTCTTTTAAACAACATTCTCAAAAGACTCTGAGCTTCCAGGCTTAGAAACTGTGGCATACCCAGTTTAGCTCTAAGGACCAAAGTAACAGGGGTCTGTTAGATGGGTAATCCTTTACGTAACAAAGACAAACCCTAAAAAAACTGAAAGGACCACTACACTTACTTGAGAATCATGTTCATGGTTTCATTCCTGTCTTTGCCTTGAAACGGCAAAGTACCAGTCAGCATTTCAAACTATTAGGAAAAAGGACAGAATTTTGTCAATATATAACATCGAGAATAATAAAATGACTTGAACTACTTGAATGGCATGACATCCATTGATAATGTTGTACAATAAATTATCATCTTGATGTGAAGTGATTTAGCATCCATTTGTTGCTGCATTCTAAATAAAAAATATGCTTCATACAACCTGATTACATAAATACAATATTGCTATGCTGAGAAACCTCAGAGGAAACAGAGGACAATGAAGAAGAAAAAAATACTAGTGAATTTTTTTTATATACAAACTGATATTCAGAAATAAATGCTCAGAAAAGCTCAGAGACAACTTAAAGGACTCACCATCAGTACTCCCAGGGACCACCAATCAGCACTCTGGGTGTGCCCCCTTCGATTCACCACCTCAGGGGCCATGTACTCCACAGTGCCACAGAAAGAATATGCTTTTCTATCCTGATCAACTGACTCTTTACTGAGCCCAAAGTCTGCAACAGGATCAAAAAAATATTAGTCCTGCAGCACATTCAGAGTGGCTAACCAGCAAAACTGTTCATTAAAAATGTTAAAACCCAGCTACCAAGAGAAAATATACCAATTGTTTTTCATGAACAAAAATCTATTCTGTCAATGTGATTATTTCTTTTGCATTAAATAATGGTATAAATCAACTATATATATCAATAGTTAAAATTATGTCTTGTTAGGACAAACTCATATTACCTAGGTCATATGGTACTAAATCATTACATCTATAATACAAAATGTTTTAGTTAAGGATTAATTATACATGCATGCACTTGAGACAGCAAAATTCAAGAAAACAAAAAGTATAAAAGATATATATAAACCATGTGTACCTGTCAACTTGATATGTCCAGCTTCATCAAGCAAAATGCTGAAAATTAAAATCAAATTCTCCAGTACAGATACACAAATACATTCCAAGAACAAACTCATCTTTAAATACATCACAATTTGCCCTGCATTCTTTCCTGTGAAATCTGGTCCGACTAGACTCACACAGTGCAAGCTGAAAGCTGAAAATATATACTAAAAACATATTCTGTTTCATCTCAAATCCATTGTGATTTTGTACAGAGCCAAAAAAATAAAATGTGTGTCACTGTACATATACTTATGGCCTGCACTAGAAGTAGACTGATCAGAACTGCATTAAAATAAATCTAGGTATCAAACTGTTCACAGCAGAAATCATATGCATAGTTGTACTGAATCGGCACTTAATAGTATTGCACAAAAGTTACAGGTATTTCACAATCCTCTGAGTGGAAAAAGCATTCTTACACTTGTTTTGTGGAGTGTAATGAGACAAGGTATTTTAGGTAAGGGTTAATAAGTAATGAGATACTTTACTTTTCAGGCTTCAGGTCTCTGTAAACAATGCCTAGGTTGTGAAGATGGTCCAATGCAAGGGCCAGCTCTGCAAGGTAGAATTTCACATCCTCCTCTGTAAACATAACCTAATAAGAACTGGACAGATTTACCCTCTGATCTCTGTTCACACACAAACAAGACAAAGAATTCACAATTCAATGGATTCTAAAAATGTGGTTAACAGAGTTGGTCTAAAGTAGTAAGAGAAACATCCAAAACACAAAATACATAGTCCTGCATTGACAACATAATTAAGAGACATCTGATGAGGTTTATAATAAGTTCATGTAGTTACTAACAAAGCAAGTGAAGACAGATGAACAATGTTTAATGCATAATTATTTAAAGATTTACTGAATACATATTAGGCTGCCTACTCTTTAGCCTATTAAACATGCTAAGATATTTTGGTTGAAGACCAAGACCAAAGACTATTCTGTTTCCTCTGAAGTGTACACAATTTGAGCAGAATTTAAGAATGTGTAGACTATATAAAATGTAGTTTCCCTCTTCCATTTTTTAAGGTACATTTCAAAGGCACTGAATAGTTAAATGGTTGAATAAGTTTGTTTTTAACTTTAAAATATGAAACACAGAAACATTTCCCTTCTCAACGCCTCAAGCTACACTTACCCCTGGCAAAAAAATATGGAATCACTACTCTTGGAGATATTCATTTGGCTGTTTTACTTTGTAGGGAAAAATTATGGAATCGTGAACCAAAGAAATTACAATTAGTACTTTGTTGCACCTCCTCTGGCTTTTATGACAGGTTGGATTATTTGAGACATGGACTTCACTAATGAAAAACAATATTCTTCATCAGTCAGGTTCCAGCTTTCTCATATAGCAGTTGACAGATCAGCTTTGAGGGGAGGAACATTGTCATGGACAATTTTTTTTCCATTTCCACCATAAATTTTCAATCGGATTGAGATCCGGACTGTTTACTGGCCATGTCATTGAGTTGATATGCCTTTGCTAAAGAGAAGTTTTAATGCTCTTTGCTCTGTGGCAAGATGCAATATCGTGCTGAAAAATGACTTCATCAACACCAAACCTACCGTACTTTGATGGATGGAATGAGAAAAATGTCCAAAATTTCAATGCACACCTGTGCATTTACTGTAGAGGTAATGATTGTCACCTTCCCTGGTCCTTTAACTGACATGCAACGCCATATCATCAATGACTGCGGAAATTTGCTTGTTTTCTTCAGGCAGTTATCTTTATATGTTTCATTGGAACGGCACCAAACAAAAGTTCCAGCATCATCTCCTTGGCCAATACAGATTGGTGATTCATCACTGAATATCACTTTCATCCAATCATCCACAGTCCATGACTGCTTCTCTTTAGCCCACTGTAACCTTGTTTTATTCTGTTTAGGTGTTAATGATGGTTTACATTTGGCTTTTCTGTATGTAAATCCCATTTCCTTCAGCCGATTTCTTACAGTTCGGTCGTAAACATTGATTCCTGTTTTTGCCCATTTGTTTTTCATTTCTTTTGTTGTGCATTTTCTATTTTCAACGCATACTACTTTGAGTTTTCTGTCCTAACGCTTTGGCGTCTTCCTTGGTCTACCTGTATGTTTCCCTTTTACAACCTTCCCATTTTGTTTGTACATGCTCCAAATTTTAAACACAGCTGAGTACGAACAGCCAACATCTTTTGTCACACTCTGTGGTGAAACACCTTCTTGAAGGAGTTTTATAATCCTTTCCATTGTTTCAACTGACAGCTGTCTTGTTGGGGCCATGTTTCCTGTCAATCAGCCAGGTGCAACAGCTCGTTAAGGTCTGCAAGCACTCTCTTTTAACTGTAGACTAATTTGCATATTTAGACTTGTGCAGGTATTTGTTTTAGAAATGCAAATTACAAGTTGATTCCATAAGTTTTTCCTCATCATTGAGTGCTTCCATAATTTTTTTCCTCTACTTGATCTGAAAAAAAAATGTGCCATTAATTACAACAATTTGATTTAATTTTTTGAGGTATATTTTACAAAACTAGAATGTTCACCTGTTAAATAAAATAGTTTTGTATCATGTCTGTGATTTTTTTGTTACAAAGCAAAACAGCTGAATGAACATCCTCCAGGAGTAGTGATTCCATATTTTTTTGCCAGGGGTAAACCTGTACAAATCCATGTTTTTGTACGGCTGTAAATATATACAGGAGAAATGTCACAACTTAAAATACCTAAAAATTAACTGAACCTATACATACTGCAAGTTATAATGGTGGATCATTCTGCACCTTGAGAATTGTGAATTAGGTCTACTTCTCAATAATAAATCAATATACAATTACTAGGTTGAAAAAAAGAATCAGCTGTACTTATTGCATTCATTCGAAAATAAACATGAACCACCGCATTTTTTTCCAATAATAGATGCTCAATAAACCAAACAGGCAAGAAAAAAATTGGTGCTCCTTAAAACTGAAGAATTCAAACATTTAATCCTCTAATTACAGTAATAGTCGAGGTAGAATAATAAACATGAGTTCTCTAACCTATGTATTGTATGACACCATATCCACTATCTAAACAACCTTTTGGTGATTATTAAACCCTTTTAATTTTGTAGTATTTATACTACGACTGAAAATACATATTTGGACAAACAGAAATAAGACAAAATAAAAAGAGAAAGAAGAGCTTACCTCTTTGGATAAGCGAGTAAATACATCTCCACCCCTGAGGAAATCCAAAATCAAATATAGCTTTCCTTCGGTCTGAAAGGCTGCAAGATGAATATTGAAGCTGCTTGGTAAGATCCAGGAAGGTGACAGAGCTTGTTATTTATTCTATGCTCTTTCACATAATGTGACAGTAACACAGCTGTGCCCTTGAAGATTACTGATTGAGCATCTCTAAGTAGACATGTTCTAAAGCACATGGTCAACAGCAGTGCTTGACTAACCATGTAAATACAAAATGAAATACTGAAGATCTAAAGAATATTGACAAAAATATTAAGGCCATGGATATAAATTAAAAACTTCAAAGCTGGTATAAAACATGTACCTTTAAGAAACTAAGGTGAAGGAAGTAAATAACTTACCATAGTGCAATTTTACTATAAAGGGGTGATTCACTTCTACCAGAATATCTCGTTCCATCTTTGTGCGAACACGGTCACGAACTGTTGAGACAAAATGTGAGTGTAATGCACAAAATAATCTACATATTGTACAATTAGGTCTGGAAAGTTGCATTTTTTAACAAGAACATTAATAAGACAAGCATTTCCAAAAAAAAAAAAAAAAAAAAAAAAAAAAAAAACACACCACAAAAAAAAAAAAAAAATGGTAAAAAAAAGAAAAGAAAAAAAAAAGAGAGGGGCGGAAGAGAAAGATAAATGGGGGGGGAAGAAAAAGAAAGAGGAAAAAAAAAAAAAAAAAAAAAAAAAAAAAAAAAAAAAAAAAAAAAAAAAAGCTACTGCACAAGAAAATTAACAACACAAAAATAACAAACGTGTACTTGAAGACCATTAGCAATGTAAAACAAATAATGCTGCCTACACATCCAAGAGGTAACAGAAAAACACAACATTAAAACACCTTTCTGATTTCATTGCTAGTTTTAAAGGTGAACTACTATTAAGGTACAAATTAAAAAAAACACCCTACCAGGAAACAAACTGCAAATCCTGAAAACAGAATCTAAATGTAATGAGGGTGTTATTCATTCAGTATTCCATGCCATTATGCAGACAAATATAAGTGCACATACACTAATACAAAGAAATTCTAAGGTCACAAACATGTTTATACGTTTCTAGTCAAATTTTACCTTTTAACGACGCCTTCTTCAATACTTTCATTGCATAGAGTTGTCCGGCATCTGGACCGATAATCTTTCGGACAAGAAACACCTAAAACAAAGGAACATGTATGATTCAGCTCAGTGATTACTTTTAATTATTACGTGGATAGTTCCGGTTCTAAAATGTGATTGGATGAAACATGTTCTTAGCCGTGTTAAAATACTTAATAACCCCACACCTATGCAGCACACAAACTGAATTTTATATTAAAGCACCAGTAACTTAATGGCTACAATTTAATGTTATGTTAAATACAAAAATTGTTACTTTTGACTGCTAGGCAGAATAATGACCAATGCATGGTTGGATCACGTGGATAAAATTGAGGAAAACGGAAAACAAAAAAAAAAAAACACAGAGAAGACACGCTAAAATGAACGAGTGATAGATGATTATATAAACTTATAAAGCAAAGCCGTAATTGTCAAACAAATTCCGTGGACTATTTGGTCTTCTTGGATATAGTGTTTTGAAAAGATTATCAGTGTAGATTTAAAAAAGGTTACCAAAACTGAACTAAATGAGACATTTCACCAGTTCTATGATACAGTAAAATGTGGAAAAAGCAAACCATATGACTTTTGCAGCTGTGTAGATTTATTATTGTTATGCTGGGCTCCAGATCTTTTTTTGGAAGAAATGGATGCCGTGTGCTCCAGACCAAAGATGAAAAGGACCATCCAGATTGTTATTAGCAACAAGTCCAAAAGGCAGGGTCAGTCAAGGTACAGGGTTGTGTTAGTGCCCTTGGCAAGGGTAATTTATACTTCTGTGATGGCACCATTAATGCAGAAAAGTACATTGAGAATTTAGAGCAACATATGCTGCCTTAAAGACATCTTTTCCAGGGACGTCCATGCATTTTTCAACAAGACAATGCAAAACCACATTCTACACACATTACAAAGGCATGGCCGTTGAAGAAGAGGTTACGGGTACTGGACTGGCCTGCCTGCAGTCATGACCTGTCCCGAATAGAGAATGTGGGGAGAATTTTGAAACAAAATATGTGACAACTACCCCATACTGCTGCACACCTTATGACGTGTTTGCAGGAAGAATGGGACAAAATCCATCTTAAATTGCTGCTTTGCTCACGCACTTTTGTCTCACATCCCCCCTCTGCCCCCATCCCCTTTCTGAGGTCTGATTACAAGAGTTTTCAGTTTCAAGAGGTCCCTCTCTTCGTCTGCTGCTCTACTGTGCCCTCACTCTCTGGCACCTGTCCACCCTGACCCGCTTGCCGTCATCTAAGCCACCAAACCTACTCTTCAGCCTGATCACCTGACTACCTCTTCTGATACACTGCTTTCCATCTGACTGTTCTACCTCATTGCCGTTCATATTATATTAATGAACATGTCCTGCCCAGTGCCAACCAGAGCATGATGGACCTCCTCCTTGACTCTGGTTCGTCCAAAGGGTGTTTTTCCTTACCACTGTTGCTTTTGGCTTACTCTCTGGAGACCTTGGGCCCGGGACAATGAAAAGTGCTTTGTGAAAATGCTCCTTATTAAAGGCGCTACATAAATAAAATTGAATTGAATAATAGTGGTCTATTATTTAATAAAAAAGCACACCTTTGCCAAATTACAACTATAGTTTCATAGTTACCAGCGGCATCTTAAAACACAAAATAGTTGCATTAAAGTTTTATTACAGTAATTAATTAACTTCTTGGCAAAAACTAGCATGCAATATGCTTTGGTATGTCTTTCAATAAACCCCCTCATCATTAGGGAAGTATATACCACTACAAAGAGAAGGACACCCACCTTTCCAAAGGAGCCTTGGCCCAGCACTTTGAGCAGCTCAAAATGAGAAGGGTCTGCTTTTGCACAGCCCTCCTTCACATGATGGGTGATGGGGATCTCCATGTAAGCACCATCATCCTGTGGAGACATGGACACCACATAAAATTAACCTCCTCATGTTTAGTATAACTTCTACATAAATTTTCTTACTGAAGAGTAATCAGGCCCTATATGTCTTAAAAACGAGTGTATCATAATGCATCTGCAAACTTACTAAGCAATTTAAATGCTACTCCAAGTTGTCAGCATTTATTGAAATATAAATCAGTTCCATCCTGAAATCATTTCACCACTTTAAGTGTGCAATACAATATAGAACATAAGCCAGTAAGTACAGTAAAAAGAATTATAATTCGTTTCGGGTTGAATTCTTCTGTCAGGCGCTTAAGTCTGTTTTCCGTGTAACTTTTTATGAGCTTCACCGCCATGCATATTCTCCTGTCAGCTGAAGTACCCTGCTCCAAGGCAGGCTTACAAGAGAGGCAGTGCAAACTCAAAAATTACATTAAGGGGGAATGTCCACAATGATTTCAGCAGAAAGTAAAATGTGGAACATCTTTCCATTGATAATGGAAATCGAATCCAAAATCCACCAACAGTAACAGCAGTGTGGTGTTGCTATAAGGATACAACAAGCACAAGTTTTAAACTCTATTTAGACACAATGGAAATGTGTGAATAAATGGCCACATAAATAATAAAACTAATCCAGTTAACGTGCCAATAGAACAGAAAAACACGTAGCATATATTTAAAAAAAAAAATGAATTGCAATCTAAAAACTGTTGAAATGTATTACCAAAAAAAGTTACACTGAACCCCACTAAGGTTCATCAGCGGTGGCGTGAATCTGACGCAAAACAAAACAACAAAGACAAAATAATTGAAATGGGGAAAGTTCATCAGAATTGCACAGCATTTCTAATGGTATTCCAGTGGTCCGGGGCAAAAAAGTACAAGGCTCGCAAAATCGGTAGCCCGACGTCCCGGGGCTAGTATTAACTTTTCCCATCAGGCTACCAAAATGTAACACTCCTTTGCCCAGCGGGCTACCTGAAATTATACTCCAAGTGAAATCAAATTCCTTCCTTTATTCGTTTTGTCAGCTCTCATGACTTGCTATTTGAAGGGGGAAAAAAAAGATCACGGAACAAACAGGTATTTAATCATGATGATTTGTCCACAGAAACACCTGTATGCCTGTGCGTGTGTGTAATACGTTTACTTCTCCTCTCTTTCATATGATGTTTGGCAAACACAATTGGTATCGCGTTATAACGTGATAATGTGGTTTCACGTTCTAACATGATAATTTATATTGTTATAACATGAAACGTTTATAGATTGCAATACCCTAAGAGTGATGTCTGAGGTACTTCCACACTACAGAATCCCTTAAGCAATGGTTAATGCCTTCAGTATACTGTACCAGATCTCCCAAAGTACACTGAAAGTAAATGGGTATAGGTCTATTTCAAGCACAATCGAGGTCTTGACTAGCATATTACCGGGTAACGTTCTTGTTCTCTTTCTGATCATATTAGTGGCGCCCTGATGAGGAAAATCATTGCTGAGACTGACATGAGTGTGTGAAAACTCCTGAATCAGTCACGCTGTCATCCTGAAGTTTGTCTAAATAACATTAACTTTGCTAATGACATCAGCTTGTTAGAATCCTCTGGAGAACGAGCACAGGACCAGCTGACAAGGACACCAGCAACGGAAGATTTAGGTCTCATCATCAATGTCTCCATAACAGAGTACATGACCTTAAACTGTGACCCAAACGCACCACTGCAAGTCCATGTTGAAAACATCAATCACATCATAGATTTAAATAGTTAGGTTCAGTGGTTCCATCTAGCCAGAGTGACATAAACTGAAGGAAAGACTTGGTATAGTGCACATTCTGGAAACTAGAACGAATTTGGAGAAATTCCACTTTATCAGTCAAAACAAAGCTGAGACTCTTCCATATGCATCACAGTCCTTCTGCATGGACGCGAAACATGGGTTAATTCAAAGAACTTGGAAGACAAGATCAACTCTTTCAGTACATCCTCCTACAGAGTCGTTCTTGGCATGAAATGCCATGACAGTGTGCCAGACTCAACTGTCCATACAAGAACTGAGATGAGGTGACTCATTAAATGACTCATTAACCGCCAGCTGAGATTTCTTGGCCAAATCCTGCATGACCCAGATGAGGAACTGAGAAGATATGCCTTACACAGGCCTACCACCCAAAATATGGTAAAAGGAAAGCAGGAAGACAAATAACATCATACTTGACATACATAGCAGCAACTTCTTGGAGACACAAATAGGCTATTATCAGCTAAATAGATTGCAGTGCTAACCCAAGACTGTGAGACACGGAGGCAACTGGTGGTTGCCTGCACAGCAGTGAATGATGATGATGATGGAATAATAGCCCATCCGTTCATCCAATACAATTCCTGTACATGTCATAGGGAGCCTGGAGCCTATCCCAGGAAGCAGAGGGCACATAGCAGGGAAACCTGGATAGGATGCAAGTCTGTCACAGTGCACACACATACATATAGGACACCCACGCACTATGAACAATTTCGAGATGCCAATTAGCCACCATGTGGCCTGCAACACTGATGGTGTAACAACAAATATGATTAAACATAGCAATAAAGAGAACAGTATGGACTAGACTGGTTAATCCAGAAGCTAGCAAGTTCCCTAAACAACCCTTCCTTGTCAGAAAAATTCACAGCAGTCTTCAAGAGCATTTAGAAAAGGCAACAGAAGAACCAACGACTGGAATTCCAAAAAAATGATTTCGTAAAAGAGTTTGATTTTTATGATACATTTTGCGGTAGAAAAGCTCCAGAAATTCTACCACTTTTAAAAGCCTTTTGATGACTCGCTAACATCTTCACCAGTAAGCCATGAGAAGAAATTAGTGCTGCCAAAAAGGCCAAAGATATATCCTGCTCAAACGACAATGTCACTAAAGGTGCCAAAACATGTCACTCACACAGTGTGAAAGAGATTCTCCTCCCTCCATTGAAATGTCCATGATCTGGTGTCCATTCAACTAAAAGAAAAAGAAAATGTTGAATTAAAAGCAAAGGAAAAATACACAAGGCGACTCACTGCAAATGCTAAAATTGTTACTTTATTTACCAGGAAATATTTTTCGAAACAGTACAAAATTTGTTGCATCTAGTTTAATTGATCACTGTCTAACCTGCAAAATGTTCAACATTCTAAGAGGAAAAAAGTAAAGCCAATGATTTTCATGACCGCATATGATGTTATGATTAGTTACAAGAGTCAACGCAACATTTCAAAATACCATCTATGTAGTCATATTATTGTAGATATTTTCTTTGCTTTATAATTAAGTTTCACTTCTCCAATCATCCTCCATTTGTTTGATGTGTATAGGCAACATCATTTTCATACATCAGAGAAACGTGAAATAAGTAGCCTAAATTGACTGCCAGATCAAACCTGCATTTTCACTGAGAGCTTTCCAGCTTAACAATCACATAATTCTGTCTATGTAAGATACATTGTAATGCAATTCAATGTTATTCATTCTTTAAATATAACTGAAAATAATATTAAAGACCTTACAATATTAAGTAATTAATATACATGAGGATATAGGCCTATACATTTTTCCACTCAGTAAATACTGCAAAAACATGGGATTAGCATTTAAACAATTGAATTTTGTGTTAGGCCTATATCTGTGTATCATGGCATGGTAGCTCAGTGGGTAGCACTGATGCCTCACACTGCCAGAGTTGGGAAATTGAATCCTGCCTTTGCTCTGAATGTTCCGAGATTGCATGTTCTCCCTGTGCTTCACTGGTTTTCTCCCACAGTACAAAGACTGACTGGTGTCTCTAAGTTCTTTATCATCATTGTACAAAAAATAAAAATCACAGTGTTCAGAGCCCAACATCAACCATCAATATAATGTAACATCACACACTCCCCGAACCACTGAAAAGCATTGCAAGGAATTCCAATACAGCCATCTCATCTACTGCGAAATCAGAAAATGACCTGGCTCTAAAGCAATAACATTGTAATGCAAAAGAAAAACAGATTTATTAGAAAGTTGAGGAGATTACCATTATCAGTGCCCATGGCTCTATCACAGAGGACTCTTACATTCCACACATCACAGGGAAGGGGAATCACATGTGTCTGTTTCATATACAAACAATGTACTGAGACTAGCTGCTACACTCTGAAGAAAATATGCACAGGATAATAAAAAAATCAAGCACTCCTGCAGGGCACAAAGAAATACTAAACCCACCTGAGCCACCGAACCTGCTCTGATTACTGGACTGCAACCGGCAAGACCACGCTGTCCCCCAGACGGATACAAGACTT
>JAACJT020000032.1:1204022-1226757 GCA_009936485.2 Gymnarchus niloticus | reverse complement strand
ACAGGTGAGGGTAATGAACTGTAACCGTGGGTAAGTTAAGAGAATCAATGAACAGGTGAGGGTAATGAACTGTAACCGTGGGTAAGTTAAGAGAATCAATGAACAGGTGAGGGTAATGAACTGTAACCATGGGGTGATTAGTACTGAGGAGATGAGACCCCTGGTGGCACAAAGGGGAACTCCAGGGTATGGATGTGACTATTCATGTCAGGAGATCTGTGCTTAAGCTACTTCAATGATTCCAAAACTATATTAATTATATTTCACACTAAGCTTATTTTGTGAAAAGGGGCTAAGTGACTTTGACTGACTTGAAAAGTCACAGTTCAACTTGCTTCGTGATTTGTCACGAGGCTCAGTTGTATAGAAGGGAAGACTGACGGTGTATCTGTAGACATCATGTATATGCTTTTATCCAGAGTTAATGACTGTCGTTTTTGCCTGTTCTTTCAATTCAATATTTACTTAAGTAAATACTATCCGATCCCTTCCACGGAGGCAGTTTCTGTGACTTAAACCAATTGTTTTTAGTTGTTAATTTGCACTCTTAATTGCTTGGTTACCTGGTATCTCTTTACAGTATACCAATAGATAAGCGTGCTGTTTATTTTATTGTTGTAAATAGCATGTGCTGTGTTGTATGTTATTATACTGTGCTGTGTGTTTGGTTTATTAGATGAAGATAAATGAGTGATGGTGCACCCAGCCAGGCATGTAAAGTTGTTGGGTTTTGTGCTGTTCAAGACTTGTGAGTAAAATGCTTGTTTCGTAAACTGAGTCTGAGCATCATTTTGCAACTCATGGCACAATTTTTTGCCACAGATATGCATCCTAATCTGCTCTTAACGTTCCTGTTTTTTAAAATGGAACTGCTGACATCGGGATTTTACAAATATGCTGGGTTTTTCATTTTGCAAACAACCACAATTTTACAAAAACGGATCATATACTTAGTGTTGATAAGTAATGGATAATATGTTATAAAGTTAATCCTTGATAAAGTTTATTGCCCATTGCACGTTAAATGAAGCCCATTATGAAGGCAAATGAAGCCCAGTATGAGGAAATAAAAGCAGATTGTGGTAAATGGTATTACCCCACCATCCAGCCTAGTCAAAGAATTACAACTGGCAAAGGGATCTTATTTTGTGAGCTACTCTGTAAATGCAGGATTCTGAAGATGATTCATGCAGAAGTAAACATGCTGCCAGAACAAATCACATTGCTTGTACTACATCTTAGATCACTGAGAGATCTTTAAATCTATAAAAAGATCTTTTTATAATTTTATGTAAATTACATTCAGAAGAAAATTTCCAACCGGAATGATTATTAAATAATAATAAATCTGACTTTTGGTTATTTTTTCTGATAACAAGTCACAGCCGTTTCCTTAATTTGTTCTTTTAAGTATTTCAATTTCCCTGTGTTTTGTACTTCACATTCTGATATGGCGTCTCTTTAAAATCACCCTCCCCATTACAGAGCCCCTCCTCCTAGCAGTGAGCTTGTGAAGACTTAGGTCCAGATTCACCACCATCGTTCTCCTGACCAGCAAGCCTTCGTCCCTCGGGTCCGTTAGTCATGCGCCTAACAGTCATTTTTCAAATAACAGGTTAGCCATTGAAATTTTACCTATCTCACAGACATTGTAGAGTATGTGAAGGAATGTTATGTGCTTCAATATCACGCAACTACAACAAAAATCGACTTTCTTTCATTGCTTAGTTTATGGAGCTCTGTGGTGTACCCAGGAGCTTGGGATAATCTCAGTTGCAGGTAAGTATGCTCATTATATTATTACTTGACTGGCAATATTTTTTTGAAAAGCACCTCATTGTCATCTCAAAATGACAGAACCATCCGAATCCCGGTTTAAGTTTTGCGTCTGTCTTAAGTTCAAGTTTTGTGTCTCCTTACCATATGTCATTAATGTACACATAAAAAGCTCTAAAGTCTTTAGCGTCTTCTGTTCTCCCTGATTTCACATTGTTACACTGAGGACAATCACATACCTTAACCATTTTATTATCTGTTTTGTTTATTTATACATGAAGACAATTACATTTATATGCTGCTTTTAACAAAGAGCATAGTCTCAAAGCACTGGACATAATCCCAAGCCCAAGGTCCCCAGAGAGTAAGACTAGGTGACAGTGGCGAGGAAAAACTTTGTCAGAGTGGGGAACAAACTTTGAGAGAAACCAGACTCAAGGGGGAAACCCATCCTCCTCAGCCTGGCACAAGACAGAACAAACTCATATAAATAATAGATAAGAGAAACTTTATTGATCCCGGGGGAAATTCTTGAAGAAAATGGGGGCTCATCTGTAAATGTAGATATGTTCACAGATAGAGATGTAAAATACAGCTAAAGGGCGGAACAGGACAGAACAGGAGCAGATATGACTGGTTTCTCCCAAGGTTGTCTGGTTCCTCCCGTCTGAGGGAGTTTTTCCTTACCACTGTCGCCATTGGCTTACTCTCTGGGGACTCTGGGCCCCGGACTATGTAAAGCGCTTTGTGACAGTGCTTCTTGTGTAAGGCGCTATATAAATAAAATTGAATTGAATATGACAGAAATTATTTCTTCCATTTTGGTATCAAAATAGGATATGGCATCAAAATACGGCCTTTAAATCATGTACATTAGCTGAAATAAATACAGCAACAAGATCCAGCATTTTAAGGGTGTGTTGTATGCATTCACAGGATCTCTCCAAGTCCCATCTCTGCAGTTCGATAAGCCTTTCAATGGTGCCAACATCGAGCTGTTCTCCACGGTGGTCATTGCCTGCACTCCACCATGGGGAGCACCCTACCCCCTCGACCTGAACCTGGGGAAGATCAGGCAGCCTCTCTCCGCCCTGATCTCTCACAGGCTCACTTCTCGCAACACTGTTCTGTACTCCCTCTTCGCTATTGCACAGCATGAGGGTAGCTTGGTTTGCTGGTATAATGTCAGCAGGACAGGCGAGATGTCCGGTCCCAGCTTGCCCGTGAACCTGACAATCTGTGAGTGTTTCTACCGTAAGCCCCACGTCCAAGGAGTTACCAGCCCGATCCACCTGCTTCTGCATATGTGTTCTTGTGCAAGAAATGCTCTCAACTTCAGTAGGGAAGTTTCTAGCTAGTCCGTTTTATCATTGTTACTTTCCACATTTACATTTCCCAATGCGTTATGCATAGTTTGTTCCTCTCTGTAGAATTCTTAGGCAATTTTAAAATTTGTGTAAATATTAAAAGTAATTCTGGTACCTTCTCTTTCAGGTTAGAAGTGGGCTTTTGTAGATTCTGGTCTTGCCAAAGCATAAAGATATAATTAATCATAATAAATGACAACAAAAGATTGTAATTTTTACCTGGAAAAGTGGTTTGAAGCTAGATGGTTTGCTGTATAAGTATTGAACTTCACAACAGAAGAACACATTCCTCCAAAAATGACATTTTGCTGCTCCTTCTCTAAAGCAAGTCAATTTTTGGTTGCTGTCCCTCACAGTGTAAATCTTCTTCATTTCTCACCTCCAGCTTCTGTCCCTCAGCCCAAAACAAGACTGGAGCCTGCTGTTGTTCTCCCTGGGGGAAACTACACAGTCTTCTGTGATGCTCCATTTATGGTGTACAATACCACTTTCAGACTGTACTTTAGGAACATAACAGGCACTGCGAGCGAAGAACCGCTAAGGTTGGCTGGGAGCCTGACAGTGAACAACACAGGGATCCTTTACAGTAGGCCAAATGTGCCTGAGCACGAGAGGCTGGAGTATCTCTGTGACTTGGAAGCCTACCACAACCACCGTATCTACAGGTCTCCCCTGTCCACTCTTGTGAGAGTCTTGGCAGGTGAGGTTCCCCTAAGGGCAAACAAAATTAGTGGTGGAAATTAGGACAATTTAATTGTACGTTGTTACGTGCCGTCGTATTTTCTGGGGTGTGTGTGTGTGTTTTTGTTCCAGGTCCGCCTGCCCGTCTTTCGTCTCTCCAGTCCGTCCTCCATTCGTCCGCTCCGCCTCCGCGACCCCGCCCACATCGCCCCTCTTCGTTCCGATCAGTTCGTCACTTCCGGGTTCCCGTCTTGAAAAGTCCGCTGTTGAGCCTTCCCTAGCTGAGCTGAGCTGTTCTTGAGTTGTGCTTTTGCTTACCGTGTATGACTTTGGATGGTTTGTGGTTTTTCTGATTATTGCTTCTCCCTTCTGTACTTTTGCTGGTTTCGTTTTGGCTATTTGGTTGTTGTTTATTATTTTGGCCTGGGTCACTCCTGACGATATTTATCATCGGTGTAAAAATCACATTTGTTATTGTCTGTTTGTCACTTGTAAATATATAAAGTCACCATTCTCACTACCCATTTGTGTGCTGTTCACCGTTTTCACATCCATTCTGTTACACCCCAACCCTAGACTGGGGGTATCGTAACAATGTGTATGGAAAAAAGTATTATGCTCTACATCTTACTTAGGGTGTGAGGGAGTGGCATCCTGTCCTGGGCATTCAGTGCTTCATGTTTTATCCGGCTAGGGAAAGATTTCAGGCTCACCGTGACTCTGTACTAGATAAACAGTTACGGAAGACGAATGGATGGATGGATTGATGTATAGCATAGTACCTATAGAATGTGCAAACAACATTTTTAAGCGAACATTTAGGAATGTCTTGATGATCAAAGACAGCTGCAGTACGATAGGAAGTAACTGTAATAGTGATACAGATGTATAAGACAAGTTATTGGGACTTGGCCAATACCAGTACACTAGATTTTGCCAACACTGATCCATTATGTAGACACAGTGATGATCAGTTGATCTGAGAGGAAAACATAAAGCAAAGACTAAGTAAAATGATGATAGGCTACAAAGAAGCAGTTTGGCAACAGCTCTGCTAGATCTTAACTATGGCAGCATAACAAACATGATAGTCAAAGGACAAAAAGATCTGAAGGGTATCTGAAATTGACTAAATCAAAACACTGCGTGCAACAGATAATAGGGGAGATCATAAACAATGTCAGCAAACGGACTGTGCTTGGCTTACAGTGATCATGCCTGTGGCATTTCACGATCCGTATCGCTTGATATTCACTGACTTGTGCTCCCTTTCTTGAAAGGAATGGCTCCTGCGCGTCTGCTCTCCCAGTTTGATGGGCTCATGTGCGCAGGCCGGCTGGAGATGTTCCTGCAGAACCATTGGAGCCCTGTTTGTCAGGGAGGAGCCAACATCACTGCTATGTGGGCTGCTGGTCATGTGACCTGTAGGGAGCTGGGATGTGGCACTGCATTCAGAGTGAGCGACCTTTGGCCGAATGAATTTGGGTTGCCCGTGCAACAGTCCGTGGTGGGACCCCTGCAGTGTACTGGCAGAGAGACACGGATTATCGAGTGTCTGCCTGCTCATGACCAAAGTAACTGCGTCCAAAGAAAACAGATGGAGGTCATCTGTTCAGGTTTGATGTTAACACTGTTTATTTGACATTTGTTTATACCACTCAGGGCAGTATAAAAGTATTATTCACTAAAAAAAAAAAAAAACAGGCAAAATACACAGATTATGCAACCCATTACAGACACCAGCCTACCATTGGGCTACACCCATGTTTGCCCTTAAATTTGGCCTAATTCTTTGGGACATAGATTCAGCAGGTTGTTAAGGCTTTCTACAGGGATGCTGCTCACAGCTTTGATGAGTTGGATGGATGTCTACTGGATGTTGGACCACTTCAGATACATATGGGTCAATGCTGAGCTATAAGAAGTCCAGTAGCACTGGCACACTTGGCAGCTGCTCTCATACTTTCTTCAATGGCATTTACAGCATTTCCTGTCTACTCTACCTCACATATACTCAAACCAAGTCTCGATAGTCTCAAGCCTTACAAATCCAAATTCAACCTGTCTCCTCCCTTTAACTACGTGGGGTAAAGTCGATTAAACAGTTGAAATTAATCAGGGATCATGGTTTTCCTCTAGATTTCTCTGGACACTTTGTGGACAGCCTATCTCCAAGAAACAGCTGGCAACCCACTTTACATTTATTGTATACAGTTTACTGTTACTTACAGAGACTTGAGTTACTTATCCTGCTCCTTCCAACTGTCTCGTCCTTCATTGCAGATTTTCTTCCACCTCCAAAGCTTTTAGTTAGTGGCTATAAACATACATCCTATATCTCCATCTATGATGACACGCCCCTAGAGATGACCTGCACATTAAACATGTCTTCTCTTGGTAACAATAAGGTACTAGCTACATCATTAAGTCTTTTAAAAAAAATATTGATTTTTAATGCAATATGGTAAAATCTGATTCTGTAGTGATGTCATTCAATGATTCTAACTTCTTTCTTCAGGTGCAGATTTATCTAAGGGAATTAACCACGGGAACATCAATTCAATCCATGTTCATTCAGTTTGAGGAGAAAATGTCGGTACACTTGAGGGCCCCGGTGCCTCCTGGGAAGTATGGCTGCTTTGGACGGTTCACAGGCTTCCACCAAAACGTAGATACTGTAAACAGCAACACCGTGACCATCACCATTAGCAGTGAGCACATCCATTAATTCTTTTGGTATTTCCTTTGCCTATGTTGTGCTGCAGAAGTGAGTGAGGACCTCTGGGTGGTTCCCAAAATGTTCTGGGAAAGAGAACAACTGTCTTTACCCTGTCCAGCAATATTATCACAACAACTGTGTAGGCCTACTACCTCAACCTCCAGCAAAATGGCATCACTATATCAGAGATGGGCGCTCGGGTTGACAACTCGTACAGGAGTCGCACATAAATAGATTTCGAACTTGACTTGCAACTCGTCCTTAATTTACTTCAGGCTTGACTCAGCTCCTAAATAATGATTTCTAATTAATAGGGGTCTTCAGTTGAATAGTAAAGCACTCAACTATTCTGTAGGAGAAGTGTATCTGCCAGTGGCAGATGTGTGACATCCATACGTACAGCATGCTCTGACAGCAGGATTGAAACCTTAGCCTTTGGATATCGGGGTCTCAAAACCCTTAAGTCTAACAGAAAAAAAAATGCATCATGCAAAGAATATGGGAAAGATATAAATGACACCCGGTCGTCATTTATATCTATTCCATCCAACTTTATGAAGAATTTTAAAAGGCAGTCTAGCTAGCAGAGCAATGTATGTTTTTTTAATCTTTTTGAAACGTAATATACGATGTACTGACTTGCGATGACATTGTTGAAATTGTTCTCTGGGGTAACATCTATAAATTTACCACATAGTATGAGTGTTGTAATGGCTAAGCTCATATAATCTGTTAGCTTGCACGGTTATCAAAAGATGCACTGCTGTATATTAGCCTATTAAGTGTTTAGTTTAGTGCTTAAAGCCTCCAATTTGCCCACAAAACAATTAGTAACTGCAGCTTGATTACGTTTTCATATTAATCTGCAGGTTCAATGAATACAACAGACTCAAAGTAAAACGTAAAAAAGTAAAGTAAAGTAAAAGTAAAAGTAAATCGCTAGCAGCTCAGAGGGTCACTGCACCATTGAGGCTTTTTATGCCTCAGAACAGAAATGTGCAGCAATGCTGTGTAACCAGAGTAATCCAAGGCAGAAAGCCATTACAAAATACTGTTTTGTTTTAAAAATGAAATGACATCTTTTGTAGTTTTTGTCTTTTGAACAAAGATATAGTACACCGTGATTGTGGTTCCTGTGGACACTTAATAGTTATTAAATTCAAACAAAACATTGATCTTCAATTATATTAGGTCTGAAACTTTACAGAGACTTGACTTGGACCCTATGTCAATAACTTGAGACTTGACTCAAACCTGCAGTTTGTGACTCAGGAAGAACTCTGCACTATATTGTAGTGTTAAGACTTCTTCAGCCAGTCTGAGACAGTTCTATCTACCATGCAAACAACCACACTTTTTTCCAAGCGTATAGTGACACCCTGTCTTTCTCTGAATACTGGTAAACTTCACTCGTGTGCCCCAGATGGTGCATGACTGACCTCATTTTTATCTTCTTTTGTTTTCTTTCCTTACAGAAGCTCCAAACCGTGGACTGATTGCTGGTGCTGTTTTCGCAGCTTTGATGGGAGCTGGAATTTTGTGCTTTATGTGCATCTGGAGGGTCAAAAAAGAATAGATGTGAAGTACTCTTGACTTCGAGGCCAGCAGAGACAGCACTCCCCCATCCCATCAGGGTTCCTCTCCTTGCTCAATATGTTACCTTTAATGTTTGTGTACAGAACATTTTCATATGCAAGTTCTGATCTCCCATGAACTTTCAGTATCCAACAAGTGTGCAAAAAGCAAAGGCTAAGGAGTCAAATGCACGTTTTTTGGTAATTAAACAGGATTCGCAATGCGTGTCAGACTGAAATGTGGTTTTTGTAATTTGTGATGTATGCAAAATAACTGATGAAGTTAAAATAACTTCAGGCCTCATGGGAGCACTTAAAGTACAATGCATAACTCAAACTGTTTAATATTAGCACAGAGAAGATGCTTTATTTAATTTTCTATCCACATATCTATCCTGTTCAATTATGATGTTATCACACACGCACACACACATAGTGCATTTAAAGTCCCTGAAATATTGTTCACCTACAAAATAGAACTGTATTGAACTGGCAGTTCCCTAGGTGGGTAATTAATTTTTTCATAACACTACTAACATGCTGAGAATAACAGTTTTAATGAGAAAATATATATATTTTGAGCTTTTGTCTACCTCCTTAGATAATATGCAAGAGGGGTGTGGGGGGTGGGGTTAGGGGTGCCTGAGCACCTGCCCTTTGGGTCCAAACCCCCAAAAGTGCCCTGACAATTCACATTATTCACACAGTTGTGGTAATTTCATAATGCCAAGTGCTTTCGTAATAGCTTTCTGTGAATATTTTCCTTCACCAGTAGGTGGTACTATCACACTACTGAATGAGGTTAGGTGACTGAACAGGTCTCATTAATTCGTTAAATTTGCTACATAATAAAACAAATAAGCTTTACTTCAGTCCAGACACTGATTCTGGTGTCTGCTTTTAATGGTGACCCAGGTGTCTAACAACATGAACAAATCATACACCACAAAAACATTTGCCCTCAATGTGACAGTATTAACAGATATGCACCTCATTTGCTCACAGCAGAAGTACTCCAGGCCACAGGGGGCAGTATACATTGGGAGTAATTTAAGGATATACTTGATTTTCAAGCAGACAACTACAGGGAATTTTTATTATCATGCAACCAAAGCTGGTGGAAACATTTTACAGTGACAGCACAAGACGACCTGACATAATATAAATACACAACTAAGAATAAATCAGCAGGCCATGGTACTCAATGTGGGACAAGAAAAGTTATGGTCATGGAGTAGTAGATACTATCTTTACATTTTAAACAGATATAGTGCAAATTTGTTTATGATTTGTTTGTGTTGTACACTCATGGGTCACCATAGGCTCTAGGATCGCTCTCAGTTTTTTTCATATCTTTGAAATGAGACCGGATTTTTAACATCTTTTCCTTTGAGGCCACAAACTGCCTGTTCTAGGTCTAGTTTCATGCCTGGAATTAACTAAACCTCCTTAACCATTCTCGTATCATAAATTGTACAAATTTGTGTAGAGTAAGCAAGAAGTCACACACAATATGTACTGACCTGATTTATTTACATATTTGGTGTTACAGTGTCATTTGTACTTAATAAATCTGGCCATGATAGCATTTTATATTGCAACAGTATGAAACCAACCTTAAAAAATGGTTTGGTAAACTCTGCGAGGAATCTCCTTTCCATGAGAATTGTGGAAAGAATTGAAAATCTGAATCATCTTTAAAGAACAGAAATCACCTCACAACTGCTTTTGTTGGTATGTGGTAAAATAACACAACACCCAGTATTTTCAATGTGCAGCAAAGGGAAGTAAAATATTTTGTATTTGGTATGACTGTTTCTTCAGCTACATGTTTTTAATTTCAGCAAGTTGACTATGGTATGTATGTTTCAGAGACTCAAAGTTAGAATCTGAGCATCAGGCTGTTGCTAGGCTTTGGATGAATGCAATCGAATGTGGGTGTAAGAATGAACGATTTCTAGTGGTTTAGAGCAGCACACACAAAAGACGGTCATAGAGGGTAGCATTTATATTTGTTTATGATGCTCCCCTGCTGTTTCCTTTATGGTCATTAAAAATGGGAGTCTGCTGACTCACAGGTCTAACTTTTGGTGCTGCTTGTTGTACACTTGAGCTTAGCCAATTCTCTTGCCTTATACGGTAAAGCGAGTGAAAACCCTAAATGGCTGTCAGGTTATTCTTCGAGAAACTGAAGTTGGACATGAAGGACAACAGTTTTGTCGGTTATACCACTGAAGCATCTGGAGGCAGGAATCGTGGTATGAAGAAGAGCGTTGAAAAAGCCTTTTTCTTAGTAGTGTTTGTGGCTGCTGCTGCTGCTGCTCGAGGTGATCGTCACCGAGGAGCCGGTGAAGGATGAGCTCCCTGCAACTGAGCCTCCCATGGACAGGCCGCCGCTGTAGCTGAGGCCACCAGCAGAGTTGAATCTGCTGGAGTTTGCTGTAGTCGCCAACCACAAGAGAACAGAAGAGAACACACATGGTCATGGGCTCATTCTAGGAGAGCCATCTTTGTTGTCAGGATACCTGACTGCAGTGCCTCAATGAGCTGCATGTTGTTTGTCTGGGGTATAAAATATACCATGTTGCACTACGTAACCTGGAAAACAAAATGAAATCTACGAATATGTAACAACTCACCCCTACCCCCAGAAAATTGCACATGGATTATTGTGTCTCCCCCACCAGAGGAGATCCTGTAGAGAAGTTCCAAATAATTATTCTGCAGTCACAACCACTGTATTGCATGTTTAAACATTATATTTTGAATCTGTGAAGGAAACAAATGGTGCTTAACGTCTGTGTACAAATCATCTAGAATCTTCAAAACATGGTAACTCCTTCCAGTGCTGGACATGTGAGTAAAAGGGACCCACAGCTATTCTGTCAGGTCTCCTGATTATAAATACATTAGCTTACCTGGTCTCCTCTCCTTCTAGCAGCTTCCTGTAGGTGGCGATCTCGATGTCTAGAGACAGCTTGGTATTCATGAGCTCCTGGTACTCACGAACTTGGTGAGCCATGTCCTGTTTGGCCTTCTTCAGGGCCGCGTTCAGTTCTTCAATGTGCAGGGTGGCATCTTTGACTGCTTTGACTCCGTCTGCCCCCGCATTATTGATCTGGGTTTGCAGTGCGCTGTGCTAAGTATTGAGATGACACCAAAGCTTGGTGAATGTGCTACATGTTCTTTCCATGCTTAATGTGAATTTTCTGTAAATGACAAATTTCTCAATATATTATATACTGCTTGGGAAATTTTGGTAAATATTAGCAGTTTAGGATGCCACAGATAATCAGAATGGAATGCCACCTCACCTGTGACTTGACAGCCTCAATTTCACTTTGCAGACGGCTAATCGTACGGTTCACCTCAGAGATTTCAGTTTTGGCACTATGCAGGTTATTACCATAATGATCAGTTGAGGTCTGCAGCTTTATAATCTAGAAATATATGGGTGGATGGGGGTGAAGATGAATACCAATGAATAAATAAGTCCTTTATTGCAGTTTTAGTGAACTTAACTGATAAAAAATAAAGGATTGCTGTGTTTAGTCATACCCACCTGCTCCTTGTACCATGACTCAGCTTCAGCTCGGTTGCGGTTGGCGAGCTCCGCATACTGGGCATGCATTTCAGCCACAATCGCATCCATGTCCAAATGACGGCAGTTGTCCATCTCCAGAATCACAGAGGTGTCCTTGATCTGGCCTTGTAGCTCTCGCAGCTCCTGATGGCGTGAACAAAAAAGGTTTATGGTTCAAAACATATATATGTATCATAATTATTATTATTAATATTGGTAGCAATCCAACAGAAATTTCTCTAAATACACTATATGGACAAAAGTATTGGGGCACCAATTAATGGGGGGTTCACATACTTTTGGACTTGTCGTATTAAGCCATACTCATTGCTGAGACAGGTGTATAATTAAACACACAGCCATGCAATGTCCAGCAACAAACACTGGTAGCAGAATGGGTCATACTGAAGAGTTCAGTGACTGTCAGTGTGGCATCATCATAGGATGCCACCTTCCCAACAAGTCAGTATCAAATTTCTGCCTTGGCTAAATGCAAGTGAAATGATCGTGATGTGGAAACTTCTATAAACAACAAAAGTTCAGTTCTGATGTTATAGGCCCGGTGACCCAACATCAATACCCAAACTAACTGATGCTGTTACGGCTGAATGGCAGAAAATCCCACCAACGATATTCACACATCTAGAGTAAAGCCTTTCCCAAAGAGTGGAGACAAAGGAGGCCCAACTTCTTATTTATAGCCTTGGTTTTGGAATGAGATATTGCACAGGTATCCCAATAATTTTGTCAATATAAAGTATGTGCACCACAATCTATGAGTAATCTGGTAGATTGTGGATGAGTCTTACTGCTTCATAGATCATCCTGAGGAAGCTGATTTCATCCTGAAGAGCATCCAATTTGGTTTCAAGTTCTAACTTGTTCAAGTAGGCAGCATCAACATCCTGACCAAGAGAAACATTATGTTTACATGTAAGGTTGCTTTATGGTGGATATCGATGCTTTTTATATGAAAATTTCACACACTTTCTTGAGCAGGACAAATTCATTCTCTGCTGCAGCATGTTTGTTAATTTCCTCTTCATACCTGGAAAAGGGAACATGGATAATTCACTTTGAGTCACAGAAAATATCGTTATTGATATTGGAGGATACACAGCCCAGCTACACTCCAGATGGACTTTTACAACAGTTAAATCAAATCTCACTTTTTCTTGAACTCCTCCACCAGTTCCTGCATGTTTCTCACTTCACTCTCCAGCCTGATCTTCTCATTGCCCAGGCCATCAAGCTGTCTGTTCAGGTTGGCAATGAAGGCCTCATACATAGCATTAATGTTGGTGCGGGTGGTGGTCTGCCCTTGCAACAGGCTCCACTTGGTCTCCAGCATCTTGTTCTGCTGCTCTAAAAAGCGCACCTGTTAGGAGATTGAGAACGTAAGCGTACCATATGAGCTTTACTGAGACACTGATGAGGATGACAGCAATGCAGAGATAAACTGTTTTTAATTCAAGTTCTCTTTATGAGAAACAGGGAATTATATCTTAAATTGTATTACATCCTTATAAAGGGTGAAATACCACAAGGAAACACAACTCTTCAACTATATTTTGAAAATCGCATTGGATCCCATTCTTTTCAATACCTTAAAATGAGGGGCATGGTAATGACAAGAGAGTGCCTCCTATGAATATGGCAAAGCACAGTAAATCACCGTATTTCCTTCGCAAAAAAAATCCACCTTCTAGTCTCGTAATGGACACTGCAGTAATAGATAAACATAATTGTCTAATCTTACAAAAATTCACCCTTTAAATCAGTTGTGTACAAATTCCTTGTTCTTCTACCTAGTATATAAAATGTAGCTGTTATTGCACTTTAGAGCTCACTCAAGTACATAAAACTTGGTTTAAATGTGCTATGATGTCTATCTTTATAGCCCAGTGAAATACAAGTCCAGTTTTCATGCAGTCAGTTAAGTATATTTACTGGCTGCTGGGTTCCAGAATCTTCTGAGAACCACAGAAAAGAACAAACCTTATCGATGAAAGAAGCGAAGCGGTTGTTGAGGATTTTGATCTGTTCCTTCTCCTGATTGCGGATAGCCTGGATGTTGGGGTCAATCCCAACTTGAATGGGGGTGAGGAGGCTTTGGTTGACAGTCACGGCCGTAATGGGGGTGGATATGAAACCAGCACCACCACCAAAGACAGCACTGCTACCGAAGCCGCCAGTACTGATGCCGCTGTCGATTGCCCTGAATGCTCCTCTGCCGCCAACCATAGAGCGCTTGATGGTGGTGGAGCTCATATGGGTAGAACCATCAGATACAGCAGAGTGGCTGGAGAAGGCCTTCCGAACGATTCCACTAGATCTGAACCCTTCACTTGTGCTTATTTTACTGCTGTAGTTAGCTCTGATAGACATTGTGCTGCTGTTGTTCTGTGAGGGCAGCAATGAAAGAAAAAAATTTCAAGCGATGCAGCAAAGTCGAGAGATCAGAACAAGAGCCGTGTCCAGTGAGCTGGCTCACAAAGTGAAGACGAGTCATCTGCTCTGTGGCTATCGGCTCAGGGCCACCGTTTTAAATGTGCTGGTCTATACTGGGGGTGGGGCTTTACCTGAGCATGTGTGCTCTGATTCACCGGTCCCACCCAGCTTGTTTACAGGTGCAGAGTAAACCGATCAGGTCCAGTGTTCCCAGGTTTCCCTCCCAAGGTGGAGGAATGCGGTTATCTGAAATTTCCAGTTTTAAATATTAATTTTCCTCTTGCGTTATAGAAATGTGTACATGTGTACACATGGTGCATAATAATTAAAATAGCATCGTCTGACTTGAGACAGCAGAACTCTTTGTTAGCTTCTCTTACACTGCCTCAAATGGCAGGATGTGCTGGATTCTGACTTGTTTGCAGTTTAAACTTTCAAATTTTTGCACGGCAAATACCAGATGTGCTGCTCGTGCCAGCTCTGCATTTTTATTCATTTATTCACAAGCTCTTGTAAACATCCAGGATTCCCTCACAGAAGGCTGAGTGGTCTCGTGCCATAGGCAGCTAGCATTTGCTTGTCAGTGACACATTGATTTTGCGTCTGTGAATCTCTTGTGAAACTAGGAGGAAGCGTCAACAAGTCGAGGAGAAAGAGTAACTCCGAGTAGAGTGTCACAGTGTAAAATTTGTTTAGAGGAATGACCATGAATTCTGGAGAATTTCTGTAAATCTCAAACAAATACAGTGATGTCAAGCAAGTAGTTCTACAAAAATTGGTGTGCAGAGGGGAACAGAGCTTCACCAGTTGCAGTGGCACCAAAAGCGTAGTTTTATCGAAGGCCTTTTTAATTACCAGTATTTGTTAATTTTTCCTGGTAGAGGTTTTCTTTCCCTTTTAGAAAGAAAACATGATGCTGGATGAAAATTTGAAAAAAGGAGGTTTGCAAATGTGAAAACAAGGGGTGGTCCTGATCCTGTGACATTGAAGGGTCCTGGGTAGAGCCGTGCTAAAAGACACTCGCTCCTGCATCCCCCACCCTGCACTGGAAAAGCAGATTATTTAACTCTTTGTTGCACAGAGAGCATTTCTTCTGACTTTACTATTACTCTGCAAAAGCATAGCTAGATTAAATCAACAATAATCATTGCTCAGGTCGATTATCCGGAATATTCTGATTCTACGAGACAATTAATGGAGAGAATAACACAAGCATTTTACTTTGAGTAAGGATGGAACAAATCAACCTATATTGTTTGCGTGACAAATTTTATACTTTTTAAGATATTCTGATGAATTTTAGATTAATTTTATTGTGCACTTCTTTCTCTGAACTGGTTGTGTGACAAGAGAAATTTGCCAGGTTTTTTAATGTTATGGTAATTTGCCAGTTTTTTTTTTTAATGTCACACCACACTGATTAGCCATTCATTGTTATTTTTTCCTAAGAAGTATAATTAGTGTGGGTGCGGAGAACAATATTCAAAAGGCCAGTGTAACTTCTTTACTTTGAGCCTGTTACTCTGGCACGGTGACAAATGGTTCTTAGAACCTGTCAGTATCTACTTTAGGCTTCGGTTGGCCCGAATGGTTTTGCATACCTGTGGTCTCAGTGTGACACATTTTTAGGCTTTTTTTTCCCATTAATGATTGATGTGATTTATTTGAGCTTGAATGTCTCATTAATTTGTATGCTAACGTCTGATTGATTTATTCGTTCTTTTTTTGGTTAAAGATCTTGGCTATGGCAATCAAGCAAACAGGAAAGTACTCATGGTAGATCAATAAACTTGTAGCATGCAGGACCTGCAGTGAACACTCCACTTTGTAAATGATAGGAAAGTAAATAAAAAAAATGTTTCTGGCTTTTAATCATCAGGAGTCTGTGCCGTACTCTAATTGAACTTATTGCCAGACAAGAATATTCAATGTATTCAAGCCTTCTGTGGTGTAGGTACTAAAGTCACAAGCTCTTCCACATACTTGATTCTTTTCATGCCAGGTTTTTGCATATGGGCAGTGAGAGGTCCTCAGCTTTACTTAGCCAATGCTTGTCAACCCTACCCTGCTGAAGTGATTTCTCATCCTGTCACCCTACCTTACTCAATACAACTTGCAAATCTAATTCCAAAACTTACCTCTACTTAAAGTTCAATTTTCAGATTAAGACTTGCATTAGTTTTTTTCCATTGCTTAAACACCAAAATCAAAAGTATTCCACAGTTAGCGAAACCTTACACTCACAGAGCAAAACATCAGCCCAGATTTGCACAACTATAAGCACATTGTCAGCCTGACACTTTATGCAAAACACTACATACAGTGATTTGCAAAACACTAAACACACCAGACATAGAAATACATCATGATGTCACTTCCTTGCCATTTCAAAGCACTGGCTTTCAAATGACAACACCTATAAACCAATTGGATAAACACAACCACCAGGTGTGCAGACACATAGGGGCTTAACTGTAGACACACCAATCAGGTTTAAGCTCTATAAAGGCAACAGTTGAGTTAACCTGTCTTCAAACAAAAATGGAAGGCTTCAGAGGAAGAGGAGGAGGAAGAAGAAGAAGAGTGAGGATGAGAGTCTGTGGAGGAGGAGGAGAAGGAGGTGGAGGAAGAGGCCGAGGAAGACCCGGAAGGGGGGGGGGGGGGGGGGGGGGCAGAAAGAAAAAGAGGACAAATCAAAATTAAAGTACATTTTTTCCCTATTTTATACACACAAAAAATAGAACTATGCACACAATTCTGACAACGTGAAGCTCATATATCAACAACATGACTCCAAACTGCTAAACTCTAAGCACAATTCCATTGGTCTCACGCAAATATTATTTTAAATCACAGTTTTACAAATCTCTGAACACAAATTGCATCATTTAGCACACTTTGTTCACCTAGAAACACTGGCCTTCAAAATTCAACACCCTGATTACCAATTAGTCTCACTCATGTTGCACCTGTGCAAACTCAGTTGGAAGAACAATTACCTAGCACAGACTGGCATGTTACTAAACAATGTGGGTGTGACCACACTTTGGTAGAATTCCACTGAAAGCAACAACAATGCATGCAAGCATGTTTTCTAGCCACCTACAATGGTTTACTCAAAACAGCATTGGAATGCCTTTGTAAATTAGTGGGTTAGCTGGGTGTGTGCTGTTTCTGAGTGTTGTGTGTAGCTGAATTGGTTAAAAAGCTGTGCATTTTGCTGGAAGTTCAGGAGTTCAAATTCTATGGCACACAGAGTAATCATACCACCTTTGGACTCTTGAGCAAAGCCCTTAACCTCAACCGACTCAGAGGGCTGTCTAATCACAAAGGTTCCACATTCGTCGCTTTGGAACAAAGCACCTTCTATGTAAATAAATAACCAAAGAAGCCTCTTTATGCTATAGTGACTTTTTATATCAAGGTAAGCTGCCCTGGCAATTATCTGTTGCAGGATCACAGTAACCCTGGAACCTGATCCAGGAAGTAGAGGCAGGAGGAAGGGGACACCCTGTGTGGTCGTCTTGCAGACTATCACAGCATGCACAGATCCTATACTGTTACTTAACAAAAAAAGAAAAATTATGAAAATTAAAATCTGGTTAAAGAAAGAAATACCAGAGCTCACTTTTTGGGTGGGTTATGTTACTATTTGCCAAGGCACTAAGAAAAACCTGTTTCCAATTTTTAACATTTCAACAAAGCAATAAGACCTGATTACACTTTGTATTATTTACAATGTATTACAAAGTGTGTACTGAACTACATATTTGTTGTGAAGGTTAGAAAAAGGTATACTGGGTATACCAGACAAAAAATAATACCAGCATCTAGAATGTGCACTGATGACGCTTCTCTTAATTCTGTCTGCAGCTTTAATCAGAGATCATAAACTTACAAGCATGGATTAGATCTCCAATGAACATAAATTCTAAAATCTGCAGACTAAAGCAAAGGTCGGCCTCTTCTGCTGCAGTCAACGTCAAGCCAGCCATGTACAGTACTATGCAAAAGTCTTAGGCAGGGAAGGAAAATTATGTTCACATTATGTATATGCTAGTGGCAAATTGTGAATTTAAATCGGTCAAAGTGTGTCTGTTTACATATTTCAAAACATGTCCTCAAGCCACCCCAAAAATTACAGATACCCAGGTATTTGATGAACCCATTTGCAAGTACACTTGGTTTGGCTAATCACTACATTATAAAGTGAATGAACTAATTAAGTTCGCTACCTAAGTGAGCTGCTGGTGAAATTTAACAAATTCATGGAATGACTGGGGTGCTCAAAAGGAGAAGTTAGGGAACCAAAATTTTGTGTGTTTCTAGCCCTACAAACAGGTATCAGTAACATTCTGGAATAAAAATAAAATTCTTCTTACTTTTATACTGGTTATTTGTACATATCCTAATGTAAAACTGTGCCTTTTTCCTGAGCAAACATGCAGTAACCATCCAGATAAATGGCCTTAAACATTTTCTTTGACTGCCTAAGACTGTTGCACAGTACTGCATATCCAGTTATATTCCAGTTTTTGAATGCTTGACTTAAGCCATTCAGGCCATGCAATCAAAGTCTTGTGGCAGGTAGCCAAAGGTTAGGGGAAGCAGGACCGTCTTTTTTTTTTTTTTTGCAGCAGATGAGTGCTCATACTATCCCCTAACACAATCGCCCACTGTCAGTATTTGGAGGAAATGCTTTCCTAATGCATACGCCTATTTGAAAAAGGAAGCCACCAAATTAAGAAGTAATAGCAGGCCGTTAACAGAAACGTCATTATTTACATTTACATTGTATTCATTTGACACATACGTTTGTACTTTTGTCCAAAGCGACATACAGTAATACAGGCACATCACAGCAGACAGCAGTTAAGGAGCTCCTTGAAGAATAAGTGGAGCTAAGCTGATTTTCCAATGAGGGACTGGCAATGAAGTGCAGGTTAGCACTGGAACAAGAGCTATGCAACAAGCAAGGAATACCTAGCTGAAGTGATCTGCAATAAAAAAACCATGAATAGGGTCATACTAGATAAGCACAAAACTTAAGAGCATGAACAAGGGAAACTGGTGACAGGAAGGATCCAAAGTTGGATGAGTTTGACGTGTTCTGGGAAGAGGCAAGTCTTGAGGTATTCCTTGAATGTCGAAGGGGAGTTTACTGATCTGATGCAGATTGGCTGGACATCTCAACGTTGAAAGACCACCAGTTAGAATTGTCTGTGGTGAGACTTCTCACACAGAGAGGGTATTAACAGGCAATGCTGGCTGGCAAAACAGAGTGTAGGTTTTGAGGAGTGACTCAGTGGAGGTTGCTGCCAGTCTGTGTATGATTCTGAAGGCCTGCGTCAAGCCCTTGAACGTCATGTGAGCACCTATATGGAGCCAGTGAAGAGAAATAAAGAAAGATGTGTTGTGAGAGCATTTTAATTAGCCGAATACCAGACGTGTCACTGCATTTTGGATCATACACTGGTGAGTAGCCCACTGAGGAAGGATGCTGAGCTGCATATTCTGATAAATTTTAGTCTGATCTTCCTGATATTATACTGTCCAGAGGCAGTTCTGGCCAAAAGAGGTCATGAGCATGAGAAAGACGGAAAGAGAAATTATGAGTCATTTCATTTATTTAGTATGTTTGTTTTATTTTACGTTTTTCTTCCATATTTACTTTTAACTTTAAACTCATGATTTTTAATCTTGAGTTTTAATTTTTGAGTCTGTCAATTTCTTTGTTGTTTCTCTACTTTTTTTTTTTAAATGCTTGTAAAGCATTTGTAAACCATGTGGTTGACAGTTCTATATAAATAAAGATTGATTGCGTTACGTCCCGCCTTCCTAACCCTCTGCTTCCTCGGTGTGTCCTAAATGGGACACACCTGTTTTGCCTTTTCTCCTTCATTTGTTCTCTTTATGAGAGCGTCCCCATTACTGCCCCCAAATGGAAACTAAAAGTCTGTGTTACCCTTCATCAGCATCCAGTCCACCTGATGAGATCAACAACCAGCACCACCAACAGGCCAGGGAAGCTCTCTTAAAGAGCACTAACGGAGGGGAAAACGCAAAACAGGTGTGTTCCATTTAGGACACACCGAGGAAGCAGAGGGTTAGGAAGGCGGGACGTAACAGATTGATTGATTGAATTTTCATCTACAGATCAAAAGACAAGTAACAGAGAATGAAATGAAAAAGAATAAAATATTCACACTTTAGACTGGACTGGAATTGCATTTTTTGGTGTTGCATGGCTCCATATTTTGCATTGTTTCATATTTCTGATGAGAAAGGGCTTCCCAAGAAGGCAAGCAGACTCAAACCATTCCCAAACTCTGTATACAGGACAGAATATGACAAAAGGATCTGCGCTAAATCTATAAAAGACTGATTTTATAAACGTACATTTTAATGTCAAAAAAGGCAATGTAGGTGTATTTGTATAATGGAGTCAAGAAAATGACTGATGGTGACAAATGGTCTTCTTTTTGCAGAGAGCTTTCCAGATGTAGTGGGAGAGCCAAATTCAATTTCATTAAGTTTTTGTAGAGTATTTTGAGTAATTAGTGATTAAAGCTTTTTTAATTATAACTTGTGTGTTGAGTCACCATTGAGCTGGAATCCAGAGAAGGATTAAACTGCTTATGTGATGATGCATTATCATGGTAGGGAAGATCAAAGCCAATCAAGGCTGGATTTATCTTGTGATGTAGTGAGAGCAATTGGCACAGGTTACCCTAGTTAAAGGGCTTGTTTTTGAACTGCTAGTAAATGTAAAGATGCAGCACAGAAAAGCTAACAAGTAGCGAAAGCAAAATTAATAATCTTAGTAATTCATTCGCATTTCAAATTAGACCCAGAATGGTATGAATAAATAAAATCTTACTTAGGCAAAGTAGATTGGATAGGGCAAGACGAAGACCTAGAGAGGGAAAATCACAGCCAGGAGGGACCACATTCGGGCAGGGGGGGTTGACCAGCTTGGTTTCAGCTTATCTTATTGAAGTGGAGTGGGGTGGGGTGGACTGGGAAAACAAAAGGAGCATATTCCAAAGCTGGCAAGCAGAAGAAGCCTCAGGTGGCAATAGGTTGTGGTGTGTGGGTCAGGGGTTGTTTTTTTTTTCTAGTGTGTGTGTGTGTGTGTGTGTGTGTGTGTGTGTGTGTGTGTGTGTGTGTGTGTGTGAGAGAGAGAGAGAGTGAGTGAGTGAGTGAGAGTGTGATAGCCATCTCTGTAATTTTAAACAAAGTTATTCATTGATGAAAATTCATCATTGTAAATTCCACAGAAGTCAGGGTTAACCTCAGGGCACACCAGTATATTTGGCTTGTAAAAAGGCTATGGGGTGTTATTACCAAAATAAGCAGCAGGCTTTACTAATAATCCTTTCTGCTTTCTCACCTAAACTGTCAAATAGTTCTTTAGTCTCTTCTGCAAGGTGAAGCTGGTAAAATGGGAATGTCATAAAGAACTCAAAGAAAACGGACAGTGTCTGATAATTCCACTACTCAACATGCGTCTTGCATTTAAATGAAGACCTGTGACTGAGATCAATTCAGCCTGAATCTCTCCACGGCTATTAAATGCCACATGTCAAAATGATGCCTATCAGAATGTGCCATGAGCGTTTGCACAGTGATATGTTTGAACACACATGAAACGTGTTTGTATAATGAATGTTCTATTTAGTGGGGTGGCTCAATAGCTACTACTGTGACCTCACACTATTAAGGCTGTAGTTTTAATTCCTTGTGAGGTTGTGTGGATTTTGTGCACTGTGGCACAATCCACAGACAGGTGACTTGGTGTTTAAACCGGTCGTAACCTGAATGTGTGCCTTATGGTGCACTGGCATTCGCTCAGGATATCCCTTGCTTTGGGTTCTTAACATAGGTATGCTACTCACTATGGCTTTACATTAAATAAATGAATCTGACAGATGAATTTATTTTTCAAGCACAAACTTTGTAGGAGCACTTGGGCCTACCCTAAAACCTTTTTTCAGAAGGAATCATGTGAATGTAAATGCATATTTTACACCTAGTATGTTAATAAATGACCCTTAGCTGTCTGTATTGTTTCACACAGCTTGAAAGTTTTGGTATTTTCATTTTTGGTCTCACTAGTTATGTTGAACGATAAAAGGTCACTCTGAAGAAAGATCTTGGCAACATTTGTGAAGGGCAAACATTGTTCAAATTGAAGAGTTAAGAGATGGTGGATGATGAAACAAGGAAACAATCATGATAAAAGGATTTTAAATCCACCCAAGCTATACATAAGCTAAGAAACAGATTCCATGGGTCTGGTTATAAAAAGGTGTGTGCAGGTTAATCGTAAATGGAAATGTGACGTTTGATAGGGCATTTCTTACAGGAGTCTCACCAATGACAGAGGCACTACTGCAATGGATAATATTGGATAACAAATTAATAGTAATCAATTGTTTGTAGAGGTATTCAAATTGCTGTGTTTTCTGTCAATAGTCCAGGCGTCCTTTCAGAGTCTGGTAGTGAAGGGAAAGTCCAATGCTGCAAAGAACAACACTGCATAGGAACCTGGAATGTAAGATCTATGAATCAAGGTAAACTG
>JAACJT020000032.1:1178658-1197819 GCA_009936485.2 Gymnarchus niloticus | reverse complement strand
AGTTTTTCCTTGCCACTGTCGCCTTTGGCTTACTCTCTGGGGACTGTGGGCCCGGGACTATGTAAAGCGCTTTGTGAGCGCGCTCCGTGTTAAAAGTTCTATATAAATAAAAATGAATTGAATTGACCCTTCCTGAGCAACAGCCTGTGGTTGTCCCCTGAGTAAGAGTCCCCATAGGGACTTCAACATTCTTGGCGCAGCATTGCATCCACACCCGGGGGTCCCCGTACCCCTTGGTATCTGATTAGGACTCCACCCTTTATGGGCAACTGCCTCTGGCTGTCCCATGAGTGAGAGTCCCCTAAGAGGCTTAGAAATCCTGGGTGCAACACCGCATCCATACCCGGGGCACCAGAAACCACTGGGTATCACATGTGGACTTCACCCTTCCTGGGCAACAGCCTCTGGCTGTCCCCTGAGTGACGTCCCATAGGGACTTAGAAATATTTGTCTGAACCTTACATCCACACCTGGGCACCCCTCATAGCCCTAAGTGTCCGATCTGGACTTCACCCTTCCTGGGCAACAGCCTCTGACTGTTCCCTGAGTTAAAGTCCTGGTTCTCAACTTTTCAAAAAGCAGGTTTTCAAAATCACGCCGGTACCCCACTGGTGTCCCCACACCACTCTGACATCCAGACCGGCGTGATCCGCTTGCTGGCCGACTTTGGTGCACCCTCGGCCAGCCTGCGAGTCCACCAAACTCCCGCCCGAAAGTTGGGTGGCAACGGGTGGTCGCCTTTAGATTCCAAATGGAATAACTTGCTCATACTTTGTCCTACATGGATGAAACACATATCCCCGTAAAGCTCAGAATGTCCTGGACAGCTTTCTTAATATGATCCCGTTCCGATTATTCCGTTTTAGCTGGGTAATTTTGCGTTGAAGTGACAACCCCCCCAGAAAACCGCTGAAATCTCACCGGCTAGAAGTGACGTGGCAACGGGTAGTCGCCTTCGGCTTCCGGACCGAATAACTTGGTCATACTTTCAGACCTTTGTGAAACACATGTCGCCAGAAATCGCAGAATGTCCTGGACAACTTTCTCAATATGATCCCATTCCGATTCTTTCGAATTAATTAGGATATTTTGAGTCAAAGTGACTGACCCACCTCGGTTTCTCCCCTAAGCAAAGGGGATGGGTTCTGCCTGACACCACCACCGGAAAGGGGGTGCCGAAATTAGGGTAGCGCCTGAGTTTGGCTCGATTTGAACCGCTGCAAGTATTTAATTATTTTTTGAAGATGCATGCAAAGGGGAAAAAGTGGCAAAACCTAATGAAGGCGGCATTTTTTCTAATAAAACGTATTGGCAAACTTGTAGGGTTGTCGCGGTGTCCTTTTGTAGCTTATGAGGCACCTGCAAACACCTGTGCAGGTGCGGGGCGGGGAGTCGTAATTGCAGAACCCATAATTGAATAATAAGGTTAATGATCTGGCTGGGGCGAAGATCCATAACTCTGCCCGGCTTTTTTGCCTTCGGGGCCTACGTCCATAATTCTGCCCAGCCTTAGGCCTTCGGGGCTGGGATCCGTAATTCAACTAAGCCCCAGGGCCGGCATCCGTAATTCTGCCCTGGCGTACTTAGGTTTCTGAGGCCTGGATTCGTAATTCAATTAAGCCCCCTGGGACCAGGATCCGTAAATCTACCCGGGCTTTAGGTCTTGGGGGCCGGGATGCTGGTGTTGCCCAAAGGGATAAGGCCACGTGTCAGCCCGCATTATCGAAAATCACCTCGTTAGGGTGGGGTCCTTCAGGTGGATGGCGTGGTGAGTTACCTGGGTCCTACCAGGCACCTGCTGTAGTAGTGCTGGAAAACCCTGTAGCACCTGCTTCGACTCCCTGACTTGCCCAAGCTGTAGGTGGCCTAGCTCCTCCTGGTCCACTTCCCGTCAGGGCATCACGTCTGCTTCTAGCCCATCCATCTCCCCAACCTTCTGAGCCATTAACACCGGAGCCTTGAGCGGTAGTCGCTCCTTCCATTCTTTAAAGAGATTAAAGTGGTACACCTGTTTCTCTCTCTCCCGCGATCCGGGTGGTGCACCTCAGTATGTCATAGGACCTATCCTCCATAGGATGGTATACGGCCCTTGCCACTTTGCCAGCAACTTGCTGATGGAGGAGGGTAATAACAACAGTACCTTCTGGCCTGGCCGGAACTCCCTCTGTCGAGCGTGTCAGTCATTACAGAATTTCTGTTTTTTCTGCACCTGCAACAAGTTTACCCTAGCCTGTTCACCGTACTTCTCTAGTCGGTCCCTCATCTCAAGGACGTACTGCACAATCCCTTTCTCAGTGGTGACCACCTGAGAAGCCTTCCACTTTTTCCTAAGTGAGCCCAGCGGCCCCTGGACCGGCCACCCATACAGCAGCTCGAAAAGCGAGAAGTCAGTCGACGCTTGTGGTACCTCCCGATATGCAAATAAGACAAAAGGCAGCCACTAAACATAGCCTCTGCTGGGTCTGGAAGTCCAAAAGTTCAAATAAGACTTCATATTAAATGAAAAAAAGACTTCTTCCAGTCCAAAATAACTATGAACAAACAATTCAGTTTAGGAATTCACGATTGCAGTGCAGTAGCGTGAGCATATCGACATGCTCTGGAGTGAGGCTGGCTCTCTTCTTTGAAAAATGTTCCCAGCTGCTGAAAAGAGATGCTCAGAGGGAGTAGAAGTAGCAGGAATACACAAGAACGGTTTTACCAATAAGGCAAGAGTGGGATACTTTGCCTCGTTCAACTTCCACCAAGACAGGGGAGTTTCTGTCTTTGAGATGGATTGCTCTCCGAAGTACATCAGCACCTGCCATGGGATAACAGATGAAAATTAGCCTGGTGGCTAAATATAACATCTTACGTTTGATTTTAAATGTTCATTAATATGCACTATTCCTATTTAAATAAATAAATCTTACTTCATTAGTGATCAATTAGTTGTGCACATCCTGTTCATTGTTCTCACTGTCACTGTCTGTTGAATTTCATCCAAACAGTGAATTGAAAGCTAAGAGAGATCTATTTGGAGTTCTCTCGGTTGAGGCTGTGGCATCCCTGTCAGCTGATGGTGTAGCTTCTTCATTCCCATTGGCAAGTTGGTTCTTTGCAATAGTAATCCCATCCATGGACTGTAGGGCCAGAGCTTGTATTTTATTCTGAACACTGAACTCCTCCTCTGGTTTCAGGAATTAATTTTCGAAGTCGTGGGTCTAGTGCAGCTGCAATGATTAGTTTGCTTGGGTTATCGACTTTGATGGTGACCTCTCTTGACCAGCATGCAGCGATCTCCTCTGAAGCAACTGCCTGGAAGGCCTGCACAGGAGCTATATCATAGTCAGTGTGGGTGGACTTCAAAATCCCTCTGACCAGAAGAGGCAGGGCAGAGACTGTCACATAAGTTTCACCACTCAAGTAGACAGTGGTACATTCAAGGGCCTAGAGAGATTTCGCCAGTTCCTCTAGCAGGGTCCACTGATCAGCTTTGAGTTCTAGGTATTATTTCCCTCTCTGTGTTACTGCTGGGTCAGACAGAGTCACAGTCAGTGGCCATTTCTGTTCCAGCAGTCATCATATAATAGGTGCTGTTCCACCTGGTAGAGATGTCTTGGACAAGTTTGTGCGCCGGGGTCCCCATCTGTTTCTGCTTGGTCTTCAACTTGCTTTAAGCCAGTTTGCTTTGTTTAGAGTGCTCCACAAGACACCTCGCTGTTCCAAGTGCTTTACTGATCTAAGGGTATTTCAGTGCATGATTGATCACCAACTGTAAAGTGTGGCCTGCACAGTGGACAGACATTCACCCATGTTTTTCCTGCAAGATGTTTGCAGCTAGCACGACATTGGAGCCATTGTCATGGACAACCACCACAATTTTGCTTGGAGGGATCTCAAACCTTTCCACAGCCCGCTCAATCCATGCAGCAATGTTTGGTCCAGTGTGCCATTGACACTGAACAGTTCAGCCATCTGCTGTGAAATGTCAACTATTTCTGCCTCCATGAAAGAGTTGGCAATGAATGCCACACAGGGCTTGAGTTTCTCAAAGTCACCTGTCAGTAAGAGGCACTGTTTGCTTCTCAGGTCCCTCCAGATCACCTCACAACAGATGGCTCAGCTGCAGTTCAGGTGCCTTTATTCACAGTGACCCACACCAATTGTTTCCAGTGATTATAAAACACAAACCAAGCAAAAATAGCATACAAAAACTTGTGGTTTTGCCTCCTTCTACTTTCCAGGCTTACACTCTGCTCCTTGTCTCTGTAACTTTGTTTTTTTTTCCCCAAATCACATCAGTTTGGCAGCTTTTGTACCAAAAGCCACGCCCCCTTGCCCATACCACTCAACCTTCTGTTAAGAAATGAACATTTAAGATATTCTCATACAGGAAACCTCTAACCCGTGTTTACCTAATGGGTATTAAAACAACCACAAATAAACAACATCAAACAAACAGTTGCTCCGTTAACCGCAATTTAACATGTGCAATAAACCCCTACAGTAATGTGATCGTCTATCTTCACCACTCTGTGCTTGCCCAAGGGAGGAAAATGCCTATAATTGTTTTCTCATCCTGAAAACTGTTTCCCATACTGCCTTGGACAAGACGCAACTGGAACACAGGTACAGACATGGAATCCAAGCATAACAACAAATGAAGATGACACACCAACAATGTAACAATAAGAATTAAATGAGCCAGTGTTTGGTCTAGAGCGTTTGTGTCCTGGTGTAATGTCCAAGGACTGTTCTTGTTTTACCGATGTACAATAGTCGTGACTGTAGTGGCGTGTATGAAATATAGCAAGGCTACCTAAGTTACATGTGCACCCATAACTTGCTCGCACAGCATATAAAGTGTGCTTATGTAGGGTACGTATGTAACCAGGGTTTTCTTTTTTCCCCCTCAGTGTGCTGCTGTGGACCGTGATGACCATTTTGTCACATCACCGAAACGGTCTGCAAACTCCTGCCCCAACTTGAACAAAATCTCACACTATTTCTGCACATCTTTCCAACAGAGGGGAAGTGTTGCAGTGTTTTCTTTTTTAGTTTCTGAATGAAAAATGGCAATTTTGCTTCAAACACCTTCACAACACTGATCATATCACATATACTGTATTTTTGTCCTTACCTTGCAATTGTAGGTTCAGGTCATTCAGTTTGTCTGTTACATCTGTCAGGAATGCAGGGTCAAGCATCCACTCAACATCAGACAACAGAGTAGTGTCCTCTCCCCTTGATTCAGTGAAAGCCTTGATTTCCTTCAGTAATGAAAAAAAGCGCTGCAATATTTTGCCCCCTCTCAGCCACCTGATGTCTGTTTGGAGGAGAAGATCACCATACTCACCCGAACATTCCTCACAAAAAAGTTTGAAACATCTGTGTTTGGCTTTTGCTCAGATGGAATTAATGATCTTAACCACAGGTGTCATTATGTTTTCAAAGCCCATAACCTTTGAGCAGATTGCATCATTCATCAGCAGGCTATGATAGTTAAAAAAAATTTTGGAATTTAGGAACATCTGGGTCTGTCTTGCACTGTGCAATAAATCCCAAATGATGCTGGAGCTCCATTTGTTGTGACAGACAAGTTTTTCAATAGGCACCTTTTTTTCCCCCCACCAAGTATTTATTTACAGCACTGTAGATATCAGCTCCTTTGGTTGGTTTTTAGCAGAAGCAATGTCAAACTTTTCTTTGGTAGAAAAGTCCTAAAACACCATCCTAATGAATAAAGCCAACTGGGCAGTATCGGTGGAGTCCACCAACTCATCACACTGAATTACAAGCCATTTGCACCAAGCCATGTCCTGTTCTAACTGCCCCATTACATCTGCAGAAAGTGCAGATACTCTCCTCGTGACTGTCTTAGCACCAAGCTGAATATTGGCAATGGCAGACATACTTTGTCTTGTTTTTATGATCACCGAATAAAGTTTCTGCCACCACAACCAGTGCCTCTTTTACTATCCTGCCGTTGGTGAATGGCTTCATGTGCTTTGTTAGAATGTGGGCTACTTTAAATGAAGCTTCTGTTGCTGCTTGGGACTTTTGCGATCCTTTCATGAATAGAGTTTACTGACATTTTAGCATTGTTTTCAGCTGTTTGACTTTCTTGGTTCATTGCCTGCTACCTGATGGAAAGTCCTGAGCAAATTTGCTGTGGACTTTTGTGAAGTGGCGCTCAATGCTGCATTTTCTACTCTCTGAAACGGTCGCGCCGCAGAGGAACCTAACCTAACCTCCGTACATGAGTTCACTATTGGCCATGACATCAAAGTGAAATATGTCAACAAATCAACTGAAACCTCACAAAGGTGCAACGTTTGCCCAGTAATCCGTAGAAATTCCCTGCAGAAGTCAGTAGGTCAGTTCACTATCATGCTATTTATTTAGTGTTAGACTTTCACACATACTACCTTTGTGGCGCGAAATGTCACGTGGTTCATTCTGGTGCTTACCAGGACAGCCCCAGCTGTGCAGCAGAGTACAGGTGAGGCGTAGAGCATCAGTTTACCAGTCGCCACGTGTGGAGCTGTATATGAAAATATAGAACGAAAAAGACAGTAACTAAATGCAGTCTTAATAGAATTTGCAGTATAAATGCGCTGTGCTGATCATTGGCATAAATGCTGTTTTGTGAATGACAAATGTACAAGCTGCGGCTATGTTCAGGTTTGATAATATCTTTTTGTAGTGAAAATGAATGAATTACGTGAACTTTAAGCAGCGGTGCGCTGTTGCTGAATTCATATATGTTAGTGCTGTATGTTAACGTAATATTGTGTTTCATTGGCTATAGAGGGTAGCTGAAAAAAGGAGCCATTTTCATCCATGCCAGCAGATGTTAAAGACAGACAGAAGACTCACAGCATATGCATTAACATTAAATTGTGTCTGCCATAAATGTACTGGTAACGTGTTTCTGTGATATCCTCAATACATGCATCGTGTATATGTTGACAGCCAGCTAAACACCTTTCTCTCATCAAAACACTGGAGACAGTCATCTGGTTGTCAACAGGTTTAATAACCATTAGAAAGGGTGCAACTAGAAAAAATAAAGTAGTAATCAAAAACTCAAACACAATCATACAAAATGATTTGCTCATACATAACAGCAAAAGTTGTGTTAAATTAGAAAAGAAATATATAAACTTACCTTAAATTAACAAATTGACAATGCGATGGACATCAACTTATGATCGAGGAGAAAGTCAGGCAAAGTTTTGATTAGTTTTTTGCTGACGTACTTGCCAACATAAAATAAAATGCTTCTATTTCACATCTCCATTTTACAAACAAAACACTGCACATGATTATTTTGAATAAATTAAGTGGATTATTTTCTATATTTTTTCAGTG
The DNA here is from genome assembly GCA_009936485.2 of Gymnarchus niloticus. Taxonomy (NCBI): domain Eukaryota; kingdom Metazoa; phylum Chordata; class Actinopteri; order Osteoglossiformes; family Gymnarchidae; genus Gymnarchus; species Gymnarchus niloticus. The sequence continues at coordinate 1,190,463 of JAACJT020000032.1, read as the reverse complement.
AAATTTACTTAAATTTATAAATGAGAAAATCCTGATTTTTATAAATGAAATGTACTTAGCATTTATTAGTAGTCAGTGTATTTATTCAGTGAAAAATGCTTCACCACTGATTCATTTTTTACAGTGTACCCAGAGGTACGACAGCTCACAGACTGGTGCAGAACCAATAAACTGTCTCTTAATGTAGACAAAACATAAGAGATTGTTGTAGATTTCAGGAAGGCATGCTGGGAACATTCTCCACTGAACATCAATGGCTCCTCTCTGGAGATCGCCCAGAGCACTAAATTCCTGGGCGTTCACATTACGGAGAACCTCACATGGACCCTCAACACCGGTTCCATCACGAAAAAAGCCCAGCAGCGTCTCTACTTCCTCTGGAGACTGAGAAGAGCTCACCTCCCTCCCCACATCCTGATCACATTCTACAGAGGGACTATGGAGAGCATTCTGGGAAGTGTCATCATGGCGTGGTTCAGGAATTGCACCATCTCGGATTGCAAGGTCATACAGCAGATAGTGAGGACAGCTGAAAAGATCATCAGGGTCTCTCTCCCCTCTGTCATGGTCATTTACACCACACGCTGCATCCACAAAGCCACCAGCATTGTAGGTGACCCCACATACCCCACCAACTCACTCCCATCTGACAGAAGATTCCAGAGCGTACAAGCCGTCACTTCCCGAATGGGAAACAGTTTCTTCCCCCACGCCATTAAACTCATGAACAAACAGTAAAACATGACTGTGTACACGTACATACACACACACACACACACACACACACACACACACACACACACACACACACACACACACACACACACCTGCCCCCTGAGAACTGCACCATTCCTGATACCTCACACCCTGACTGCCAGCACACCACTTCCCCGTTTATATTTATATTACTGCTGCTATTTCTTAAGTCATTGCAGTAACTTATTACTGCATTATGCTGTTAACACTAACATTTTTTTAGCGCCTGCGGTGTTTACATCTGGTTCTCATGCACGTAAAAAACACAAAACCGAACACACGCTAAACAAACTACATAAATTACGGAATACTTCAGTTTACCAACAAGTGCCATACGTGACAAAAAGTGACCTTAGAGTGACTTCCTTGCCTGGGAACACGAGTTTGAAACTGCTCCAGGACAGACATGAGAGCTACTGTGGTGTCCGAGAAATCTTGGCCAGTAACAGCCACCGCCTGTTGCAAGTGTTCTAGGAGCCACTCCAATTTATAAATGACAAAATCCTCGCTCCCAGCGTCACTTTCTACCTGCCGGACCAGAGAGGATATTTATTGCCTAAATATTGCTCTAACAGACATTCTGAAGTGACGTGATCGCCTATTAACAGGGGCACAGCTGGGCTGTAGTGGTTGTTGCCTCATTGATTAGATCTTGAGCGATTGTCTCATCCCGTTTTCCGCGACCACACCCCCCACTTGCTAGAGAGCTGTGATTGGAAAGTGATTACATTTCCTGGTGGCACGATTTCAGCATGTACTTTTTGAAAATGAAAACGAGCCGATGCAGCAGAGCAAAGACAGCCATTGCATTTCGATGTGATATGGCATAGTTTCATTGTTAAATTGTGTGCAATGTAATCCCTCCCTACAACCCCAAATCAGAAAAAGTTGAGAATGTATGGAAAATGCAAATAAAAAATGTCAGTGATTCTTAAATTTACTTTTGACTTTTATTTCATTGCAGAAAGTATGAACCCAAGATATTTCATGTTTTATCAGGTCAACTTCATTTCATTTGTTAATATACCTCCATTCCTGCATTTCAGGCCTGCAATAGGTCTGCAAGAAAATTATGTACAGTAACCTATGACCAAATATACTATATAGTAATGCAGCGCAAAGATACAATATTGCAATGTAGACACATACCACATCACTCACTGAACATCTTGTTGCCTTCATCTGTCTGGCCTCAGATTTTCATTGAACTCACACCGTGTCGTGCCTCACTTCTGTTTGCCACTAGAGGGTACTCCGGGCCTTCCTATCGGTTGTTTGTGCACTAGATTGAATACCCGGGGCTCATTTAGGGTTTGCCCATTTCTCGTGAGGGTGTTCACTCATTGTATCTCTGGTGTCTGCCTATTTTCCCATTGTCTGGGATGTTTTTCATTGTGTCAGACTTCCTCCTGGATTCCTCACTACTCTCAGTAAAATATTGCTGATTACCTGCCCCAGTCATTTTGTCCCTTCTGTCTCTGAGAATGAATCTCTGTAGTGAACCTGACACACCAGACATATATTGTGGGAAAAATCTTTTTGCATGCCGCAACCAACTTCTGTAAGCCTTACAAAGAGCCTAAATATATTTCAGAGGTAAACTATTCTAATGAGAAGGAATATATAATTATAATCATAGTAAGAACATGCCCTACTGATAATTGTGCCAAATCAAGGAGTATTGTACTTATTCATTTGGATAACTGTCTGAAAGCATTTACAATTGTTGAAAAATAATAAGAAAATATTCTGCTTTGTTCGGGTGACCAACTGGTGCCGGGTTTTCACTTATAGTTTTGAGAACTTTGTATTGTCATCTGGGAATTGGTCCAAAGCAACTGATAAAAACTGGAAGACTTCTGACTTTTCTAATCAAACCTCAGTTTTGCCCAAGTGCACAGTAATCATTGTAGAGCACTGAGAAATACTGTGGGGATTTCCTCAGTCATATTTATCATATACGTATCATTGTATTAGGCACACATCGAATCATTATTGCTGTCGCGATCTCCCAGAACCCACCAGTAGAGGGCTCTGTTGTGCCTTTCTGGTAACATCTATCAACCGTGTTTGATCGTTTGGTCATTGCCTTTGTTTGAGGTGCTTTTGTGTAGGGCTCCCGGCTCTCTCCTCATCCTAGCCCCATGTCCCTTTGTTTTAATAAACCCCCATATTACTAATCTTGGTCTCCTGCGCTGTCCTTCTCTATCCTTGGATCCCCTAGCAATCATGACAGTAGCTTTAATACCAACGTTATAGATGATGGAATACCCCACTATCGGAGTGCATGTTTTTGGAGGTGATCTCAGTCAAGTGCCAATGAGACAGTATGGGAGAGAAAATGGGGGTCATGGGACAACAGGCTTACATCTTTTTTTAAATTCACAGACCACATGCATCTTGCGGTTAGTCCGCTTCCAGAGCAGTAGTGGTGTTTTTTTTTATCAGTTGAGCTGGATATTTACATTAAATTGTTAGTTTATGATAACTACTTTGAGACTTTCACCTACAACCTTCAACATAGTTTGATAATAGTTTCGGTTACCATGATATGTTTATTCATGTAAACCTAGACACACTCAAAATTGAGATTGCAATTTAAAAATCAATATAAAATAACGAGACATACAAAAAAACTGGGGTCTGTGCAAAAACAAGTACAGAGTGTCAACACTCATCACTGAAAATGAACTCAGATCAGTGGTTCATGGTTCTCTGATTACTGCATATGCCTTTAAGGGTGAAAACAGTAAGGTAAACTATTACACGGGACTTTTTAGTTTTCAAACATTGCTTGTTTTGTTTGAATCCATTGTCGACTCAATACCAGAAATCACACACTCTACTCTGAATAAGTTTCAGAAACTTCTGTTGGTTCTCGTGAAACTAAGCACATTTTCCCAGGTTCAGGGTTTCACCGTTTACTGTTTCAAGGACTTCTTTTGACCATTATTCACATACTGTATGCAAAACTCCAGCGCTACATTTAATGTCCTGAATGTGAACAGCTTTGGATGACCTTGCCTATGCAATTGAAGAAACATTTTGGGGTAAAAGTTTGTGTAATTTTGGACGGTTTTCAAATATTTACCGAAAGACCATTGAATCTCACAGCCCATTGTAAGACATGGTCAAATTAGAACCATTACAACATTGTCCTTAATTGGGGTCACACCACAGGGTTCAGTTTCATTTTTATCAAGAGGATGGTGGGACACACAATTGATAAGAATCACAGAGAACAAGCTTTGGGCAAGGTCCCTGGGAACATAGTTTTAGCTGACAGGGGTTTTGAAATTGCTGAAAGCGAGGTGTTGAAATGTGCAGAGGTAAAAATCCCTAGGTTTATGAATGGGCAGTCTCAGTTGCCAAGTAGAAACTACTAGAAATATTGCCCATGTGCGCATACATGTCGAAAGAGTGATAGGTTTAGTCAGAAACAAGTACAAAATATTGTTTGGTACTCTACCAATTGGTTATTTCCTTATCTCAGGCAATGATATACCAGCCATTGCCAAAATAGTCACTTGATGCTGTAGTTTGGCAAATGTGTGCCTCAGCTGTTGATTACTGAGAGACCACAAGGGTATTATTGAATCATTATATCAATTTATTTTTCTTTTTTAACAATAAATACGCAATATCATGGTTGTGTTGATATCCATTTCAATGGAAAAACAACTTGTAAAATGTGAATGTATATAATGATTATCAGAATACAATAACATGCATTTTTTCTGTTGATGTGTAAATTATAACAACATTGCAAGAGTTGCTATGAATGTATAGTTTGTCAAAGACTGATATAATACATAAAATTCAGTGTCAAAGTTTATGGCTTCATTTCAGTTGTAACAGGCTTTAAGTTTTCAGTCACATTACAAATGACATTTGAACAGGCAGTATCCATACATACACAATTGTTCTTCATTTTGTCAACTCTCATCTATATTCTTACAACTGGATTTCTTAAACTGAGGAAGTTTACAACAATCAGGGCAGTACCACAAGGTCTGACAGCTGAGCCTTCGTTTTAACTTCAGGCAGTTCAGATGAAACCATCCGTACAGACAGTTATCATTTCAACAGCTTATTACAGTATCAGAAGTGGGATACTGTTTCCAGAAAGAAATTTCTTGTGTCAGGTCTGGAAAGTTTTGAGAAGGAGATTTGGGTTTGGAAACTGAGGCATGATTGACATCAGTTGGTGACAAATGCTCCTTCTCTGAAGACACATGGAGGTCAGAAGGCTAGGATCTGGAATAAAGTTTACCAAAAAGTTCAGGCAATGAGACTTTAACAAAGACCTGACATTTTTTCAACAATAACATGCCAAAACACTTCATCAGGTTCTATTCTTTTAGTATGCGTTTCATCCTCGGTCCATACCACAAAGTAAGTGAATTCCCAGTCACTAAGAAACAATTGGGTTTGGATTTGGTAGTAGTAAGGGTGAGATGATTTTAGCATTAGTGACCCAATAACATTTTGTAGATATGACTTATTTGGTGGGATGTTTTTAATACTTTATTTCCGGTAGGAAAATGGGCACATTATTTCAAGAACTGCAGTCCCACAGCAATCACAAAACACAACTGAATCAGGGGATGCTCCCAGGTACAGAAATTTTTGGTTGATTATTAATCCACTACTTGAACACTTGAAGTTGTCATGTCAGGGAACCTGGATTACTTGACAGAATTTCAATTTTGTTTTTTTTTGTCATGATTGCATGACTGAGTTGCTTTGAAAGTGAAAGACACTCTGTGGGTCATAACTTTAACTGAGAGATGAATTTTCAGTACCTGTGGAACAAACTACCTTAACTCAAGTCTGCTTAATTTCACTTTCATCAGTTTCATTTTGGGATTTGATAAAATTAATTATATCAAATTTTTGCTCATAATACTCAAGCAACTCCGACTGAAGCATTTCTGCACATTGATCTTCATAAAGTTGTGTGTACTTTAGATACACTAATAGATATGCTTCTATGAAGGAGTAAGGAACATAATGAGCAGCAGACTGTACCTTGGCATAACAAACGGTCGAATTGCGTTGTAATTGGTTTTGAACATTAGTTTTCTCAATAATTGCACCCGACTCTTCTGTGGGTGGCTTTTCATTAGGTAATGTAAGAGACTGTTGATTTGGCTGACATGATGACCTGGATGAAATGACATTGTCCAGCTTTTTCTTAATATTTGCCGAGAACGAAAGTCAGTATCCTGTACTTCACTGTACTCAGTGTTGGACTCAATCTTGCTACTGGGAAGTAACCAGTATGCACAAGATTGTATCATGGTCTGGGAATCCCTTAATTTCACTGCGGCCTCAACAGCAAAAATCAGTACACAAAGATGACTACAGTATGTAGCTACAAACTTCACTCAGTTCTGCCATGCAGTTACGACGTCTAACAAGAATCATAACATCTTGGGCAGTGTTTACCCAGGATAGCAAAGGCAGCATATTGAGTCTTTGTGAAGGTTTTCACAGTATAGGTACAATAAAAAAATGTAGGTTTTCACCACATTTTAAAACTACATCCATCGTGATTAGAATTCCTGCGATAAAAGAAAAATTTAACATACCAATACCGTTACCAAGACTCCCCTAGGGACAAGCCCTGTGTGAAGGACCACCAGCTCCACCCCTGTTGCCCCCAGGTGTGATCAAAATGAGGGGAGGTGCCACCATCAATGAGCCGCCGCCCGTAAGGGACCCTGGGCCTAGTGCTTCGTTTTCGTGTTTGTTTGGTTTTGTTCCTTTTTTCTATTGGAGGGTCGGCTCTGGGGGGCAGCCATCCCGCTTGTGTTAGCCTTAAAGGTACAGTAACAAAGTCACCCGGCCCACAAAGGGGCCTTTTCTTGCATGGTAACTTCACCCCGGCATGGTTTCTTTCCCATCCCATGACAATCTTCAACCACTGTGTTGGACAGGCAAATCAGCAGTTATTTTATAGTACAACACACACACAACTGAAAGCGTACCATGAAATTTATTGTTATAAAATCAATAAAGAACACCATTTTTTTTTTTTACTTGAATGTAGTATAATAATTATAGTGCATCAAGTGGAAAAAAAAGCTTTTAAAAAGTGCTTGGTATGTGCAAAGCAATGGGTTATATGCTGTACATCACAATGCAGTGGAAACCAATCCATCACTATCCTTTTAATGTTAAACACATGGTTTAGAAATATATCTTTAATGGATCAAGATATTGCAAAATGAGAGGCATACAAAAGCCCTTTTTTAGCATGCTAAATGAACCGGATAGCAAATGCAATTTAATGGACTCACACCTTAAAGTATGAAAGTGCACTGAATAACAGTGAACAGAATAAATCTAAAATGGCGTTACATAATGAAGCAGGCCACTTCCATAACAGTTTGCACTAGCCATCTATAATAAATGAAATACAAATAACCTCCCAAAAAACAATACTGGATACTCAGGTTTTGGCTTTTTTTTCTTTGCGTCCTGTTGACTCTGAGGCTAAGTCTGCCTTTCTTTTGTGCACCTAGGAATGAAACATAAAAATGTAATCAATATTAAATGATATTGCATAAAATGCAACATTAATACAGTATATTGAGAAATTCAGTCAAAGAAGGGAAGTTCAAAATACATGGATTAAAAAACTATTACAGATTGGGATTTGGGACCCTTTTTCTTCTTCTCAGCACGTTCCTTCTCTTCAATCTCCATATTCTCTTTTTCAATAAGAGAGATAAGGGTATTGCAGCGTCTTTGGAGTTCCTGATGGAAAAATACACATCATCAATTTTAAAATAAACCTCTATTTACAGGTCTACTAAAGGTTCAGGCTATTCCATCACTGTGCTACTCAGTACATATACTGTTTTTGAATACAAATGTTTTCTTTTTCAAATTGAATATACTGTATATAAATATTTTATAACTTGAAAGTTCACTTTCTACACCTACACATGCAAAACTAAATAGTACATTAATAATACATTAACTTGAGCTGAAGCATAGGTGTAAATGATCAAGACAAATCTTAGTTTTCACAAATGCTGCTATTTTTTAGACTGCACTACAAAATTGCTCGCTTAAACAATGACTTTACCAGCTAACAGCTTAAAACTGACAGTGAGCTGAAGAAAAATAACTACATTTACCAACTGATTTCTTTGAATAATCTAATAATGTCCCATCAACAGTTTAAATTATCTCAAAGATTGCAAAGGAAATGTTCTCATTTCCTAGTTCATAACATTTTATTTACAATGCCATTTTACGTGTTTATGTATTCCAAATTTTGGACTTTACCAGTTTTGTGAGTTTGACATGCTAATACCTTCACAATTAAGCTATATCATGACTCATAAAAAAAAAAACTTGACATCTAGTTAGAAGATTGTAGTATTACAATTTGTTTCTGAGTACAGCTACAGTTTATGAATGTTATATACACAGTTTTTCTGTATCCATACCATAGCAGTGCGGGACTTAATGAACCAGTCAAATCGAAACTGGGGGGCATTTCGAACACATTGTCGCAGTTCTTCATAAACATTCTCTTTATCAAAGCCCATCTTATGAAGCATGCAGATGAGGAATCTATCCTCCTCTTCAGTGTAGTTCTTTCCTTTGTTTGTACCATACTGTATCCTTAACTGGTGAAAAGGGGCCTTGTATCTTGCAATCTGAAACAACATTTTAAATTAGAAAATACCATCGCAAGTTCTTGACAACACTTATTGACACAATGGATGAAGAAGAAATGTTTATGTGATAAAAAAAAGTGAATCTTAAAGACGTAATCATTTTGAACGCATAATCCTGGTATGAAATTAAACTTTTGATTACAGTTTCTGAAAAAATGATGCTTTCCTTAAATAAACAATACAGTTTTCTAAGGCATTTTTGATGTGTGATTTTTACAGTGTGTATAGCTTTTCTTTGCAAATTTTAATACAGTTGCTTGTTTACATAGCAACCCAACAACTGCATATAGCAATACAATCTACTTTTTAATATATACTGGTCTTTCATTTGTTTTAGACTCTTAATTCCATTAACGTTTTCACATATCTGACCACCCGTTGGTCCCATTTAAGTTAGATAATCAAGACTCTACTGTCATTAAAAATACATTTGCATAACGTACATATATAGTATATCATATGATTATGTAAATTATTTCATGTTTACATCACTTTCTGATATAAATAGCGATATAAAACTGAGCAGTGGGTTATCATTGGACAGGGCTAACATGCAGGATAGAAGGGATTAAACATACAGAAGAACAAAATAGCACAGGACAGGAAACCAAAAACCCTCATCAAATAACTAAAATACTCACACTCAAAACAACAGCTAACTAACATCCATACATATCTTACACCCCAGAGATGATTCCCTTCTTATGCTCCTCCTTTCTCTTGTAACCTTCTCCACTTCTGTCCATACTCATCCATCCATATGTCCCTCTACACAACCCTAATAAGACAGTAAGGCTAACAAGGATCAGCTGGGTTTCCCTTCAGACCTATGGCTGGTGTTCACTCATAATGGCAACACACAATGACACCCAAATCCTGTCTTGAGCCTTTACTGTGCATCCTGCTGGTTTATACCATACAGACAGCTTACTTGAAAGTAAGTTAAAGCTACATATACGTACATTTTCAAGTTACAAGAATATTCATTTACATAAAATAGCAATGTGTTGTAAGTGAAGTGTCTAGATATTCTATTGTGTTGTTTTTAACACCTACTAAAACTATTTCAAACTAATTACTTTGTAATGGCATAAAAATGAAAGAGAACAGATCATAATAGATTGGTTGCTGTATGACTTTACCACAATTTTACCCTTGAACTTGAGTTTTACAAGCCTAAATGCTATCACAGGAAAGACAAGACACAGAAGTACCCTAGATGGGATGCCAGTTCATTACCGGGCACACGCTCACATGTACAATCACATATTAAATACAGTTAAGGGGGACATGTTCCTCTAACTTTATGTCTTTGGGCCATAGGAAAAACCCACAGTACCCAAAGGAATCTCATGTGGGCACTCCTAGGGGAAACAATCAAATCCCTAAATCTTGGCTGTATGAGGCCTTAGTGCTAATTGCCATCCCACCCCTATGAATTCCATCCATCCATCCATCCATCCATCCATCCATCCATCCATCCATCCATCCATCCATCCATCCATCCATCCCACTACATAATCCTAGTTACAGCAGGGACCTAGCAATTGCTCTTAAATGTATTTATCCATTTTCTGTCAGTTAACTACTATAATGTTAATTGACAGAAAACGTATAACTTGACGTTGGACATGTGTGTCAGTGGGGGACAGAATCTTTTAGATGTGCATAATTCATAGAGGATCTATAGCCGACAGTAAATTAAGTACCTTTGCATCCAATGCTTTCTTGATACTAATTCTTCTCTGAATGCGGGCTTCACCTCGTTCAATTTGTGCCATGATTTTCTCAATATCCTGCAGCTCATTGCAACGCTCCCAAAAAACAGCTTCAAAAAACAAGGGGATTGAAAAAAACAATTACAAATAAATGTTACAGATTTACCAAAGTAAACAGTGCAAAATATAGAACCCCTTAGCAGAAGGACATCTGCAAAAGGTATAATCAGCAGCAATAAAGTATTAATTCTAAGCAGTGGCACATTAATGATTAGGTCCTACCTGAATATTCAATGACCTCCTCAGGGCTTTTCCCTTCTACTTCTCGGGCAATATTGTCTATGTCATCACGACCATATTTCTCATTTGCTTTTATAAACTGATTGAAGTCACGCTTGTTCCAGCTTGTGAACCCCTACAAATAACACAAACTTCCTAAAGCTGTATATTCCACACTACATATACATAATAATGTACATACTATCACCATTAAAGCGTTTTGTGCAATGTGTACATTTAACAAAAACAATTAGATTTTGCATCAAGGTTGTTTGAAAGTGTATCATTCCAAAATGCAGCAAGGTGCACAATGTTTTCAAAACCCATGAAAAATCAGGCTTTAACAGCTTCCTACTTGTGTGAGGAGTTTTTCTTTTTCCTCAATCTCTTCAGGGGATAGGGGCCCTGCTTCATCAATTTTCCTCTGCTCTTCTTTCTGTACCTGAGCTGAGTTAGGGATTTCTGGGTTCCTGGGGACCTTTAAACCAGAGAATTATGTCAGTGCAGAGATTTACTGCAAGTATCCAAGTGCAAATTCTGGTCACAGGAGAAATAGTACTTCAAAACTTGCTGAGGTGGGTGCACTGTGAAAAACAAGAAATTTTAACTCTTGTTGGTTATTTCACTCATTCCTAATCAGCAGCCCAATATGGATTTTATTACTGCTTTTTCCATAATTGGAATCATTGTGGAATCCTGTTTTTTTTTTTTATTTCTAGGCATACATTCAAGTAAAAGCCTTCTGGGAAACATAACTAAAGTATGTATGTTTTTTTGAATAAGAGGTTTAAACATAGTACTGGGAATCTCATACAGTGTAATAAAATGTCTAGTAATATCACAATAAATGTCAAAGTTTTTTCCTTCACTTTTAACGGGGATGAAAATATTTCAGCACAAAAAGTTACTTCCAGGAGTTATGCTTGTAACAAGCAACTTCTCAGCACTGAGAGATGTTCTGTACCCAAATGCCCATTTAACAGCACGGTTAAAAGCAGCTTAGCAGCAAAGGGAACGAAATTTGTGCATGGAGAACTGAGTGAAGATATACATGTTGACATATATCTTTCTGAAAGTTACAGCCACTATAGAGAATGACAAGCCATGGTGAATACTACAGTTCCTTCCATGAGTAGAAATATTTTTTAAATTCTTTAACTATGAAGTAGCTAAAAAAAATGGGAATCATCACTCTCTTTTGGCTGCTCCCATCAGGGGTCGCCACAGTGGACCAACAGTGTCCATCTCCTCCTGTCCTCTGCATCCTGCTCTGTTACACCAACCACCTACATGTCCTCTCTCACCACATCCATAAACCTCCTCTTTGGCCTTCCTCTTTTCCTCTTGCCTGG
>JAACJT020000032.1:1156519-1178558 GCA_009936485.2 Gymnarchus niloticus | reverse complement strand
AAATCTTAACATCTTTAACTCTGGCACCTCCAGCTCTGCCTCCTGTCTTTTCGTCAGTGCCACCGTCTCCAGCCCATATAACATAGCTTGTCTCACTACCACCTTGTAGACCTTCCCTTTCACTCTTACTGGTGCCTGTCTGTCACAAATCACTCCTGACACTCCTTGTCCACCCATTCCACCTTGCCTGCACTGTCTTCTTCACCTCTTTTCCACACCCCCGTTACTCCGAACTGTTGACCCCAAGAATTTAAACTCATCCACCTTCACCAACTCTGCTCCCTGCATCCTCACCATTCCACTGTCCTCCCTCTCTTTCACACACGTATTCTGTCTTAGTCCTACTGATCTTCATTCCTCTCCTCTCTAGAGCATGCCTCTCCCTCTCCAGGATCTCCTCAACCTGCTCCCTACTCTCACTACAGATCACGATGTCATCCGCAAACATCAAAGTCCACGGAGGCTCCTGTCTGATCTCGTCTGTCAACCTGTCCATCACCATTGCAAATAAGAAAGGGCTTGACGTAATCCCACCTCTAAACGCATCCGTCACTCCTACTGCAGACCTTACCACTGTGACACTACCCTTGTACATATGCTGTACCACTCTTACATACTTCTCTGCTACTCCAGACTTCCTCATACAATACCATAACTCCTCTTTAGGCACCCTGTCATATGCTTTCTCTAAGTCCACAAAGACACAATGCAACTCCTTCTGACCTTCTCTATACTTCTCCATCAACACTCACAGAGCAAATATCGCATCTGTAGTGCTCTCTCTCGGATTGAAACCATACTGCTCCTCACTAATCATCACCTCCCTTCTTAACCTAGCTTCCACTACTCTTTCCCATAGCTTCATGCTGTGGCTAATCAATTTTATTCCTCTGTAGTTACTACAGTTCTGCACATCACCCTTATTCTTAAAAATCGGTAACAGTACACTTCTTCGCCACTCCTCAGGCATCGTCTCGCTTTCCAAGATTGCATTAAAGAATCTGGTTAGAAACTCCACTGCCATCTCTCCTAAACACCTCCATGTGTCCACAGGTATGTCATCTGAACCAACAGCCTTTCCATTCTTCATCCTCTTCATAGCTGTCCTTACTTCCTCCTTGCTAATCCATTCCACTTCCTGATTCACTATCCCCACATCATGCAACCTTCTCTCTCTCTCATGCTCTTCATTCTTCAGCCCCTCAAAGTACTCTTTCCATCTGCTCAAAACACTCTCCTCGCTTGTGAGTACGTTCCCATCGTTATCCTTTATCACCCTGACCTGCTGCCCATCTTTCCCCGTTTGGTCCCTCTGCCTAGCCAATCGGTACAGGTCCTTTTCACTTTCATTAGTGTCCAGCCTCTCATACAGCTCACCATACGCCTTACCTTTGGCCTTCGCCACTTCTGTCTTCACCTTACGCCTTGTCTCTTTGAACTCCTGTCTAATTTCTTCATCTCTCTGACTATCCCACTTCTTCTTTGCCAACCTCTTCCTCTGTAAACTCTCTTCTTCCTCGTTCCACCACCAGTTTTCCTTGTCTTCCTTCCTCTGGCCAGACGTCCCACCAAGCACCTTTCTAGCTGTCTCCCTCACCACTTCTGCAGTAGTTGCCCAGCTATCTGGTAAGTCTTCACTGCCACCCAGTTCCTGATTTAACTCCTCTCTCAACTCCACCTTACAGTCTTCATTTTCCAAATTCCACCATTTGATTCTCGGCTCAGCCCTCACTCTCCTCCTCTTCTTGATCTCCAAAGTCATCCTACAGACCACCATCCAATGCTGCCTAACTACGCTTTCCCCTGCCACCACTTTACAGTCTCCAATCTCCTTCAGACTGACTATTCTGCATAGGATATAATCCACCTGTGTGCATCTTCCTCCACTCTTATACATCACCGTGTTCCTCCATCTTCTTAAAATACATATTTACCACAGCCATGTCCATCCATTTCACAAAACCCACTACCATCTGACCTTCAGCATTCCTCTCCTTGACACCATACCTACCCATCACCTCCTCACCCCCTCTGTTCCCTTCAGCAACATGCCCATTGAGACCCACTCTAATCACCAATCTCTCTCCCTTGAGTACACTCTCCACCACTTCATCCAACTCACTCCAGAATTTTTCTTTCTCATCCATCTCACACCAAACTTGCAGGACATATGCACTAACAACATTCATGATCACACCTTCAGTTTCCAGCTTCATACTCATCACTGTCCGACACTCTTTTCACCTCCAAAACACTCTTGGCATACTGTTCCTTCAGAATAACCCCTACACCATTTCAACTCCCATCCCCACCATGGTAGAACAACTTGAACCCGCATCCGATACACCTGACCTTACTCCCCTTCCATCTGGTTTCTTGCATGCACAATATATCAACCTTCCTTCTCGCCATCATATCAGCTAGATTTCTCCCTTTACCAGTCATACTGCCAACATTCAAGGTTCCTACCCTCACTTCCACTCTCCTAACCTTCCTCCTCTCCTCCTGCCTCCGGACACGCCTTCCCCTTCTCCTTCTTCTTCAGCCAACAGTAACCCAATTTCCACCAGCACCCTGCTAGCTAACAGTGCTGGTGGCGGTCGTTGCTAACCCAGGTCGCGACCAATCCGGTATGGAAATCCGTTTTGTTGTCCGCATATTTGATTTGGCAAAAATTTTACACTGGATGCCCTTCCGGACATAACCCTCCCCATTTATCCGGGCTTGGAACCAACACAGAGAAACACACAGCACATCCCCAGTGGCTGGGTTAGCTAAAAAAAATGGGAATGTAGGCAGCAAAATGTGTTAGATAAGGCTACCTTACATTGTAGAGCACCTGATAGTTTTGATCAATGATGAAAGAAACACAGGTTACGGTATTTGTCACACCTGTAGCTAGCCAACCAGCCTCGCCCAACCTGCTACCATTCCACCTCCCTGGAATTCTAAAGCATCTGTTGATCGGCTATTTAAGCTCAGCGGTGCTGTTACCTCATTGCAAGAATCACGTGCTAACACCACTACTGAATGTTTGTTTCCTGGGGTCTGTTCCAGAAAGGGGGTTAACAAATTCTATACACAAACTGGAATTCTGACTTCAGTAAACTGAAATCTCAACTTCAGGATTTGTCAGTTCCAAAAAAGCAGTTTTCGATTAGTTAGCTCAATCCTAATAAGCTGAGCAAGAATTGTGCACATTCACAGTGAAAATTAAAAAAAAAAACAAAACATTACCAGTCAAACACTAAAAATGTGACCCTCACTGATCCGAACAAGGAAAAACTGAACAAAAATTCTCCTCAAAAACCTTGTAGTGTTGGTCTTAACCTTGATGTCAGTATTGATGCTGTTGGTGTAGTTAGTTATAAGTTTGATCTTTTCTGCACTGATCTCCACACCATAGGCCATTAATGTCTTATCAAGAGAGTCAACCTGTTCTGCAAGCTCTTGCTCCATACTAGCTAGTCCATCAATGTTGTTGGCAGAACGCAAGTTGGTGTTTGTTCTGCCACCAATGGTAACTGTCCCTTCATGTCTTTCCAGAGCAACTGGAGCACAGGAGTGGAGTTTCTCGTGTCAGGCTCATTTGAATTTATGAGCACACAGCCAGACATAGTTTTCATCTTTTGTTACACAGATTAAGGACATCAGCTGTAACCTATGGCTTTTTTTATTAGAGTATGTTTACCTAGATCACACTGGCTGTTTTGGGCAATTTTGTGTTAAAGATAGTAATCAACGTGTCCGTGTTTGCACCAAGGACGGTCAGAGGTGCAAATTTCCCCTTATCATGGATTGAAATACTTCTGCTTTTTCAGGACCCTTCTGATGTTCAAGATCAAATTTTAGCCTGGTGGTTTTATTTATTTATTTATTTTAATTTCTTGCTCTTTTTTAAGATGGACCCAAAAGGATAGCATCAATAGGCCATGATCACTTCCAATATCTGCTCCTGGAAAATTTCTTGTTCTACCTGTTTTTACACCAGACTGGAAGCATTTCTGTAACATGATGAAGTCAATGAGGATTTTGTGGACTCCACTGGGAGAGTGCCATGTCAATCTTCTGATTGTGAAAGACAATGGTGTTTGCTAAAAAAGGTTGCTGGCAAATTTCAAAAGTCTTAGGCCTCTTTCATTGGTCTCCTCATTGCCGGATTGGCCACAGGTTCCCTCCCAGTTTTTATAGGCATCCTCACTCACTCTGGCATTCTAGTCTCCTTGCACAATGAGGATGTCTTTGGTCAATGACTTACTGCAGTTGGTCACAGAACATTTCTAGCTCATCATCATCAGGGTTTGAAATTCTGGCCTCTTGTATAATATTGAAACTGGCTCCCCATAAGTGAATTGAGATGAGCCAATTGCAGACTGGTCAGCAGCCCATAACACAGCTCATGATCTTTGTGAACAAAGAACCCAATGCAAAATTTAAGTCCTCTTCTCCACTGAAATACAGTCTGTGTCCTTCGTCTGTAGATGCTTCCCCTAAGTGTTTCCAGTGTCCCTCCGATAGTCCAAGGATAGTCCAGTGGTACCTTTTCATTTTATGTGCCAGTTTTTTAAGCCTTCCCTCTCCTCTCAAGGTTCTTATGTTAGACGTGCCAATGGTGAAGTTGTTCCTGGCATGCATATGGGGTCCGCCAGTAGCATACTTGACTATCTGCCCTGGTGGGCGACGGAAGGTGCAATCATTGTTGACTCAGGCAATAACCGATACGGTATACTATTAGTTGCTGCTGTTATAATGGTGAAACCTGACAGCACCTATCCCTGATTATATCTCTTAACCACAACCGAGATGCTCCAGCTTGGTGGCTCACCTTCATTGCAAACACATAGTATATAACATATTACATGCTCTGTAACCTTAGCTGATGCCATCATCATGGATGACTTTCGCCCAATGCTGTTGTGTTAACACCATGATTTTCTGCCAGACTTTGCACCCTTAGTCTAAATCAGGAGTGTTTATTTTCCATGCAAGCCCAAAGGAGTTGCCCATTTCCCATTTCATGCAAGCATATATTAAATATTGATGCTTATTTTCAATCTTAAAATGTTATAAAAACCTAATTGTTTTATAGATAAAAGGTTAATAAATCATAGCAAATTGACTATTTTGTAGCAGTATGTATAAACACACAACTTAGTAATTCCACATTTTACAAATACTCAACCTATTGAGCAAAGGTTTGAATCTATCAAAATTTAATATTGCGTGATGGTTTGCTCTATAGTTTAAATGTCTTTGCCTGTATCCACAAGGTTCATGGTTCAAATCCAACAGGTGGTCATATAACCACCTTTAGGATGGTCTTTAACACCAGAAACTACTGGCACAGTGCTCTGACCCAGACTTTATTCTCCCCTCTGTGTCTCTCATGGACAAAGAATTTCTCTGTACATATACTTGTACAGTTGACCAATGAAGTTTCATTTCATAGTAATTCACATTCATTTTGGCACATCATAAATGAACCACAATGTATTAAGAAAAGATCCCTGCCAAAAAGCAATAACTCACTGACTAACACACATCTGCATTAAAACTGCATGTGGTATGACACATTTCTTATTTCTTTGCAACAAGGCTTTCCATGATTAAAAAGATAAAGCACAACTGTACCTTGTAACCAATTGTCTTTCTGTAATGTAGAATTTCCATCTCCAGCAATTCAAACAGACGTGGAGGAAAGAACTGAAAGTCTTGAATGTTTGGCTGTTTTGGGGGCCGTGGAGCCTGAATGAATTTGAAAGGCATCATGTAAATACATAACCTATGTCATTCTATGGTGTTAAGCGTGACTTTAAAAATGAATAAAATGTTAATTTTATTAAAATTTACTTCACCTTTGGAGCTCTGGGTTCACTGACTCTTAGAGCCTCTCTGAAATAAGCATCCACAGCATAATTAGCCTTCCGTTCTCTTTTAGGAGGTTCAATCCATTCCATCATACAGAGCTGAAAGAAAAGATAGTCTGACTAATTATACTTAACCTGTTACACATACTTTTGTGGAATTCTCTATACAAAAAGTATTCTTGCTGAGAAAAATTTTGGCTCTTGCTGGTATGCAACCATAATCATTGCTATTTTCCCTAAGCTAGATTAGGTTAGACTGGGTATCTTCCACTACAGTAATGTAAAACGACATAAGATGACTGGTCATTCCTGAAGCTAGAAGAATTTTACTCATTAAAGTGCTATCAGTTTTTTTTCCATAGACTACATTTTTCATAAATTATGAAATTGCTTGAAATTATCTTTGAAAAATACATTCATTTACCCAATGTAATGTTATTTACCGCATCAAGATATTTCATTTAATGTCAGTTGTTATAGGATCTTTGGAATATCATCAGAAGCCTTTGATGACTAGCATGCAGACTAGATTTTACACAGCATACTGCATGCTGAAGGATGTGTAATCTAGAAGTGTACCTGTTAGCAAAATGTACTTTGTGACCAGGAATCTATATTGAAGAAGCTACTATGCATTGTAACAGCCAGAGCCAGTACTTAGAGACCTCAAAAACTTTTTACATGTCTTATAAATGATCCCATTACAAACTGAAAAGGACAGCCGGAAGTAGTATAACTTTATTTATAATTTATAATTTTATATAATCAGACTGCAATCTAGTGTTCTGTTATTTTTATTTTTAACAGATTGGCACAACTGACTTTCATAACTTGAATTATGTGTTCAAACGGGGTAATGTGCATTGCCATGTTTGACCACATAAATTAGTGTCTTATAGTTCTTTTCAGAGCAGATTGTTAAAAATGTTAATTATAAGATGTTAACACTGAAGAGTCGGGATGCAGAATATTATTTTCTTGCTCACTGTAAAAATAAAAATTATAATTATAATAAAATTAGATGCACCAGTTTTATTTTAATATTACATGATAAAACATACAGGATTTCCCTCTCTCTCTCACACACACACCACACACACACAAATATGCATAGTGAAACTAATTGTAAATACCTTCTGTTTCTCCCTATAGTCTTCACCTTCAAAATTGTACAAACTGGTTTCTGCTCCACCAATATCAACAGTGAAGTTTCTGAGTGAACTCTCTCCAAGTTTCTCCAGACGCTCATTCATCTCTGCTGTCTGTAGGAATATATAGGAGCTGAAAAACTCTATACTGGAGTTTTCCAGAGCTAATGCATAATTTTCTTTAACCACATCGTTCTGCAAACTTCACCTTCTTTTCACCCCTCTCGAGAATAGTATTTATGTCTTCATCTGTCAGTTCACTGTCTTTGGAGGCGAAAACATGCGTGGCACCATGACGGATCATCTGCAGCATCTCATCCTTGGCTAGCTTATTGGACTGCTGGTCAATCAGTCTGCCTGCACCCAGTTGTAGTGGTTAGTGAGAAATAGAGAAAATATGTTAATAAAAGTGACACTATGTAATTCATTCGAATAAATCTGACTTTTGCATTTTGGTATGTTATTAAAAGAAATTATAAGCAGATCATAGTTTTATTGACCTTTTAGCGACAGTACCAAGTTTGTGCAAGAAGAATTTAGTTATCTGTAATATTAAATACCTTGCTGTATGACGATGGAGTCAAGTCTGAGTTTCATCTCAGCCCTTTCTACAATTCTCTCTTCCACTGTATTTTCAGTGATAAGGCGAAACACTCGCACTGGTTTCTTCTGACCAATGCGGTGGGCACGGTCCTTGGATAAGAACAAACACCATATTATATACAGCACTAATAATTTGTATGCTAATAAATGTAAAATACTAATACATACAGTACTGTACAAAAGTCTTGAGCCACCCCGTTATTTCTTTATATTTTACGAGGAAAATGGGACAATAGGTACAGTGATTTAGTGCAACATCATCTGATCATCTGTAATCATCTGCACCTGTTTCTACACTGGGTCATGCCTTAAGTTAGATGACTTTGTTATACTTGAATGATTCATACGTAGGTCACTGTGTGGCTTAACAAGCAAACAACATTCCTCTGAAACTGATCAGGTACAGAGACTGGACTGAAAATGAAAGCCAAAAACTTTGAAAGTCCTTCAGGAAGCCTGGAGAACTGTTCCTCAAGTCTACATTAAAAAAATACGAGACATTCTGACTCATTGGAAGCATATGAAGAAATGAGGGGTGGCTCAAGACTTTTGCACAGTACTGTGCATACACTTTAAGGACACTCACCATCGCTTGTAGATCAACTTGTGGGTTCCAGTCGGAGTCATACAGGATTACAACATCTGCTGTTGCCAAGTTTATACCGAGTCCTCCTGCCCTGGTGCTCAGCATGAAAATGAATTTTGTGCTGTTTGGGGCATTGTAAGCTTCGATTGCTTGCTATCAACATTAACCAGAAAAACAGAGAATAACATTCACCAGTTATTTTTCTAAGCTTATAATACATACCTGTTAAACCAGTATACACAGTATTGATTAATATGACACATTATTAATAGAAACCATTATGAACATGTTACGATGATAAAGGGTTTTGAACCTCTCTTGATTCATGTGGAGTGTTTCCATCAAGGCGACAATACTCATAACCTCTCCACATGCAGTAGTCTTCAAGTATATCAAGTACTCTGGTCATCTGACTAAAGATGAGGACTCTGGAACCTAACAACCAATAAAACTCCATTAGTAAACAAGTGAAAAATAATGGATCAGCAAAAGTACTAGGCCTATATGAAAATGACATTTTCTGTGGAAAAACTGAACAAACAATTGATAAAAAATACATAATAACTGGAATGAGACACATCCGTGATACTAATGTGTATATCTCTTTAAACCATTAAACAAGTATATGAAATAAAAATAATTGCATATAAAAATGGAACATGGAAAATTTAACAGGTTACATAATGTAGATCTCTGCTAGAAGTTAACACATATTATAAACATTCTTCACACACATCTTTGAACCTTGGAAAATGTACAATGGTTTGTGAATTAAAAATAATAATGTATTAAAAAAAATATAATTATTTTTGGATTTACCCTGTTCCTGGACTTTGGGGAGCAATTTGTCGAGGACAACCATTTTGCCACTGTTGGTGGCGAGATGGGTGTCTGTAGTATAAGGTGGGCCTGGTTCAGCTCCATCAAACAGATAAGGGTGGTTACAGCATTTTCGTAGTTGCATCAGGATATTTAGCAGACGCATTTTGTCCATCTTCCCAGCGGAGTTGAGAATGTCAATATCCTTCATCAATATTTTTGTATACCTAAGTGAAAAGCATAATTATAAAACACACTTATTCCTACATTTGTGTAAGTACTCTTTTAAATACATTCTTATTATAAAATCAAAAAAAGCACATTACTATATTCTGTCCCACAGCCCTGTACTGGACAAGCAGCCAAAGATTCTGTCATTATGAAATTACACTTTACATGAATTTATTATTTTCACATGCTCCCATGGACGCATTAAAACTTAAAAAAAGATTATTCAGCCTTATAAAATTTTACCATCTGGCCCATGTCTATAGTAAATTAAATAGCCTCACAAACTGATTTTCTTATTTGCAAGTAGACAAAGTCATTTACTGCAAATAGAGAATAAGCAAATCAGACTAAAATACTGCTGCTTTTCATATTTTATATATTTTACTGTATTGTATCATATATTATTGATTTCAAACAAATCTAAGGAATTCTGATTTAATACGAAAATACAGACCTTCAAATGGGTACATTGAATATAGAAATAGAAAAAAACCTCAATTAGTAAAATAAACTACACTACTGCTTAGCATGACTCATTCATACCTGATGCTCTAAATACCTTCTATGCCCGTTTTGACAAATCAAACACCTCTTCCACTGCCAGACTGACCCCCACCCATTGAATGCGCTGTCCCTCACCGTGTCAGCATCAGATGTAAGGAAGTCCCTGATGAAGGAAACCCCGTAAAGCTGCAGGCCCGGATAAGGTCCCAGGCAGGGCCTTGAAGGACTGTGCTCACCAGCTAACAGAGGTGCCGACAGATATTTTTAATACCTCACTGTCCCAGGCATTTGTACCAACATGCCTTAAGACCTCTATTATCATTTCAGTCCCTAAGAGCTCCACAGTATCTTGCTTGAATGACTACCATCCAGTGGCACTCACACCTTTAATCACAAAGTGTTTTGACAGGCTGGTAATGGCAGAGATAAAAAAGACCATCAACATAATAGTGGACTCCCTTCAGCATGCATATAGGAAGAACCGCTCCACTGCTGATGCCATTTCTTCTGTGATTCATCGGGCTCTCACTCACCTGGAGAAGAAGGACTCTTACGTCAGATTAGTCTTCCTGGACTTCGGCTCCGCCTTTAATACCATCATCACTCAAACACTGGTGAACAAACTGTCACGACTTGGACTTAACTCAGCACTTTGCAATTGTATTTTGGACTTTCTAACCTACAGGCCCAAGTCTGTCAGAATCCACAGCATCGCATCTTCTACCATCATTCTGAGCACCAGCTCCCCCAGGGATGCGTCCTGAGCCCCCTACTGTATACTCTGCTGACCTACGATTACATACCTCACTATCCAAACAACCACATTGTGAAATTCGCAGATGACACAGCAGTGGTAGGAGTTGTCACTCATAACAATGAGTCAGCATACAGGATGGAAGTGGCTAAACTGGAGGCTTGGTGTAAGGACAACAACCTCAGAGTCAATGTCAAGAAAACTAAGGAAATGATTGTGGAGTTTCACCAGATTGGCGCTCTCCCTCCCCTTCCCCTCTACATTCACGGAGAAGAGGTTGAAATCGTCTCCTGCTTCAAATACCTGGGGGTGCACATCACAAATGACCTCTCTTGGAGCTACAACACAGCCTGTCTTGTTAAAGAAAGCCCACCAGGGCTTCTACTTCTTAAGGACGCTGAAGCAGGCTAGTCTGTGCTCCTCTATCCTCATCTCCATTTACAAGTGTGTGGTAGAGAGCTTCCTTACCTCCTGCATTACAGTGTGGTACAGCAGTTGCTCGGCTGCAGACAGGAGAGCACTGCAGCAGGTGGTTAAGTCTGCTCAGCGGATCATTGACAGCAGCCTACCCACCAGGAACAAAAAATGTCCTTGGGCTTTTTAGTCAGACTGGCCCACCATAATCTAGCTTTGCTTTACCATCCTAAACACTCTTTTAGGGACATATAGCTAGTCTATCATAACCAATCATTTTCTAATTCTTTTGTTTAGTTTTAAAAGCAGCCTGTACCTTATTTAATGGAGTGTGTAAAGCAACTCACAGAGAAAAATCGCCATACTCTACATCCCAATCTTTCAAAAGGATACTGCTGTAAGGCTGCAAAAATTCTTGCTTTTTTTTCCTGGATATTGGTATAGCCTTAAATTAAATGTCCTACATGGCCAGTAAGAGTTTCTGCTTTTTGACAATTACAAGGCAGATTCAAGCATGCAGTACCAACAAAGACAACATGCACCCTTGACTATAGCAGAAAGCAAAAGCAATTTTTGACCGTGGAACAATGCAAGAGAGAGCTCTGATTTGGGGTTTGAAGCAGGTTGTGTTGGGCTAAGCAGCTGGGGAGCATCTATGCCCCCAACTGTCAATGCCAGCACTGCATGCTTCAACCCAATATGCCCATCCAGTACTGCTTGCTTCAGCCATGCCCCATATGCCTACGTGTTCCCAACTGCCTATGTGGGCACTGCCTGCTTCAACCCATGATACCCATTCCAGCAATGTGTGGTTAGCCCATGCTGTCACTGTTGACTTTGCGTGTAGCAGGAGGTAGTGCTGGCATAGGCAGTTGGGAGCACAGGCATAGGCCGCAGACAGGAGAGCACCACAGCAGGTGGTTAAGTTTTCTCAGCGGATCATCAACAGCAGCCTACCCACCATCGAAGACATTTACACCAGGAGGTGCAAATGCAAAGCCTCCTCCATTATGAATGATGCCACTCATCCTGCGTAAGGATTGTTTCCCCCAATCCCATCAGGCAGGAGATTACGCAGCATACAGGCTAACACCACCAGGCTGAGGAACAACTTCTTCCTCCATGCTATTAGACTAATGAATACAACATCACTAAATCTGACTGAACACTCTGTGTGACTTATACTGCATTTTACACTTTAGTCTCAGCAGTCTCATGAACTAAAACTATCTGCTGCTACCTCCTTACTTGCTGCTAATTACAGGGCATACTGCAATAATATCTCTGTTGTTGTTATTTTGTTATATTTAATGGTATTTATATTATTTCATTCTATTTTATTGTGTTTATCTCTGCTACTTATATTATGAAGTTTTATGGGGTTACTGTGTGCACTGTTTAGTAACTGGGACCTGAGTACTGAATTTCATTCTTGCATATGGATGTTGGAATGACAATAAAAGATCCTTGATCCTTGATGTGCAGTAAAGCAATTATTTATTCTCATTTTACAAAACTTGAATTGCGAATCTATTGAATAATCATCTCTCCAGTACATTCTGGCATTTTGTAATGAATTAAAAGTCCGTTTGTTTTTGAAAAATAAATGACTGTTTAAGAAACTACTTTTCTGACTGCCTCAAGTATTCTTTTTCTTGAATATAATTCACTGAGACTCAGGGACAGACCAGGAAAGAAAAATGCCCCTGGACTTTTTAGTCAGACTGGCCCACCATAATCTAGCTTTGCTTTACCATCCTAAACACTCTTTTAGGGACATATAGCTAGTCTATCATAGCCAATCATTTTTTAATTCTTTTGTTTAGTTTTAAAAGCAGCCTGTACCTTATTTAATGGAGTGTGTCAAGCAACTCACAGAGAAAAATCCCCATACGCTACATCAGAGGTTCCCAACCTTTCAAAGGGATACTGCTGTAAGGCTGCAAAAATTCTTGCCTTTTTCCTGGATATTGGTATAGGCTTAAATTAACTGTCCTACATGACCAGTAAGAGTTTCTCCTTTTTTACAATTACAAGGCAGTTTCAAGCACGCAGTACCAACAAAGACAATATGCACCCTTGACTATAGCAGAAAGCAAAAGCAATTTTTGACCGTGGAACAATACAAGAGAGAGCTTAGATTTTGGGATTGAACCAGGTTGTGTTGGGCTAGGCAGCTAGGGAGCACCTATGTCGCCAACTGTCAATGCCAGCACTGCATGCTTCAACCCAATATACCCATCCAGTACTGCTTGCTTCAGCCATGCCCCATATGCCTACGCGTTCCCAACTGCCTATGCGGGCACTACCTGCTTCAACCCATGATACCCATTACAGCAATGTGTGGTTAGCCCATGCTGTCACTGTTGATTTTGCATGTAGCAGGAGGTAGTGCTGGCATAGGCAGTTGAGAGCACAGGCTCTTGGGGAGTGGCCTGTGGACACACAAAATGTCACACATAGTATTTTCGAGATATTTTGACAAGCTACGCCTCCAACGTAAGCAGTGTTGATTAGGGGGTTGATGTAAGCAGTGCTTGATTGGTTAAAATGCACTGAAGCATGCAGTACCACTATAAGCTGCTGGGGGGGTAAGCACTTGGGGATGGGGTGAGCGTGGCCTGTGGCAACTCCAAATGGCATGAGATTTTTAGGATAATTTTTGACCAGCTAGGTCTGCTTATTACAACAATACCAAATTTCTACAGATTGGACAAAAATCCTTGAACTAGTATGCATGTTAAATTGGGCAAATTTTGCAAATTTGCCAGAAAACTGGGTGGGAGCTGATGAATTCTGATTGGCTGGCCATGGGATTATGCAAATTAGCAAAGATTTTAAGCATTTTGATTGATTCGGAACTTAGTAGAACTTGTGATGTCAGAATTGCATTGCTATGGTGACACTAAAATGGAGCAGTGATGCTCCCTTCAGGGGCAATGGGCCCATTTTTGGCATCTGAGTAGTGGGTGGGGATGGACACCTTGTGTCCAGATTGGGTCTTGCTGAGACTTACGGTCTGGGCTGGGCATTGCATTTCATGGGAGAATCAGAATAATAATAATAATAATGAAAACTAAAACAAAAGGGTTCCGCACGGAATGTGCTTGAACCCTAAATATCTAACTGTATTGCAATGACTCTGAAATAGCTACCTGCTTTCATACAGCTTTTAGGCATAGATCTACAATTTAAAAGTACCCACCACAATGCTATATTAGTTTCAGTAAAATGTAGCTTAACTGTGAACATACAGTGTTTTTATTTTCTATTTTTGTCCAGCATCCATCCAAGCAATTATGAAAGCACAGACGATGTTGTGCGGGTTGGGAATTTCATTTGAAATGGTTTGTTGTCTTTGGCTACTATGGTCTCTTTCCTGCTTGTGAACCTGCTTGTGTTGGAGCCTTTTTGCAAGTCCCTGAATCATTGCATCATGGCAGGCGTTGAGGTATGGGCAAACATCGACTCACTGGCTAAGAGAATCAATACAAGACTGTATTGTGATGAAACTTGTGATTTACACCCCTACTTATCAGCATGATTTTGGCAAACTGCAGTCTTGCTTTTCAGTTCTTGTCACTGACGAACAGCTTACACCGTGTTATCCACCCATGGTACTCTGCTGTATGCGATCTGGATTATCTGGGTGTGACATAAACATTCATATTTTTAATTCTTACTTAATTTGTCTAGCAGTTATTATACGAGTATATATAAATAACTTTCTGGCTAGGCTTGTGCATTTTGGGTGATTTTGTATATTTGACTTTCAGTGTATCTTTCAATGTACGTATCTGCAATCATCTGCGCAGATATATTCATGCTTTAAGAATCAGAAAAGTATTTCTTTGAAGGATTCATTCAACTTGATTTTCACCATTTTGAGCATTTCTTAAGTTCTAAATTAATATACTTCAAAATGGCAATGAAATTTCAGCTTAATTTTATGACAAAGGGCTTATTTTTTAAACTCAGAGTAGCAGTGTCTTTTTTGGAGGAAAAATGGGGGATGGGGGAGTATTTTCTACTTGGCTGTGGTTCTGTTTGTCCAAAGAATTTAACAATAATGTATAATATAGCTGAGATCCAATTAATTTAAACATGGTTAGAAACAACTTTTGAGGTTTCCCAAGACTTTGTGTGAGCACTGTATGCTTAATTGTTATAATAGCTTCTGGGAACTTTAACACATTCCTTTTTTTGGGAAACCAGCTAAATCCAGCTATATATGAAAGAATATTATCATCTTGACATTTGCCATCTTCTGCATCGCATTAAACTGGATTCCATGGTAACCAGATATAAAAGAAAATCCAATAGAGCTCAAAATATTATAAAAAACCTAAAGATAGATGTTTTACATTTTAATTTTTCATGCACCTTGTTGAAGAACTCAGTATTTTTCATTATTGCCTGAGCTACTAGAAAAGAGAAAATAGGGAATCACTCATATGGTCCAACGTTAAAAAGAAAAAACATCAAGATGCAGTTGGCACAAGTAGTCTTCACATCCCTGTTAAAATGGCTGGTTTTTGTGATGTAAAAAAATGATATCAAGATAAATCATGTCAGAACTTTTCCACCTTTAATGTGAAATTGCAACCTATACCTATAAGCTGAATAGAAACCTAAGGGGGGGAAAAAAAAAACTTTCAATAACCCACTTGCAGTTGCTGAATTAATACTTTGTTGAAGCACCTTTTCATTTTATTACAACACTCAGTCTTTTTCGGTAAGATTCTATCAGCTTGACACATCTTGACTTGGTAATACTTTCCCACTAAACCTTGTGAAAATGTTCTAGATCTGTCAAATTGCGAGGGCATCTCCCATGCACAGTCCTCTTCAAGTCAACCCACAGATTTTCAATTGAATTTAGGTCTGGGCCCTGGCTGGGACATTCTAAATCATAGATCTTCTATAGGCTAAGCCATTCCTTTGTTGATTTGGCTATGTGGTTTGGGTCATTGTCATGCTGAAAAGTGAAATCCCTCTTCATCTTCAGCTTTCTAGCAAATACCTGAAGGAATTGCACCAAAATCAACTGGTATATGAAGCTATTCATCATTCCCTGGATCTTTTTGCTAAATTTAGCCAGGCTAGGGTGCGCTTTTTTTGAGTAACGGCTTCCATCTTGCTTCCCTACTCCTAGCCTAGATAAATGATGAATATATAAGATTGCTGTCACGTGTAGGCAGCAAGCAGTACTTGGCAGAAATTCCTGCAACTCCTTTAATGTTGCCATTGGCCTCTTGGCAGCCTCCCTGACTAGTTTTCTCATTAACTTCTCATCAATTTTCAAGTGATATCCTGTTATTGGTACCATCACTGTTGTTCCATATTTTCTCCACTTGCTGATGATGTCCTCACCGTGCTTCATGGTATATCTAATGCCTGGACGGAATGGATATTATGTTGTTGTACCACTCTCCCAATCGATACCTTTCAAAAATGAGATCCCGTTCATGGTTTGAAAGCTCTTTGTGGACCATGGTTTATGCAGTGGGATGCAGCCAAGAAAATGTCAGGAAAATCTTGTAGAGACAGCAGAACAGTCAATCAGAGTCACTTTAATTGATGGCAGGTGTATATTAAATACTGTTTACAATGAGATTGAATGTGATTGGTTGATTCTAAACACAGCCACATTCTCAATTATAAAAAGGTGTACAAACTTATGCAACCAAGCTATTGTAAGTTATTCCTTTTTATTACTTTCCCTAAATGCTTTCTGGGTTTTTTTCCAGCTTATTTGTATGGGTTGCAATTTCACATTAAATTATGTCAGAACTTTTTCCACCTTTATCTTGGTTTGATATTTTACATAAAAACTTATTTACCATTTTAGCAGGGGTATGTAGACTTATTTAAACTCACCGTAAGCATATATATGTGAAACAGTAAGTACTAGTATAAATGATAATTTAACAGCGTGAATTCAGTATAATATCAAATATCCCTACCATCAATACTCCTTGCTACTGCACTCCCTCCCATCTGTTTGCTTTGTTCCATAATGATCTCTTTAACACTTAAAATGGGGGGGGTGATCATTCCCACAAGCATCTCTCCAAGCCATAATTCAGTTTTGTATGTCATTCAGTTAATTGCAGAGTAAGTCCCGTGTGCTGGGTGCAACCAAGTCTTCACAGAATCTTTTAAAAGTCATGGTCACCAATAAAAACCTAATCTCCTACCCTTAGTGTCATTTTAATGGCCACCATAGCAGATTATGATCATTACAATTAACCAAAAGTGTATAAGGAGACAGAAAGTGCCCTACTAGGCCATCCAGGTCTCGTTGCTGCACCAACACAACAGGTAAAATGTATTTAACACAAACACTAACAGGCCTGTAGAGTGTGAGAAGAACCTGTTGCTCACAGGTTGTTGTCAAGTGCAAGTTTACTTTGGATCACATTGTTTCGCAATAAAACCACCAGCAACACATTGGCTGTTTGAACTGAAGGTGCTGAACAATGTGTTAAACACCTTCAAGCATTCAGGTCTAATTTCATGCCCACTGTGAAGTTCAACATTAAGATGCATTAGCAGTTCAAACCTATTTTCTACGTGTTAAGGGAGCCAGCTGATTAGTATTGCTAGCTAGTTGGGCTCCAGCAGAGTTAACCATAGTAGCTAGCTGGATTTTAGCAGAATTAGCATCACGGGGTTATAGTTTAAGATTTGTTTTAGGTTTAGCACCAAGCTAATGTAAATGACTGGAGTTCTCGTTTAACTTTTAAAAGAAGCCTCTGGTAACATATGGGTCTCCAGTATGAAAAAGGCAGGGCTAAAAGGGCTAAAAGCCAAGTTCTATAAAATTAGCTCTAAAACCACGACAGTTTCTCTGAATAATACAATTATTCGTCATCAGGTGGGTTAAACATATACTGATACAGACCTCCACCTTACTGTTTGCTTGAGCCTTTAGCTTGGTGTTGTTCTATCATTAAACTTTCAGTCAGGTTGATTTGAACCTGGGTCACTGCAGTCTGACCCTGAGGACTTTTTTTAACTTTTCGAGATGATTTCTTACTAAAATTTTGGGGGCCAGTTTCTAAAACACAGATTAAACCTAATATTAGACTAAATCACCCTATTAAAGGTATCATGTGGTGAAGGATGAAGTTAACACAGGCATTTGCTCCCTGTCACCAGTGCATGTTTTGTTGTAGAAATGATGCCATGTTCTATTTTTGTGAGCTTGTAACAGGCTAATCTTATTAACAGTCACAGAAACAGGGGTACAAATTAATTTTCTACCAGGCTTTCCCTTTAAGAGGGTGACTTAGATCAAGTTTAATTAGTGTTTTGTGGTCCTGGGTGTTTTTAATTTGACATGGTGAAATCTGGGACCAAACCCAAGTTCAACTGGTTCCCCCCCAGTCTCTCTGGTCTATGTTCACACTGTGTTTTATC
Source organism: Gymnarchus niloticus (assembly GCA_009936485.2). Classification (NCBI taxonomy): domain Eukaryota; kingdom Metazoa; phylum Chordata; class Actinopteri; order Osteoglossiformes; family Gymnarchidae; genus Gymnarchus; species Gymnarchus niloticus. The sequence continues at coordinate 1,160,207 of JAACJT020000032.1, read as the reverse complement.
ACAAACTATGGTATGTTTCCCCTCATCATTCTCAGACTCTGGAAATTTCCAGACTGGACAGCGCTCACATCAGCAAGCACTCCAGAGTCCACGCAAATTGTACCCTGGACTGCCATTTTAAGGTGGACGTGAGTGTGGTTCTCTGATGTGCCCATTAGTTCGGAAGACGATGTTCACACTTATCAAATGAATTGTATTTGAGGCAAACGGATCCAGGTTCAGTTCAAAAGTGCTAGTGTTAAAACGCCCTATGTTGTTGCCATTCATGTTTAACTACCCACTGTAAGTCTCTATGGCAATCAATTGTTTGGCTTGATTTTCTTGCTACAAGACACACAAGTTTTACTCAAGCTAAAGGATGAAATACTCTCAACCGGTTTGCAGGCTGCAGGTTATCTCACCTTAGTACACTTCACTTTACTTTCATCTTGACCGACAAGAAACAGTTCTTTCATTAGGCCAGATGACTGCCTGAGCAATTGTAGCACATGGGGCTTTCACATACTCCCAAGTTATGACTTTGTTTTCCATATTTGCAACAACCATGGCTTACTGGCACAAGTGAAAACCACATGTTGTTATTCATCCGCCAGTACACTTAAGCAGCCAAAATGCAGCTTGGTGGATGATGCTTGTCACAATGTAGGTACTAGTTTTAATCGTCCAATCCCCCATTTTAATAGTTAATTGCATTACATTCAACACACGTTGTGTTAAGAGTTCAGAGGCAACTTCTATCTGATGCATATCACCCAGCTCTCTGGTACAGATTACTCTTTTCCTGCCACTCAGTAGGATTAGGAAAGGCCTTGATATCGACAGCCAATTAAGTATCATGTTACAAACTGTCAGCATTCTACCAAAATCTAGCCAGGCCGCTGCTTTTTAACATTTTTTCCTTTCCTAAAATACCATTCTAACAAGGTCACTCATTTAACTGGGCCCTTCCAACTATCCATCTAGATGAACCAGGAACCAAAGCACTATGCTGAACCTATGGGAGCTGTAGAAAAACCATGATTTTCAAGTACAAGGACCTCTTCGTGCACCAACGCACATTACAATTCATGAGAAACAAACTGCCCCATCTGATGCCTCTTACAAAGGGCAGGGCGGTGCTTGTTCTGCATACAATGTTGTTCTAGATGAACAGATGAAATGCGGTATTTCTTTTCACAGTTCCTTTGATCACATTTAACAGAAAGGTAACAATCAGATTCTGCTCTCATGAAACAAAATCTTGTGGAGTTTCTTGTGAGATAAAATTTTGTTTCAGAATACTGCAAGGTTGTAGACAAAAGCCACACATACATACAGAGGTAGGGATGTGGTTTGAACCCCCAGACCTAGATTTATAACAGTGCTACTGTGATGTCCATGTATGATATCATTCAAAGATCTTGTTAATAGATTGTCAAAATGCTACAAATATTATATAAATCTTCTGGCAAGATTTATTCAATCGTTGAACTTCGTTTAAGAAGTATTGTGCTCAAATAGCACCACAGTGGTTTTCAAATTAGTCTGCATCTGAGGACATTCAAGAGAAATAGCAATTTAGGTCAAGCTTCCTTTTCGACCCTTAGCACATAAAAACAACATACATTTTGACAGTCACAGCCCACTCATGGTTAACTGATGATGATGAAAGCCTTACTGCCTTTACATCCATGCATCCATTCATCTTCTAACCACTTAACCACTGGTTATGCTCATGGGACGGCCTGGAGCCTATCTCATGCAGCACAAGGAACAATGGCAAGCCAATCCACCACAGAACATATACTCACACAAACACCCTCTATGGGCAATTGTAAAGTAACCAATTAGCCTAACCATGCATCTATGGATGGCATGAGGAACCTTGGGAGCACACAGAGAATGTGAAGACTCCACAGAGAGATGTGGAATTTGAACTCCCACCCTGGTGGTGAGGCAACAGTGCAACCCATTACATTTTAGCTTTTATCTGAGGCAATTCATAAGATTTACTTACCAACAGTACAAATGTAACACTCACCATTCCCTTTGCATCTTACTGAGTCCAAGGTATATTTTGACTTCTTTTTTGGGGGGTAAGTTTCTCTCCACTTCTGCTTTTATACGACGCAGTAAAAATGGCCGCAGCACCTTAATTGGAATATTTTAAAATTGATAAATCCATTGGAAGGTCAAAAAGTAGTCTCTAAATAGCATGTTTTTTGCATGGCCTGCAATGGTTTGATATAAAGAACCCATCAAAAATACTGAAAAGAACTCAAAGTGTGTGAAACTTACTGCATGAAGACGTTCAACTAGTTTCTGATCCCCTAGACAGTTGTTAGTGTCAAACCATGAGTCAAAATCCTTAAGGAAAAGAAAGTTTGTAACTCATTAGTTTTACTTATACATGTAACATGCATGAACGAATACAACTTTGAAACCTTGTACTTAAAATCAAAGAAGTTATCTCATTACTCAGTCTTCTGTAGGGTGACAAATTCCAAAAAACAATCAATAAAGTAAGACACAGCAAAACAGGCATACTAAAACGATAGCTTTTAGCCCTTCGTAGTCCTTCTAATCCCTCACTGAACCTCAGTAGTTTTTTTTTTCTTTTTTAACTTTCACATTATCCAAAAGGTTGATAACCAAAAGATCTAGAATTTCCAAACAGCTGCATAAACATATATTCAGATTTCTGAAAGAAAACGTAATACAGCTAAATAAGTTTTATTATGGGATTACAATACAATTGCAATAAAATTAACCATGATAAATGTAATTAATAAAGTAACTATGGTGGGAACATACATTAGCAGAAAACAAATAAACAGAATACATACATTTGCCGAATTGAAGACATCAGGCAAGAGAAAGTTGAGAAGTGACCAGAGTTCATGAAGGTTATTCTGCAAAGGAGTTCCAGTCAGGAGGAGTCGGTTTGTTGTTTTGAACTCCCGAACAATTTCAGACAGCTAAAGACAAGAAACACCTTGCAATTACACAATTGATAATTTAAGAAAACTAGATTTAAAACACAAATAAACATCAAATTAAAGTCAGGTATGTATTTTCTCTTTCCTTAGGGAAAAAAAAAAATCATTCTTCCCCCATAACCAAAGATATGTACTACTTGCTTATGTGAAAATGCCACGGTTTGTAATTTCTCAATGCTGCTCATTCCATATTTTGACAAAGGGTATTTTAAAACTAATAAACAACTGCACATGGGCACATGCAGAACATTCAAAGCCCTTTAATAACTTTGACAACAGCTGCCAGAATTTCCCAATATTCCTAATAGTTATTTATCCATGTGAAACTGGCAGTTCACTGCTGTTTTACACTGCCATTTCCCTTCATAATCTCCTCGTGTAGTTACTGATCAAGTCACATTAAGTAAGTTTCCCAAAGTATATAGAAGGGCTCCTCCTATTATGCTACTGGCTACAATGATATATAAATAATATATTATCAGAATGGGCATAGTTGTATTAGTGAATAAATAGTAAGAACTGCTTTTTTGAAAAAAATTACAGAATTATATGGATCTGAAAATGAGCTCCAGAAGGTATCTGTCATGTAAGTTTTTCCATGAGCTAGCTGATGATCCAAATATCTAACAGTTGGTGTTGTTTAGTCACGCAGTCGTGTCCGACTCTTCGCGACTCCATGGACCACAGCACGCCAGGCCGCCCTGTCCTCC
>JAACJT020000032.1:1136473-1156419 GCA_009936485.2 Gymnarchus niloticus | reverse complement strand
CGCGACTCCATGGACCACAGCACGCCAGGCCGCCCTGTCCTCCACCGCCTCTCGAAGCCTGCCCAAACTCATGTTCAATATCTAACAGTACACTATGCTAAAATATATATGTGAAATGCTGTTGAAAGAATTTTTTCTTTTCACTTAAAGTCAGGCAAATTCAGAAAAAAAAATTATTTATTTGTATCCCATCCAGGGTATACTTCAGCCTTGTACCCTGTGTTGCCTGGGAATGGCTCAAGGCCCCCCAGCAATCTTCACCAGGATTAATGATCGGAAAATGGATAGATGGTTTATTGGCCTATGCTAAATCGGTTAAACATTATATAGACTCAAAATACAAAAGAGAATGTAATTTAATTCTATTTATTTTCATTGGCAGTTCTAACCTTGGACTTTTCATTTTTGATCCTGTGAGCTTCATCTATGACCAAATATCTCCAGTTGAACTTCTTGAAAACACATTTTTCTCTTATAACCATTTCATAGGATGTCACACAAACATCCCATTCACCAGGCATCATAACATCACGGATGAAGGCAGCCTAAATAAGAAAACAAACAAGACTCGTTATTTAACTTCAACTTAACACATTAGCTGAAATCAAGGATTCCTTGAGGGAGATTTTCCGCTTTCTCCTGCCGTATATTTTACACCTTTGAAAACATGAACCAACTACTTTATGAAACATTTAACTCCAATTCTAAACATTTAATTAATGCTCTGGTGCTTTATTGCAATATTTATAGCTATTTACATTCATATATCCACAGCTTGATTATCAACAGCCTGAAGATGAACAACCATCAAATCTGAAGAACCTGTATATCTTGAAATTACTGTCACTAGTAATTAGCATATATTTTTGGATCAAATAATAAATATCAATTTTGCATAAAACGTACACACCAAGTGCAGAGCATGAAAATCTGCAGTATGTCCTGATGTACTATGATGCACTACACAGCCAAAAAGTCACTTCACCACCAATGGTCTTAACGGATTAAGATAAAGAAAGTGTAAAAGTATACAATTTAAGATTCTAAAGGTCAGAGATGTTCCCTAATGTTAATACTGGTCTGTCCAAATGGTTCAAGAAAGCAATCCACTAAAGGAATTGTGAACAGTACTGATGACTATGGCAAATTTAGAGTTTTTCCTTCTTTGACTGTACTATTAATAATTTATCATGACTAGTGAAAAATGTTAACATAAGCTTAAATGTAAGCATTAGAAAAAGCAGTAAATAAGAAAATTTTCTGTTTGCACTGGTTACCTCCTGTGGATCAAAAGCATGTAAGAAGGTAAATTATTACCTCTAAATTGCCCATAGCGCGTGCCTGTCTGTGTGTTTGTGTGTGCGGCCCTGTGATGGATTGACATAATATCAAAGGTGTTTGCCTCATGACCAGTATTTCTTGGGTAAGTACCCATGTGCTATTGCAAAACATATTTTCAAATGCCATATCTCCATAATCCAACGAAAATAGAACGGAATAATATGACACTCTTACTCTAGCATCCTTATCTCCAATAAGACAGACAGCTTTAAGAGATGGGACCCAGCGCTTGAATTCATTCATCCAGTTGTGGAGTGTTGATTTGGGGACCAGGACCATGTGAGGCCCTGGAATGTTCCGGTAGTGTTTCAAATACCCCAGTAAAGCAATAGTCTGCAGAGTCTTCCCTAAACCCTACAAACAATGGAGGAATATCAGGCTTTAATATTACAATTTTAACAATATGAGGAACACATAAGTACAAAAAAAAAAAAAAAAAAAAAACACACAACAGTTTTCATTTTACTTTAATATTCCTAACAAGAATGCCCATTCATACCATTTCATCAGCCAGAATTCCATTGATGCCATTTTCATATAAGGATATCATCCAGTTGAGACCTCGGATTTGGTAATCTCTCAGTGCTCCGTTTTTCACATCTGAGCAACAAGAAAATTGAAATCCATGCAATGTAAATGTTTGATCCACGTGTCATTCATCAACATGTTCGCAAAACAACACATAAGGAGGCCAGTGAACAAGAACAACAGTAGGGCATAAATAAAACAAATAATATAATTCTATTTGTCCAGAGGGCACAGGTAAAATGTATCAAGGAACCATGGGTCTGGAACTAGTCCAATTTAGCCATTACATATTTGAAGCTTATTAAAAGAATTAGTCTAATATAACCCCAACTGCAACGGCAGGAAGATACAATTTTGAAACAACTTTTTACACGGATTTGTTACATTAAATGACATCAAACAAAAAGGGCATAGTCTATTGTCATTCGTGGTGACAAGAGACGCCAACCACATATCTTTGAATCCCTACAATCATTCAGTTTTTAATTTGGGGAAGAGCATGTCACATTCACACTGGTGAGAATTTATTTCATGTGCCAACCACCCCCCCCCCCAATTTTGACTATTTTCATGTTCAACCCATATCACGCTGGTTACCTCCAGGTACTCTAATATTTTCCTCATACTCCAAAGATGTGCAGTTGAGTAAACTGTCATCTCTAAATTGCCCATAGTATGTAAATGCATCTCTTGTACACTGTTGGGATACCCTCCATAGACAGGCTCCAGGTTACCCCATCTGCCCTGCATTGAAAAAATGGCTGAAATACAGAAGGATGAAAGAATAACTTACAAGATGGGGACTCCTCAAATCGAACCAGGACATTGGCAGCCCTTCTACTTTCAGACAGTAACTCTTCATCTTCCTCTTGTTCTGTGCGTCGGTGCCGATTGCTAGAAAAAAAAAAAACGAACGAGAATAATTTGATTTCATCAAGAAACGTGTTCCCACACCACGATCTTGCTTTCTTAATTTTTCTGAAGAATTAATGATTTTATTAACAAAGGCCACAAGTTCCATTTAAAAACCACTAACTATAACTTATCAAGAAGTCACTTGTAGTAACTGTCATTCCAACTTACTCTCCAACAGAGAGTAGATTTTGTTTTTCATCCTGTTTGATTCGAGGTCGGCCCAGTTTCACTTTCAGGGGAGATGTAGGAGATTTCTGTGATGCCGGCTGGATGAAGTGTGCAAAGAGCTCTGTTTGCTTTAACAGAAATTCAAATCTATTGGCTCGATCAGCTTTCTAGGAGTCAAAAGAGTAAAAAAAAAAAAAATAAAAATTTTTCAGCTTGAACATGCACAGTTTGAGCCGACATTCAACATAAAGAAACACAGGATAACACTATTGGAAAAATGAGAATCCAACTCCACAGGAATATGATCTGAACCAAAACTTTTAATATGGCCTCTAGCAAAACTGTAACATTACAGAATTAAAGCCTACATCAATCTGCTGTGTCATAGTAAAAACAATTCACTCAAACATCCAAATTTACAGATTGATAGAAAAAAAAAAAAAACCAACTCACCCTTTTCTCTTCATATTCAGGATCCACGTCTGCTTCCTCCCTCTTGGCTGTCTTAGGGGGTGATTTAAGCAGGAATGGCGGATCTTTCTACATGTAAATACCATGTGTCAGTCTAATATATGTGTGACATGGTAAGCCTCCACATTTATTACTGATTGAAACAGCATTCATATGTAACTGCATATAATTGGAAGTGAAGAGACTACAGTGCGCAAATTTATATTGTATTGAATGATGCCTGGACAGTTGTGGGCAAAAATATTGACACTGCTGCAGTTTCTTCAGGTAATGAACCAATCCTTCCACAAATTGTATGACATAAAATGATTTCTGTTAACATATGTGTGTCATTTATTTGCACTGGGAAGACATAAAAACTGGAGGGGTATACAAATCTAATCTCATTTCACACAGAACCCCAAAAAGGGCATTGACAAAATGATTGGCAGTTTTTGGAAGTTGCAAGAAATAATTGGACTTCAAGCAGGTAATCCTGCTGTAACTGGTATTCCAAATCATCTGTGACAAGTTACAGCTTCTGGCAGTTTAAAAGTCACATATTCGACCAGTTTGAACAGAGGTGCCTGTGTGTACCACACCCAGCATGGAGAAAACTCTATAAAGGGGTGAGAAACAAAACTGTAAAAAAGCATAAACTGTTGCACAGCTACAAGTCCATCTCCAGAGACCTTAATGCTCCTCTGTACACAACATTATCAAGAAGATTAAGGTCCATGGCACTGTAGCCAATCTCCCTGGATGTGGATGGAAGCAAAAAATTGAGGAAAAATTGCAGCGAAGGATTGGATCTGCCAAACAGATCCAAGCTGACCTTCAGACAGAAGGTACACCAGTGTCAACTCACACTATCCGTCACCATCTCAATGAAAGGAGGCTCTATGGTAGGAGACCCAGGAGGACCCTACTTCTGACACAGAGGCATAAAAAAGCCATACTGGAGTGTGCCAAAACACACCTTAACAAACCAAAATCCTTCTGGGAGAATGTTCTCTGGATAGATGAGACCATATTAAAGATTTTTGATACAGCACATCATCTTTATACTAAAAAATGAAGCCTATAAGAAAGAAAAGAACAGTATCCCTACTTTCAAACAAGGAGGTGGATCATTGATGTTTTGGGCTGCTTTGCTGCCTCTGGCACTAGGTGCCTTAAAACTGTCTATGGTGACATGAAATCTGAAGATTACCAAGGAATTTTGGAGTGCAAGCACCAAGTGTCTTAAAGCTTGGCTTCATTCAAAGGTCCTGGGTCTTTCAGCATGACGATGACCCAAAGCACACTTCAGAAAGCACTCAGAAATGGTTTCAAAACAAACATTGTACTGCTTTGAAGTGGCCAGCAATGAGTCCAGACATAAACTAAACACTTGTGGGGAGATCTGAAAATAGCCATTGGGAGAAAGCACCCATCAAATCAGGGACAGCTGGAACATTTTGCAAAAGAAGAGTGGTCCAAAATTCCAGTAGAGAGGTGCAAGAAACCCATTCATTGGCATGGGAAGTGCTTGACTGCACTGTTCTTTCCAAAGGGTGTGCTAGCAAATATTAAGTCAAGTGCCAATAATTTTGTTTCTCTTTGGGGTTCTTGTGTGAAATACAATTAGATTTGTTTTCCCCAGGTTTTTTTATGTTCTCCCAATGCAAATGAATGAAATAAGCTACATACTGTATGTTAACAGGAACGATTTTGTAATGTCATACTTTTGGTGGAACAATTGGTACGTTACCTGAAGAAACTGCAACAGTGCCGATACTTTTGGCCACAACTGTACACTGAAAACACACTGTTTTAAATATATGACCTATGTCTAAGATACTGTCCAACAAACAGTCTTAAGTTGGTTTGGCCAAAGGCTGAATTTTGTATAGCTACTGAGGACATATACACAATTCACTACTGTATGCAAGACAACGATAAAGACAGAACATAAATGGATAGCCTAAATAAATACCGAACAATAGTGTTACCATGGGTGCTACCAAAATTTCCAGAAATGTTTTGCAAAACACATAGTCGATTTTACTATAATAGTAAAATGTACAGTATAACACACATAAACATGCCTTTCGTATTACTTTTAATGTACTAATCACTATACCTGGAATGAGCAAGTGGAGGCATAGTTGCAAGTCTGAGTGGTTGTATGTCAAGGATTGTCTGTAAATACCTTTCTAGTGATTGTTTTAATTAATGTCGCTTAAATTCAAATAAATGATGCACGGGTGAGAAGCACAACGTGCAAAGCCTTATTTTTAATGTTTAAATCTCATTTTTCTGATATCTGCAGCATTGTCAGAAATATCCTTTAAAAACACCTATATATTGGCATTTTAATTAAGTGGGCATTTCAAAATGACACAAGAGCCAAAAACCTGGCATTTATGCAATACTCATAAACAATGGGTGATTCCCCTTGCTTGCCAGATATCACTGTGTAATCTAAATTGACTTTCACAGTGGAATCATCTATGTAATTTTTCCTCAGTTCATCACAGCTAATCTTCAACTTGTTTTCTTCTTTATATACTGAAACAGCAAACCATTATTCGAAAACACGTAACTATGCCTACAGTCAAAATTACGTCTTTTATGAACCAGATCAGGGTAGCTAGCTATCGTTACCCAGTCTTCATACAGTAGGTTGCCTGGCATGAACGTTAATCCAATAAGCATGAACCAGGTAGTTAGTTAGTCGATTGGCTTCCTGACTTTGTTGCGTTTCCTGAAATTGTGGCCGAGGAGGCTACACGACGAAGACGCCCGCGCTTACCTATTACTCTTTAGGAATCTCTAAGTTGTTTGCAGCATAACTATTGCAAGTTTGCTCGAGTATACATTTTTTTGCACCAGAGGGCAGCATGTGAACTAATCGGTAACAGGCGGTCTTCGCATTACGGGTCTTATTTGGTGCACAAATGCAACCGTGATAACATTTACACGCAGCTCAGATTCCTTCCCGCCATATTTCCCAAAACGAACAAAACCAGCAAACTTCTCCGCTGTCTATCCTAACTGCCTTTTTCGGGGGTCTGTGTAAATATGATGTGTACATTCATCACTGACCTCTTCTGATTCGGCCTCCGGATCTCGGGAAGTAGACGGACCCTCCTGATCCGACATTATTTCAGCACGTCCTTTTTTAACATTAAATACTTTGCCAATGTTCCGTTAAATCAAACACTAAAAACAGTCGTACGTCACTACTAGACTGTAGCTACATTTCCAGCATACGCCCACCTTCCACATCAGTATATCAAAATCTCGTCTCGTTTTATGCCGCGTAATACCGCGAGAACTCAGGCAAACTGAAACTAGATGTCAAGTACTGAGTTCGGATATGTTTGTGTTATTAAAATGGAGTATTTTATTTTATCATCTGCTAAAAAAAAATATATCCTTATGTTATTAGCGATGCAAATACATCCAGAAGCAGACTCAGATCAGAAAACAAATATTACATGAATTTAGCATAATTAAATAGTCGTTTTGCTAAAACAAAACCTGTGTACGTATGAATATATTGAATTATACGAATCGCAGTATAATATGCAAAAGGAGGGCCACTAGATGTCAGAAACGCACAGCATATAAATATAGCATACTCTACATTAAACGTATTAATACATATAAAAGACAGTGGAATCAAATAATCTGTCTAATAAAGTAAATCAGTTGTACGTGTTCTTACCGTAAATGATTGCAGAGAAAAGTGCTGTGGTAATTGTACTAATGAAATTATCTATAAGGAGATGCTTATTAACAAATTAATATTTACTGAATGAAAATGAGAGAGAAAACTGAGAAAAGGTATAGGAAGTGGAACAAAAATATTGTGTTAAACGATAACTTCCGAGCATGCTTAAAGTCATGTTTATAGTTAAGTTCTTGGCATGCTTGGTTTTTAGAGAGGAGCTAATTGCTGGCCTGCTTCTGGAAGGAGCTCCCAAAGTGACCCAGAAAAAATTGAGATGTTTAAAGACTTAAGGCAACAGTCAGAATGAAGGCATCGTCATCAGTAAATCCCCGCTAGGGGAAAATACTTTTGGATTATATGCATTCATTCAGAATTCAATATTAGCGAATCCATGTTGGTCAGAAAATGCAGTTAAACTATCTGCAAATATGCGTGAATATTATTCAAGCATCTAGTTGTGTCAAAAATTGTCTGCAAGTTCCTATTGTTCAGTAGTGATGCAAAAATCACTCATCCAATCTCTCACTTTGTTGTGCAATAAGCCCAAGCTATCGACTATGAAGCAATGGAGAACCTAAAAATCATCCTTTACTTGGTTTTCAACAGATGTGCATGTGTGACACCAGCCTAACATGCTGTACACTCCTAAATGCTTGCTTCTAATAGAAAATCATTCTAATGGATTTTAAAAATTATAGGGGCTATTTCCTGAGATAATTTAGGTGCACTCATTCCATTAGTAGAAAAATATAATAGTCTACTAATTGGTATTTGATGACACTGAATAATCATCTTGCAACATTGCATCATTTCTTTCAAATAACATGGTGAAAATGCCCCTATGGCCATCCAGTGGTTCCAGCTATTGTTAGATTCCATGCCACTTTGCGGGATAACCTAAAAGTTGTCATCATTCAAAAAAGCTACATTAAATTAATATTGAATTAACTATGTAAATCAATATTTTGACCAGGTATAGTTTCAAAATATGACAAGAGTCCTTTCACATCCTCTTTTAATACTCTTATCATGGGCTGCTGCTGTCACAGGTACTGTGTCCTCATATTCTTGGGTCGTGGGGCAATGAGACAAGGATGTTGAGGATGCAGGTGTGAGTGCAGACAAGGTTTAATAACAAAACAAAGGAACAGAACATCAGGCTTTGCCCTGAATACATGGGAAAGAACTCAAAGATAAGACAAGATAGGGAGGGCTAGGACCAGAGGCACAAACAGGGCATTAACAGAACATGTCCCAGTAACATGACTGGAAATGAAAGGCAAGACTGTTAATGGCCCTAACAGACAACACTGGACAATTTTAATCTAAAACAAACCAAGAAAATGAACAAGCTAAACAAAACAAACATTTGACCCGGACAAAAGGGGATAAGATGAACTTAACAGGGAAACAACGGAACATGGACACATCCAAAACCCCAGTCCGTACTTGGGGAATCCAGAACGTTGGTGCAGAATTGAGAGCTCTTGTTTTTTATATATCTATGTATTTTTCCACGTATTGCAATACAGTTAACAAAGTATAATTTTGTAACTGAAAAGTGTGACCTACAAAAATCATCCATCTTCATTACCACTTATCCAGTAATGAGTGACACAGCCTGAAGTATATCCTAGGAAGCATATTCGATTATCCGCAAGACACCTTGCATGAGATGCCAGTCCATTGCAGGGCACTCGGTCACATAATAAGGAGAATTTAGCATCACCTATTTACCGAATTACTGTATATTTATGGATTGCAGGAAAAAGTGCACATGAAAATCCAGGTGAGGTGGTATACCATGTAAATATGAAACTATAATGGTATTCATTGTGCTATGGCTGTCTAAACAAAAAAAGTGAAAATTATTAATTTTGTTGTCTGCTTTTAACTACCAACTGCTTTGATGGAAATATCACTGTGGTTTATATGCACCTGTTTCCAGTGGATGTGATTTTAATAGACAACTTTAACATAAATTGCTATGATATTTTTTGACTCCTCGTAACAGAAATAAGTTTACATAATGCCTTGTAATGCCACTTTAGAAGAAACATTGTCATTGTAGTTATTTACAGGCCACTATGTTAAAATGAAGGTTATGTAAAAACAGGATGAGGTGTATCAGAATTAAACCATTTAAATTTTAAATTCAGGGATAATTGTATAATATCATATTCTTCATGCTGTATCAGCTAATTTTTGTTCCTTAAGGACTAAAAACAAATCATTTTTAAAGAAAAACAATCAAAATGTTTAGTCATTTTTCATCTTTATGTTTCACTGCTACATTTCCAGGGGAGTTGTTAAATTATTAACTGGTATTTTTAAAGTTTATTAGATAGATCGATTGATCAATCATCCCCGAAGGGAAACTTGGGTGTTACAGCAGCTTTTACACGCAATAACAACAATAACCTTAACAAGTCAGAAGATAAAGAATAAAAATTAGACATCACAAATTCATAGTACTGTACAGTACTTATGAGAGGCCATATTAATAAAAGGGACCGTATCAATGCAAGAAGGATATGGAACAATCATCTGTGCCAGAAGCAGTACAAAGTGAAAGATAACAAATACAACAATAATATAGTACAACAGCAATACCACAATAATACAAACAACAATAATACAAGTAATAAATGCAAAATAAAAATCAACAATAATAGTAATACAGTAACACAACAATTGACTGTGCACTGGAAAATAAGTAATAGGATTGATACTATGAATATTGCAATGATCCACTGGTGACTGGCTGTCTGACCGTCTCGATGAACATGGGTAGTTTCTGCCTGTATTTCATTTGAGGATGCAAGTATTGCCTCTCACACATGCTGTTTTAAAGTATACTGCCGCCTACCCGCATAGATCTTACTTTTAAGGACAACCCACAGATTCTAAATAGGGTCAAGGTCAGTGGATGGCAGTAGACACATGATTTTTTTCTCTCTTTATGCTCATAACAACTAAGGAGTCAATGGTATTTTGTGCAGCATGGAATTATGCACTGCCCAGCATGAAAATAGTTTTCCTCAGAAAGATACAATTCTTTTTTATACAATGGCAGGAAATTGTCACTTTGGAACACGTATTTTACAGAGGTCATTTTGACACCCTCAGGGACCCTAAAGGGACCTACCATCTTACTTCACAATATTCCAGCCCAAATCATCACACCACCGCCTCCTTGCTGACATCGCAATCTTTTGGGAACGGAGTAGGTAACCAAGCATCCAGAGCTTCATCTATTCAGTGTAGCATAGCATTCATTGATCAAAAAAACAGTCTGAAAATTAGTCTTCATGTATTTCTTAGCCCACTGCAAAGCTTTGGTTGCAGGTGGCCAAAATATAGCTTTATGCACAACTGAAAGGCAGAACCTGCATCGCAGGGTTTTTGGAACTCCAGACACCAGCAGCTTCAAATACCTGTTTGCTGCTCAACAATGACTTTTTTGCAGCTCCCCTATTACTACCATTAATTTGTCTGACAGAAATGTTCCTTAATAAGGTTTTCTTATCTCTAGCTAGCTTTTTGACATAAAATCCTTAAATAGTAGGTGGATTGCACATACCCCTATACAGCCATTTTCAGCTACGATTCATTGATATATTTATAAAACATCCTAGTCATGTGCTTGATGTTTAAAACCATTGTTTTTCAATTTATGGGAGGAGATAGTGCTCTCTCTCTTTCTCTCTCTCGCTCACACACACCTCTGTCACTGTGATAAATGACTCGACTTCCTCCTTTGGCAGGGCTGTGTACTAGAACACAAAAATTTACTGGTGTTATTCAGTTGGAAGCAGCAGCGGTAGATACAGCATAACACAGATTTTAAGCTCCCTGTATTCTGGCACTCAGCTCACAGAATGAGTGCAGGCGATGTGGTTTGTACAGGCTGGCTCATCAAATCTCCCCCTGAGAAGAAATTAAAAAGATATGTGAGTATTAAAATTGTGAGGGGAGGGGGGTAGTGTACTAGTAACATGATATTACTTTCAGTTTGTAGTGCTCTGGTAGCATTTCTATTTCCTGCACAAAATGTGTCCGTGCTCCTTATCCGTCAACATAATAATGCCGCTGTGTTATATAGAAGAGGTTCCTCTCTCTATGCAGTTAGCCTAGTTAGCTGCAAAAGAATCTGCTTTGTATTTGTTAATGTATTTTCTTGCTAATTGCTAGCTTATATGTTGTCTCTCTGCAATTGCTGCTTGTGCAACATAAGATATAACGTTAAGCCAAGTACCTTGTTTATTTGAGATTGGCTTTTATTCTTTGTTTTTAAAGGAAATGGTTTTAATCTTGTTTAGTAACCTCTATGATTTGTTTATATACCCTTTATATTTAATATTTGCAGTTATAATCACAAAAAGTGCTGCATTTGTTTATAAAATTGAGGTTCTGCCATACGTAGAGAAATTATGCACTTGTTGATTTTATGTACGGATTTAAACTACATGCTACGTGAGGAAATCATCCTCACACATTACGACAGTATATTCTTCCTTTGGTATTGCATAACCTAAACTGTTATGCAGTGAAGGCCCTGAGGGGCCTTTGCATTGCTTCGTACATTCTAATCATTAGCCTATTATTCTGTGAAATTTAGGTGTGTATTGCAAAACCTAAGAAGTACTATTGTAGTGCAACTGAGAACGAATCACCAGGTAGAAAGAAAGCAATGCCAAATATTAACAGAGTACAAACATAAAGGGATGGGTAGTAAAGAATATTGGTGCGTATGGGTGGTGTTAATGTATTTGATGACTGTCTCCCCCTGTCAGACTTTTATTAGAATATTCAAGTAAAAGTTTCAGTGGTTTGGGGCAACAAAAATACACAAAGCTGCAAAGAAACTTTCTGTATTTCATTATTTTTTTCATGAAGTATGAGACAAAAACAAAAGTGTTTTACTTATGAGGAAACCGTTTATGCTAGATCAGTCTAAGGCAACTTAATGAGGGTTTACTTTATTTTTTGATTATGAGAAATTGAGTCCTCTTCACAGTAAAATAAAATAAAGCTACCTGTAATTGTACTTGTGAATATGTGCCGCTTACTTCAAATACTTCATTACCTCTCTCAAACAATACTAAACTACCAGCCTTTGATTTTTGAGAACTTGTCTGTGGAAGGAATACTTTTTGCTATGGGTCGTTGTGTTGATTTTTTGCATTAATTGATACATGTAAATCAAATGTGGTATTATCAATATGGTACTGATAAAATAGAATTATTTTTTGTTAATTATTTACAAGGCAGTATAAGCATGTAATTGTGTGTAAATGTTGGCAAATTAATTCTTGAGTGAGACTGTAAGTGGCTAAAAGAAATAGAAATATACGCCATATGGGAATGAATGGTCTCTTAACCACTTGAAAATATTTCACTGATCTGCCTCTGTCATGCAGTGTCTAACTACTGATGTATGTCAAAGCATCATGTAAAATTGAATTTTAACATACCAAATGTTGTAAATGTAATTAATTACAGTACTGTGCAGAAGTCTTGAGCCACCCCTCATTTCTGTATATTTTGCTTCCAAAGAGACAGACTTGTATATTTTTAATGTAGACTTGAGGAATAGTTCTCCAGGCTTCCTGAAGGACTTTCAAAGTTTTTGGCTCTCATTTTCAGTCATCTCTGTACCTGACCAGTTTCAGAGGAATGTTTTTTGTTTGTTTAGCCACACAGTGACCTACGTATGAATCATTCAAGTATAACAAAGCCATCTAACTTAAGGCATGACCCAGTGAAGAAACAGATGCAGATGACTACAGACGACCAGATGATGTTGTAATAAATCATTGTACCTATTGTCCCATTTTCCTAGCAAAATATAAAGAAATGAGGGGTGGCTCAAGACTTTTGCACAGTACTGTATATCACCTAATTATAAACATAATAATCTGTAAATAGAATTATTTACTAAATTAACTGCATCACATGTTTTTAAAGCTAGTACTTGACCAACAGGACACCCCACCTCCACCACAAAAAATGAGCAAGGTGCGGTGGTGGGGGGGTCAATTTCACAGGGCACTTTACGGGGCCGAGGCAAAAAGGACACCTCCACGTGTCTGCTTTTGCCTCACACTTCATTAATTGGGAGTTTGTGTCCCACCACTACTGTGTGTATGGAGTTTGGCCCATGTCGTGGGTTTCTTAAAGGTACTCTGGCTTTCTTTGCAGCCCAAATAGATGCAACTGGTGTTTCTAAATAGTTCATAGAATGTTCTAGTGTTTTGAAACTATAAATACTAGAAAGACTGATACTTTATGCTTATATGTACATTAATAGGTATGACTTTGTATTAAATGGTTTTGCTTGATTATTTTAATCTAAAATGATATTAATTACTCTGTTACTTGTCAAGGTTGTTTAAAAAAATAACTTGAGAAGTACTATTAATTATTTAACACTGAAATCATTTAAAATCTATGAAACATTTTAGAATTAAAGTAGATATAGCATACTCGTAATCTTTTGTCTAACTTGTTCAGGTAAAAACTATTAAGACTTTTTTACTTTCAGAAGTAAAAAATGCTGCTGTTGTGGTCTTACTATGAACGTTAATTTCACCATCATCTACAGTGTGTGGGGGCTTTTCTAACCTAGTAGTGATGTCTGAGAAAATGGTTCTAAAATTGTCAATCAGCTTTAAAAAAAGTACTAAAACATTTTGGTTGTTTTTGGGTTATTCTGGGCTGGAATTAGAAACCATATATTATACAAAACTAATTGTGGAAATTAAGTCAACACACTAATAATTAAGCAAATGTTCATGCGTGTGTGTGTCCGCGTATGTATATGTAAGAGTTACTTAAGAAATAAATGTAATTTGAGAATTATTTCAGTTACATTGCTAAGAAGTTAATTGAAAGTTGACGGCCTCTGAGAAAGGCAAGGCAATATTAAATAATATAATTGGGTAACTTAATATAACAACATAATTAAACAAATGAGGGGACCAATATAAGACTGGTGAAAAAACTAAAGACGTTCTACATCAACCCGTTCTTGATGGTGTTGCCTGTATAGATAAATGGATAAATACATATAGTATGAACAAATAAAGGTGTGTAATTTAATAGGATTTTGTATGAATGTATGAAATATTGAAGAATTTTAACACATTGCACTCAGTACACTGCAGAATACTTGGAATGCAATGCTACTAGATTACTCAGAATGCTGCTGACGTGCAATGCATTCACAGGATACCAAAGATTTCCTGAATGCTATGTTGATTTGGGTGTGCCGAAAAAGCCTGTGAGCAGATCATGCTTAGGGCATATCAACATTTAAAAACAACCTAGCTAAAATAATGTAAAAAGTGCCAAGAAGTAATTGTAGCATAGGGTCTCCTGTTAATGCAGTTTTTACCCCAGCTAATATATATATCCACTGAGTTGAAATTTGCTGAAATTTTGAAAGCATTAATGATATTGCTAAAATTTTGATTTAAAGAAAAGTAAATCTAAAAAGAGGTAAAACTGCATCCTGCTTATGCAATTATAAGACCTGGCCTAAAAGCCTAATATGGATTTTTTTTTAAAGAAGAAAATGAAACAAACAAAAAGTCTACTATATAATATTTACTTCCTCTTTTTGTTCTTTCTGGGAACTGTGCCACTCGGTTCCTTGCAATGAAACCAAAAACACGCAAACAAAAAAAGACTTTCTATATCTGAATATGTATCTCTTAAGGGGAAAAAAAGAATTTTTTTCACAATTCAAATTTATTCATACAACTTTATTCATGTATGTCTTTTATTTTACAATTTACTGGCCTGCATGTTTTAATACAGAATATAAGGTGAATTACATTTGTTTAAAGTGAAAATGTATCATGAACATTTAATTTTACCTCCACAATAGATAAAAAGCTTTCGATTAGTTAGTAAGTCTGAAACAATTTTTGAACCTCGCTTTTTTAATTTATATTACCATTTAAGATTAAGATGACTAAAGGCAATATTTGCATTTTACATATATCCATTCCTAGTCAATTCATAACCACCTGTATATATTCATATGTTTTTTATATATTTTTCACCACTTTTTCACCACATAGTCAAGCAACTTGGAACGAAATCCCCTGACCAATAATGCTATTTTTTAATGCCATGACTACTCTATATTACGAGCAAATTAATTTCTTACTTATGTTTACTTGTGTTGCTGTTGTTAATCTGGTACTTTATAATTAAGCTAAAATGTCATTAATTTACAATTAGTATAATATACAGTATTTTCATATAATTGCTTTAATTATTACTATAATTATTTCATAACACTACCCTATTTGTGCCAAAAAAGACACAGAAAGATCATACAATTCATGCAACAGATTTGTTTTCATACCATATAAATATTATATATGTGACTGAATCCACTACAGATAGAACTATCCATTTATGTGACACTTTCAATCGGTTAGAGAAATCAGCAGTGAATATTTGTTTGAATGAATTCAAATAAGAGCTGTATACCTGGAAAGGAACCATACCCTTCAGAAGATCATTAGGGTTAAAGCATGTTCTGTGCAGAACCCTGTTTAGTCTGGATTTTTTTTTTTTTTTTTAATGCAATGCCCAGCCCAGACTGTAAGTCTCAACAATCCCAAATTTGGTCACAAGATGCCTATACCTACCCACTATTCAGGCGTCAAAAATGGGCCCATTTTAGTGTTTCCATAGCAACATGATTGTAACATCATAGGCTCTACTGAGTTCCAAACCAATCAAAACACTTAAAATATTTGCTCATTTGCATAATTCCATGGCCAGCCAATCAGAAGTCAGCACTTCCAGCCCAGTTTTTTGGCAAATTTGCCTTGCATTGCTAGTTCAAGGATTTTCATCCAGTCTGCACAAATTTGGTATAGTTGTAATCAGCAGACCCAGCTGGTCAAATATTATTCCAAAAATCCCATGTATGCCACTTGGCGTGGCCGCAGGCCTTGCTCAAAGTGGTTACCCCCCCCACCAGCCTATGGCATTACTGCATCCTTCAGCTCATTCTAACCAATCCAGCACGGCTTACATCAACCCCCTAATCAACACTGCTTTTGTTGGAACCAAAGCTTATCAAAAGATATCCCAAAAATCCTATGTGTGATATTTTGAGTATCCACAAGCCATGCCCCAAGCGCCTGTACCCCCCAATTGCCTATGGATGCTTCACTTTTTCTGCCAGCACTGCTGCAGGCCACGTTCCAAGCGCCTATTCCCCCCAACTGCCTACGCCAGCACTGTATGCTACAATCCATGCCACCCATTCCAGCACTGCCTGTTCAAAGGCCACTCCCCAAGAGCCTATGCTCCTAACTGCTTATGCCAGCACTTCTTACTACTACACTCAAAGTCATCAGTCACAGCATCTACTAAGCATGCACTGCTGGAATGGGTATCATGGGTTGAAGCAGGCAATGCTGGTATAGGCAGTTGAGAATTCATAGGCACATGAGGTGTGGCTGAAGCAAGCACTGTTGGATGGGCAGAATGGGTTGTAGTATACAGTGCTAGCATAAGCAGTTGAGAAGGCATAGGCCCATGTGGTGTGGTTGAAGCAAGCACTGCTGGATGGGCAGAATAGGCTGACGTATACAGTGCTGGCTTAGGTAGTTGGGGAGGTGTAGGCACATGGGGTGTGGTTGAAGCAAGCAGTGCTGGATGGGTAGAATGGGTTGAAGTAGACAGTGCTGGCATAGGTAGCTGTTTGATAATCAAAGCTGCTTTTGCTTTTTGCCTTAGTCAATGGTGCATGGTGTTCCTGTTTGTATGTGTGCTTGAACCCACTCATAACTGCTTATGGATATATTTTTCTATTTGTTTCAGGCATGGAGAAGACGGTGGTTTGTGTTGCGTAGGGGCCGCATGAGTGGAAATCCCGATGTCCTAGAATACTACCGCAGCAAGAGCTCTAAGAAGCCCATCCGCATTATTGACCTAAGGGAGTGCGAAGTCCAGACACACACTGAATTGCAGCTCATCAGGCGAGATTTCCAGAACCAGCATCTGTTCCTAGTCAAAACCTCCTCCCGCATCTTCTACTTGGTTGCCAAGACAGAGGACGAGATGAAAAGTTGGGTGCACAATATTGGGCAGATATGCCACTTTGAGTTAATGAATGATAGTCCTGGTAAGTGCAGATAATTAGGGGGTGTAATGGAGGGGTGTGTGGGGTCACCCACAATGCTGGTGGCTTTGCGGATGCAGCGCGTGCTGTAAATGACCGTGGGGAGAGAGACTGATAATCTTTTCAGCTGTCCTCATTATCCACTATAGCGCCTTGTGCTCTGAGATGGTGCAATTCCCAAACCACGCTGTGATGACACTTCCTAGGATGCTTCCTACAGTCCCTCTGTAGAATGTAGTGAGGGTGTGGGGAGGGAGGTGACTCCCTCAGTCTCTGGAGGAAATAGAGACGCTGCTGGGCTTTTAAGGTCATATTCTCCCATCAGGCGCTTACGTCTTTTATGCGCATAAATATTTACGCCCCTTTGAGTTACACGTATTCAACTGTCCGTGTAAAAACCCCGCTCACAGCACGTAACTTCAGAATGAAGGCAGTCTTGCAAGAGAGGCAGTGCAAACTCAAAAACTGACATAAAGGGGGAACACCCACAACAATTTCAGCTGAAAGCAAAATGTGAAAGATGGACTTTTCACTGATAATGTAAATCGAATCTAAAATCTACATAAACTATTAGCGGCGTGGCTTACCTTTAAGAAGGATACAACAAGCTGAAGTTCAAAACTCGATGAAGACAAGACGGAAATGTTTGAATAAACGGCCACATAAATAATGAAACTACCCCAGCAGACATGCCTATAGCACAAAAAAAAAAAACACGTAGCATTCATTCAAAAAATTGTAATGTGGTAATTCTTTAAAAATATATTTTTGAGAAAAAAAAGTTGCAATCATCTCCATGAATACGATATGTCAGCAGTGGTGGTGATTTTGACGTAAAATAAAATGACAAAGACGGAATAATTGAAATGCAGATGTTAAGTTAATGGAAAGTTGATCAAAATAGCATGACCTTTTCAACGGTATGCGGATGGTCTAAGTAATTCCGAGTTACGCCATTCGGAATGGTTTTCTATAGCCGGACTTATCTCCTGCCTAGTAATAAAATATACCACAACACTGGAAATCTGTAATGGTGCATTTCAAGACACGAAAACACAAAAACAAAAAACATGACACGTGTATTAGGGTTGCCACCCATCCTGTATAATATGGGATCATCCCTCATTGAAAGGCAAAATGCTGTGTCCCATTTAAAACCAATACGGGATGCGATTTGTCCCGTATGTTAGTACACATCATTTCATTCATACAAATACATTTACCTCATGCCTCTGAGATCTCAAAGTTTTCTATTCCCTGCTCCCATAAAATTCCTCTTCGCCAGCTAGGTCCCTTTAACACAAATTTTGTGTCGCCTTCCACCCTGGTAGCACTAAATTTATCGTTACAGGCAGCCCCTCGCTCGCACAAAATTCTCGCCACTTATGGGTTTTCCGTTATTTCATACTTGTTTTCAATTGCAGATCCTACTATTTTGAGTGCGGTAAGGTTAACATATATGAACACGACTGGTGAGATCTGCATTTTGACCTTTTCAAATGCATCGTTACTTAAATAGTTTCGGCTGTCCCAAAATAAAGTACAATTAATAATTTTATTAAATCAAAAATTTTATGAAATCAATATTTTGATAAACCCCAAGGCTTTTCACAAGTCGTATGTGAAATAAATCTTTCGATTGTGTAAAAATTTAATTTGACGCACCACAATTAGCAGTGTTGCTTAACCTAATATAGGTCTCAAAAGTGCGCAAATCTAAGACAATGGAAAATCGACATAAATCGGAGGAGAATATACGTAACTTGAATTTGCATGTGACACACCCACATTTTGGCCTCTCTCCAACCACAGCGTGTAATTAGCCTGAGCAAGTCTAAGTCTGCACTAAAGTCAGCTGGGAGAATGCACTTAAGTCAAAAACACGTGTAGCTGTGCATGTTTTTGACTTAAGTTGACGGGAGAATACGGTCCATAAAGAACATGTAGCACCCAATTGTTGTTGTTTAGTCACACAGTGGTGTCCGACTCCTCGCGACTCCAAGGATCACAGCACGCCAGGCCACCCTGTCCTCCACCGCCTCTCAAAGCCGGCCCAAACTCATGTTCATTGTTTCCACTATGCTGTCTATCCATCTCATCTTCTGCTGTCCCTTCTTCCTTTTGCCTTCAACCTTTCCCAACATTAGCATCTTCTCCAGTGACTCCTGTCTTCTCATTATATACACAAAATATTTGAGCTTCATCTTCATTATTTGTCCTTCTAATGAACAGTCAGGATTGATTTCTTTTAATATAGATCGATTTGATCTCTTTGCAATCCAAGTGACTCTCAAAAGTCTTCTCCAGCACCATAGCTCAAAGGCACCGATTCTTCGACGCTCAGCCTTCCTCATGGTCCAGCTCTCACACCCACACATTACTACTGGGAAAACCATAGCTTTGACAATACAGACCTTGGTTGTCAGGGCGATGTCTCTGCTTTTTAATATGCTGTCCAGATTTGCCATAGCTTTCCTTCCAAGGAGCAAGCGTCTTTTAATTTCATGGCTGCAGTCTCCGTCTGCAGTGATTGTTAAACCCAGGAAAATAAAATCTGACACTACTTCCACTTCTGCCCCCTCTATTTGCTAAGACGTGATGGGTCCGGATGCCATGATCTTAGTTTTTTTAATGTTGAGCTTCAAGCCCGCTTTAGCACTTTCTTCC
>JAACJT020000032.1:1112697-1132957 GCA_009936485.2 Gymnarchus niloticus | reverse complement strand
GCACTAATGGTTTTTTGTTATTTTATTTCATTCATATATGTTTTATTATAGAGTACAACTTATGGAGAGAAATTTGTCTCAAAATGATTCATATTGAGACAAATTTCTCTCCATATTCCCACGCCTGCTTCACCTCAACAGGCTTAAGCGGAACAGTGATGCTCCTGTAAATGATGTGCTCATGCATTTTCACTTCACGCATGAGCATGTCCATTTCCTCGGCCAAAAACCGATCCGGTTTGCCAGGTAAATATGCCATTATAACAGGAATCTGCCATAGCTCATGCACCCTTGCCTTTTAAAGGTGAGGTGACGTGCCATTCTGATTGGATTATGGCATGTTATGTCCAAAACCTCTGAATAATTAAGAGAGTTAGGACAACCTTTTTGCACCTTGCGCTGGTACAAAGTCTGTTTTTTCCACCGTCAAAATAGCAAAATGGATTTGTATATGCCCATAAATGTTACTTGCGCCTTGCGTTTTATGCTCTGCGTTAGATCATCAAAATAGAGTCCTCAGTGTCCTCTGTGTGCTTTGCAGGTCCCTTCCAGGTACTCTGGTTTCCTCCCACAGTCCAAAGACAATCATTGAAGGCTAATTGGTGTGGCTAAATTGTCCATAGTATGTGATTGTGTGTGTGAGTTTGCCCTGCAATGGTTTGGCGACCTGTTCAGGGTGTCCCCCACCTTGTGCCCCAAGGTTGCCTGGGATTGGCTCTAGGCCTGATCACAACCCTGAAAAGGATTAAGTGGTCTAGAAGATAGCTCTTCATAGATTATATGGATTACATTCACTAAAAATCCTATGAAGTTATTCTGGACAAGCATAGCAACTTGACAAAAGAAAACTATTTCTTGAAATTTTCTACTACCTTATCAAGACTATTATGGCATTAAGTTTCTTTATATTAAAGAATATAGAAATATAAGTTTCTTCAGTATCACAAATAATCTGATCTGAAATAATTTTGTAGAGCCCTTATTCTTAATTAATTATCCTGAGTATTACCTTCCATTAAAGTAAGAACACAGTGTGCCAGGGAACGAGATGTGTTCCTTGTGAGTCTAGTTTCAAGAAATGACATTTAACTACTCATTTACATGTGTGCACTGAGAGAAACTTTACTGCTGTGTCTGAGGTTATGGTGCTTTCCAAAGGAGCTCAGAATAATTCATTTAATTTCTATTAACCACAGGGCTTAAACCATCCTTGGCCAGGAAGAATAAGACTTGATTATCTTTCCCTGGACTTCAATTCTGCTTCCCCCTCACCGGTACAGATGGTCAGTATGATTTTTAACCATAAATGCATAAAATTTCAACAACCACAATTGCATAGTCTGGGTCATTCAGTGACCCAGAACAAAAATAAGGCTAAATTAACAGCAATCCATTGTCAACCTACATTTTCCATTTTGATATGCATACTGCATAATTCAGTTTGTTGACCTGCTAAATTTTTGGTTACATCAAATACCCAAAATGAATTGTATTTTGAACTGTATTTTATTAATCCCAGTATTTCAAGTTCCTGATAATTGTAAATATGGCATTCTGACTTGTTTTAGAAGCCCTTATTTACTGATGAAGACAGAGTGGACTATGTACAAGTGGATGAAAAAAAAACACAAGCCCTGCAGAACACTAAAATTGAGTGGAAGGATGTCCGGCAGTCTAAAGTATAATCCATGCTGGTACAGAAACAAATACTGCATATACTGTACAGTACATTTCAACAAAATTCATATTTTCAAATGAGATATATTTAAACACTGTATGTTAATTCTGCTGCAGTAATAATCACAGTATTTACTATGTTCCTTATGACCATATAAAACTGCACTATTAAAAGTGTATGGGTAGGGGTTACTAACACAAAGGAGACACTTGATACAGACTCATGACTAATACAACAGCCCGGTAATGAGTATCAAAGCACAATCGCAGATACCATGATATCTAAATCAAATTCTATGTGATATCCTGTTGCTCTGACAAGTCACATCCTTTCAGTCTTTCTCTTACCCCCCTGAGTCTAGCAAAGTTGTAACTGCTTAATTTTGTTTATTGTTGTTTGTTAGATGAGAGCCATCTGTGAAAAATTCATACAAGGTATTGATTAGGAAATATGTGCCACATCAGTTAAACCATCCATGCCACTTACTGCTCAAATTTCCTTTACAATCAAGTAAGCATTATTGGATTTCTTTAAATAGAAGTTGCAGAGGAGAATACAGAGGCTCAATCAGTAACACTGTTGCCTCACACCTCCAGTGTTGGGGCTTCAAAGCCCAGTTCTGCTCTGTGTGTATGAAATTTGTGTGCTCGTGCTTTAACAATTATGTTAAACAATGTTCAAAATATATTTCTTTAGCATTTTTACTTGGCCAGTCATAAAATGCATACGTGGTAGCCTTCAATGAAGAATGATAGCTTACTTACAGTCAAATCTCTTTTCCAAAGCTGGAGACAATCTGATATTGGGTTATAGTTCTTCCTAATCATTCCTTCCTTTCAGTGAGCTGTGACTGAAACAAGATAGGTACAGACAATGTATAAACTTCCTAACATGCTTTGTTAATGTTAGGATCAATTGGTGTTGTAAAAGTGTGCAGCACAAATAATATTTTTCAAAATTTGTTAATTTATTATGTTGTATGCTGTACAGAATGTTTCACCATATTTATAAGTGCCAGTCAAATGTCAAAAATAAAGTTTTCAAATGGTAAATTAAATTAATTTTGTAATGAGGACATATGTTAAATTATATATTTTTTCAAGACTATGGGTGATAAACATTTTGAATTTTTTTTTTCTATGATTAAACAATAATGCCAAGTCCTTTGAATTCTATTAATTTATGTTCTTGGGAATGCTGCATGTGATAATCGATGTCAAATATAATTTTCTTGTATAAAACAATTTTAAATATAGGTGTTACAAACCAGGGGGAGTCAAGGGCGTATCACAAATTTTGTACAATATCTTCAGAAATCATTGAAAATGTATCTACTTTATATCATCAGAATATTTTAATAGTATATCTAATGTTATTTAACAAAAAGATGCCTTTTCAGCTTAAATGGACTGACTGACAGAAAAAAACAGAAAACAAAAACAAAATGTAACCTGGACAGCATTGAAAACACCTCTCCAACAATGACAGCCTTCTACAAGCTTCTTGCACATGTCTGCTGGTACTTTCTTGCACTCTTCAAGTGCAATTTGTTCCAGATCTTGTATGTTTGTAGGATTCCTTTTCCCAATGGCATATTTCAGCTTTTTTTGCTTTGAATTACAAGGCCATTCCAAAGCCATTCCAATGTTCCCGTGATAAAACTGACCTTGGGCCCCCAGAGGTACCACAAGGGCAGCAATATGTTCTGGCAACAATTCAGCCACAGTTGTTAGAGCAGGTATATACTTGTCTATGTTCTGGCCACTCAAGGGTGTTTTGGACAAAAAGCTTCCAGACCCATAAGTTCTGGTGGCCCTCACCAGGTGATGATGTATGGGACTTTGTGATAGTCTGCTCAGTGTGCACCCAGGTGAAGTCTCCCTATGCCCTCCCTTGTGGATCACTTGAACTGCTGCTTATTTCCCACCAATTGTGATCTCACGTGCTTGTTGACCGTATCATTCACCTTCCACCCTCCCAAGGCTACACTATGATCCTAGTGGTAGTAGATTGATTCCGTAAGATGTGTTGTTTGATTCCCATGACAGGTCTGCCCACTGCCATGAAGATGGCTGAATGTCTTCTGTTCCCACCTAGGAGTGACAATAAGTCTGTCTTTGGGCTATCACCCCCAGTCCAATGATCAGACCAAGCATCTAAATCTGGAACTGGGTAAATTCCTTCATCAGTACTGCGCTTCAGACCAGATCTCACGGAGTAAGCACCTGCCAAAGGCTGAATATGCCCAGAACTCCCTAGTCGCCAGTACATTTAACACCTTTTCAGTGTTGGGGTATTAACAGTTGGGGTACTAGCCCCCATTGTTCCCAAGGGAACTGGAGTCAGGGGATTGCCCATCCACGGATGACTGGTTAAAGAGCAGTGGAAAGGTGTGGAAAGTGGCCCATGTGCACCTTTGGCCAGCCGTGGATGCCAAAAGAAGGTTTCCTGATAGATGCGTCAACCCATTCCACATTTCCACCCTGTGTAACGAGTGTGGTTATCCACGTGTGACATCAAGTTCTAGCTGCCTTCAAAAAAACTTGGCCCCTGCTACGTCAGACCATTCAAGGTACTCCAGTGCATTAACTCCGTCACCTACCGTTTACAACTGCCACCCCGATACAGGATCACCTGTACATTTCATTTCACGTGTCCTTGTTGAAGCCAGTGCACTAGAGTATGAAGGTGCCGCTGGCTGCCGCAGCTGTGCATCTGCCTCCCTTAGATGTGAGAGGGGAACCAACCTACATTGTGTGGTCACTCCTGGACTGTTGGTGTCAGGGTGGCATTCTTGCAGTACATGATTGAATGGGATGGCTATGGTCCGAAGGAGTAGTACTGGGTCCCAAGCTGTGACATTGTGGACCCCATTCTCAATGATCAATTCCACAGGTAGCACCCGGACTGCTCACCCTCTCGTTTATTTGGGTGGCCACCGCATGGGCAGTCTGGGGCATCGAGAGCCGCCAGTGACAGGGGGTACTGTCACGTCTCCACCTGATCAGGCAAGCCCAACGTTATATCAATTGCTATGCCCAGAGTACTGACACCTGTAATTCATCAAGCATCCTATGTAAACCTCACACTTCCACAGGTAGTTGCTTGGAATTGAGTTTTTTGCCACTACTACTGAGCGCTTACCACAGATTTAGATTACCTGTGCATGACTACAGATTGTCTGTTGTGTTTTGCCCCGTCTGTGACTTCTCAGTTTGTGATTACTTTGTCTGCCCTATGGACTATGTCTTTGGATTCTCTCACTGGATTGACTGCCTTTGCGGATTTCCTGGTTTGACCCCGCCGTTTATCAACTACCTGTTTGAACTACTCTCCCTCATGGATCCAGCAGTGGTGTCAACATGATATGCCAAACAGGACAACCAGATTCACGATTTTCTACTGGAAAATAAATGAGACCGAGCTGCACTTGGAATCTGGTGTGTTCATGACAGCTTTCATTTTTGTTAGTGGCAGTTTACCAGTAAAAATATAGCACAATGGAAGTATACTTATAATTTTATACTTTCCTGTTTTTTTCAGAAATGGTTTTCCTTGGCTTTTAGTGCAACATAGCCTCTTGTTAGCCACACCAGAGTTAGTGGAACTTTCATTGCACTCTTTGGTTTGTGAGAAGCTACCATGGAAGTAGTCAACCAGCTAACTTTCTTTCTTCTTTCTCAGCCTTCAATGCATAACATACTGAACATCTATTACAGCCGGCTGCTGCCGAATGCTTTGGCTACAGGCCTGCCATAAAATTATGCAGAGTAGTTAGGTCACCTGCGTGCTCCCTCACACTAAAGCTGTGGTATCTGCGAGAAGATGATACATTCTTGTCTATAAACAAATTACAAACATGGGAAAACATTATTGCAAATCACTTGTTTCCCAGAGTGGGTTACTCGTAAGCTATTTTGTTACATGATAAAGCTAATGCTACTGTCAAAATTTCATCTCACCTCGGAATATGGAGGCTAACTTGATAGCCATCTGATAACCATCCAGTTTAAAGCCAGATACCTACTGTTAGCTTCCGACAAACTAGGTAGCTAGTGAACATTATTGGTTAACGGAATGATGTTATTCCACTAAACAAGTGAAATGAAACTATACGTAGGCTACCATAACACCGCATATATTATTAATGGTGTCTGGTAAAATCACCTTCAGACCGAGAATGTGTCAACATGTTCTCTGAGGCTTTTCATTGCTTCTGACAAGGCTATCTGCTAGTGGGCACTTTTTATTCATCGGTCACACAAAGACGCATATTGCCCGATGCTGATTTTCATAAAACCCTCAATTATCAGCCGACCAGGCTGATTAATAAATATTGGTTCATGGGGGAGAGTCACATGATCTAGTCCAAAATGGTTTTATAAGGTTTTGCATCACAATATACAGTACCTTCCAATTTTACTTTTTTAACTTCCTCTAATCTTTTGAAAATGAGCCTCTGTTTAATGCGGCTAAGTTGGATAGCTAATGCAACAACAATTTTCAGATTTCTTCATTCATGTGTTCCCAAAGAAACAAAGAAAAGAACAAGCCACAGAAAAAAGGGAGGAACAACTATAATCTAAAGTAGATGATCGCAAGAACCAAGAGCGCTGAAGTAATCTCCAAATTGTAGGCTTTCCTGAAAACGTGTATGATGCCACTACTCCACTGACAAACATTCGTCAATAAACTATTCCATCTTGGGTGGATTTACAACCTGGATCTGAGGCTATCGATATTGAATTTCCTGTATTTCACCTTTAAGGAAGCTGTTTCAAGAGCAACCTTAAAGAAACGAGAGATCTCCAACAGCTCCAACCATGATTCTACCCTGACCAATTGGCCAAATTTCTTCACAGAACACACAAATTCAATTCAGTTCACAGAACCCTGTCTCAGTGGGGCGTGAATCGTAGATTCGGCTACCCTGCAAAACTCAAATTTTTGCACAATAGAAAAATGTAACTGCTTGAGGATCTGGGATCTGCATGCAAATTCATTGTATGTCTCGAAGATTAAAGCAAGTGGATTATACAGTGCTTTGGGTTAAATGATAGGAGGAACTTCTCTAAACAAACTGAAATGGTCCTTGCGAGGCACCCCACACTTCCAGCAGGACTACATAGAGCATACTGAAGAGTGTTATAAAGTCGTACCTTCTGAGAGGTTGAAATTTTTGGGTATAACTCTCCCTGATAGTCATTCAGTCAAAGAGGAGCTTAGTATTGTTTTTGTCATTTTTGTCAGCTTGGAGAGATAGGTGGATCTAGCAATAACTAGGGCTTGTTTGTATTTTTAAACGCTTTCTTGAAAATCATTTTTGAAAATCTCTAAGTTAGAATAATGTCATTTACACTTCAATTTCCTTGAAGGTCTTTTAAATTCGTGAGTATGGTCAGTGTTCCAAGGAGCACATTTCTTATTTTTAAGCATTTTCTTCTTAAGAGGTACAACCAGATCAAGAATGGTATGAAATGAGTGATCAATATTTATCGATGCCTGTTCAAGTTCAAATTTGTTAGTAGCCTTACAAATTAGGAATAATGCCTGGCGAAGCCTGTTAACAATGGCAGCTGCAGTTGAGGAAGTAATACAACAACCAATAATACAATTATTTATATGGATGACCTGTCTCAGTCCTGATTGGATATGTACCAAAATCACTATAAGTAACTGTTGTCATGCCTGCTCTTAAGAAACCTAAGCTTGATCCTAGTGACTTAGCAAATAATAGGCCTATCTAAAACCTTCCCTTTTTTCTCTAAAATCTTGGAGAATATAGTAGCGAAACAATTGTACTCATTCCTAGATAGAAATGGCGTAAATGAAGTATTTCAGTCTGGGTTTAGACAACATCACCGTGCTGAAACTGCATTAATGAAAGTACCAAATGACCTACTCATGGCCTTTGATCATGGTTGTCTTTCTTAGCTGGTGCTCTTAGATCTTAGTGCAGCATTTGATACTATTGACCATGACATTTTCTTAGACTTAGACCGACTCGAATCTCCAGCTGGTATTACGGGACAGACTCTGTCCTGGCTACGGCCCTATCTCACTGACCACTACCAGTTTGTTTGTGTCAACAATGAATCCTTTGATTATGCTAGAGTTAGATGTGGCATTCTACAAGGATCTGTGTTGGCCCCGCTGCTGTTCACCCCATATATGCTGCCACTTGGTGACATAATTAGAAAATATGGTATTGATTTCCACTCCTACGCTAATGACACACAACTCTACATATCAGTTGAACATGGTAAATTGCCTCATCTGTCAAAGATTGAAGACTGTCTATTAGATATTATGAGCAAGATGGCCAGAAATTTCTTACTCCTAAATCAAGATAAAACAGAAGTAATGCTGCTTGGTCCTAGAGTGCTTCGAGAAGAGATTGATGTAAAATTTAATGGATGCTCACTTAAACCAAGCACATTGGTTAGAAATCTTGGTGTCTGGTGCATTTCCACCGCATGGTACCGGCTCAACTAGACTCAGCTCGACTCAACTCTATTCGCTTGGCGTTCCGTTTCTATTGCAGAAAGCTGGTGGCCATGACGCTGAACGCAATTCCCATAACATCATCTTAAACTCGACAAAGAGGAAAAAACCATGGATGATATGGAAGGGATTCTGTATTTGATTCTTGGTACGTGGCTATTTGTCACAGCAAGGAGAAAACTTTTATTTCAGAAGAGGCTGAATGCATCAAAACAAAACAGCACTAAAAAACGGTGGTCTACTCGGCCGACTGCCCAAACAGACGGTCCGCGGCAGTGACTTTGCAAATACAGGTAGTCATCGACTTACGACCACGTTCAGTTCTGACCGACCAGTCGTAAGACGAACCGGACGTAAGACAGACCGGCACATTCAAATGGTCAGGTGGCGCAGCAGTAGCTGCTTGATCGCCTTCATTTTTGTGTCGAGATCAATGGCTTTTCTTTCCTTCCTGACAAGACCAGGAATAGACAAAGGCACTTTCCTTTTAGTGGACATGTTTAGGGGTTTTGAAAAAAATGCTAAATCTAACTGAATGTAGCAAAGCTGCTGCAGGAAATAAACTGAGATTGCACTGAATGATGCCGACTAGAGATACAGTATGTGTACAGTAGTAGGAAGAAGAGAACTGACATGGTGAAATCTGCCGTTTGCCCCCGAGACGCAGTAGCAGTCATAAGTCAAATGGTTGTAAGATGCATAGGTCATAAGTCGACGACTACCTGTAGTGAAAGATCTGAAACACATACACAGCATACCCATTTTAATATGTAATAGTAGTTGACCACAGCATGGTTTTGCAAGTGTCCATATCGGTTAAAGTTAAAAACAATGGACAGTCAGTCAAATCCAAAATAGCTTGCTAAAATGCTTTGCCAAATATACCTCGTCATGTGTTAATAATGCAGTGCTCTTGATTCTCTCTGACCAATCAGTAGCCAGCAGCATTTTCACGTGACTGTCATGGTACCTCCTCAAGCACAGTTGGAAGCACGGCAAAGATGGTACCAAAAAATAGTACCAGGTACTATCCTCAGCTTTGCCTAATTGAAATGCAAAAAAGGCGAGTCAAGTCGAGCTGGTTCCATGCGGTGGAAATGGGGCTTTAGTTGACCCAGACCTGTCCTTTGATGCTCACATTAGGAATTTCACTAGGACACCTTTTTTCCATATCAATTCAAGAGATCCCCATATCATTTGCTGGCCTACCATACCCTCCTTCCACTTCAGCTGTCCACACTGACCAGTTTGCTGCCTCCTGAGCCACTGAACATGCTCTTCAACCCTGATTACCTAACTGTATCCTCAAATAGCCTACTGTCCTCCTAACTGTTATACAACATCATTGTTTTCAATTGTACTAATGAATTTGTCCTGCCCGGTGCTGGCCAGAGGAGGATGGGTTCCCCCCTTGAGTCTGGTTCCTCCCAAGGTTTCTTCCTCTCTCGAGAGTTTTTCCTTGCCCCTGTCGCCTTTGGCTTACTCTCTGGGGACCCTGGACCATATAAAGCATTTTGCGACAGTGCTTCTTGTAAATGATGCAATATAAATGAAATTGATTGCATTTGAATTGATTGCTAGCTACATCTGACTTTGAGTACAAGCTACTTACTATCCCCCATTAGAGACACTCCAACAATATAACGTCATGGTACAGTTCATTCCAGGTCAGGAGAATATACACTGCTACAAATTATTATAGAAGTGACATATCAGTAGGATTTCAGTTAAACATTTGGTTTTTGATTTTTCAATGAAAGTTTTTGCTTGTTTTGTTTCTCCTGTTTTTTTTTTTTTTTAGATAAGTGATCAATCTCAGCTTTGTTAAATTATTTTGCCAGGTAATCTTAAAGAGAAACCTAAAAGGCATTAAAACAATTGATACTTCACAAAAACTGAAGAGAGATCAAACTATGAAAAGAATGTTTATGATTCAGAGCGCAGACGAATTAGGTCAGATAAAGGCTTAAGGAAAGTTTCTGTCAGGCCAATTAATAGTATTAAAAGAGGAGCCATTAAAAAGCCACTGATGAGCAGTAAATAGGCATTTGAAGCTGCTGGTGTCTCTGGAGTCCCAAGAACCTCTCAATGCAGGATCCTCCAGAGCCTTGCAGTTGTGCATAAAGTTATATTTTGACCACCCCTAGCCACAAATGTTCACAAAGCGAAACGTTTGTAGTGGGCTCAGAAGTACATGAAGACTAATTTTCAAACAGTTTTTTTCCCCCCCACTGATGAATGACATGCTACACTGGATGATACAGATGGAGTTCTGGATGGTTGTTGGAACAGGGGGGCCATTCACTAAGACTGACATCAGCAAGGAGGAGGCAGAGTGATGTTTTGGGCTGGAATATCGGGAAGTCAGATAGTGGGACCCTATAGGGTCCCTTACTGAGAACAACAGGGGTACAGAGAGACAGAATCAGACCTTTAAAGCTGATTAACAGACCTTTTCCGAGTTGATGTAGGAATCAGGGCTTCGGGCAATGCCCAGACGGTCCCCCTCCAAGGTGGGATGTCACACAGGTCAACCCAATCCGGGTCAGCTGCGGCTGAGTCATCGAGCATCAGCCAGGTTGCTCCTGAGGGGTCAGGCGGGCACCAACGGGACCTCGGAAGGTGGTGGCGCCGGACTGGGCTGAGGCAGCCATCTCAGGGCCTGGAGCGTGGGTGGGGCAGTCATCTCAGGGCTAGGCACCGTAACAGCCTCTCCTGGGCTGGGCGCTAATGCATTTTCAACCCCCGTCTCTTCTGCTTTCGCCTCCCACCACAAAAGATGGCGGGCAGAACGGCAGCTTGCAGGCAGAGTGGCGGCAGCTTCACGCTTGACAGTCCCCCTTACCTCCATAACCAGGTGCAAGATCTCCACTACCTTTTGTGGATCCATGCCAGGGTTGAGTCAGGTAAGCATCAAGTAAGCAGACAAAGAGATCCTTAGCCTCAGGAATCTTCCAGACCACAGGGTTTGTCCCAAGTTCTAAAGTAAGGTCCAGGAGGGCAACAAAGCCTGCTGTATGTAGACCTAGACATTCCCATGTTGTCGGCTCTACCTTGGTCCTCCGAGGCCGGGGTACTCCATGCATCCGGTCTGCAGAGTGCACGGATGCACAAAGGCAGGGTGGAAAGCCCAGGTTAGTGGGGTTGTTGCAGAGTCCAGTCATTTTGTCACATTGGGAGAGTGGAAGGACTTGGAGACAGGTGTGGAACGAACGAACAAACAAACAGGGCTTATTATAAGAAAACAAAGCAACACAACCAGGTTCAACCCAGGAAGCCCAAGCAAGCAGGACCACATGGGAGTAACATTAATGACTAGACAAAGGAACACAGCACTGGGAAGCACTTTTAAACAAGATTAATGAGGGGACAATGATTAACAGGAGTGTCTCATTAGGGCCACACTGGGGAAAAACAGAAGGGCCAGGAAAGCAAGGCATGATAAAAGTTAGTTTTCTACCCCATGAGCTTGACCAAGAACTAAGTGGTTGGAAGACGTTTAGTGGCAAAATACAGAAAATATATTAAAATGAGAAAAATGAAAAAAAAAAATGGCCAAAACTTTTTTATACTGGAAATACAAATAAGATTTATATGAACAATTAATAGTATTTGCATGTTGTGCTCACTCCAGTGATCTTACTTCAAAAATGACAAGAGTCAAGTATTGCTATATTATTAGACTATATAATTGTACAAAATATTTGAATAGTATATTTTGTCACACTTTATTTCTGGAAAATATTTATCTTTGCTCATAGCTAAAAAAAAACACCAAGCAATCCAGACCACATGCTGAGTATTAAAGTGCTTTCTTAGGTAAGGATGTAACTCTCACTGACTGCTAATCACAGAACGAAACTTTGAAAGTCATGTACCTCTACCATACACTTTAACAGTAAAATCAAATCTGTATAACTTATGCTCAATGATTTATCAATTCCTTTGTAATCACATTTTGAGGTCTAATTATTAGTATGTGATTTATTAAAATAATATGTATTTGACATGTTGATGTTAATATATTTCAAACAATTTCATGAAATCCACATGGCTTACAGAAATAGCAATGATACTGTATAGTACATTTATAAAACAATGAATTTTGCTATTGTTCTTTTAAAGGTCTGTTGATACTGGAACCAACTCTTTAGGCAAAATATCATACATTGCATGCAAATGCATCCATTTTCCAAACTGTTTAATCCTATTCAGCTCACAGGGGGGCCTGGAGCCTATCCCACGCAGCTTAGTGCACAAGGTGGGGGACAAGCTGAACAAGGTACCAACAGTCACTCACTCACACGCACAAAATGGACAATTTCGAGATGATAATTATCCTGAAATGAATGTCTTTGGACTGTGGGAGGAAGCACAGGGAGAACATGCAAACTCCATGCAGGTAAGGATTTAAACTCTGGAAATGCAGGGTGACAGTGCTTACCACTGAGCCACCATGCCCATCCACATGCAAATACATGAAAATTATTCAAACTTATTGTTTCAGTTAAAGTTTTCAGGACCACCCCCTTCATCTCTGAATTAAACAATATGACACAGGTGTAACAATTATAAAAGTATTCTGAGACCATTATAAGAGAATATAAAATTTGTGTTTTTTTTGTTTTTTTTTTAATCTATAAGGAAATCTTACATTTAGGTCATTTTACCACATTATAATTTTTTAACAAACACATTTTTTTAGGTTATCTTTTATGACCTAAAATTATTTAGTCATTTTTACTTACTATGAAACTGTATACATGCAATTTAGAAATAACAAAAGGATAAATACTAGTTAAATAATGTTTCATTTTATAATTACATAGAGAATATCGTCCATATGATGTTTATCAATATTTATTAATCAAGGATTTGCAGTGTTCTTTAGTTGGTTTTGCAATTAATACATTTTTAGAATGTCTGTGTCCCTTTAAATTTTTACATAAACAATAAAATTTCTTTGAGTTCTTAATTTTATTAGAAAAAATATTTTTTAGATTTTTTATATTTTACAGCATTTTTGTTTAGAATATGTATGCCTTAAAACATGTGTAGTATATATGGTAACAATATATCAAACTTCCATATAATAAACAAATACTTCAAAAAAGACATAAACACAGCACACGTTAATTACCAGAAAGGAAATCTCAGGCCACATTACTCAAATGATTGCTT
The DNA here is from genome assembly GCA_009936485.2 of Gymnarchus niloticus. Taxonomy (NCBI): domain Eukaryota; kingdom Metazoa; phylum Chordata; class Actinopteri; order Osteoglossiformes; family Gymnarchidae; genus Gymnarchus; species Gymnarchus niloticus. The sequence continues at coordinate 1,119,594 of JAACJT020000032.1, read as the reverse complement.
CATGAAACTTGTGAAAGCATCAGGTAACCTAGAAATTGCATATGCTACCTCCAAGTCTATTGGGAAACCCTGCTATTAAGGTACGTTTCCTGAATTTGTCAGGCCAAATGCAAGCTGTGGATCTGTCTTTGGAAGAAATTGCCTTTAAGCAAATAAAAACAAATATGTAAATTGAAAAGTTCATAGTAGGAGAATTTAATACTTTTTGAAAAACCAGTAACATAGAACCAATAGCGCTGGAACATACTGGTAAGTAATGCGATCTGAAAAAAATACAGGTAGTTACCACATATGATTTAAGTAGAGCTGAAACCTCAAAATGACTTGAATAAAAGTCACAAATAATACATATGTAAAATACCCTGTAGTCTTAATTATATATATTGTAGCTGGAATAAAAGAGGATACACTAGTACTGATTTTCTTTGACCCCAAAAAAATTAACACGAAATACTTGAATGCGAACTTCATCATGCAGTAGTCAGGAAAACAGCAAATATTTGCATGAAAAAAAATTAATACGCCTTAAATAATACCAATATAACCTGTGCTTTGATTGGCCAGAAACTACGGCGGCCACGAGTGCACAACACAAACAAATCTTACAACACAAATACACTTGCCCACAACAGCATTAATGAAAACACAAAACATTTACGACAACACTAAAACATTTGCCACAACACAAAAACTTTTACAACAATGCAAAAACAATCGCCCACAAAATGACGCTATTAAAAGAAACACACTACATTTGCTCACAACAGAGGTGCTCCTGGCCACAGGTGGCAGTATTCATCGGGAGTAATTCAAGAATATAGTTAGAATTAGAAATATACCTTTGCCCTGAAGTGCAAACCACATCACGAAAACAAAAGAAAACATTTTTTTTGCATTTTCTTCTTTGTTGTGATTTTTATTCATTTTTCGTGTTTCCTTAATGTTTCCTATTTAAGTACTGTGTTATGTTTTACACTTTTCTACCTTTTTCTCAACAAATGTAATGGGGGGAGGGGGGGTATTCCAGGAAGTGACTTTAACATAACAAATACTTTAGTTAAAACTGAAGTCTTACGGGAGAAAACTGAAATCCAGACTTCAGGATTTATTGATTCTCTGAATCTCCCCAAATTCCTCCATTCAGAATTCAGGTTTGAGCATAGTATATGTTAAACCCGCTTTCTGGAATACTCCACAGGCCACAGATTCACACCAAGGATTAGTATACATTCGGAGTACCTTGGGGATATAACCCAGTTGTTTTTCAGATGGACAGCTAAGCTTAAATTTTATTAAGTAGCCAGCTACTGAAAATAGTTTTACTAGCAGAGAGTAACCTTAAGGAAACACAATAACAGTTGCCCATTTGGTGTCTATACAGATTTTACCCAGACAAATCATAGAGCTAAATCTTATTAAACTAGCTAGCTGTAGCAACTCAGAACACTACAGGATCAAGTTGTAGAATCCAATGGTTTATTGCAGAGGATCTGGGCAGAAATTGTAATCAGCAAACAAGCGAAAAGTTGATAAGGGAGGAATCTACAAGGGCATCTAAATCCAAATCACAAACATGTGGAATATTGAAAGAACTTTCCAAATTCCAAAAGCCAGAAGAACAAATAGAACGGCCAAAATTCAGAAAACACAGAAACAAGAATCACAAATTCAGTGGAGAAATCAGGGGTCATGGACAGAGATCATAACCAGGGATACAAAGAAACACTCGATACCTCAGTGAGGCAGGGGCCTGATTACTAAGAGCTGAGTTCAATGTTCTGGAGAAGTGGAAAGATGGCATGACTGGCTTGGAATGGGTTTGACACTAGTGCAAAACTTTTTTCCCCTCACTCACTCAGACATGCTAGCTATGTCCAGTCATCCATTTCCCTTCCATAGGTGCAACTCGCAACTAATATTTTACTTTCTTCAAAGCAGACAGTGTAATCTATCAACCCAGCTAAAATCAGAGGTTCAATTTGTTCCATTCTTAAATGTGAAGCCTAGCTTCCTTTCTGAATAATTTGCACTATATCTTTTTAAAGGGCAAAGATAGTACCATTGCTACTCCCTGAAAGTAACTGCTCTTGTCCTGCATTAAGTACCATGGGCTGCGGATTTCTGTTGTGTATTTATTTATGTCTGATTGTCTAATTGTGCTGTCACTTAATGTTGTATGCTGGTTGGTTGCATGGTAATGAAGATTCTAATTCTAGGTGTCCGCTTGAAAAACAACTATGTATATCCTTGAATTACTCCCAATATATCCTTCCCCATGTGGCTTGGACCAGTTCCCCAGCAGACAGGGGACATCCTTCAAACATTCACGTACAGTTAGCTGCATCTGGTTCCCTACGTAACATTTGCAGGAGGATATCTCTGGGATTTTTTGAACTTTCGAAGGTCTAATTTTAGTCCCAGAAAAAACATTTGCCAGATGATGTTCCCAGACCGTTGAGTTAACATGAACAATCTGGCAGTTTCCTTTCTAAGTACAACATTATAACACTTGGCAGGATCATGGCGACAACAACCGGCCCTGATCATGTTATGCTAAACTGGCCCATTCGTAGTACCTATATCAGCCAATTCTATTGTTGATGCACCCTGAAATCAACCTGTTGGTTATTTTTATGAGATATTCTTTACTATATGATGATATATTCAAATGATGAAATGCATAGCTATCAGTTTATAAGTGCAACTTGCCTTTCAATAACAGTTTGAGAGATAAAAAGAGGGTCACACAGCAATGGGTTAGCATCTTTTTTAAACTGACAGACCACATGCAACTTATAGCTATGCCCCCTCCAGCATGGATGAATGGTAGGGCTGTTTTCTATCAGCTGATTTGGAAAGTTTAATAATGAGTTAATAATAATTACTTACTATGAGACTTACACCTACAAACTGAACGTCAGCCTACTTTTATATTTGTCAGTATCCTCTGGTTAACCGTCCTCTGAAAGTCGTTAACTAACACTAAGGACTATTGATTGAAGTGTTCAGTGAGGTCGTATTAGTTTAACATTTATATTTATTTAACTAGAACTGAATTACACAATATACTGGTAATGTAAGCATGTCTGTTTAGCACAAGTTGGCAGGTGTTTGATGGTTAGTCTTTATAATACATAGTTAATGTAAATGGTGGCAGAAGGTAGCAGTGCCAGGTATGCCTGTCTGGGCTGAGACTAGCAACTGGCCTGTTTTCATTATTAAAAATATCTTTCTTTGCAAGCATACTGTTCTTAATATAGAAGACATTATTCATAAAAACTATGGAATGAACTGGTAATTCTACAAATCCTAAATTCTACAAACTTAAGCTACAGCAATGCTAACTGTGAGAGTGTCTGTCTTTTGAGATTGAACATAGGCCAAAAATAATCATATCAATAATTGCCTGAGAATTTAATATGCTTGCAAAATACGCTAACTTAAGGAGCCAATTGTGTCTCGCTTAGTTTGAATAATGAATTTTGTTATGGCTATGGTTTCGTTTTTGTTGCTAAAACTTTGCTATTTTTCTTCCGGGTAGTATCATCCTAGAAATTATTTTTTGTGTTTTTTAAGATGTCTCCAAGAATGCTTACGTAAGTCAAATATGTAAAACTATTGAAGAGATAACAGCTGTCAGGCTGAAAGATGCACCACATTGCAGAAGAGAAAATAATACAATTATTCATTTTATTGCTATATTATTGATTACAGACATGTTTAAACAGGAACTTAAATTATCTAGGTTGCCATAATATGTTGTAGACTACCAATTTTGTAGTTCTGCTTTAATGTTAATTTTGAGCTTTATTTTAAACGCTTGTAATGGGAAAAAAGGTAGTTTTCTTAAGTTAGGCTCTATTTACAAGTATTAAAGTTCCTGTTGAACCACCAGAAGCCACAATAAGAAAAGAGATTTATTTGTTCATTTAACATAACATAACTACACCATTTATCAGGCTCCAACACGCAGAGAAACTGCAAAGGATGCCAAAATGTCCAGTCAACTCCTCTTTGCAACCTATCATTATATGATTATGTATAGTCTGTTCGTTATTAAACTATATCATTTAAAAATATCCAGCAGTAGAATGAAAAGAATACAGATTAAAAAGGCAAAAGCAACATTTAGAGGACGTCCCATGAACATTCCTTCAGAGTTGCCAGAATGTTTGCTGGACATTGTCGAATATCACCTAAGGAAACCCTACAAGAAAAAACTGCGTACATCTGGGGGACATCCCAAGAATGTATTTTTGTTAGCTGAGTCCATTGTAAGCAAATGCAGTTCTTTTCTGTTAACGCTGTCGTCTTGTGGGCCAGTGTTTTGCACTGTGAGAAATGCGTTTGTGTTACGGCAAATGTTTTTGTATTGAGGGTAAATGTTTTTGTGTCGTAAGATTTGTTCGTGTTGTGCACTCGTGAGCCACCATAAGAAAGCCTTCACAAAGAATGACAAAGACAGAGTAAGAAAAACAGGAGCACTGAAAATGTCCAGAATTTTCACAGTGGACTAAAGTGCACAACCAAAATGGCACCATCATTTCAATGATTAGTGCTTTTTGTATCTTATAGGAGGGACCTGACAAGTACCTAATAAAATAATGCTCAAGTGTTTTCTTTTCCAGTGTCCATAGGGTACAATTTTCACAAAAAACAGTCTCACAAAATACAACTTAGGTGTTTTGGTCAAAGATTCTAAAATATTCCAGGGATCTACTCTGGTAGACATAGCAGCTGTTGTACCAGTAATACACACTATGTAGCAAGAAATTCAGCAGTACAGCCACAAATCGGTCATTTTTACAAATCTAGATCAATCCAAACACTTTGGTCCTTTTTTAGGTCTTCCCCTTGATCTTGCAGTACAATTCTCTTCTCAAATTCCAGTAGTTCTTTTAAAATATTTGATATCTTGATTTCTATTTTTTAAATGGCGTTAACTTGTTGAAGTTTTGCCAGAAGGGAGATGGACTCCTTTTTAGATTATTTATTTCAAAAATTTCTGAATGTGCCAAGCGGTCTGCTACCATGTACTGTCCAGGATCCATGTCATCCACAGACGGGGAATAAGGAGGCATAGATCTGTTTTGGCTTACACCTGGATTTAAAGAAGAAGAAAAAACAGACACGTAGGAAAAAGTGATAGAACCAGAAAAAACGGACCAAATGAGCACTAATAACAGTAATATTACTAACTAAAATATTATATATGTATGTGTATATATATATATATACTCACATATATACACAGTCACAGTATATGTATGCTATACATAAATATATGTAAAATACTGCATTCGTTGAAAATCGTCAAAGAAACAGATCATAAAGTACCTAAAATTACAAATTTTGATTGCATTGCTCACTATAAATAGCAGAGAATATGTTCAGTTTTAGAGGGCACCAAAACAGAAGCAGTGCTTCAGTGATAAAGTATTTAAACTTAAAACATTCTGGATGTTTCTTGACGCTTTTCTTTATTGTCTGAATTCACTTCTGGATTATTGCTTTCAAATTACAAAAATAATCACAAAAGTGAACCATTTACAGTCAAAAAGTTGCCATGGCATCTTAAAAATATATATATTTTTAAGTATTTTACTTTTAATCATAAGTCTACATGCATAAAAATACCTAAGTACAAGGATGTTCAGCTCTGGTTCTCCAGGGTCTTGCCAGATGTTTTCACATCATTCTTAGATATGATATTATTGTCATTATTTGTGTAGTACAATATCCCACAAATTTCTGGTATTGTAAGATAATGAGAATAACAGTATTCTGTCCCTTGATGACCAAGACCCAGCACCCCTAATCTGAAATTTGTTTACAATCCTTTGTGAGCATTTTTTTTTTTTTGCCGTATACAGATGGGTTATTCTAACACAGTTGCCATGGCATCTTGACTAAGCATTGTTTTATGAGCAGAGTTACTGTCACTGTCTACAGCAGGGGTCGCCAACCATTACTGATCATACAAAATACTTCAAGATACACAAACTGTACAAATAAATGTATAAGTGTAAGTGTAGTTAAGGCAGAAAACCTAAATAATCAAAAGAGACTCCAGATGGAGAAAAAAATGATCTGGAAAAACTTAAGCCTTATCCTAAAAATTATTAATAGAGAAAACTGTTCTGACTAATTTGACTATGTCCCATCCAGTCCAGTGGCTGGGTGTGGTTGTTACTTGAGACCATGCCGAAACTCTGTACCTAAACACCCACAACTACAATCACTGTATTTAAATTCCTGTTGGTTAATATGTGATTGCTCAGTCTGAGAGTCTGATTCTTCTGATGCAGTCTTGGTGGTCTGATTTCTTGGTGAGGTTTTTTTCTTTTTCTTTTCTTCTCCCCCTTTCTACTCCCCTGATCTTTTGTCTGATTTCTGGTATCTTGAGTTTGATTACGTGATTTAGATTTGGTACTTTGGCTCTATTATGACCTTTTGTTTGCTTTGGGTGGCTAGTTGATAGTGTTTGTGTATTGCCTGACTTTGTTTATTTCACAACGGTACTCATTTAACCTCAGCACTCTAGTCTTTGTTAGCTGCCTTAAAGTCAGCGGCCCAAGTCCTATTAGCATTAAACACTTGGAGGCATCCTAGTCGAAGAGAAAAGGTCTTACAGGCAGAATACCTAACATTGTGAGTGTGCATCATTTGGGGAATGCCTTTTTATTTGCTTCGATAAAATTAGAATTTTCTTATCTCTGTCCTGTTTTTGTGTCAGACTACAGTATGTGTAGTGATAAATGTTAATTAATTCATTATCCTGCTGGTGAATTGCAAAATGCAAACTTCTGTAATTACATCTATTGAGGGAGTTTTTCCTTGCCACTGTCGCCTTTGGCTTACTCTCTGGGGACTGTGGGCCCGGGACTATGTAAAGCG
>JAACJT020000032.1:1034690-1112597 GCA_009936485.2 Gymnarchus niloticus | reverse complement strand
GGACTGTGGGCCCGGGACTATGTAAAGCGCTTTGTGACCGCGCTCCGTGTTAAAGGCGCTATATAAATAAAATTGAATTGAATTGAATTGAATTGAATTGAATTGAATTGAATTATCTTACCTATGTCAGAGGGGCATGGATGTTTTAATTCTCTGAATATTCAGACATTTTATTTTCTAGTTATAAATTATTTACATTTTTAACTACATATTTATGTAGTTAGGGTCTTTATGCTATGGGGCTGTTCAAAGATGAATCACCTTGTGTCATGTGTGATGCTGGTACAATGGAGGATGCAAATAATAAAAAATAAAACCGAATATCCAGAGGAACCCTACGGGAACAAAAGAGTAATATGCCTTCGACACTCAGATGTCAATCTAGTTTTTGACCTAGGAGTTGTGAGGTAAAAATATTATCAGCTGAACCACCATAAGGCCTTTTTACTTCAGTCCAAAGAGAGATTTCAACTAAAAAACATTCAGGCAAATTCATTTAGACATGCTATTAGATACGTTAGAAAATGCATGTGTTTGTATTAGATATATTGTACAATGAAACTGCAAATTAAAGTAATAAAAATGTTACTCATTTGTTAAATAGATACTTATTGAAGGACCTGTAGGACTGGGTGTTTTGATATTTAGTTTTGTTGAAGGGCAGTTAAGTCATGCTTGAGATACGATTGCTTCCATTATCTAGACAGGCATGCAACTAAGCACTGAATTATATGGAATCTACGATTTTAAAACTTACACTGATGCAGGTACTGAAAAATCTGATACTTTTTTCAGTGACAATGTGAATATGTATTTTTCAATTTTACTGCTGCCTGTTTTAATCTCTTCAAGTCTTTCCAGTGATTATTGTATATTTTCATCAATACTGATTTCCACTATCACAATCGATGCTACCACATCATTTAAAAAGAAAAAAATAATTCAGACTGATGAGCACTATTTCACTCAAGTTTTTGAAAATGAGTGATCAAAGTGAAACTTATTAAACAACTTTTCTGTGAAACTACAGTACATGATATTGATTCTGCAAAAATGCAATGTTTCCTTGGAATTTTATATATTGATGTATTGGCGACCCCCCAGTATATGTGATGCTCTCATGGTAAATTAATATACCTTTATTTTTTTCATACCATGTCCATATAAAATGTCCATCTTTCTCAAGATGATATCTATAAATGAATCTGAAAATTCAAAAAAATACTTCATCTTGAGGTCCCCATGTGCAAAAGATATTTCAGAAAATGATTACTACAATCTATTTGGTTACTTTAAATCGTAATGAAAAATACATCAATACTAGTAGAACTACATACATGTACTGAGATATGGACACACATACCTAAAAAAAATCACATAAGTACAAGTTTAAAACAATCATTTTATCGACATTTACACACTGTCATTATACTCAATGGAAATTCAATTACGAGTTGTTGAATCCAAAAAAAAAAAACATGGTCTTTTCATTGCTGCTTTAGTGTTGGTGTACAGTTTTGGAGGCTCTGTACTGGATTTGTTTTATTACAACACATCTTGAAACAGTTATTCATTTGTTATATATGCCATGCTGTCTTTGAAAATATGTATTAAATAGAGATCAAGAAAGACAGCAACATTATGAATGTATTTTCAAATTCATTGATTATTAATAAGAAACCAAAAGTTGATTACTATATTTAATTGGCCAACCAAACAATTTCTGTGAGAACTAAATGGGTCTAATATAGAAATTATCTAAACATAATCCAAAACAGTGAATGCACAGTCCAAAACAGCAATGAAGAGACTGAGTAACAAGACTTTTAAAAATTCTAAAGTAGAAAATGTATTGGGGATCACCTGGTATCTCTTTGATGCCTCACCTTTCTGTTTCGCTGCTTTTCGCACTGTCATGGCAGCTTGTCGCTTTTGATATTCAGAAATTTCAAAACCTGTAAAACAACCCAACAATTTTTTTTTTTTTTGCTAAAAATTGCAGCCCTAGTTGGCTTCATTTCCAAATTTTGATTTCAATGTTAAAATAGTAAGTAGATCAACACTGCTGTGATGGAGAAACTATTTCAGATACCTCAAACGCCAGACATTTGTGTTGTCCTTGTCAAGAATTACAAATATCTAATTTCGGAGTAAGACAGCAGCCAGTGCACATTCTTGTTTCCATCTGTTTTACCAATTCGTGATACAGTGATAATGGGTCAGTAGTGTTTTTCCAAATAAACAAATAACGTGATAAAAAAGTCAAAATCATATAAGGAGTCAACGTTAGGCATGCAAAAAAGAAAACGTCCTTCAGCCAAAACTATCACTAAAAGGTGAATATTGATCTTTTAACAACCACTTTGTAACATATAGCATAACTGAGAAGGGTTTTACTTAAAAGAGAATTATTGAGTTTAAGACGTCTGTTTATTAACAGATAATAAATTATTTTATCCAAGGATAATGGTAATAATTATATGGTTTTTGAACAAAGCCCCTCAAATTCCTTTATAGTATATATATAACTTGCTCAAAGTGTTGATGATATCCATTCCAGTTCATCACTGTCTATTGAAGAACCTATTGAACAAGGTTTCCAGAATCCAATCCTAACCATGCAATAGTTATTAAACAAACAGTACTATAGATTTTCTAGAAAATCAAAGAAACAATGAAGAATCACACTTGCATTAATCACATCAAACAGATATGAATTCATTATACAGTACACGTACAATAGCTGGAGAAAAAGATTGTATACATGTGTCCTCCAGTATGTTCTATACTTTTGGAACATACTTGCCTATTTTCTCATCTTCTTGGACCATTTTTCGTTCTTCTTGGAAAGCTCTGAGCCAACGTATCTTCTCCTCTAGCTTTTTTGCCAGGAATATGTGGTTCTCCTCTGTGTCCTTGTTGTGCAACTTGAATGCATTCTTAATGCTGACATTGAAGTCATCATCCCTGCCATCGTCTGTGTCAATCACTTCATACCTATCCATATCGATGCGACCCTTGTAGTACAGGACATCTCTGCGTATCAAGTCCTGAGATAAATCAAAACAATTGCGTTAATAACAGACCCAAATGCTACTAACTCACAAATACACTGATTTTAAAAAAGAATTCAATGTTACCTTCACATGTACTCTTTACAGTAGGGACGTGCAATTTCAGCCTTTGTAGCCCAAAGGGTATCTAAGTTTTTGCCTGTTGAGCACTTAATTAATAATTCCTGATTAGCTGTTGGCTGGATAAATTTGCACAATTTAAGCTTAATCAACTGTATTTCTTGTATTTCTTAGAAACTTGATATTGCTACTTAGACTTCTTATACTAATTTTTGGTTATTTTAGAAATAAATGTAATCAAAAAAGAAACATCACATTTCTCCTGAAGTTTTTTTGTTATTGTATTTTATTTGCTGAAATATCAGCATTTGTATTATCTCACATTCATAGTTTAAACACATTGTATTCTTCAAAATCATATAAACATGGACTTTTTGAAATACTAGTTTATACAATACTAGTATACTAGTCCTTATACAATTTCAAAGTAACCCTCAAGCAACGCAATTAAAAATTTTAGCATGTAGACTAATTCATCTGATGGTTTAATGTTTTGTACATTTACAGGTAACAATACATCTTCCACCTTATATTTATTGAGGGCTTTTGTATAAGTAAAGGTCCTTGTCCTTAAATAGGGATTATCTTTTTGTTCTCAGAAGGCATACCTTTTTGCACATAACCATTTGATGATCAAAAAGAAAGAAAACTCTCTGTTGACTCCTCCCATATGGTTGATTAATCCATGACATCTCCCCTGTATAGACTAGCTCAGAACTTCTGTCCAATATATCATCCCCCTGTTGAAGAACAAGAGATGAAACAATGAAATTAAAATTAATTTTTTACCAAAACATCAAATGAATCACACAAACACAAATGCACCATTAAGCAGTTATAGGACTATATCTGAGAGTGGTATGTAGGCCTCTTGGGTGACACGGTTGCCTCTACGTTTGGTGGTTCAGATTATTTCTCTAGCTTTATGTGTGGTGTTTGCATGTTTACTGTATTAGCATGCTCTGAAAGTCCTCTAGTTTCCTCTCATGGTCACAATACAGGTGGTTTGGCACTTTTCTTTAAAGAGTACAATGATATTGCAAATCATTATAAAAAACAAATGTTTCATCGTTTAACTGTGAAGAGTCCATTTATTAAATGCAACTCCAGCTAAAGTCAGGATACCCTTCATTAATTTTTGATTTTCGAATATTTTGCATGTCCAGGTTTGTTTTTGATGACAGGCTCAGCATGAATGATACAAACGTAGCACAAATTTGCGGAGAAATATTTTGCAGTTCATCATGGGTGATTCTTTTCAGTTCTTGTTTGCTGCAAGGGCTGTACTTTTGCTTTAAGAGTCCCAAAAGAAGTTCTGTAGGATTCAGGTCAGGTGACATACTTAACCAGTTAATGGTATTCACTTTCTTCCTTAAAAATCTTGTGTGGTTTTTGGAGTTTGTTTAGGATCATTGTCATGTTGGAACATTGTTTCCGTACTTCCTAACAGGTGCTGCAATAGTTTTGACAAATGTTTAATAGCTTGCCTACGTTCTTGTACCCTTTCCTTTCATTAATGCAGCTTTACTATCTGGTTTCGTACAGTTTCAGACAATTCCTTGCCATGTGGAGTCATGGTGGGTTAAATAGAGTTCAGAAGAAACCAAAGTTGAATAAATATCTGGAGTTTTTGATATCTACTTAACAAGCAGTCTAGCAAACAAACAGTCAGTCAACCAACTGTATAAATTTTAATGAAAAGGTCTAACAGAACACAATTGCACTTAACTGGAAATTGCATTACAAGTGTATTCACTGTTTCACCGAGTTTCTGATTGTAAGCCTGTAACCTCCATATGGTCATTTTAACCTTATTTTTTTAATACTTCATATAGCAGTAAATACTGTATCCTATTTAAATTAAATGTATGCAGTTGTTTTAATATTATACTAATTTGAATAATTATCTCTTTTAGTGGGAAGACCATTCTACTCAGAATGAAAAAATTAAATAAAAATATATAATTTTTTAAATCTGCCATTTTATTTTGAAAAGACACATTGAAAGTATTTAAATTAACCATTTGATTTTGAAAAGATATAATGAAATCAGACCAATTATTATAATAAAATTATTATTATAATATTGTGCTGCATTGAAGTCCTTTACCTTTTTCATAATAACAGTTTGTATTTATGAATTTCATTTTTCACAATAATAAGCATTATTTCTGAATGTCGATTTTCCAAAAGACGTTTTCATAATAATGGGGTGACTTTAACATCGATCAGCACAAAGAGGTAAGGTGTTTCACACCAATTGGTTATCCTTGATGCTCGATTATTCAAGTCTACTGTAGCCAGCGTTAACTACTGAACAACCCATTGTACTATTGCTAGGTTGGTGGGCCATTGGGTTAAGATGTTAATTTGCATGACATAAGAAATTAAATGCTGGCACTTGCTGATTGAACTGAAACGTACAATTTGTCTGATGATGCTATTTTATCTGACTTAGAAAACGTAATGGATATTGATATTAATGACATCTGGAGTGATTAGAACGACATAACATACATATTTTGTGCTGGTGATGTAAACATCAATGACGTATCATTACATCCTGGAAGACCATCTTTGGACATACAGGTGGAGTAACAGCAGTAAATTCTGGCAGACAGAATTTAGATCTATTGGAAAATGCTGCTTTGAAAAAAGTGATCTGTTATAAACATGCAGAAGTTTAAACGCAAAGTATTTGTTGTAAAAGTGTTGATTATGCTCATGTCGTTATTAAAAAAATAAAGTAGTATCTCAGAAATATGGTGATTTAATTACCATTCTACGGTTTCAAAAATTCAGTCATATTACTGTGTAAAAGACTAGGAAAAGTGATGAAATTGGTGATGCTACGACTGATCTGTTTCCATTTGTTTTTCCAGTCTGGGATCTGTATGGTTATCAATGTCTAGCATCGGTTATCAGTGTCGTTCTATCAAATGATTAGTGTAGACTACTGGATCAAAACACAGCTTGATGTTAAATATATTTATTATAATGTAAGAAAAATGGTTGTTTACTCTGATCACAGCACACCTTGCTGTGATCAGTGTTTCTTTTCCCACAGGCACAAGAGTCCTGGACGCATTGTCCTGTACATACTGGTCATTTTCAACTTAGTCAGGATAACAACACAAGATTAAGATCAATTTTAGTGGTTTGACGAAAGTCAGATAAAAGCTGAGTAATCTATAGATAAATAAAAATAATTGACACATAATGAAACATGTATGTTAAACCAAATTAAAATGATATGGCAATAAGAGACAACATGACCTACATAATTGTGTGTACCAAAATATACAATGTAATGCAAATCATTAAATACTAATTTGAATAAATACACAACAAACCTCAAATTATACATACAGTGTAAATAATACAAGTACATAAAATATTACATGTAGTGGGTATAGTCCTCAAATTATTATTAAAGGGATAGCATAAATGTGCACGCTTATCAGAAAATGCTGCAAGGGGTAAAAACGCCAAAGTAAAGCATTCAGACTCAAACTAATGTCCATAACAAACCCAATCAGATTTGGAATAAAGGGGGGAGCGCCACGGTAGCATTATTTAATGGGTAGCAAAATTTGGCAGAACATGTCTCTTCAGTGACAGCATGGACAGTCTTGGTCTTGAGGGTATGGGGCAAACAGTCTGTTCTCCCTAGTTATAAAGAAAAAAAACAAAATGCAGTTTAACTGTGTAAGTTAATAAAAGCCAATAGATTAATAACAATAATACTGTTATTATTGTGTGTGATCATTGATTATCTAAGTTGCTAACATTGACTGTGTTGATTATCTAAGTTGCTAACATTAACATTAATGTTAGTAACATTACCCAATGTTACTTAAAGTTAAATAGCATTAGCACCTTGAAATGTGTCCATCGCTGTCATGATGTTCCTCACACTCTGGCCATAAGTGTGGTTATTGCACGGAACAGAGTCCAGGTGATCGTTGCATTCATGGAGGTTGGGATTGACCTAATTTGGGACATAATTTCTGCCCTCCTCATTCTCTCAGAAGAAAACTGTTACCAGAACAGATGCACATTGATTGGAAACGCTTGGGAAACTACGAGCCAATGAAACTTAAATAGGCTACGTTCTTGTTATTTTGAAAATGTGAAAGGACGTCAGTGCAGCACAGTTATTATGAAAAACATTTATAATATTTCATTGTGTCTTTTCAAAATAAAATGGCACATTAAAAAAATACTTCATTACATATTTATATTTCCTTGTTTAATTTTGAGTAAATCAAACCTTTGAGTAAACTAAGAACACGACACTAAGCTTAGTAATAGGGTTGGCACAGGTCTCGAATAATACAGGATCATCCTGAATTGAAAGGTAAAATGCTATGTTCTGTTTTAAACCAATACAGGACACAATTTATCCAATATTTTAGTACACATTATGTCATACATACACATACACATGAAGTCACACATTTTATCCAAGAGACACACGTTTTCAGCTCTAGCTCATGGCTGTGAGATGTTAATGCCCGAGAGATATCATGGTTTTCGATCCCCACCATTTGCACAAGATTTCTCTTTGCCACCCCATTGGTAACATGAAATTTTGCATTGCCATCCACCCCGGTAGCACCAAATTTCTCGTTGTGAACACCCCCCCCAGTTACACAAAATTCTCTCCACTTAGAATTTTTTTGTTTGTTTACACTAGTTTTCAGATCTTGCTATTTTGAGTGATGTGAGGTTAACATGTACGAACGTGATTGATGAGAGCTGCATTTGGACCTTTTTAAATCCCTCGTAATTTATATAGTTTAGGTTGTCTAGAATTAAATTAACGATTTGATTTCATAAATAATTTTATTAAATCAATAATTTGATAAACTCCAAGGCTTTTTGACAAGTCTCATCTCAGCTGAAAGTTTTGATTGTATAAAAATTCCTCAGTGTTGCTTAAGTTGATGCATGTCTCAGGCCGCATAAATCTAAGACGATGGTAAATACAGCCTGAAGTTATTACTGTTTTAACATTCAGGGTTATGATAAGGTCAATTTGCTTGACAGTCAATGTTGTTGCATAACTTCATAATTACTAGTGTACATAGTTGGATATTCTGTCAATAGAGATATCTAGCAATTACATTTTTCAGCCTTAGACTCATTATTGTTCAGTAACTTCAGGTTTGCTCATTCTGAAACTCAGTTGTCTGTAGAGTGGGCAAGTATTTTTATTCCTTTGATCCATTGGCTATTTTTTTTTTGTAAGAAAAGGAAAGTTATTTTGATCAAATGACTTTATAATTGTCACGTTTTGGGGGAGGAGGGAGACATTCTTAGTTTACGAGTAAGTATACACAATAAATATGTTTCTTTACTTTTGTTTTCTGCTACTTCTTTTACTATTGTGCATTTTTCTGCATTTAGGGTTTAAAAAAGGTGTCTCTTGCTCCAAAAATTTAAAAATAAAATAAATAACATGTCATGTTGGTAACTTGATAAGAAAGTGTCACATGGCACATCAAAATATTTCTGAGTTTGTATTTATCCTCCCTAATTTTAAAATAATTACATATGTACATTTTAATCCTTAAATGGTTGGGAATTTCAACAATCATAATCACATACCTTTCATTAGCGACCTGGCACGAAAGTGAAATGTAAAAATGAAAGGATATACTGTAATTATACCAACAATCTACCATATGAAAGAAAAAAGTATCCATCACCATTTTACACAACCCTTAAAGCAGGTTAAACGCATTTTAATTAGCTCAGGGTGAACATTTCACCTATTCTGGAGGAAATACAAGAGAATTTTACCATGAACCACTATTTGACTGATGATTTCCAGAAGAATTTCAACTTCATTGGGTTTCTAAATTAAATTTTAATTAATTAAAAGGATTAGTGTTTACACAAAATCTTTTAAGTTTTGCGAGACTGTTTTTCAGAAAGGTATTATCTATTGACCATTTTAAAATAGATAGATCCAGTTGTAAAATATGATTTACTGAAATACATTTGTAGCTGTGATAAAATATTCAATAACCACATAGCTGCAGCACGTCAGCTGAATTTCCTATTAATTTAGCAGTAATTTAGTAGCTATATTTCAACAATTTTAAGTTATGAAATGATTAAGCAGAAGTGAATCCTATTTACAGTTATAAAGGCACCTAAACTATAATGAACGGAGATCCTGGAGCAACATCTTGCTGGCACCAATGCAATTATCTGAACAGAGAGTCCTTGTCTCACCATTAACGAAAAGTCCAAACACAATCAACCATCCAAATTAATAGAAACTATTATCTTTTTTTTTGGGCATTCACAATTATTGGTAATTTGTGCCCATTAACCTTTCTGTACCCATAAACAACTGATTAGACATATATTTCTTTGGAGAAGAATTTGTTACTATTGCTAATATTTTATTCAATCTTTGAATGCTCATTATTTGCTCTCTTATGGTCAGGTTATGAAAATAAATAATGTAACCTACCACAGTTATGCTCATGACACTCTCATATTATATAGCTCTCTCACCCAACAATTTTAGTCCAATAGACTCACTGTGAATGCTTAGACTAAATTAATAAGTGGATATGCCAAAACTTTCTGCAATTAAACAAGGATAAAACAGAGATCAATTTATTTGGGGCCAAAAGGAAGTCTTAAAATTAACACATATTTAAACTCTAGGAATCTAAGCATCAAAGTGCAAGAATTTTTGGTGTTATTCATTGTCACAAAGTGCTTTACATAGTCCTGGACCCAAGCACCAGGCAGGGCAAGTTCACTGAGTTCATTACAATATGAACAACAATGATGTAGTCACATGGACAATGACATAGACTCAGATCTAAGTTTTTGTAGCAACAGTGAAAGCAATTACAAATTCATCATTTTATCACCTGAAAAATATAGCAAGACTCAGAGATTTAATGTCTAAACAATATCGAAAGAAACTCATCCATGCTTTTGGATCTATCCAAGAGAACTAGTGCAATGACCTCTTGTCTATTGCACTCCAATTCTAAAATGTCTACATTGGCATCCAGTTGGTTACAGAATTAACTTTAAGGTACTGCTCTTAGTCAATAAATCTCTAAATAGCTTTGGACCGAAATATGCTATAGATATGCTTGAAATGTACAAATCTATTAGACATCTCAGATTTTCTGATACTCCAAGTTGGTAGTGCCCACACTGAGAATTAAATGCTTTAATTATGCAATTAACCATTATAAGACAGCTAGCATAAACACATTTAAAAGCTCACATTTATAAACATTTATAGACTTACTATTTTTTGTCATCTTCTTATAGTACTCACTCAATCGTACTTTCTTCAAAACATATTCGAATTTAAACTGCATCCACACTAACCCCCCAAAAAAAGGATTAGCAGTGTTCATACACTAATATCAGCTCAAATTTTACTTTCATGAGTTTTCTGACGAATTGTTGTACTACTTACACACTCAATTAATCACACAAAACCTTGACGTACTGCAGTGGGCGAACACCAGCATTCACCCAAACGACTCAGAAATTTAAGATGAAATGTACATTGATGAATATAGCCTGCTTTACTGAGCAGTTTCCATCTTTTCTGTCAATGTTCTTCATTTGCCTCACAGAAAGCTTTCATTATTGTTAGAGATAAAAGATGACTGACGATACTATCGGTCATAAACACTTTTCATTGATAGTATTCACTGATCTTCTGTGAATATTACCAAGGTTTCAGATCCTCACATCAGGAACATTTCTTTTAGCATTACTTAACGAAAACTTGTGCTAGTTTTAATTTTATATGGCTGGCAAAGTAGCCACAATAAGTATTATTGGAAATATCACTTCACCAATGTTTGTTTTTTTATGTATTTGTAAAGTATTCATTCTATTTTAATATTAGTTTAATGTTGTATTACCTCAAAGTAATATCAAAGTTAAAAAATAATCAACTAATCAATTAATATAACTAATAGCCAGTTTAAGATTCTATTTATTTTCTTACAAGAATCTTAAGAGAATCATAAAAAATTCTCCATTTACCATATGCTATGAAAGTTCTGATGCTGTCAGGCCGAAAACTTCTACACGTGTCACGTTATGCAATATGCAGCATCAGGAGAAAGTACAGTAACGTGAAGTATAACAAATACATACATCAATGTACTCAACTTTCTTGCATCAAAATATTATAAATTACAGGTATTACATGTGCTAAATGGGGCATACTGGTTAAGTCACTGGTTAGCACTGTGACCTCGTATCTCCAGAGTTGCCATTAGTATGTATGCGTGGAGTTTGCATGTTCTCCCCGTACTTTGAGAGTTAGGCATTAAGGTTGAAAAGGTTGAAAACCCCTGTTCTAGAGTAGCCAGTGTGTTGTTTCACATATATTAAACACACATCAATGTGGAGCTGTCTAAACAGAATTTTTTTTGGCACCTATCCACATTTCATGCAGTAGTCTGACAAAGATGCTAAACGGTAGGATGTGAATTCAGTCACAAGGTCATCAGGCAACTGAGCTCGTCTTATCCTTCAAGGACCATTTACGTCATGCTTCTGCTTCACAACTCAATATCTCATGTCAAAGTTAAAAGCTGACAGAGCAGCTAACCAATGATAGCTTGCCACATTCAACTTTGCTTTAGAAAGTATATATGTTAGTGGTTATCTGTAATCACAGTGAAGTTATTGCCAGAAAGGTAGTCATGGAATCTGTCAACCCATTTTTTACCTGCTTCAAGGCAAAAAATTCCATTTGGCAGTGACTGTTTTGTTCTTAGTGCCCTTCCAAAAAGAGGGTAACCAGCTATAAGATTGTTTAGTGGTTTGACAATTTTGGAATAGTCTCTGACTAAATGTTAGTAAATCAGAGAATTGAACTGAAGGTCCTTAAGGTTTTTAGAAAAATGCCAGGTGGTGGAACCACTGATCTTTTCGGGATCTGTGTGGACCCCGTCACATGAAACCAAAAGTTCAATTTCTGGTGACAGTTCAAGACCATTTTCCTTTAAACAGTTTAGCACATGCAAGAGACAGGCTTCATGTTCTTCCAGACTGCTTGAGAAAATGATCAAGTCTTCAAGGAATACCAAAACCTCTTTAAAATTGTCTTCTACATATTTCTCTGTGGCATGTGTATAAATTCTGTAGACCTCATGGGGCAAAAAATGCCATTTTAGGTTTGTCAGATTCTTGCATTTCAGTTTCATAATAGCCTGACTTCAGGGCCTTTGCTGAAAACCACTGAGAACCACAGAACACAAAAATGATTTCCTTCAGCTTTGGTAATGCTTAAGCATCAGTAAAGGTTAGGGTGTTTGACTTACAGTAGCCTACACATAATCTGATATCACCCTTTTTCTTTCTCAGAGTCAAGATGGGAGATGAGAAGACAATTCAGGCTCAGGGAGTATTCCAACCTCTGGGAGAGCTCTAATAAGCCTGCAAATAGCCTTATAATCATTGGGATTTCAACTGATTTCTCCTTCAATCTTACCAACACTCGCAACTGCAAAACAATAAATTATGCCATTAAATGATGGCTTCTGCTGGAAGTGAAAATAAAAGTCCCTTTGATATCAATCAAACATAAGGAGGAAATAAGGTGCAAATGATAAATTAAAAGTTTGTCTCTTTTCTTTTAAATGTTTTATCGCTTTGAAATGAAACATTAAAAAAATGTTTAAAAAATGTATTTGTAACAAAAAGTTACGTTTCAATTTGAAGGAAGGTTGGATTAGATTTGAAATATGTGAAAATTATAATTGTGAATATTTCTTATTTTTTGCAGTGAAACCATGTTAGTTCAGCTTGGGCTGTGAAATTTACCATATGGTCTTTTTATTTTAATTAGACACAGACTAGGGATGGGGTTGTGTGGCTCAGGGAGTAACAAAGACATGAAAGATGCTTTTGGCAAAATGCTCATTAAAATGCCAGTCAGAAAATCAAGCCAAGATCTATTTTCATCTTCAAAGAGATCGCCCATATGTTTTTTTTTTTTTCCTCAAAGGTTGTTGAATCTTCTTCTGACCCAAAAACATAAGGCGATATTCTTAAGATGTAAGTAAAGACAAATTTATATTTATGTATGTGACTCTAAAACAATGGTATTGAACAAAAAAACATACACAAAAATCAATTTTAATACTACTGTATGTAAACTTAATCTCAGTATACTACAATTACAATTAAATGCATGACTATCTACTTTGTGTGGTGACTGGGACTTGCAGAACAATGCGACATTTTATATTGCTGTATTTTCATTAAACAAATGGTTTAAAACTCAAAGTAACTGATGGGATAAAATTCGTGAACTAGTGGACCTTCACTTTCCTTAGCTGTTGATCAGACCTGTACAAGAGTTAGGAGATAAGGAGATATTGTGGCCCTTTCCTGTGCAAAAAAAGTATATTATTTAAATTGTATTTTTGGGATATCATGCTAGAATGGTCTGCTACAAGTCATGCCACTCCATTTCAAAGGGAGTGAGCTCATGACTTGGCCATTCAAAAATATGGCATTTCTTCTGTTCATTCCCTCTTTGTTCTTAATTGTTTTGGATCATTGCAGTGTTGCATGACCCAACTTCTTTTGAGTTTTAGATCAAACACCCTAACATTTTACTATAGAACTGTTTGATGGAACTTGAAATTCATTGGTCCCTGAAGCTGCCCAGACCCTGAGGCAGCAAAACAGCCCCACACCATTTATACTCTCTCCTTCATGCTTAACATTTTTGGTTTTGGTGCTGACATGAAGTGCTCATTCTATTCCAAACATACAGCTGTGTACATTTACCACAAAGTTCAATTTAAATCGATCATTGTTCCAGTAGTGCTCTGCAAAATCCAGGTGGCCTCTAGCAAAGTTAGATGGGCAGAAGTGATTTGGAGACCAGTGGTTTCCTCCTTGGCAACTTTTCATTAATGCCACACTTGTTTAGTGTTTTCTTAGGGCAGATGGCACAGATGTTATCATATGAAATAGATTTTTGTAGATAGTTAGCTCTCTACGTAAGGCTCTTTTTCTTTTTCTTGAGAATTCTAAACTGTGCCTTTACACTGCTCTTTGTAGGACGCCTACTGCTAAGAAGAGGACCAAAGGTGCTGACTTTCTTTCATTTGTAAACTGATGGGTGTCTATAGAAATACTTTTTCATCCCTTTACAACTTAGCTGTTCTACTGAGGTCCTCTGAAATTTTTCCCATGGGCCATCTTGCACTTGAACATAATTCACCTGCCTAGAGAAGTTAATCAATATCGCGTTTTTTATACAGCAGGATCAGTCAAACCCACACCTGAAATGATTGGAACTCCAATAATGATAATGATTTTTTCATGGGGCCATTATCCTACAAGATCATTTACTTTTATGTCTATTATTATGACTTAGATAAAGATCAGATAATATATTAAGAGCTATTCATGCAAAAATCCATTTTTTTTTTCCAAAGGATTCATAAATATTTTCTCATGACTGCAAAAATACAGTTTAACACTTTCAAAATGTATGCAAAATGTGAACATTTACCTGTCAATACCTTATTACATAACCATAGATTTAGCCAGCATTAGATCTATAAACACCAGTTATCTATTGTAATAAACTGATTCCATATGTTGTTGATTCACTTCAATCCACATGACATCAGCCATTCATTAACATAATATCATCATCTGTATATGGTAGGTAATACTTCATTTAATTCTGAAGAATAATACCAAAAGTTGGAATAAAAGTCGATATAATTCAGCTGACAAGCACACTGCTGGATATGTCACCCCTACCTCCCAGTCCAAGACAGAAGCCTGCCATTGTGCGATCTTGTCGATGTTCTCCAATCGTCTTCTGCGTTCATTTATCTGCTGAGTAACATTTCTCATGACAGCCAGAGCTGCAGCAACATAGCGGTAGTCACTGCAGAAGACACATAAGGAGAATTTGAATTATTCAACTAACAAAGGCTGGTTGGGGACCTTTTGGGTTGTTGTGTCACATAAACTTTTATCTAAAGAGTTATCCTGCTTTCTGGGTTCCAAATATAGTTGTTTCTTTTTCTATTACTATTTTTTTCAGCTAATCACACATTTTTAGTCTAAAACACCTTTAATTTGAGTTTAAAATTCAAAGGAATGTTAAATCTGACATAATATTGATTTTTCCTAACAACAAATAATAAAATGTTATTTTAAAGTTATGAATATTAAAAAGTTCTGAGGCACAAAGAATGTAGGTGTTCAAAATATTCTGGGGGTTTAAGGACCTGCCCCTTTTTTCACCACATCTAAAGGTGCCCTCTTTGACCAGGTGTTTTTTTTATTATTATTTTTATTGTCTACTTTGCATCAACATATGCAATTGTTTTGCATACACACAGGAAACCCATGGACATGTGCCCCTCTCCCAGCAGGGGAGTAAGTAGGTAGTGATAAACAGCAGAGGCATGGAAGTTCGCCCCAAAGTCAATTTCACTCATTGCGGGTTCATGTTAACTGGATATTTGTTGTTTTTAATATTGCGAAGCTCAACTAAACACACTGATAGGTTCATACATAGCCATGTGGCTAATAATAATAATCATCATCATCATCATCATCATGAAAAAGTTTTGTTTTTTTTTCCCTCCCAGTGGGATGGTGCCCTTTCTTCAGTTGAGACTTGCCCCCTAGAAGTCTAGTCCTGGCCCTGATGGCTAGTGAAAATCATACATGGCACTTTATTCAATATGGACTATACAACATCATGATACAAAGCCCACTAGATGCATTATTTTATAGGAGCGTTTTTCTTCATCAAGAATTGGTGCACTTCTGAGGAATGTATAATTATTTTTAGACTCGTAAAAGGTGGGAATAAGTCACCTCTGCTAAGTAAGGCAACAGGAGGAGGTAGGACTGGTTCAATCTCCACTGTTTGTCTATGATGTATTGAACTAATTATTTGCTTTATAATTAATCATTTTGCTGAAACCACATTGGTGAGACACTGCAACTGGATTCCTTACATCTTTCATGATACACATGCTTGGAATATTTGCAAAAATGATCCATCAGTACTAGTCTGAGGTGAGCGAAACATTTGCAACATTAGTAGCTTTTTCAAAGGAAAAACTATGGATGAACTTGTTGTACTGCATGTGGTATATATGTCTCCATTCAAAGTGTAAGCAGTATTCTTGGCAGTGTGATCAGTAGACTTCAGTGGGTGGAAACTAGCAAAACCAGCAAAATGCAGTGTAATTTCAGCACCCATGGGACCATAAGCAGGATGATAATGCATCAGTTCCAGTACCTGTTCTCCTGTACTGTCGAGCACATGATAGTTCAGAGTGTCAGTGGAACATGAATACTCTAACATTTTTATAGAGTAGAAGTTGCGACCTTCACCACCGCAGTCCCTGAAGGTTATCCACTATAGGAATCCTTCAGCATTAGATGCTAATTGATTACGATGCAGTCACAGGAAAAGCACTTGTAGCTTGGAGTAAACTAGATTTCACATTTTTGTGATGGTAATGCTACGACAGTTAATTGACATGTTTGCAAATTATTTGAATCACAGCATTATGATTATTATGGGGAAAGACAGTCAAATGTTAAAAACGTTTCATATGTCACACAGTGGCAAGCAGAGTTATACTGCAAGTTGACATTTTCTGAGAAGTTGTTAATGCATATCTACCAAAACTGATGACTCATCATGAGCACAGAACCTACTGTCTGATTGTAAACATTGCGGCACAGTGAAAGTGAACAGTTAAAATATATTTTTTAATCAAATGATGGAAAGAAGCAGCAATCCATCCAAAATCCTGCCTAAAAACAGCAGCTTAATCTGTGAATTCTATTTATTCGGCTGCCATAATTAATGTCTGTGTCTCACAGTCTTTTTCTTTGGTTCAGAACACTGACCATGCAAAGATGATCCTGCAAAAATAAGAAAATGTCCATCCCAAGAGGAAAGCAATGAGCAGATAGACACACAGAGCTGCTCAGAAATATAACTTAGTATCTACCAAGGATTTCTCAAGCATGGACTGATCAATGAGATTCACAATGGAAGTTTAAAAGAGCTTTTAAACTCCATTTAAATCAATACCTGTATACTAGACTTCCGCATATAGTTGCACATACATAAACAAAATTACGAAAATGAGCCCAACCAAATGTAATCAACTTTAGCATACCTGTGCTCTTGGACAGTGTACTTCAATAGCTCTGCCAGCTGAAGTGGGTATTTGCAGATCTTCTGAATTGGTGTTAACAGAAAACCATCAATGGCAATGTCAATCATTTGCTGCAGGAGACGACAGGCCTCAAAGAAGTGCTGGTAACGCCCATCTCTCATTAGCTTAGACAGCTCCATGCATGCATCCAGGTGATTATTGCAATATTCAGAATAAATCCAGAAACCATCTTGCTGCAGAACAAGAGAAAGCATATTCTTAGGATAAATTCAGCTCAGGTATATCAAATTCTTATACAAGTGCAATAATTTGATATTGTTGTGGCCAAAAATTTTGGCACCTTGGCAGTTTTTTAATATGTGCCAATTCACCAACACAAAGTTTGATGTTGTAGAGTTAACATATGTATTTTCTTTATTTGCATTGGAATAACACAAAATGCCTGGAAAAAAAGCCCAATCTAATCCATTCTGCCCTTTCCATGTTCCACACAGTTCCTCCTGCAATTCAGAGACATGTAGGTTGGTTAGATGGTGTCTCTATTTTGCCCAGAATGTGTGTGTGTACTCAGAGATGGGCTGGCATCTTATCCCCCTGCCCCATGCCTTATGCTGTTTGGGATAGACTCCAAGATCCTCATAAGTCTTGTATTGGACAATTGCCTTGAAAATTAATGACTGAATCTTAATTAGTTGATGTTAATTGTTTATTAATTTGTTAGTTAATTCATTTGTACATGGAGATGTATTGCAAAACAGACCACTACATGCTCACAACCATCCTTGAATTTGAGATGACAATAAATGCTAAAAAATAGATACTATGCAGGCTTTTCAGAAACACCTTCATCATAGCTATATGAAGCTGCTTTAAAGAAGTACATTATGCAAGGATGACCGCAATTACATTCTGTTCAATTACATTTTATTTACATAGCTGTTTTAACAAAGAGCATAGTCGCAAAGCACTTTGCTGATCTTGGGGCCCAAGGTCCCCAGAGAGTACATAAGCCTAGGGTGACAATGGCAACAAAAAACTCCCTCAGGAGGAAGAAACCTTGGGAGGAACCAGACTCAAGGGGGAGGCCCATCCTCCTTTGGCTGGCACCTGGCAATACAGGTTCATATAACTATGTACAGAATACCGTGTTCTTCTGAAGACTGCTGAAATTATAAGTATACTAGATTAATAAACTGAAATTAAGTAATACGGTATGCGATTATTTGAAATATGCACTTATCTTGTCTATATTTCCAAGACTAATCAAATCAAGTGTTTTAATGTAAACTAGGGGTATACTTTACAGAGAAATGTGACAGTAACTTTTGAAACCACAATCGACTGCATACAGTGAGGTCAAAAAGTCTGAGTCCTTTAGTGAAGATGCTTCTATCTTGCAAATTTCTTTTTAAATTTAATACAACATTGTGCATTCCAAATTGCATTGTCAGAATAACTATTTGAGTGAAAAGTTGAATATGGTAATAATCAGTACTTTAGTCATCCCTGTGGGGAAATCTTTGCATTAGTTTTTGCATTTTTTGGAGTTGGTGAATAGAGAGACAGAGCTGGGATCCCATCTTTATACATCATAAAATTGTTTTACGGATCAGGGCTGGCCTATATTAACATGAGCATTAATTATATTAACCTTGTTACTTATTAATAAATGAATAAATATAAATGGTCCCTGGTCTGAAAAAGTTTGAACACCCCTGCATCATATTGGCCCTTTACATAAATCCTGCAGTTACTCCAATAAACGTCAAATGCAGACTCATCAATAAATAGGACTTTTTCCAGTGATCCACTGTGAAATGCTAGTATGTCATAGCCCAAGCGTTTAGTCTTTTTTCCCTTCCTGAGAAGTGGTTAAGGCTGCTACTCCACCATTGAAACCACTGCTAGCTAGCCTTATTTTGACAGTACTTTTGCTGATGGAAGTCTCTCGTTCTTTATTTAGCACATTCTGTATCTGTGATGAAGTTACTATTCCCTCTCAGTTAAAAACACTTTCTGTATTGGACTTTTGATGGTGTGGTGCCTTTTGGTCAGCTTTGTTGTGGTTTGGATACAACTGATCCAATTTCTGCAAAGCGTTTTGGAATGCTATTCACTGCTTTCTTAGGAACTTTGGGAACTAGTCTTAATTTGATTCTGACAAAGACCTTCGCTGTTTAGAATAACTATTTGACTTCTAAAACTTACACTTAGTAATTATTTACTACTGCCAAAATGCAACTTTGTATGAAATATTCTTATGAAAAACTGAGGCACAGCCATGTTTATAATAGATAATGATGCCAAATTTGAAACAAAAAGGTTTTGAAACCTTTTTGGATTGGAATTTTTTGGATTGAATGGTCATCTGAAATACATATCAAAATGACAAAGTCACGGGACAAAGCTAAATGGGGCTTCATTATGTCATACAGTCATGAAACATTTCAATTACTTTTCCTCATTCAATACAGAAAAAAATCAGAAGCTGTTGAACTAGGATCAAAACAATTTGACTACAAAGACCAGTTAAATTAAAAAAATCAAAGTATCATGACAAAGTATGTCAGATCCCCAATCTACAAATCAGCCATACATTTTAAAAGTTATATAAAGCCTACCCAAAACTCAGCTAAGTGTGAAGTCTTTCCTCAATCTCCAAAGTGTCTTGTACCAAGCTGTTATTGGTATTGCTAGTTTTCGTGTATTCATTTTGTTTTTGATTCCGAGCCTGCCTGAGCTATTGGACTCCCATTTATATTAGCTCCCATTTGAATGCCTGACTGAACACCAAGCTTGATTTTGGAATAGAGATTTGGATTAGTAGACTGAACTTTGGTCTTGGGTCCAATGTCTTTGAAGCACTCGCGCTACAAAAAAGTATTAAATAACGCTGCCCTACAAACCAATGAAAAGGATAAATAATAAATAATAACAAATAAACAATAAAAATGATAAATATGTTCAATGGCACTGACAAATGTGGATTTATAAAATAATAAACAATTAGACAACAGAACCATCTGCATGCATTGGCATCAAATCAGTGTTTAGTGAATATGTATTTAATGACACCACATGTATTCTATTTTTCCACATGTCTCCAAGACATTGTCCATAGTACCATAGTGCTGTGGGGTCCGTGGGGCACTATTTGGTCAATAGATGTCACTATAAAATGATGTTTTAAATATTTGAAAGCTCTAATCTTTTTTAAATCAGTTGCTTCAATTGTTTCACTCTATAAAAAGCCTCATTTTTGCCATCTCTAATAACAGGTGAACAATGGCTGCCAATTGATTAAAGGAAAACAAATTGATGAATTAATCAACTCCACCTGACAGTCATGTAAACACGTACTACTGTGCAATGTAAGAGATAAGACTCAAGGAAATCTGAGCATTTGTACAAAAAAAGTTAACATGATTACTGACACAAATTTGGTTAGATTTGATTAAAAACAGCATGAGATCAAAAATTTAAATTTCATTTTCCATATCAAAACTTTTTTTGTTTAAAATTTTTCCAATACCTAAAAGTGTGTTTATTTCCAGGGTTAAATAGACAAAATTCCAAGATTTTCAACATGACGTTTAGGCATTAGACTGAAAGTTGAAGCATACAGTATATTGTTCTTTTCTTCTTTGAAGCATATCCCCTGATGTTCCTTCAGAACAATCATGTAAGAAGTTATGTTCAGTATTTAAAAATGAATTGCGTCTCAGCTGTTTTTACTTTTCAATAATCACGTGTATTTAGACACCTTCACTTTTTTAGTCGTTTGTTGCATATTATGAGACAGTTACAATTTAATAAAGTATACCATTAAATATATTATTATATACTCCTAGACAGATATGTAGAGTTTGACACCATCAAAATTGATGTATGGCTTTCGAGGTAAATATAGTCAAATAATTGTATCTGGTTAAATTCTTAGTTTCTATAATGCTCTGAGAACGTTTCAGTACAATCAAATTCCTTCTCACTGCACAATTTCCATTAGGTAAAACGGGCTCAGTAGGAAATCTCTACTAAATGAAAAGTGCTACAGTATGTTCTTTGTTGGCATTACTGTTTTATCATGTGTAATACCTTTAATTCAGATAGACAGACAGACAGACTACATTGATCCCAAGTATAAAATAGTAAACTTACATGTTCTAGGAAGCAAGGCCCAATTTCACTTAGATGTGGTTCCTCTGTGTTATACTGCTTCTCCAAATCTCGAACAAACCCCATCTGAAATCTGTAGATGTCTTCAATATTCCCAAATATGACTTTTAGCTGTTCGTCACTGAATATATCTCTTCTCTTTTTGCATTGCTTCAGGTAACCCTACAATCAAAATAATGAAAGTTAGAAAGTGCCCCAACTGATTTATTAATTTCCATGGAAATTCACATTTAAGAATCATAATCCAGTATCTATTCAGTGAAAATAAACAATCTGAGAAAAAATGATTTTTTATTAAAAAATTTAAATTTAAATACACATTTTTATAATCTAACTGAGAACCCTACCAGAAGACACGGCAAGAAGATGATGTGTTCTGGTTTTTATTGACTGCCTGAATTATGTATAAAGAGGACTATTAAAAATTTATCTGCAGAATCCATTCCAGAGTCCACTACAGTGACATATTGAATATTTTAGACTAAGCATGGCAAACTGTTAGCTCACAGGCCACTCTAAGTAGAGTTAGAATTTCAGGTAAGACCACTACAAAACTATGAAGAACCATGAAGAATGTCATGCTTTTGAAAGAAACTGGAAATATTATTCAACAAAGTATCATTAAATTGATCAAAAATAGTCAAACCATAAATGTTGTTACAAATAGCCAATTTCATTAAAAAATATTATTACTTCCACCGTATTTTATTATATTCTTCATTTCTGCAAGTTTTTCAATTATCATTCCAAAACCAAGGATATAAATAGGAAGTTGGGCATCCCTTTGCTGCTACAATAGCCTCTACTCTTCTGGAAAGGCTTTCCATTAGATGTTGGAGTATAGTTAAATATTTTGTTGGTTTATTATGCCAGGAGTGCATAAAAAATGTAACTGCATGGAAAAATACAGGCTGAAAACTACAGTTATTTAATGTAGTAGGGTAATGTAAGCAGTTCAAAATGCTTACTGTTTAACCCTATGTAATTATTCAATATTATATTTTGTTACTCTAGATAAAATCGGAATACGTGGTCGAGAAACTTGGATAAGGGCAGTTTTGCATGGATTACCTCACATATGTCCTTCAGGTGTTTTATGTAGTGTCGCTCTGTGCTCATGATTTCATTGATCACATTGGCTCTCATCTGGTCTCGGTTTTGAAGTGGTCGGCCAAGACAGAGGCAATCATTGCTGGAATCCAGATGGCCGTTTTGCACCTCATTGTTGGCCTCCATAGTCTCCACAGCTCCATCTTCCAAGTTCATCCAAGGCTGGTGCCAATAAAACGTTACAAATGAGCGGCACACAGGACATGAACATTAGCCATACAATAGCAGGTCACAAAGAATGATGCGTTTCAGAACCTCCAAAGTGTCTCAGCATCATTATGTCAAATAAATACATTTTCCAATAAATAAATAACTTCCAATAAGTAAATAAGTTACAATTCATTGTTGGAATATTATTTGCCATAAAGACACAGAACAACACATATTCCAAATAAAATAATAACAGATTTTCAATTAACATGTTGACTTTAAATGAAGTATGATTTTCTTGAGGGTGAACTTCTTGGGAATAAATCTGTGTAAAGTAAACCATTTAAGAAGACGGGACAAGGATAAGTGGTTATAAGACAGATGGTCGGATGGATGAATGGATGAATGGAAGTATATAAGAAGAATAAGAGAAAGATTAGGGGTATTTCAATTTGGGGTCTCAAATATTGTCACAAGCAAACATAGGGATCTTGCATTTATTTCTATGAGCCTAACCCTAATCCTAACTATAACAACCCTAACCCTTACCCAGCTCTACCCTTATCCATAACTTACCAAATAAAATAAAATACAAGACTTTTGGTTCTTTTCATTTTGTGACTGCATTTACAGATTTCTATGAAATTGAGTTTTCCTTCAAGGTAAAAATGTCAGGTACAGTACTATGCAAAAGTCTTGAGCCACCCTTCATTTCTTTATATTTTACGAGGAAAACGGGACAATAGGTACAATGATTTATTACAACATCATCTGGTCGTCTGTAGTCATCTGCACCTGTTTCTTCACTGGGTCATGCCTTAAGTTAGATGGCTTTGTTATGCTTGAATGATTCATATGTAGGTCACTGTGTGGCTTAACAAGCAAACAACATTCCTCTGAAACTGGTCAGGTACAGAGACTGGACTGAAAATTAGAGCCAAAAACTTTGAAAGTCCTTCAGGAAGCTATTCCTCACTAGGTTAAAAAAAGATTAAAAAAATACAAGTCCGGCTCTTTGGAAGCAAAATATGAAGAAATGAAGGGTGGCTCAAGACTTTTGCATAGTACTGTACTAATTAACTCCTGGGGACATTTTGTCCCCACAACATAATATAAACGTGGTATACACACACACACACACACACACACACACATATATATTTATAATGTACATGTCCGTACATAAAAAGTAGCTGGCTTCCACTCACAATAGTTACATTTACCGATTCTCCAGATATATATTTAATATTTCATAAGACAACAAAATGGATCAAAACGTGGAAAAAGTGAAAGTTGTTGCCAAGCAATGGCATTCTTTTTCCAAAAACAATAAAGCAATTAGTGTAAACTATATCATATTACGCATTGTAATTTATAGGCTATAACAAAATTGCATAGATACCATTTAAAAATACTAAAGTATTTTTTACATATTTCGAGTGTTAGAAAGCTTAAGGATATAAAACATCCAGATGCATAAACTTAATTTTATAATTATTAATATCATTATCATCATCACAGGTATTTTTAATTTTATTATTTAGCTTGGTTTTCTCTCAAATGTAATTCTTTATGTTGAATTAGACTCAGCTATCCTTAACACCCGAAATACAACCTAGAAGCCTTGAAGGAATAATATATTTAACTCTTGTTTACATGTTTACTGTCACGTCTCCTCCCCAGTCCTCCCGTGAGAACGCTACTCCACCAGCTGTGTTGCATAACTCCCAGGGTTTATAGGCACGGCCAGACTGTAGGATCGATGCAAAGTATCATCTGAGCTTTATGCGGTGTACTGAGCATTATGGTTTCCCCTGTGTTTGTACTGCCTTGTTCCTGCTATCGCCCTCTGACTTCCTGACCCGTCTCAGCGCCCTGTTCCACCCCGCTTGTCCTTTGTGCCAACCCTCTGGCTTTTCACTTCCCAGGACTGACACCCCGGCTTCTCGATCCTTGCCTCTGCCCGCAGACTGGATTTCCGACCGTCGTTTGAAGATTTCGTTCGACCGACTTTCAGTCAATAAAGACACTTGTGCTGCATTTAGGTTCACCTGCCCCTTCTGTTCTCACGACGCAACACAATACTTCGCCAATTAAATGGACCCAGCAGATAACACAGACGCGCTCCTTGCCCTGACCGAGCGCGTCGCCCAACTGACCGACGCAGTATTGAGGCTGCAGCAGAGCCGCACGGCAGACACGCCCCTTCCCCGGTCTCCTCCTCGGCTAAGCAGCATTCCTGTATCAGTACCGCCCCACTTTAATAGGGACCCGAAAGAGTGTCGGGCATTCCTGATGCAGTGTGGGCTGTACGTGGACCACCACCCTAAGCAATTCCCCTCTGATGTGGATCATGTCCACTTTGTCCTCTTCTTTCTAGAGGGCAAAGCCCAGGAATGGGCGACTGCGTTGTGGCTACAGGAGAGTCCAGCTCTTGAATCCTCTAGGGACTTCCAGCGCCTGTTCAAGGAGGTGTTCGATTAACCCCTCGAGGGGAAGGAGGTGGCAGACCAACTGCTGGACATCAGGCAGGGCCAACGAACAGCATTGGAGTTCGCCGTGAAATTCTGTACCTTGGCGACGTGCACGGACTGGACACCATCATGCCTCCAAGCCATCTACCGGTGGGCCCTTCCCCCTGACCTGCAGACTGAGCTAGCCTGGAAGGGAGCTACCCAAACATTGAAGGAGCTCATCCAGCTGTCCATCACCTTAGACAACTTCATCAGGGCCTGCCGTCCCAGAGCCACCGGAGGAACTGCACGTGCGTCTCACCGTCCCAAGGAACCCAAGCCGACGCACCTAGGGAGGACACCACTCACAGCCGAGGAACGGAAGCGGCGGCGCTCATAAGGACTCTGCTTTTATTGTGAGGGGATCAACCACCCGATTCAGCATTGCCCCTGACGACCATCCCCGGAGGGACCCTGCCCCACTCCAAGGACCAAGGTAGACCCCCCCTCCTGCTCCAGATCACAGACAAACAGGTGACATTGCCGGTGTCTCTTGCAGCTCCCCTTGGGGAATACTAGGGCTGTGCCTTAATTGACTCGGGCGCCGCAGGCAGTTTTACAGATCTCCAGGTAACCAGGGAGTCGGGCATCCCCCTGGTCCCGATTGACCCTCCAATCTCCGTTGCCGGCGGTAGATGGCTGACCCGTTGCCCATGGACTAGTAACCCTCCAGACCGCTCCCTTGCAGATGAAGGTTGGGGTTTATCTCACGGAACAGATACGGTTTCTGGCCTTGCCTTCCACCTGGGATGCAGTCATCCTTGGACACCCCTCATGATGCTGTACAGGCTGGC
This sequence comes from Gymnarchus niloticus, assembly GCA_009936485.2. NCBI lineage: Eukaryota > Metazoa > Chordata > Actinopteri > Osteoglossiformes > Gymnarchidae > Gymnarchus > Gymnarchus niloticus. The sequence goes on along the minus strand of JAACJT020000032.1, from coordinate 1,086,516 downwards.
CACCAGTCCAGCTGTCTTCCAAAACTTTATGAACACCATGTTCGCGGACATGCTACAGTGGTTTGTTATCATCTACATCGATGATATCCTAATCATCTCTCCTTCCCAGAAGCAGCACGTGCACCATGTCCGGGCAGTACTTCAACACCTCCGGGAGCATCTCCTGTTTGTTAAGGGGAAGAAGTGTGAGAGTTCCACATTCCGCGATGAAGTTCCTAGGGCACGTGCTCTGCTCAGAGGAGGTTGCCATGGATGATGAGAAGGTCCAAGCAGTACAGGAATGGCCTGTACTCCGTACCCGGAAGGAGCTACAGTGGTTCCTGTGTTTCACCAATTTCTACAGGTGCTTTATCCGCAATTTCAGCAGTATAGCCGCCCCTCTCATGGCCCTCCTTCGTGAAACCACGGGGTTCCGCCACCTTGACCCCGCAGCAGCTGAGGCCTTCTCCTGACTTAAGGCCCTTTATTGCTCTGCGCCGGTCCTCACCCAACCTGACCCCTCCAAGCCATTTCAGGTAGACGTGGACGCCTCTGAAACTGGTGTCAGGGCGGTCCTGTCCCAATGGCACGGGCAGCCAGGGAAACTACACCCATGCGCGTTCTTTTCCCAGAAGTTCACCCCGGCAGAACAGAGGTACGATGTGGGAACCGTGAGCTTCTCGCCATCAAGCTTGCGTTGGAAGAGTGCAGACACTGGTTGGTGGGGGCGGCTCACCCTTTTCTGGTCCTCACTGACCACAGAAACCTCAGCTACCTCCAAACAGCCAAGAGACTCAACTCCAGACAAGCCAGGTGGGCCTTGTTCTTTACCCATTTTAACTTTTACATGTCCTACATCCCAGGCTCCAAGAACAGCAAGGCCGATGCCCTGTCCTGGCAATTCAACTCTCCAGAACCCTGTTCAGATCTCGAACCCATCCTCTCGCTGTCCTGCTTCGCAAGCACTGTCACATGGGACCTTGACGACACCCTCCACTCTGCCACCGTCTCCAAACCTGCCCCACTGGCATGCCCTCCTCACCGCACTTGCGTGCCTGCTTCTCTGCGGCTCACGGTGATGCGGTGGGCACATACCTCCAAGAGCACAGGTCATCCCGGAATCACTTCCACAATCCATATGATCGCACGCAGATATTGGTGGATGTCACTCGTTGAGGACGTCAAGGACTCACCGCCTGTTCCAACTGCACCCAGGCCAAATCCTCCACCCGTTTGCCCACAGGTCTCTTCCATACACTCCCAATCCCCTCACGGCCCTGGTCTCACCTCGCCCTAGACTTTCTTACGGACCTGCCCCCTTCTGAAGGCAACACCACTGTCTTGGTCATCACTAACTGGTTCTACAGGATGTGCGGCTAATCCCACTGCCCCATCTCCCTACAGCCACGGCTATGGTAGAACTGTTGTTCCGCTGGGTCTTCCAGTTCTCTAGCTTGCTGGAGGACATCATCTTGGACCGCGATCCCCAGTTCACCTCCCATGTGTTCCGTGCCTTCTGCTCCCAGCTCACCATCTCTCTCAGTCTATCCTCAGGTTATCACCTGCAGACAAACGGCTTGATGGAACACACCAACCAGGAGGTCACCAAGTTCCTCCACCTGTACTGTGCCACCCACCTGTCTACCTGGTCCCGTTACCTGCCCTGGGCCGAGTACGCACGGAACTCACTGATCCACCCAGGACACGGCCTTACCGTGTTTCAGTGCATTTTTGGATATCAGCTGCCCCTGTTCCCAAGGGACCCCCAACTCAGCGGCATCCCCGCCATAGATGACTGGTACCGCCGGAATGCTTGAGTGTGGACCCGTGCACACCAGTGCCTTGTCGCCTCTTCCTCGGTTCAGAAGGCCCAGGCGGATCAACGCCAATGCAAGGGTCCCTCCTTTTTCCCAGGCCAGTTGGTGTGGCTGTTAACCTGCCACCTCTGTCTCCCCTCATGCCGTAAGCTCTTGCCCTGTTACATTGGGTCCTTCTGGGTGCCTCAGCAGGTAGGCCCTGTCTCTTACCATCTCTCTCTGTCCCATGTCTACCGTATCCACCCTACCTTCCATGTTTCCCTACTGAAACCCGCTAAGATCTGGTCTTCGTCGCCTCCTCCCGGTGGATCCTCGCCACCTCCGCCCATGCCCCTGTTGGACGGCTCCTTGTATGCAGTCGGCGACATCCTCGACGTTCGTCACTACCAAGCTCAACTCCAGTATCTGGTCAACTGGGAAGGCTATGGCCCGGAGAAGTGCTCCTGGGTGCTGGCCGCTGATGTCCTAGACCCAGCCCTGCTGGAGGACTTCCACCGCTGCTTTCCTAACCGCCCAGGGCCCAGTGGGCGGGTCCATCCTCGGCATCACCTAGGGCATCCAGGACGCCACCTTTTGGAGGGGGTACTGTCACGTCTCCTCCCCAGTCCTCCCCGTGAGGATGCTACTCCACCAGCTGTGTCGCATAACTCCCAGGGTTTATAGGCACGGCCAGACTGGAGGATCGATGTGAAGTATCATCTGAGCTTTGACGGCATACTGAGCATTCTGGCTTCCCCTGTGTTTGTACTGCCTTGTTCCTGCTATCGCCCTCTGATTTCCCGACCCATCTCAGCACCCTGTTCCACCCTGCTTGTCCTTTGTGCCAACCTTCTGGCGCTTCCATTCCCAGGACTGACGCCCCAGCTTCTTAACCCTCACCTTCGCCCACAGACTGGATTTCCGGCCATCATTTGAAGATGTCGTTTGCTCGACTTTCAGTCAATAAAGACGCCTGTGCTGCATTTGGGTCCTCCTGCCCCTTCTGTTCTCATGACATGACATTTACATTCCTAGCAGGCAGGCCAGTCCAGTACCTGTACCCTCTTCTTCTGCAGCCATGCCTTTGTAGTGTGTACAGAATGTGGTTTTGCATTGTATTGCTGAAAAATGCATGGACGTCCCTGGAAAAAATGTCGCCTTGAAGGCAGCATATGTTGCGCTAAAATCTCAATGTACTTTTCTGCATTAATACTGCCGTCACAGAAGTATAAATTACCTTACCAAGGGCACTGACACCACCCCATACCATGACAGACCCTGCCTTTTGGACTTGTTACTGATAACAGTCTGGATGGTCCTTTTCGTCTTTGGTCCGAGTGTCCATTTCTTCCAATAAAGATCTGGAATACTGATTCCTCTGACCACAATACACATTTCCACTATGTGATGGTCCATCCCAGATACCACTGAGCCCAGAGAAGTCGACGCCGCTTTTGGAACATGGTTAACATAAGGCTTCTTTTTTGCACAGTAAAGTTTTAAGTGGCATTTGTGAATGTAACTCTGTATTGTAGTGCTTGACAAAATTTTGCCAAAGTAATACCTTGCCCATGTGGTTATATCAGCTATTGATGAATGATGGTTCTTGATGCAGTGCCGTCTAAGGGGTCGGAGATCACGGGTGTTCAGCTTAGGCACTGAAATTCCTCCAGATTCCTTGAATCATTTAATGATATTATGACTGTACAGGGAGAAATATGCAAATCTCTTCCAATCTTTCTTTGAGGAACATTGTTTTTAAACATTTCAATTATTTTCTCACATATTTGTTGACAAACTGGAGATCCTCCACCCATCTTTGCTCCTCAAAGACTCAGCCTTTCATGTATACTGCTTTTGTACCAAATCATGATTATAATCACCTGTTGACATCACCTGTTTGAAATCACATCATTATTTAATTTTTCTACCTCATTACTAGCCCTAAATTGCCCCCTCCCAACTTTTTTTGGAATATGTTGCAGACCTGAAATGGATGTATATTAACAAATGAAATGAAATTGACCAGACAAAACATGAAATATCTTGGGTTCATACTGTCTGCAATGAAATAAAAGTCAAAGTAAATTTAAGAATCACTGTGTTTTTTTTAATTATTATTTGCATTTTCCATACCATCCCAACTTGTTCTGATTTGGGGTTGTAAAATAATTAACAAAAAAGACTTTGTTTCTTTCCATGGCAAAAGTTCGTTTTTCCACCTCTGTTGTCAGTGTTTATTTGACCCGCTTCCACTAATTTAGCAATGTTTTAGAAGTCTTATGTTTATTAATAAAAATAATTTATTTCAATGGTCTGGATACAGTATTTATGTATTTGGACTTCAACATTTTATTAACTGCAAGCTTTTCATTATGACATTTACAATGTAAGACGTAAGGAGAAAACAAAATAGTTTTTTTTACTTAATGAAAACCTTGACAGATACACTGCACTTAACACAAAAGTATGACTTTGACAGTGGGAGATGTTCTTTACATTAAAACATACCTTGTTCGCTGTATTTTGGACTCTTGGAGTTGCTATAGGGTTAACATAGAAAACTTGTTTTGTTTGAGGTTGCGGAGGATGTGATTCAACCTTTGAAAAGAACATGAAATACACTGGCTGAATGCACATGAAATACATCCAAATATTGTCTGATTTCTAGAGGGCTGTTATGAGTGATTATAGCCCCAAATAGTAAGAAAAAAAAAAAAAACTTACTATGACTCATTATTTGAAATGAGTAAGACTTTAAACATTTGACATTAAAATATGCTTTATTTTGTATTTTTCATACTTTCAAATAATCCATTGTGATCTTTGTATGATTTTGTGTTCAAAATGTTGTTGCTACAAAAATAATATGGTCAGTTCAAGAGATGCTCAATAAATATTTGGGAATAATGAGAATAAACTTTCCCCCACCAAAACAGAACATATATGTATTATAGGTAATGTAAAATGAGAAGGACAAAAACATTTGTAATACAACTAACCCGAACGAAGCTGGCAGGAAACCATCCCTCTTCATTGTCAATCTGTCCCCACCACCAGTCTTTGTTAGAAGCATCCAAAACTTTGATGACATCGCCTGCCTTAAATGCCAGCTCCCTGTCGGCCATGGTGACATGATCCCATACTGCTTCAGCGTTGACGACAGAACATCCACTGATCAACTAAATGAGACAGAGAATGACATTGTAAATTTAAATGTAACATATTCAACAAACTAAGATCCCATGACTCTTTTCCCCACAATCTTCTGTGCCAATCCAGTTTATAGGATGCCTGTCTTTTCTAAATGAAATTATGGTTAATACATGCTGTTATTTTATGAAAAGATTGATATATAGACAAAAAAGACAACAACAGAAAAGTGAGAAATGGAATGCTGTAAATGGAGACAATCTATTTTGCTCAATTACCTTCTGGTATTGGCAATGCATACTTCATGCTTTGTGGGGACTTATGTTATGATATCAGCTGAGTGTGCCCCCCATTATAATGCATGAATCTAATTCCCTTGCTACACTGGAACCCAAACCCTCGCTGCAGGAGGAACTCCAAGTCCTAGCAACCCCTTCAACCTGCACTTCTGGGCCATGTGCCGCTGATGCAGCTGTTCCTGTTTCATGCTTTACTTCCCCTTTGCCTCAAGAAAGAGCCCCTTTTCCCACTCCATCGATTCTGTTTGACCTCGAGTCCATCCAAATAAGAACCCCCCTCTCCAGGGAGGAATGGCAGAAAAGGCTGCAACAGCATGTGTGTTTTTCTTGTGGTGAGACCTGTCATCTGTCAAAAACCTGTCCTGTTTGACCTTGGACATAAGACTGGTCTGGTCCCTGGGTGAGAACCTCAGTCCTTGTCAATGTCTTCCAGAAGCAGCTTACCGTACCAGTGGGTCTGTCCTATGGTTTGGTTGCCGTATCAGTTCCAACCCTTATAGATTTGGGTTTTCCTGGAACTTTCATCAATCCCACCCACATGGGCCAAGAAGCTGGGTGACCCCCCTCCTCAAAACCGATGGTGGAGCTTTGGTGGCTGGGTATATAAAGCAACACACCAGCCCCCTGCAGATGCAGGTTAGTCTACTCCATCATAAGATGACCCAACTCCTGATATTGCCCTCTCCGTGTGACCTGTTAGTTCTTCAACACCCATGGTTAAAACTACATGATCCGTGTATCTCCTGGAGGAATGGAAACTCATTGCCTGGGGAGAGACTTGCAGGTTTACACTGTTTACAGTTCCCCTGCAGCTCCACCCTTGTGGAGATCCCGTAGGTTAATCTCTCCACCCAGATTCCTGAGGCTTACCTACAGTATGCAGACATTTTCAACTCTATAAAGGCAGTGACCCTTCCTCCTCACCATCCCTGGGATTGTGCTATAGACCTCCTTACAAGGACCACTCCACCTAAAGGGTGAATCTACCTGCTGCCAATTCCTGAGCGTACAGCTATGGCCCAGTACATTGAGGAGGCCCTTGAGCTAGGCATTATCAGGCCATTTACAGCCCCTGCAGTATTGTCCTTCTTTTGTAGGAAAGAAGGATGAAGGTCCCTACATTGATTACCATGCCCTTAATGAAATCACCATCCAGTTCAGACACCATCTCCTGTTAATACCAGCAGCCCTAGAGCAGTTGCAAGACACTACAATTTTTACTTTGTAAAAATTTCATCCCAACTTGACCTCCATACTCTGCAGATGGATGAAATCAAGGTGCCTGTAGTCCATGACTGGCCCAACCCATTCACTGTTAAGCTTTCAACGTTTCCTGGGACGTGCAAACTTCTACTGAAGGTTCATATGTAACTTATTTCAATGACTGTCCCATCCCCTTCGTAGTCAAAGTAGACACCTAAGAAATCTGAGTTGGAGCTATTCTGTCCCAATGTCATGGTTAGCCCTCCAAGTTGTTCCCTTGCGCCTTTTATTTTCATGAACTTTTCCCAGCAGAGCAAAACTGATGTGGGGAACAGGGAGCTATTAGCCATCAAGCTAACCCTACACAAATAGTGACTAACTTGAGGGAGCTATCAATCCATTCCTGGTCCTGAGTGATCATTGAAACCTGGAGTACATCTGTGAGGCCAAGAGACTGAACTCCAGGAAAGCAAGGTGGGCCTTTCTCTTCAAATGGATTAATTTCTTGCTCACTGACTGACTGGGAACCAAGAATACCAAGGTTGATGTACTCTCAAGGCATATCGAACCTTCATCTCAACAAGTACCACCAGAAACTATATTACCTACATCATGCACAGTAGCACCCATTAGACAGGAGACTATGGATGCCTTGCAGGAAGCCCTTCGGACAGACCTAAGTCCTCCAGAAACTTTGCCACATAACATATGTACCTGGTAGTCTTCATCCTCACCTCTTAGAGTTGGTCCATACCTCCCTCATGGCTGGTCACCCAGAAATTACCCTCATCAAAGCACTTGTAACATGCAAGGTCTGGTGAACATCAAGGATTGGTGACATCAGGGACTTCGTTCTTTCCTGCCCTGTCCGTGCCCAGTTCAAGACCCCTTGTTTCTTCCTTGTTGGCACCCTAGAACCCTTATGAGTTCTTTATCAATCATGGTCCCACATCGCAATGAACTTCCTTACTGATTTACCGCCCTCACAAGGGTTTACAACTATCCTAGTGGTTGTGGACCATTTTTCAAAAGTATCTAATTCTCATACCAGATCTCTCCACAGCTATGGATCAACTACCATAGCTGTGATCAACTAAGTGTTCTGGCTTTATGGAATCCCTGAAAATATTGTCTCTGACTAAGGACCACAGTTCACCTCACACATGTGGTGCACGTTCTGTTCACACCTGGGAGTGTTCCTGACCTTGTCTTCTGGCTACCGTCCACATAACAATGGACAGACAGAATGTTTGAACAAAAAGGCCGCTTCCTTAGGCAGCATTGCTCTATTGCGCAAGCAGACTGCAGCAGATTCCTCCCCTGGTAGAATATGCCCAGAATTCCTTTGTTCCAACCTCAGTGTGTTTGACCCCTTTCTAGTGTGTCCTAGGATGCCAACCACCGTTGTACCCCTGTAAAGTTGAGGCTAGTGACATTCCAGTTGTTGACAACATGTTCTGCAGAAGTGGCCAAGTCTGGGAGGCAGCCCACATGCAACAATAAGGAGTCATAAGGACCCAGAGAAGATTCACTGATCATCGCTGACGACCAAATCCCTTATTTCACCTTTGTCAGTGCACGTGGCTATCTGCTAGGGACATCAAGCTTCACCTCCCCATCAAGAAGCCCAGCCCCAGGTACACTGGCCCATTCAACATTACACATCAAATCAATTGTGTGACTTATTGTTTGCAGTTGCTGCCCCATTTCCAGATCTCCGCTTCATTCCACGTGTCCCTGTTCAAACCGGACCATTACAGTGTCATGTGCTCTCCTACTCCTGCAGACCCTCCTCTGAAACTGGATGTAGGGGGTGAGTCCATCTATGCTGCCTAAGCATTGTTGGACTCCAGGTAACAAAGGGGTGTGTCCCAGTATATAGTGGACTGGGAAAGCTATGGCCCAGAGGAACAATCTTGAGTCCGTGCCTGGGACATCCAATATCCAGCCCTGGTAGATGAGTTCCACTGCACATACCCAGATCACCCGGTCCTCTGTCCACATGGTTGCACGCCACCTCGGGCTACAGGAACCACCCATGGGGGAGGGTATTCTGTTACGCCCAGTCCAAACCAGCCAAACCATTTAAACCAGTTTAACCAGTCACACCCAAACTACTCCCTTTCTCCATCCCCAGAATACTAACCAGCTGCACCTTTTTGAGATGTCATTACTTAAACCACAAATTTCATTTGCCTCATTGCAAGGTATTGAGTTTTTCAGACCCTTACTGAACATTTTAATATCTTTGTGAGTTTACCTGTGTATGATCCATGCTAATTCTCCGTTTTCTGTATTGAAGTCACATTTTGGATTTGTTTGCTGTGTTACTTGTTCTGTCTTGGATTCTGACCCTTTGCCTGTGACCACAACTATGTTTTGGATGCCCCTCTGGTTTCTGGAAATCTTGCCTGTTCTGGTTGTGACCCTGCCTGTTTTGCCCACGACTAAAGACCCTGATTCCACACTTGGAGACTGAAGAATTAGTCATCAATATCCTTACAAATTTGGGTCTTAAGCACCATGGTTAATAGTAAGGATTTCTAACAAGTTACTCCCCAGCATTTCATAGTTTACTACTAATATTGTAATGATTCAGAACTGAAAAGGCTCCAACTGTGGAATTCAGGGTTTTATAAAAAAAAAGGGGGTTGAATAGAAACTGTCAACCATGGACAAGCAGTAAGTCATTATAACTGAAAAAATCCACAAAGGCATCCAAATTCAAATCAGAATCAAATCAGAAATGCTCAGTATAGTGAAAACACTCAATACATCCGAAACAGGTAATTGCTGTGCTGTTTGAAATAGGGATATACAGTAATTAGAGAACAACTCATAAACACATGATTTTTTCTCAAATATTAGTGACCTTCATCGCTCAAAATTTGAAGGACTATTCGATGTAGGTACAGTATACCACTGTTCCTCACGTGTTTTTCAAACTATCCAAGGCGATTCATCAAAAACCTTTATATTGTGGAAAATACAGCAATTCAAATTAGGTTACAGTAACCAATGTAGCTGAAGAGAAGCTATACGTTTTTTTGAAAATTTTTGATGGTTACAGATTTCAAAAATTAGTTGGAAGGGTAGTGGTTCTTGATATGAATAAGCTTCAGCATATCTGTGCCCATAGGACATCACCAGTTTCTCACACTGTGTTGGTCTGATCTTGTTTCACTCTTCTTCCAGTCTCTTCCAGAGTTCGGTAACTGTAGTTTCTTAGCCATAACGTTGTCACCAATGATCTTTCAGAGATTCTCAATCAGGTTCAGATCAGGACTCTGGGCTGACTATTCCATTATTTCAATGTTCTCGGCTTCTAGGAAGTGCTTTACATTCAGTGTGCCAATGACTTTGTGTCTTGCATAAAGATTGTGGGCTGATGGAGAGATGCTCTCAGGTAAGGAACTGTGTGTTACCAAAGGAGCTTCTGATAAACATTAGCATTTACCTTGTCATATAACTGTATAAGAGGCTCAACTCCTGCTGCAGAAAACATCCCCTAACCCATGACACTTCCTCCTCCAAAATAACTAACTTCTTCACACACTGGGGGTTCAGTCTTTCCCCAGTCTGACACAGAACATAATGTTTCCTATCTGACCCAACTAAATTAAACTTACTCTCATCAATAAAGTGAATTTTGGATCAGTTCTCCATCCAAACAACATGCTCCTCAGCAAAGGTTAGTCTAGCTTTTTGGTTCTTTCTGCTGATGAGAGATTTGGTCACTGTGAAGTGGGTTTTCTGTCTGAATTCTCTCAGATGGCGAGAAACTGTATGCCAAGACAGAACCTTACCGCGTTCAATGCTAAATTGGCTAGCAAGTCTAGCTGCAGTGAATCGATTCCCCATTCGGAGTCTCTGTATCATCCTCTTCTGTTGTGCATTTGTCTTACATGGATGACCAGCATTTTCTAGGGACTTGAATGAATTATTCATAGTAAAGCTTGAATATTCCAGAAATCAAGATCTTGCAACAACCAACTTGCAATAGCTGAAAGGTTTGCCCCTTTGGCCTTCATCTGAACAACCTGCTGTTGCAGGGTTTCAGTCACTTTGGAGCAGCTTGCTATCTTGCAAAATAACTATGAGTGTTGCAAGATAAATAGGGTTTGTCAGAGGAAATCAAAGGAAATTAGCACCAAGTGCCAGATTAGAACTGTCAGTCTGAACGTAAGTCGTGAAAATGAAAACTAAATAGTATTCTCGGGAATTTAGCGATAAAATAATCAAATATAAAACTAAGAATAGGGTACAAAAACATCCAACTAAGAGGATGGGCATTCTAGTAGGCACTGTTGGATTAACAGTGAGAAACTGGAAGCTACACCAGACCAGGCTGTACATCAAAACTCAGTACCCGCACAAAAAGAAGACCAGAGAGCAAAGCCACAATGAGGCCAACAGACACTGAGGAGGCTACAGACTTCAGTGGCTGAGAGTCAGGGAAGGTGCAACAGTCAACCATTTCAAAAGTTACGCATAATGCTGGCCTGTATGGTAGGGTGACTAGAAAAGCCAAAAAAAAAGCACATCTGGAATCTTCCAGAAGGTATGAGAGTGACCCAGATAACTTAACAGGGCAAGGTTTTGTGGTCTAATGAGCTAACGACAGAGATTTTTGACCAAAGTTCAAAGTGCTATTTCTAGCATAAACCTAATATGGCACATGCCTTAATCAACACCATCCTTACAGCGAAGTATGATGGCGGCAGCATCATGCAGTGGGGATACTTTTCAATTTCAAGAACTGGGCATCTTGTCAAAATGAAAAGAAGAATGGATGAAGCAAAACACAGTGAGATATTACAAGAAAACCTCTTTTCAGTATGCAAAAACACTATAACTTGGGAAAACTTCACCTTTCAGGATAATGACCATGAGCACAACACCAGAACAGCACACAGAGTGGTTAAAAAACTAAAAAGTGAATATTCTGCAGTGGCTAAGTCAATGTACGGCTCTGAATCCCATAGAGAATCTGTGGGATTCTTTGAAAATTGTAGATAATGCGCAACATTCAACCAACCATTTGTGAACAGTGTAAAAAGCTGGTATTTACTTAGTCCAAAAGAGTTCAAAAGGTATTATTGCAAGAAAAAATTCTACCAAATACTAATGTGTATGGGTTGGATATTTATGCAAGCATCATTTGTCAGTTTTTGATTTTCTTTAAAAAATTTCCTGACAAATAATTGATTTTGATGTACAGTTAGAAACTAAAAATTTGAAATAAAAACACGGAATAATATACCGCTTGTATATTTTGTAATTCAGGAAAATGTGATCATTTTAAGGGGAGGTTACATACTTTTGCAAGTCACTGCAAATGAGTTGCAAATGTATTAAAACTCCCGGAAGCAGAACGCGAGCATGCTGGACGTGGCTTACTAGATACTTGTGTAAATAAAATAATCGGAAAAGAATCAGTTAAATGTACTAAAATGTGCAAAAAAAAAAATATTAATAAACATATTCTCTAGAAAAATATAAACTAATCCTATGATCAGTATTATTATGTTCATTTTTATGTCGGCATCCATTAAAATTTTCAGGAAAAAAAACATTTACTAAGAGCAATTATTTATACATGGTTACTTCATGATATTATTCCCAATCATTTTCACTGTAGCATTAGGCCTATTTATGTTAAGTATCACTTCTATGCCTTGAAAATCAACTGTGTCAAACATACTGGAGTTGTCACATTGGTGATGTTGCAATCAGGTAATTGGTAAAGGTTTCCTATCTTGCTCTAAGTCAGTGGCATGACTCTGTTCGATTTGGTTCAGAGTCTAGTTTCTAGGTATATGAAGCTGAGTTTAGATTATATTTTACTTCTGCGTTTTGGTCAGAGTGAACAAATAAATAGCAAACCTCTGGTTAATCAGGATCACAAACACAAAAATGAGATGCTAATGAGCTAAAGAGAACCACGAGACCTGAGACAAGACATCAGGAAACGTAAAACCACAAGCCTGGAAACAGGATGCCGGCACACAGAACCACAATGCTAGTGATAATGACGGTAACCCTGACACAAATCCCAAAATAGTAAATTATAGACATAAGAAATCATAAACCCAGAAGCTGGACTGTGGGCTAAACCTAGCCCCAAAGCTCACACTCGAAGAGCAATGACAGCAACTGAGAACTGAGCTACTCAGTTTAAATACAATTCAGAGCCAGCTACCACTGGCTCAGAGCAACACCAGATAGACCTTGCTCAATTACCTGATTGCAACACAGCACAGGTATAATGCAGACAGGCACGTACCCTCTGCAAAGCACACATTAAGAAACAAAACACAAAAATGCTTATTTCATTACTTTTTAAACCTAAATAAGCAAATTTTTGTTTAGACTTCTACTAGTCTGAACGATATAATTTCCTTTCAGACACATAACACAAAATCAAAGCACTATCTAGTACAATGTCATCAATTAATTATTAAAGAAAATTATCACTTAAAAACAAATTGAATTATGGCCTATTTTTCTTTTATTTAAAATATAATCTTTAATTTTTTTGTAGGTTTTATTACTTTATTTGGAGATCTCTATTATATATAACTTTATATAGATGGCCTCACTGAAGAACACATTTCATGTTTATGCTCTTATTATATAAGGGAAACAAATGAATTGTATTTACTTGTTACAAAATTACATCAAAGTCAATCTCATCCCATCCATGCACTTTCTGTAAGGATATAAAGCATAGACTGTTTTTAAGATAAATTTTCCTTAAATGTAGTGCAAAATAAGCATTTATCAATTTGCTGATTATTTTATCGCTCTTCTTGCTGAAGGCAATGCAGATTCTCAGTGAGCTCCTTGCCTGTGTCTTACTAAAAATGTTATGTAATATCCATATGTCCTGAGAGTAAACTCAGTCAAACTTATTGAGTTCTAAGACTTGAAGACAATTACTACTTATTAAGCACAGTTTCCACAAAGCAAGTGTTAACTTACCAAAACAGTCCTACAATTGCTTTTTGCATGCATTTCATTAAATTTAACTCTAATGTCCACACCCCCGTTAAAGGATATTGTTAGCTCCACATGCTGCTCCAGATGTGTTCCTGTACTACCAGTTGTGTTTATATGTTTGCTTGCCTCTATTTTGTCATGACAACCTTCTTCTAACTTACATTAGATGCCTTGAACAATCCATCTGAAAAAATATACATACATAAAAACATACATACAGACCCTAAATGGTCTTTGTGTTGGTAAATAATATGCCTACATTTCAAGATCTCCAATTTAATAACTTGTGTACCTATACAACCATTTACAAGATGAGAAATACAGTAAATATAAGAAACTTTCATATAAAGCATGACTTACGAACAGGATTTATGACCACAGTAAATAATGAATAATTGGTCCTACTACACAATATTTAAAAAGCACTGTTACAAAATTCACATGTAATCTGTTCATTTTCATTAGGTATTACCACGTCTAAACGAAACGGGGCTAAACAACCAGTCACAGCAACATCATTAGAAACTCTAAAACTATTTTTTAACTATGAGGCGTACAGTTATCGAGCACGTGTCATCTATAGAAATACAGAAATGATGCTTTTCATTCTGCGTGGCCCATTTTAAATTGCTAACTCACGTGGCTTTACGAAGGTCTGCACCATTCGCAAGTTACGCAAAACAAACACATTTATTCAATATAAATAACAACTGTAATCCTAATTGTAACTGTTACAGCATTCATAAGGAAACATACATTTTGAACAATGTACTGACAAACAGTGAGAATTTGTACATGTATTAGCAGCGTACATAGAAATATATTTTCTACATTAGATAACCGCGAAGGAAGAAATATGCAACGTAAATGGTTTCAAGTGCTAAGGATTCAAATACAGTCGCCGCATTAGATACTGTTAGTAGAATGGCCGTCAGCACCACCACCTACGTTGACAAACATGTGAAGGAAGAAGACACGACTAGAGATTTATGGATAGACATAAAGTACCAACGTCATTCATATTACTGTCTGGCCATGTTGTGGTACTGGGTGTCCCCCGTTCAGCTAGCATGCACACTTGCTGCCCCGATTCCACTAAATAAACGTGATATGCATCTCTGTGCAGGCTCAGCTGAAAATCCTTTAACATGACGCTCACATGCAGCACGATCACTGTAAATATTACAACCGTTTGTGCGTCCAAGGTCATGGTGCAATGCAGGAGGCTGCAATATTCACGATGTTGGGCAGGCAGGTTATTTTCAGTTGTCAGCTAGACTCCGTGTAACTGTGCCATACATCCCCCATCAGAATAAATAATGCACACACAAACACACATATTATATACATACATACATACATGCACACATGTACACATAACAGGCTCTTATAAGCATCTCTTCTCACGCTTTCCTATCGTAGTTCGCTAACAGAAGCATCATCATCCTCACCATCATCATCACCAGATTCAGTACCGTTATTTTCTCTTCTTGTCTAAAACCAGCCACCGCTGATTTTCTGGCTGGCTGGAACGCAGTAGACTCCGGAGATACTCCGCGCAAGTCCAGTCAGGCACTATTGTGACGCTAGAGCAGGAGACCGATGCTGCATCTTCCAGGATGAAGCAGTGAGCAGAAGCCAAATCGGCCCTCCATGCATGCTAATCAGCAGCTGCTAGCTGGAAAGCAGGAGCATTCGGCCGTCAATCAAAAAGAAGGGAATCTTCACAGTTGCACGCTGAATTTTTAAGCCATCGAGGTTTCGGGCACTGTACAGGAAATAAGATATTTAAAAATATTTGGGGGCAGTACATGAGTAATCATTAATCTAATGATTTTGGAGCAACCGATTTGAAATACATTTTTTAAAGACCTCTACATTTGGGAAAGTTGACTGTCTGAGATATACTTCAGCCAATAGTCCATTAATAAAAATATCAAGAAATAAGCATTTAATCTATAGAGTTTTTTTTTTCAGACACTTCACTGTGCATTTTATTAGTTAAATGTCATGACATCTTCAACCAAATTTTTTCAATATGTATGTAAATTTGAAAAGCATCTACAGTTATAATATATGCATTGATTATAGGCCTGTGTAGGTTCAATTATTCATTTGCATAGGTCATTTACAAATTTGTTTAGAAGAGTTATTGGAAATTTCTTGTGTCAAGCAAAATATTGGGGATTTCTGATGTCTCTATAAGTACTCTGAACAGTGTGATATCTTCCATGCTGTCAGTGTTCTGCAAGACTTCTTTTCCAAGGTTTATGTCCCATGTTAATGTGGGGTCTGCTTGCAAGCTGATCTGACAAAGGGGCCCCAATTGGCACACTGCAGTACCTCACAATGGAGGCTACATGCACAGTAGGAAACTTAGCAAGGCCATTTAGCCCAGAACATGTCTTTGGATTGTGTGAGGAAACCAGAGTACCTGGGGAAACCTCATGCTGCATGGAGAAAACATGTGTGCACACACACACACGCATGCACACAATTCAAGCCCCCAACCATGAAGGTGTGAGGCAGCAGTGCTGACAACTGAGCCACTGTGCCCACCCCCCCGTCAGGATTCTGCAGATGCAGAGCTCAAAACACATACCACCCCCTCAGCAGATGTTCTGGGATTGCTCAGCTGAAAGTGTTCCCAAAAATGCAAAACAACCATATTTTTATGGTAATACGGACTGGCCCCAAAAATTGCTTTATTTTTTCATTAATGATTTAAAGATTTATTCTAAATTTCTTTTTAATACAAAGCTTAACCTTGTCCTTTAAACACAATATCTGTTTATTTCACAGCATAAAAGTCCATCTGTAATGAACACAGAGAAATCCAAGTGTAGCAATGTCCTTTATTAGCTCCAAGGAGCAGGCAGACATAGTAAAAACAACTGTCAGGGGCAGGCAGAGGTCAAAGCCCAGGAGATCCAAAAACAACAGGCAAATAAATCCAAAAGATGTAATCCAACAAGCACTGAATCCACAAGCAAAAAGGAGGTCAGAGAACAGGTAGCTAATCAGGCACAACTACAGAAATCACTCAGTAAGGAGGAAAGCCCAATACTTTGCAATGTTAACAAGGAATTGGAGGTCTTTTAAAACAGCAATCAATTGGCACACCTGCTAGTACTCCAGGGAGGAGGAACTCTGATAAGATGTACGTGGCTGGCTGGGTGGATGTGTGACACCATCCGTTATGTTCCAGCTGCTCAGGGTTGCAGAGGGGCCAAGAACCTATCTCAGGTAGCAGAGGGTTCAAGGCTGTGGTACACACAGGATGGCATGCCAAGTCATCACAGGGCAAATGAACATATGCACACACAACAAGCAATTTAGAGATGCCAATTAGCTTCGAACAGTAGGAGGAACCCTGAAAGCAGGGGAGAACATGCAACTTCCACACACACAGAGCAGAAGTGGGATTCAGTCTCCTACCCCAGGAGATGCAAGGCAACAGTGCGAATCACTGAACCACTGCATTCTCTAGCAGAAATGTCTTGGTACTGATTAACTGGCTGACTGGTATGCAAGATAAACCTATTATCATTCAGCTTTCCAGTCTGCCACCAGGGGGTGCTTCTGTACAAGTTTTACATGGCTTCTCTGAAGGTCTCACCTGTTCAAAACGACCTGTCCTCACGTGTGTGCAATTACCTTGTCCTTCAGGCCTATTTATCTCCTTCGCAACACTCAGTCTTGATCAGTCATTGAACCAACTACTGCCTCTAACTACTACCCTTTGTACTTATGTGACCTTGTTTGTCTCTGCCTTCCACCATCTGTCGCCAGTTTCCTAAACGATTATTCTCCCCTGTGCTTAGTGTATGATCCCTGTCTCTCGGCTCCAAGATTACCGCAGTAAACCAACTTAACAATTTTCTGCTGTCTGTCTTTTCTCCTCGCTCGAATCCTGTCTTCAACCCAGGCATGACACCAATATTTATAATTAATTGTCAGGCGCTTTTTAGAATTCCAAATCATTGCTCATCTGGTAACAGCTAGCTCAAGCTGAGATTTAGATTTCCTTGGATGACTTTGGGTGTGTGTGGCCCCATAACCTTTACAATATTCTAAAAGGCTGTTGATTTTCTGGAGACACCATCTGCATTCTTATTAGATGTCTCCCATAGCTCCCAGTCCTTGCCAACAGCACACAGTTGTGAAAGTTCAGTCCACTCATGAATGCTCATTATTTTACTGGCAAATTACATTCAAGTAAAAAATGTGAACTGAAATTTTTGTATAAAAGTAAATCACATAACTAAATATATTAGCACCATAGTGATTATGAGGAGAATTAAAGATTTCTAAAGTATGCACAAATATATATATTGATAAAATCTATCTAACATACAACACATAAGACATTACGGAACTATATTTATGCTCCCTCTCTCTTTCAGCAATTTGACTGCAGCTTCTGTGTGACATTTAAATAAAGGTCACATTACATTAGAAATTCTAAGTGTAGTTCAAGAATGGAAATCACAATACTTTTGTGAATGTCAATAAAATTAAAAGCTGACTTTCCAAATCATGTAATATTTCAATTAAAACTGATGTAGGGACATTATAAACAGAGTAGTCTTGATTTTTATAATAGTGAATGACTTACATAGCTATTCATGTAATTAAACTTAATAGCATTGTGCAGAAGTGGTGGGTGTCCTTAGTGCCAAGGAGTGACCTGGCACAATGCTAATTGTAAAGCAGTGTAAATAATGACATGTAGTGTTGTGTTGTTGTGTACTGCATAATGTTATACTGTACCGTGTGTTCAATGTGCTAAATGTTACCATGACTGTTTGTGTGAGGGGCTAGTAAGCTAACCTCATATTGTATAGAAAAAAAGTTGTTGGGTTGATTATCAGAGTTGCTAGTAAACTATTCTATTGTTCAGTTGTTTATTCATGTATTGAAACCCGTTTGCTGAAATTCAGCTATGATAGGGAGCGATTGAGAAGAAGGGTTCAATCCCGGATAAAAGCACTCAACAAGCAACTGAGGGGGGAAACAAGGACTTTACTTAGGGAGGTCAGAACAGGCATGGAAGGCAGGATTCAGAAGGTTCAATAACCAAACATGACAGGAAGGAGGCACAGAGTATAAACTAGTTATAAGGGTAACCGCAAATTGGTGTGGTGAGAGACGAGGGAAGTCAGGGAGTGCCCTCTGGTGGCGGTTCTCGGATAGTGCGACAGCAACGCATATTTCAATTTAGAACAGATTACTGTATGCATTGTGAAGTCCTACTGATAAGATTATCATAGTAGTGTTTTCCACTGTGCACATTACTGTTATTTTGGTTCAAAGATATGTCAACTCATTTGGCAGAGTGTGTGTGCGTCATTTGGAAATAAAATTTCATTTTGAAAATACATAACATTGATTCCAATGCAATGTTTGCTTGTGGAGTTTTGTGCTTCATGTGTAAGTTTTTGGATTACTTTTTAGTGTTCAGAGAATCTGAGCTATGTGTGCAGGAAATGTGTGCAAGCCATTGAGAAAAACTACAAGATCCACAACTCCATTCTGGATAAATGATTGGAATATGGATGAATGGCTGCTACACTTCCAGAATTTATGTGATGGAAAGTAACATGCATGAGACATTCCCTGTATAGTTCTCCAAATTAAACGGTAACTGGGGCATGGAGTTTGCATGTTTTCCCTGTGTCGTGCAGATTTCCTCTGAGTACTCCAGTTTCCTTCTACAGTCCAAAACATGCAGTAAAGCTATCTGGTATTTCTAAGTTGTCCATAATGTATGACTGTATGTAAACGTGTGTATGTGCCATGTGATGGATTAGCATCCCATCCGGGGTGTACCTTAGCCATCTGTGCTGCCTTGGAGAGGCTGCAGGTCCCCATGTGACACTGTCCAGAATACGTGGATGGAAGTTGGATGGATGCCTTTTAAAAACAATTAAATAGAAAACTAAGTAACCAGAAATCAGTACATTTATTCTAAGATTATACTGAACACTTGAACTCCACATGAATGAATTTAATTTTAAATAAGACAGGTGCAACAACAAAAATGGTGAGTTGTTAAACTGTTTTTTAAATTAGGAAAGGTTTGTTATTTTGTTATATGTGATTAAAAAAGAAATTCATATAATTCACAATCAAAAATTTCTTGCTAACACAGCTCATGTTAAAGAGTTCAAATGGGAAAATATTGGTACTTTTCATAGTTTCGATAATCCCCCAGAATCAAAAAAAAACAAAAGGACATTTCTGTGACTCTACTCAGATCTAACATATGTTAGATACAGCTGTAACTCCTTCTAAGAAAAATGACATGAAACACAATAACAGATGGCTTTCCAGTTTCACTTACCATTTATATGGTTTACAGCTCAGTTGTATAAGATGATAAAGATCAGGAACCAGAACAAAGCCAAAGCTGAGAAGATGGCAGCTCATTAGATGGATTACTTTTATATTCTAGCTTTGAAATATAGCCAGGTACAGAAGATTTCAGAGACTATGTTGGTTCTAAATGTGTAGTCCACACAGATAATAGTGTTGCAATGTTTGGTGTTCCAAATGGTCATTTTGATTTTTAGTAGTGAATCACTGGTAACTCCATGCAATGCCATAAAGATATCATATAAGAGGTGAATTGTACCATTGCATAATATTCTAACCGTATTATAGCATGAGCGAATCAAAGGGAATATCCCTAGCCAAGAGTCTCAGAATAGCGTGCCAATGTTTCCAAATTAGTGTATCAAATCTTAGAGTTATATGGCCTTGTCCTTTTTCCTTCAGAGTGCATTACAATAATATTGTGTGTCAATTACAGTTATCAAAAATACACATGAATTACTCAGCTGAGTTTGCAGATGGAGGAAAATAGTGCTATAATGTTTTATATTTGAGGGGAACTTTGACCTTTGTTCAATTTATCAGTCTCAAAAACATGTATAAAAAACCTTTCAAAGACTGAACTGAAATATCATAAAGGTAAATGGATACATAAGTTGCTGATTTTATTTCTCTGGCTACCCAATAAACATCATATTAAGTGTATGATTTAGGTTTGTCATTATTTTAGCCAATGGACCTTTGCTTATAAGAATCATCTGGAAGATAATCACACATAACAGATATTAATAAAGGTAAGAAAATGGCAAACAGTTCACATTTTCATCATTTTTTCATTTCTGTTTCATATATTTTAACAGATTATTCAGAAATTAGTTTTATGCTACTTGATATAAAAATCAAAAGTGATTCATTCATTTCCAGTACAATATCTGCCATCTCTTTCTATCACAAGGATTCTGTGGTTATTTTTTATTCATCCACACTTGTGATTCTCCCCACAACCCTGTCCAGGGTAAGCATTTGGAAGATGGACTTACGTGTGTGATTCCCTTTTGACATAATTAAATTGGGTATCTTTAAAGTTTTCTTTACAATGTTTTCCATTATTCCTCAAAGGAAGGTACTATGAATATTAATTTAACAGAGTAAGCTTGTTCATTAACCCATTTTCATTAGATTGTGTTTTATAAAATTATACAAGCAAATTATACAAACTCTTAAAGACCAGAATTGTTCACAGAATTGTAATTTCAGTAACTTTTACCAGATGTGAAAGCTGACAATGAAGAAACAACACTGAAACTTGGCATGTAATGGCAAACAAAATATGTGGATTTTTGAGTAAATTTTCACTTGAAGCACAACTGATCAGATTGAGCTGTTATTCTGGTGATTTTGAAAGGACCCAGTGCATTGGAAAAGACCAGAATGCTCATTAAAGTTGAGGGTAAAAGAGCAAGAAGATTACCAATTATAAGAAAGATGGACTGAATAATCACAACAATTAGCATACCTTTGGAAATTCTGAAGACCCGGACAGAAGTAGACAGGATATCAATATAAAGTCAATTAATAATGTAATAGTACAATATTTCTACAATAAAATAGAAAACTGGCCCAAACAACTACTTAATGCAAATTCAATTTTCGGTATACCAAGTACTTACATGGGAAATTCTGCTCTCTGGATCTCACCAAATATCCCATTATAGCAAGTGTGTTTGTGAGGGTTGTGTAAGGATTATCCATCAAGCAGTCATTCTGCTTGGGGATAGGTTATTTGTACTTAGTGGCTATTTTATTAGGTACACCTTCTTTTAAATTCAAAAAGCAAATTATGTCTGCAACTGAACATACACAGCATGGAGACAGGGTGTATTAATTGTTTAGCTAAGAATTAGGATGGCTATGATATATGATCTAAGGCATTTTTAGTTTACCGAGAATGATACAATAAATACAAAAACATCCACTCAACCCAAGTTCTGCAAGTGAAATCACCTTGTTAATGACAGAGGTCAAAGGAGAATGGCCAGACTTGTAAAAGTTAAGAGGAAGGCTGTAAGTATGAAACTAACAGCTCAGTACAATGTTGTAAAGAAAGGCTTCATCTGATCTGCCCCTGAAACAATTTTGGAGGTAAAGGTAGGGATACTTTGGCATTGGTTTGTGGTATCACAAAGACAATAGACTTTATTATTCTATACAAGATAGATGTACCATTGAGTGTATGTGCCTAGAGGGTTCTGCCTAACACACAAGGATATCTATACATGCTTAGTCACAAATAAAATACAATTATGAGAGGCACAATGGTTATCCTCAGAAAAAAGAACTTTGAGAGGCAATGCAGTCAATATTCCAATTTCTATAGGTAGTGATTTGTGATATTTTGTGGAGTTGACATTTTAATTCTAGTTTATCGAAACTAACACTCAACCTTTCGGTCTATTTCATCACAGTATTAAATGAATTAATGTGAACAGGACCCTATGACAAAAGCAGCCATATTTGTCTCCCTCTGGCATGAAAGTCAACATCACTTCATAGATCAGAATTGATTTGACATTTCCCATTAATCAAAGTGCAACCATTTCCAGGAACAAGTCACACCTCATTTAATTCATTGCATGGATCGGTGCCTGAATGACTTCACCACACATTCATTAACATGACACTTTTGTTCACAAGCTGAAAAAAAGAAGTTGTCTGCTTTTGACAAATTTCCATGATCAATCTCCGACCTTCTGTGAGACACAGGCGTGGTTTTTCAGTTTTACTATATCGCTTTATGGACACTGGTTATTAAAGACATTTAATTACATGCCTTAGTCATTCTAATCAACATGTTGGCTTCCACAATTAAATTATAAATGCTACCGATACAACTAAGAGAAAACGTGCACAAAAGTCTACTTCATATGGTTTTATTAAAAGTAGAACCTGAAAGGGTTCCTTTTCTAAAGTTCTACATTTATAGATTTTATTTAAATGTGCAGATCATACGTTAACTGTAATTCCACCCAGTATAAACCCCAGCTTTGTGCTGTTTGGGATAGGCTCCAATGGTATTGCACAGACAGCCATGTTGCACAAATATTTCAGAGAGAAAAGCAACAAAATGTATTGAATGTGCCAAAAGACAATTTGGTGTGCAGTTAAAGTTTATTTTGATAGCTTTGCAGCACACGTGTCCACCACCACATCATTATCGGACAGAGAGACAACACCACAATGATGGCAAACCTTTTTTGGAGTAAATAATTTCAGTACATCATTTCAATAAAAAGGCAAATTAAAACCTGAATGAAACAATGACCTAAAATGTTTATCGTCATTTCAATGGATGTGCTTTCAAATTGCACTTAATAGCTAGTGATATATACTGTTTAATAAGGTGTTTGTGATATCAATTGTATTATCAATCATTAATATATAAACCTACAAAAGCAATAATTACATCCATTATAAGCAATGCAATGGTACAGAAGGCAACCAATAATGAACAAGGCTTGTGGTGAATTAAATTTACAAAATTATACAGGAGCCTTGGCATGTAATGGCAAGTTGCTACTCAAAATTTAAAATGATTACCGGGTCATCTCACAAAAGCATATTTGGAAAACATGAGGGAATAAAACGAACAAAAGCAAAAGATAACTGCTTACTAAGTATCACTGTTGAACATAACAGTTTAACTGCTGGATGAATAGTTAATCATTATGCTCTGTAAACACTGTTAAAAGACACATCTTTGGTAACCACCAAGAAGTAAGAGCAGTAGTCAATGGAAAATTATGTCAGCAGCATTTGAATTCCATGGAACAGTTCAAAAACCTAAACATAATGGAAATAATGTATTGCTTACACAGCTGAACTGAAACGCATTCAAGTAAGAACTGGACAAGCAAACTGAAAAAAGACAAAAAAATATATCCAGTTTTCAAAAACCATATTAAAGGCACTTAAGTGCACTATGGTTATGCATTGCATGTTACAATATGTTGAATATTTACAGATAAACACACAGCAGAGTTAAGACTGCATGTAAATCATACAGTCCACTTTACACATTCTAAAGAATGTTGCAAGCTTTTAATATTAATGCTTTTTAAAGTATCCATTTGAGTGTGGGTGGGGGTAAAAACTTGTAAAAATGTGATTTAATGCTATTTTAAAACATACAGTACTTTAGTTGTATTGAAATCAGGCAAATATTCCCAGTAAATAGATGTTAAACACTTAAACATTCATCATCTTTTGGCAAATTAAAGTAAAGGTAGGTGAAGTGACCACATTTTGTGCAAACAGTAGCCTGCCTGCTTTGGGCTTTTATGGGGGAATGCATTTAATAGAATGTAGGAACATAATATAGCATCTAATATAATGAAACAAGATTAAACTTGCAGACAAATAAAAAGACAAATGTTTCAGCTGCAGTATAATGGGTACAACTAACCCAGCTTAAAAAAAAAAAAAAAAACCTTTTACTAGTGTTAAAAAAATTCTTGGTGGGTATCTAAAAGAAAACTGTCAATTTTACATTGGCAAATGTCAATATTTAATGTTCACTTAATACAGGGGGGAAAGCAATAAGACTCAAATACGAGTGGTGAAATCCTCCAAATTCTTGAAACACATCAATGGTAACAACATGTCTTTGCAACATAAACAATTACCATAAAAACTGTAAAAATATTTTCATGGTAAAAACAATATTGGCCAGGTTATCTACAGCCATAGTTAAGGAACAAAAGGTACATTTTATATGGAACTGGCCTAGCTAGAGCAGCTCAGAAATGACCAACTTTTTGTAAATCTTTTCCCTCAAACATTTAAAAATAATAAATACATACATAATTAAATTGGTTGTTTTTGGAAGCCCTGACATCCAAACTCAAAAAAGCAATTCCTCCCAATAGGAGCATTTCAAAATGTCCCACAACCCCACAAAACAGAACTGCTCGTGTGGACAGAATAGATGGACATGCATTAGTACCTTTCAGTAGTACAGAACCCACAGCTTTCACTGAAGACTTTGTATTTTTGCAATATTAGGAATCACTGCAAAATGTAAAATTTGACCAGCCATTTATTGACAAAACCTATGAAAAAGTGACTGCATCCATGTCAATTTAAACACTAAACATTAACAGTGAAAGGCTGCATTGTGATAAGGTTGGATTATAAAATCAATAGCTTCTAGAGAGATGTTTAACTTCCGAAGCACAAAATCTCAATATCTAGGTTTCTATATTAAAACACCTTACATTTAAAGTTTTCACATTCCTATAAAAAACTAAATTACAAAAGTGTCAAGATGCTATTTATGTTAAAAAAAAAAAAAAAAAAATCTGAAGAAAATAGTGTCTTTGGACGTGAAAATACTGGCTACAATGAAAATCCCTAAAAATATCTGAAGTTTTACAATGTTTGAAGGTCTATTTAGTGTGTGTGTGTTTGCTAAACCCAGCAGACAACCCCACATCAACACCTTGTCTACTTTTATAATTGAAATCTCTCAGCTCCTTGTGGATGGTTTGGGATGCACTGCCATCACTGAGATGATGAGGCACTCCCTGTGCGACTCCTATAGGCCTGATCTTGGAGTACTGATGGGGAGAACCTCCATATACTTCAGAATTATTGTCCTTTGAGAAATAAGACTTGTTCCTGTTAGGCAACTTATAATCAACAGTCTCAAAATTCTCTGCAGAAAACTCTGCTACTGTTGATGAGGACTGAGAAGTGTTATCGTCTGATTGCAGGGGTAAATAAAATGGCCATATCGATTGCTCAGCCCTCTCCAACATAGGGTTACAAACCCCTTTTTCTTGCACTATATGGTTTGCAACCTGTGTTTGGCTTTTCTGGTTGGGAGAATGACCTACTGGCAGCACCTCTAACCTATCATTGAGACCACATGTCATCTTGGCACTTTCTTGTTGAGTGGGAGCAGAAGTCTGCACCTGGCCAGCTGCCTCTCCATCTGTTGAGGGGATTGTGATGGTCCCTGCAGTCTCTGGCTGCCATGATGCCATTACATTGTTATCATTGTTCTTCAGCTCGCAGCTGGCAGAGTTCCCATTCCTTTTATGATGCAGGGAAAATGCCTTCTTAATATTCATCCCAATCTGAGAGGCAGGATTTGACAATGGACTGACCCTTGATTGAGCAAGGTACATGTCATTCATCTCAACTTCCAAACTATCAGTGTCTAGGGACCTGCTTCTCCTGTTTTGGGTAAGTGGGGCGGAAATGGTCTGATTGACTCTAGTAAGGCTAAGGTGCCTTGGGAGACTAGCAACTCCCCAAGTATTACCAAGAAACAAATTCTGATCACTCAGATCAAACAGGCGTGCTTCACATTCAACAAAATCCCTTTGCAGATATGCTTTATTATAGCCTTCAAAAGGTGAAGCAATAGCTTCCTCAGCTACCATCTCGACCTGATCATCATATTCCCCCTCATTTTCCATATCTACCACATCAAAGGTAACCATGGATGGAAGTACCTGCATATTCTCAGCAAAAGGGGAACTGGATTCAGAATTCCCTAGCTTTCCAGAAAGATTATTGAAAAGTTGAGTATGTTTTGTGAAATCCACCAGTGCCTGTGAAAAAAAAATTGTCTGGTCATTCTCTGCTTTCATTCGCATTTTGGAGGAGGAAAGATTTTCATTATCATTGTCAGTCTGAGAAAGCCTGCAGCTGCCTTTATTGATATACAGATCTGAATCCTGGACCTGACTTGATATCTGTGAGAAATGAGAACAAGTTGTATCTGCTTCTAAAATAGATAGTGACTTGCCCTGTACCTCATTACTAGCAATATTTAAGCTATGTGATCCCTGAAGCAGACCTTTCCCCTTTGAATTTAACATACGCAAAACACTCAGCTCCTCAAAACAAGCACAATGTTGCTGGTCTAACGTACACTCACTAGGTTTGCTATCAGGGAAAGACCTGCCCGTTCCTAATACAATGTGCTCTGGGAGTGGTTTGTGCATGTTACGCAGTTTAGAGCTCAGAAGGTCCTGTTGAATTTTACCCAATCTAGTCTCATCTGAGCCAGCAAGGCCAATGTTAGGTGTACAACTTGCATGTAAACCCACATCACTGCAATTCAATGTTAAGCCTAAAAATTCCAAAGACTCTGGGGTTGACTTCTGGATCTCAAAGGAGGAACCCACCTTTAGAGAGGGGCTCATGAGGCTGTCATCTGGCTCAAAAAGCTCATAAAGGGCATCACCACTGTAACTATCTCTTGGTAGCCTGTCACTTCCAATTCTGCCGACTTCATCTACCCCCTCATCATCATCATCATCAGCTCCTGGCGTGGTAGAGTCATAATAACCCTCATCACTGTTGGGGACTGATTCCTGATGCTCACTTTGGGGAGTTAACACATCTCCAGGTATAAGGGCAACTTCTGAAACATGAGAGAAGGTGATACCACTGTCATCATCCACATGAGGAGAAAGAATGTCTGATGCTTCAGGGGTTATTTCAAGACTTTTATCAGGCTCCATAAAATCACTCTGCTGAATGGGAGCATAACAAATGTCTGGTGCAGCTTCGCTTTCCCACAAGCTCTGAAGATAGTCTCTGTCAACTTCATCAGGTGTAGCCATTTCCTCCCCACCCCCCTGATACGTGACATAGCATGAACTCCTCTTCCCAGCATTACGTGTTCTTTCTCCAGACACACTGCTTTCAGCAACGCTGTCATCATCTTGGTCAGCGATAATGTCTCCACATCCAGTGAGTGAGTCAAAGCTCTTTAATGAGGACACCTCACCAAAGATTAAGGTGATCTGATCAGATGAATGAACCAGTGGTTGGCCATTCTCTGCGCAGTCTGAGTTGACGTCTGAAAGGTGGGTAATAGAGTTTGCAGAAAGGTGCTCTACCATTATATTTACAGCTTCAGTCTGTTCTGTCCCAGCATTATCACTACGTTGTAAAATGTGAGCATTCAATGATTTTAAACTCTCTTTGTCAGCTTGGTCAATGTCTTTTTCAGCCATAATTCCCTCTCGTTTATATTCATGAGTAATAAGTAATTCCTCTTTGACATTTACAGATGCAGGCACATTGAATTCTTCCAAATTACCCACAGGTTCCACATCACTTTGACTGATGCCATACTTTATATGCACCACGTCTTTTGAGACGCCTAAATCAATCTTCTCCATTTTAACATTTTTATTCTTTTTATGACGTCTGATGCTGCTGAATAGTCCTTTTAATCCTTTCTTAGGACGAGGAAAGGACAAGGATTTCTCCAAACTAGGATTACGGCCACTATTCTCTAAGTAAGTCTCACCTTTAGTAATTTCCAGTCCATCCTTATCATTCACCATATTTGCACTTTGAGAGTTCTGCAGGGCCTTTTGAGTGGAACCGTTCTGATTGTGGTACTCAAAGTTTCCAGCTTGGACATCATCTCTTTTGGCATCTTCCCAGCTAACCTTGCTAATGCAATCATGGGTTTTGCTCTTTATTATTCCCTTCTTAAAGGAACCCTTGCCATGACTTTTGTTTCTGCCTCCAAAGAAGCTGGGCAAGGCGCAAATGCTCCTCCGACCACCAAAGAGTTTAAAGGCAGTTTTCTTCAGCTTTCCAGGAGGCTGTAGCTCAGGAACAGGAGCATCTGCACACTCAGATGGTGTCTCTGCCTCAGGCTGCAGGGCCTCACTCCCTCTGGCTGTCTCCTCACAGCCATCAGACAAAAGCTTTGTTTCCCACGTCAGCTCGTTTCCTCGACCGGGTTCCATGGCAACAGTGTCTATTGAAGGATGCACTCAGCTATGAATGTGGCTGAATACACTTTTCAGGGTCTCCAACATGGTAGATTGCCATCTTTTCTAAAATTCACAACAAAGTCAACAATTAGGCCGCGAATGCCAAAAATACATGAACATAGAATATTGTCTAGCATGTCCCAAAACATTCCTATCATCTAGCTGTACAGTTACAAGGAAACAACCACTAAATGACACATGGGTTTGGCAATCAGTTTTAATAGCATTAACCCTAATTAGAGACTTGCATAAAGCAAATGATGAATACAGTCTTGTGCAAGTGCTCCGTGGGGTGGGGTCACCTGAGACATGACCCTGAAAGACTTCAAAAGGGCAGACTAACAATGAAACTGATCTTCAGTTACTAGGCCTACTTCTAAGCAACCTCAATAGGAGACCTCATTCTGCTTTATATACACAAACCAGAAATTATTAAAATAGAAATCTAAATATCATTGAATTTTTCCTAATGATTAACAATTTCTTTCCATACATTAAAACAATTACAGACATAGGCCTACCTACAATGCAAAATGCATGCAACTAATATACAGGCTTGCTTGCATTAGTTAGGAACCGAAAAGTGACTGCTTATACATCCAGCAATGCACTACAATGTTGGAAGCAGAAATGGTATGGCTATTTTCAGCTACAAAGGTCGGACACCTTATTGAATTGAAAATAATGCTAACAATTTCATTAATTCCATGCCCTACCTGGTGTTCTCTCAAGTCAAACAGCACTAGGCCTAAGGGATATTGAATGCAATGATCTTTTTAGAGACAGAATAGAAGACAAAACCGTTACAAAAAACCACACACACACGCCTTGCAAACAAGACATTTGGTCAAAGTTCCGACTTATCTCGCCAATAAAACACTGATTAAATGGAAGATAACTACGTGTGCTCAGAGGGGAGAAAATATCCTGTCAATACATTTAGATTCTGTAATCTCATTTTGATCATTTAAAATGTAGAATTGCACCGCAATCAAAGTTGTCCCCAAGAACGAAAAAAAAAAAAACCTAAATGAATTCCAAACATTTCAAAATAGATTTAATGACAAAACCGGTTTGCTATCCTATTACCGTTCATGCACAGCAAAGCAGTTATGAAAAAGACATTGCAAGGATCAGTGCTCACATGAACAATGCATACTACGCCAAATTGCCACATTAAAAAAGCAGCTCCTGCAATACACATATTCGTTCAGGCTACTAGATTTGACCAAAATTACGTGAACTTCAGCGAACCCCAAGAACGTTCAGCCCAAAAGAGCAGCAGCTGGGCCTACTTCTTATCACTTACACTAAATAAGAACAGAATAGGCTGGAAACGTTCAACAATACAACCCCGACATACGACTAAACGCTATATGGTCCTCTTTGCTGAACCACTGACTACAGCGGTCTACTTTATTACCATTAGTTCCAGAACCAGCCAGATAGATACCAAACTTACATTTCCAAAGGTAGCTAGCCACATCGTATGAAGAACTTCGTGTGTTAATTTACTAAACTGCCTAATATTTGAAAACAAGACAAACCGCCCCACCTTATTGTTGAAATTCCGTGGTCACAATCAACATAATCTGCCAAAAAAAAAAACCAAAACCAAACAATAACAACACATTTGATGCCCTACACCTTATTTACTTTGTTCAACACACGTATATCACACCTTAAGAACCCCTCGTTGAAGTAATTCAACGTCTAGCCAGCTACATACTGGCATTTAGCGTACAAACAAAGGCGGGACCGCACGCGACGAAAAACTTGACAGACAGGCCTGCGCTCCAATAGCAACGCAGGACGGAAGGTTACCGACCAATGTGTTTTGAAGGTACAGGCAGTTGCAAGTCAGTTTTATACATTGATTAATGAATATTGAAGTCGTTATACCTTAGTGTTCATACACCAGTGTTCATTAAATATGCTTCTTAATGGAGCTGCTGCACTTTCATATACGCATCCTTTTACTGCAGATAATTTCGTACAGGAAACGAGTTGATTACGTATTTCCGGTTTGCCAATTACGTTTCCTAGGTATCGTTGTGTAAATTAAAGTTTTGGGGCCCTTTTTAATTCAATATTCATGAGTTTTGTTGTTATTGTGGTACTGAGCCAATAGCAAAATAGAAAATATATTTTACAATTTTGATTTGTGTACTGTACATATATTAAACGAGCCGTATGAAATAGAAATATGAACCCACAAATTATCGCTTTATTATTTTTAATTGCTGGTTGAGTTTTGCCAAGTTGTCTTCTAAAACACTTTTATACAGATAAGATGACATTTCCTGATCTGCCACTGCAACAAATATGTTTAGTTTGGTTGTTTCCTAAGTGTAGCTACGCACAATCAAGCATGTAATACAGTTTGGCCAAAGAATTGCAAGTAATGGTTTTAAACTATCTTTTATCTCGTATAGTTGATGAGGAAGCTTATTTTTGTTCTGCTCTGTTAAGTGAAGGAATTAAATAGAAAAGTTGACCTCATAGGTTTGAATTAGGCTTTTCGTTCCTAACTCCCAAATGGTATTTTAGAAAGCGACTTTAACAAACTCTGAGTTTAAACTTGAACTCTGAGTTGGCTGACCTCGACGTGGCATACACGTAGTTATAGGTTACAGTACAACTGTTTAGAATTTCAGTAATCCAAGTCAATTTTGTCGTGTTGCATATGAACAAAAAAAAATCTTCAATGGAGCACTGATACTTTGTCATAGATAAGAATGTACAGCTTTGAATTTAACACATTTTTATCTTCAGATGTCTGTCTATACAAACTTGAACATACGTAAAGGAGTTACATGACAGTATTAGCAAAAGAACGGCAGTTGGCATTGAAAAAATCCTGACCTAGTTCATTTATGAGTTTATAAAATTGAAGTTGTATAAATACTACTTCATGGATTTAGCATTTGTCAGACCTATGCAGTCTAAATTAATTAGTTAGGCTGTAATATCTTGTCTGAATGTACCAGTCTTAAAAGGTTTTGTCCTGGTATAATACAGGTAGGATGAAACTTTCCTGATTTGATATAAAGTCAAATATAAATAATTCCACATGGTAAGATATTTTCTTTGCTCATCATGCAAACAGACAAGTTGGCACTCACACAGAACAGTGGCAGACCAATAACTAATAGCTTGATATAACCACCCACCCTTGAGGACAAAAGCATTACATAAATGGCAAGTTTATTGCATTCATAATTGATATTCTTCTCCCAGTGTTTTATCTGAGAGTGGCTAGGGATAACAAAACCTCAGTACCCGATATCAAGCACTTGAGACACAATTGGAATACTGATTTTTTTTCCACCTAACCACCTTCATCTTTCCACAGTCAGATAGTGTGATTACACATGTGCAGCCTCCTGCCACATCAGAGCTTGCTGTAGCTGAAAGTATTATAATGTTCCAAAAATTTTCCATCATGGTTTTAAATCAACTAAATGAAAAGCTATTCCCATTATAGAATGAAGACAAAACAATCAGCTGCTTCGGATTGGGCAGATGCCAGGAGACTTTCTGAGGTGTATATTGAACATGTCTGTTCAATTCCATGAGGAGGAGGGTCCATCCATTTCCAGAGCGCACCTACGCACAGTAAAGATTTTTTTTTTTGCAATTGTCTTGAACTTATAGTATGTATCAGTCCTGAGACTACAAAATTCTTCATGTTTTAAAAAATGTTGTTCGTATTTCTTTCCAGCTATCTATACAAAGTCCATCTGGAGAAGCAAATAAAATGTGTTCTCCAGATGGACCATATGGAACTGCAAATTAAGAATACCCAACTAAAAATTGATTTATTAGAGCAATTAAACATGGCTGGATGCTATTGATAGCTACACTTAATTGTTTTAAAATGATGTTTAAGACAATTAAAGTATGTCTTCCCCACAGTTTTTTGTAGGAGATAAAGAAATTATGAAATCAAACAAAAGGTTTGAGGCCGTGGCTCAATGGGTAGCCCTGTTGGCTCACACCTACAGAGTTAAAGGTTTGAATTCCACCTCCACTCTCTGTGTGTGAAGTTTACCTTTTTACTCTGGTTTTCTGCCACAATCCAAAGACATGCACTTAGTCTTATAGGCAACTCTGACATCCCTGTATTGTATGATATGTGTGTGATTGTGATGTGTATGTGTCTTGGATTGGACTGCCATCCCATCCAATGAGTATCACAGGCATGGGCCCTATGCTGGCTGGGATAGGTTTCCAGACTCCTTGATATCATCCTAACCAGGATAAGCAATTGGAAGTTAGGTATCTGGGGAAATTTCTATGTGATGTGAATTTTTTGGAATTGAGGTTTGTAATAAGACTATATTCTGACAAAATGAGGTCATTTGGAAAAACAAGACTTTCAGAAGAATTTCCATATTTTAAGATTCAGCATATTATAATGATGAGTTGTACCTATTATAGCAGTCAAATTTGCTAGAGTACTTAATTATAATTTTATTTTCTATATTAATTTTCTAAATATCATATAACCAGTAGAATTAGTGAGGAAATCAGTAAGGTAACCTTAAAACGAAAAGTCATGTACTGGAAGTTTGTAGGTAGAATGGTCTAAAAAACAGATTTAGCCAATAAGACCTGACACTTCAACAATTCAAGTTAACCTATTTTGAAGAACTGACGAGACAGATTTCATCAACTGAAAGATATTTATGAAATAGCTCATGAAAAGTAGTGTTCCATATTAGGAGTAAGATAAACTTCAGTAAGTCCAAATTTTATTGATTGATAAGTGGCTAGTGTTGTTTAGATAATATATCAGTACGGATTTTCTGAATATTTGCAGAAGAGGGAATGATATTTATCAAGTTTATGATATTCAGTGGGCAATATGGTAGCACTGTTGCCTAGAATCTTACATCCGCTCTGTGTGTGGGTTTGCTCCCACTCACTGGCATCTCGAAAATGCTCACAGAGTATGACTGTGTGTATGTGACCTGTAATGGAATGGCCTATCCAGAATGTACCCCAGCCTTGCACCTTGTTTCCTGGAAATAACTCCAGGCCTGCCCCAATGCTGATCAGGATAAGTGCATCTGCTTCCTAGCTATATGTGTCTCAGAGATATATGACGCTTAGTCTCATTGTCTCAATCAAATGTAATTTGAATGAAGGTGGAAAACTGCAAAAAAAATTATATTTACTTTCACATTCAAGATTTACTTGATATAAGCCCTTCAGGCCCCCGAGACAGAACAAAATAGAATATTCATATATAACACTTACTAGTAAATTTCTGTGAAAAGAAAGATTTCGGATTACAATTTTTTTCCTTGTTCTGTAAAACATTTAGATGAAATACGAAACAGTATAATACTACAATTTTCTCACAGCTTCTTATGAATCCTTTAGAAGATTTTTTATCTTGCAATTTTAAGTACTGTATAATTCGTATTTTATAAGATAGTTTAAATATATACAGGATACAAAATGCCACTATATTAAAGTATTTTATCCATCTATTTTCCAACCAGCACACACAAGTGCCCTGCAAAAGACTGCGAGCCAGTCCATGGTATTCATCTGCATCTTCCCCTGAGGAACCAAAAACAGATGTACATCCTCCTTCCAAAGTTAAATTTGTTCCCTGAAAATTGTTTAAAATATTACTCTTAGCATATTATGTTTGAGGCACAATCTCTCAAAATGTTAAACTTGTTGGCATTTCTCTGTACTTTAAAAAGTTCATTAGGATTGGTGGCACTTTCAGGTTGTCAATGCAATCCATCTTGTTGATCTTCCTCAGGTATGCTCGTATAGCAATTCGACATTGTGACATCAGTGATTTTGGACAGCCTAGGAAAAAGAACAAAGAAATATGAATAAATATACTTTGATAAAACATATTCCACAGAATCCTCACTGAGCCCTTATATAAATTTGAATACAACCCACAGCAAAATTGACACATCTATAATTTACATATCAAAAGTGACCTACAAGCTAGCTTTTCAAAATCATACATGAAAACATTATTACCTCTTTCCTTCAACAAGAGTTCCACTGCTTCATTCTGCTTTGTAGTTTTCTCTATAATGAGAGTAGGAAGGTACACATTTGCACCAAAGTCTATTAAGAGCTGAATGTATTCAACTCTACAACCATGTCTGAGACACATCTCAATAACTGTCTTGGGCTGCTTGATCTTCTTGAAAAGCTTTTCATCTGTGCAATTGTAATTTGGATCAGCCCCATGAAGAAGCAGGATCTTGAAACAATCCAAATGTCCATAAACTGCAGACAGATAGAGAGGCCCACTTGAGATAGAAGCATTAGAATCCCATAATACAACTTTTGATCTTGCATTTACTTCAGCACCATGCTGCAGGAGGACCTTCAAGGTTGCTGCATCTCCTTCCCTGGCAGCTGTCAGGATTGGAGAGCAGTTATTATGAATACTGCCATTTGGGTTGGCTCCTGCCTTTAGGAGGGCTAAAACACAGCTGAGGTATTTCCCCCTAACAGCAGTAAAGAGAGGGGTCTGAGCCTTTACATCTAAGCTGTCCACCTCTGCTCCATTGGCCAGCAGTAGCTCTAAGCACCTAAGATGACCCTGGGATGCTGCCATTCTGAGAGGTGTGCCCGGAATTCCCCAACCGCTTCTTTTGTTGATGAATTTCCTGTATCGCTCTTGGGAAAGCAAAGCAGCCAGAAGAATGTCATCGTCATTGGACACAGCCTGCATGAGCTGTTGGCTTTCTCTGCTGTCCTCTCTGTCTTGAGAGATTAGGTGGAGCATGAAAAATCCCTAAAAGGAAACCAAATTCATGTATTATTGTAAAATAACTCTATTCTTAAAAAATACAAAAGGCATATGTCACTTGTCATTATGTGTTGTTTACAGATAGCAACAAATTCAATTCCATCTTATAAGTATGCATTTTTTTTAAAAAAGATTTCACTACACCGGTAGTTTTACTTAAGAAATTCAGACATTTGAAGACGTGGAATTATATTTCAATGGTAATAAGCAGAATGTAGATAAAGACTCTGATAAAAAATTATCATCAAATCACCAGTTACTAATGTCCAGCAAAAAAAAAAAAAATTCAGTATATGGATTACGGTATTAACCAGAATGCTTTTTGGCCAGCTGTGTCAGAGACTGATATGTTCAGCTTTTATGAAGTACAGCCCTACTGTAATAGCAATATCCTAAAAATAAAAACACATAATTCATGTGGTAGTTACATTTTTGTTTAGCACACCAACACATTTTGAGTGTATGGTTTTTTTTTCCTCTCCACATATTCACTAAGTAACATATACACTATGACTAGTTATGCAGTGGTGGTGACAGCTGAGAAAAAGTGTGAATACAGACACATACTGTATGCTTGGATAGAGATTTTTCTACACGTACATACATAGTAAGTATAATTTTAATGAAGTTATAAAGTTTTACTATTAAATGTATAAATTAATGTAACAAAACTGGACATATTTATGTTACCGATAAGTAAAATTGTTCAGAGCTGATTTTACGCAGGGGTTGATCAATTATATCTTCAGACACCCCAAGTTAAAATACCACGTTTCTTTCATACTTCAATTCTATTGAATTATAATTTTTCCTTTAACAAGAGATAAACCATGCACGCTACATCCACAGTACCATAAAAGCAATTAAATACTGGTAGAGGTTTTTCCAAATAGTGTTTACATTGGTTTAAAAGAACTTTAAAGCTGACAATGTGTAATATTCAGAAGTAAAAGATTAACTGAGAAAAACTGACAAAACAACAAAAGTACTAAGATGCATTCGAGGCTCAAGACAAAGTACTTTTGAGAAAGACATAATATGCAATATGCTATTTTGACAAGGTCAATAACCCATCCATCTTCCAACCACTTACCCTGGTGAATACCCCAGGCTGTACAGGGCGCAAGGCTATGGTACACCCTGAACAGGATGTAGGGCGATTCGAGCTCAAGTTTTATATGTACCAATGGTTCCCAAACCTGTCCTTAACTAAGTATATGTGTAACCAATCCATACATTTATTCTATTCCACTACCTAAAAAAAAAAAAAAAAAAAACTGTTGAACTTTGATTATATGAAATAATTGGAACTAAGGTTGGTTCTGGTAATCAAATAGTTTAGATAAACATACATAAAAATACCCAGTTTATTAAAAAACTGAGTTAAAAGATTGAGTGAACGCTAACCGTCACCCCCCAGAGCAGGGGCGTAGTTAGAGATGAATGGATAGGGGGGCTGAGTCTTTACTAGGGGGACCGATGGCAAACTTCCCCAAGGAAAATGTTTTTAAATACATGCTAAAGCCCCCCGAAAATAGGCCTAATGACACCCCTGCCCCAAAGGAAGTTTAAGTAATTTTCCCTAAGACCTTGTCAAACACAAGTAGTTGGAAGATGAGTGGATTAAATAATTTTCAATCCCAAAATTTGTTGCATTTATTTCTTTTCCAGTTTGAGGGTATTTACCGGAGAATTTCTGCCAAAATTAAGCTTAAATTTAAAATTAAAAATTCAATTTTCAATAAAATTTTATTTATGTAATGCTTGTATCTAGTATAGTTATAAAGCACTTTATAGAGCTCTAGGCCAACGGTCTCCAGAGAGTAAGCCTAGAGTCAACATAGCAAGAGAAAAACTACCTCAGAGTGAGGAAGAAATTTTGGGAGAAACCAAACTCAAGGGTGAAGCCCACCCTACTCTGGCTGGCACAAGTTTATATTATATAGTATGATGTACAGTCAATACAGACAGAGTGTAGAACAATACAGGTAGGCAGAAGTACAACATAAAAACAAGAGTGAACCTGAATCCCATACAGCCACTAGAAGACCAATCCACAGCTGCAGAGCTCTGTAAGAAAATGCAGTGCAGCCCAACATAGTATTTTCCACTCTTGGAACTAACAAATCACCTGCCCCTTGAGAGTGAAGCAAAGGGGGGGGGGGGGGTTGTATAGAACCAAAAGACTACACAAGTACACTGGAGCAAGGCCAATCAAAACTTTATAGCTGAATAACAGCATCTGAAAATCAATACATTGGCTTCCTGTTATGATTTGCAACAATGACAAAACGAATATGATCAAACTTCCTGGTTCCAGTAAAAACTCTGACTGCAGTATTCTGCACTAGCATAGTTTTTCAGCATCATGAGAGGACAGTATCTTCCTAACCTTGGCTATATTCCTCAGATAAAGGAATTTATTCTAGTGACATTTTGAATGTGAGCATCAAAACACAGCTCTAGGCCAACTATGAGACCAAGACTTCTAACCACTGTACTCTGTTTAACAAGGACGTCATCAGAGTGTGCATCATCAAGAAGAGAAATTGATTACTCTTACATAAAACATGAACATTTTTAAATACACTGGCTGTATTAATATTAGCACAACCCTATTCGAGATAAGAGATTAAACGTTGAATTTATGACATATCGTTATAAGTATATTTGCATATTTTGTCCTAACGATGGTATGAAAAGTGTTACACAATCAAAACTATGCCAGTCGTGCAAAACAGCTTAATTTATTTTATGGAAACAAACCCCTGTAAGGTTATTCCTAGGGCAGAAAATGAATGAGAAAATGTTACACTAGATAACAAGAGAATCCTCGCTTTAAATTTTAAACAGTCAGCAGTGATGTTTTAATACAAGAAGTGACAACACAAAGTAGGACTGGAACGAACAGAAAGATTACACCTGTTTGAGCTTGACTAAGCAGTTGGTCACAAGGAGGATTAGTTAAAGTAATGTGCTCATGCATTCCTTCCCCAGAAGAATCTTGAGAAAATATTTTGATCAGTAGTAATATTAAGTTGTCAGTAAAAATAATATTTCAGTGGAAACTATACAGCCAGAACAATGACAGTACAGGAGACATTTCTGTTGAAGTAGGGGCATAACATTTATACATTCGGATCTGGAGTCATCATATTGAAAGGAAAGCTTCCGTGTGTTTCCGGTATATGGGATTTAAAAATCGATGTGTATACAGTACAGTTACTTTATTAGGCAGCAAACCCGGTGGACACGCCAGTTACTTATGATTTGAACAGCAAGCTACCAATGTTTCTAAATTTAACATGGTAGTTTGGTATTACACGATCGCAATACTCATGTATGACAAATACACGAACTTCATGAGGTTTTTTTCCCTTTTCTCCCAGGTCCTTCAACCAATACGAAAAATCACAAAACAATAGGCAAGATTGAATACTTAGGCAGATTTTCTCTAATAAAGCAATATTATGAATGAGTCAGTAATGCTTACCTATAACATGCTACAAGACGGGAAAATAAAACGGTTAAAGAACAAAAACAGAAGCGTTCGCCTGCCTGCCTCTCTGCCTGCCTGCCGGCCGGCCAGCCACAATAACAATGTAAATTAGCTGTTTCCTTCCGATTGATGGAAAGTCATACTCCGATCAGCGCTACCGATTGGCTGTAAACGATTCGCTATCTTTGTGATGGACATAACATCGTCCAATAAAATGCAGGTTCCGCAACACTGGCGTAACTACGGCGGCGAAGTGCTGTCAAAAAGGAGTTACAAGTAGGGCGGGGCGATACTCCATCCATCTATCCTAGGCAGTGGATGCGTGCTTGCGGTTGGGTCTACGGGTAGTCGACCACCGCTCATTTTGGCCCAGATCACCTGAATTGTCCTGAAAAGTTGCTCCTCTGGTCGCTCGTTTCGCTTAGCGGCAAGCCCATTGTTAGCATTCAACTGAAGCATTAACTGGCCATTTCTTGATGGTTCCACCTGAATATACGTTAACAGTACATTACAGTCTTTGGATGTAAGGAAGGAGGTAGCAACTAATAAATGATAGCTGTTAAAGTGCTGACTAAAGCCGTAAAGATGTCTTAAACGTCTTAAGGGTTAAAATAATGTAGCAGAAATAGTGGCTAGATATAGCATAAAGACAAGCGTGTGAGGCTACTTGCTTTCGTGGTTTCTGACATTGACTAACTTTTACATTAAATGAACAAAAAACGTAAAACTTGACTCCCCTGATTCAAGATGTCCTTCATTAAGTTTTGAACTAGTTTAAATAAGTGTCAGAAACGACGTGGGCAAATATTTCAGGCATAGATTTCAGTTATACTGTATACAGTGGATTCCATTATGCTAAACTGGAAACCTTAAGATTATAGTAAGCTTCATTATACACCTCCAGTTAAAATCTACAGAAGCATGATTTTAAGATCAGAAGTACCTTGTCCTGTTTTTTTAATTTTCTACTTAAATGGAATTGTTTTCCATAACTACACAAGACATTTACTTTATTGGTGATAATAGCAGAGGGATTGATGCCACACAGGATTCGTTTTGGACTGCCAGATTATTTGTTAGTGGAGTCAACTGTAATGTGTTTGCAAAAACCTGTCAATGAAAATCAGCAATAACATTCAGAAAGGTATACCAACTATTACTAATATCCAAGTCCAGTGAAACCAGTAGTACTTTCTGTTGCCATTTGCAATCTGTCATAACTTGAGAAGGGGGGAAAAATAATGTCATGGCACATTGCTTTAGGTCATTTGATATAAACCAATATATATAATGGATATAACCAATATGACATGAAAAAACACAGATGCTCCATATCAAGTACATTTATTTTGTGAAAGATGGGCTTCTTTTTCACAAAAAGCAACCACAAAAAAAATTCTGTAAAAGAAGTCTTCTAAAACCTCACTTTTTTGCCATGTCAGAACTACAATCATTATATGTTTTAAAATGTCACTGATAAATCAACAATATGGTGTCAAAAAACTGCTTCAACAGTATTGTTCTATACAAAAATAAAATTACACGTTGTGATTAAAAGTAATAATGGCATGAAACATGCGGAAGAAAACCCTGGTCTAAAATAAAGATTACTTGTTTTCTCAAAGTTGTTGGAATGTAGACAATCACTTTATCAAGCTCCTATATGCATGTACGACACTGCTGTATTTTAACAGCTCAACACAAATTCCATTCATTGTGGAAGACAACTGACTTGCAAGAACTAAATGTTGTATTCATTTTGAGGAAGAAAGTAAAATGGGCTTAAGATATTACTCTTGAATATAGTCTTTTTTATAGCTTTTGTTAAACACGGTCCATAAAGATATCTACAAACATATACAGGGTTAATACAGCAGTGTGTGTGTAAATAAAACTTAGATTTCAATACCTTGCATAAAACAGTACTTTGCACCCTGGACCATGTGACACTGTAGAAACACTTTCAGATGATTAATGATGAAAGACTATCAGCACTTCTCCTCCACTCCATCTGATTGGTACCACATGCAGTGCCTATCTTACATGTGTTATCAAACACTGGCTCTTTGAGGGAATAACAAAAACCATTATTAATGATGAGTGTATTTGATAAGAGTTACCATCTGCACGTGTAGATTCAGTCATGTTTATAATCAAAAATTCTACTCCTTTCACAAATGGTGCTGAAAATAATAGCACATAAAAATTACACATGTAAAACTGATTAAAATATATAAAAACATTTCCAGTAGCTCATTAACTAAAAAGAATTCTCAACTGTAATTTTTGACATTGACTTAAAACATTGTGATTCAGATATACATAGTACTCTGAACACACCGTAAACAGTAACGAGATCCAGTTGCTTTACACATCTTGAAATGCTTAAAACCAACCCTAACATTCATGAACTGCGGGGGAAAAAAGTGTGCACTACTTTTCAAACATTTACAACTAATTATTCCATTGAACTGCACAAGTGCTTAAATGCAATGGATTTTTCATTGCATATTTGCACAAATGTTAAAATTATGCAGATGGAAAATTATGCACAAGTTTAATTTACAAACATTCAGTGTGGTTAAGATATGTAGCACCATCTGTCAAAGACTTTCTCTGTTTAGTTGACTGAAGTATTTAGCCGATTATAACCGGTCCTGTTTATAGGATGGCATCAAGTTTCTCAATAAAATGGAGAAAAAAATATATATGAGCTAAGGGTCCTATAGAATTGTGGACACCTTTGGTTTTGGAGTTGCCATGGCAATCCTGCTGTCATTTGCCTCTGTGGCTAGCACTTCTCACTGATCATTAAGTAGCAAGACCTGCTGCCA
The DNA here is from genome assembly GCA_009936485.2 of Gymnarchus niloticus. Lineage (NCBI taxonomy): Eukaryota > Metazoa > Chordata > Actinopteri > Osteoglossiformes > Gymnarchidae > Gymnarchus > Gymnarchus niloticus. The sequence continues at coordinate 1,044,803 of JAACJT020000032.1, read as the reverse complement.
AGTCCTCTGCAGCACCATTAGTATTGGAGGTAATGTACTTTGCTTCATCGACAGTGAAGGAAAGGGGAGCAGCTGACTCTTGAGTGGCTTGGTCTTCTGACACACTGTTTGGATGACCTTGTTCTGGCAATAATCCAACTGCGTCCAACCTCTGAATTAGATGAAAGAAAAGTTGATCAATTTGCAAGAAATTTCTATACACTATTCAACCCAAATAACCACTGACATATTCCTGCTTACTTTCTGAAGGCCCTCAATCTTTATTTCATCCTCTTCCTTTTGTTTGGCAAGTGTCATCAGGTAATCCAGAACTGACTGCTTTGGATGCATGCCCTTGTCAAAACGATTATACATGCCACACCAAAGCCTGGAAGAAAAAAGTTTTTTTAAATCAAATACCCAGGTTAGATATTTCCTCATGCAACATGCTAGGTTCTTGTAATAAAGAACATGGTGGGAAACTACGATCTTGAAGTTCATAATTGGTAGCAGCTCTATAAAGGTTAAAAAGATTTAGATTATACACGTGATAAATTAAGTATGCATTCATTAATTCTGGACTTACTTGAAAGTGAATGGTAATGTGTTTGGTCTTAACACATCAATGTACATGGGACCCTTATATAGTGGGTTTGTGAACTGTTGTCGTTCCTCCAATAAGAATGGCCAAACACAGTACGTTTTCTCTTGGAGCCTGTAAAAATAAGTGAGAAAATTCCAAAAGTTGTAGACAAAAACAGTAAGATAGTGTTTGTATTTTTATACAAACAAATTTATTTTGCCATGCCAGGCAAATAAATATATTAAGCCTACATTTACATGTCAAATGGTCACTGTCAACAATAAAAAGTTAAAAACTCAATTTCTTTATAGGGAGAAGGAAAAAATAAAAATATGCAAAAATGAAAAGATTACAGAGGGATACTCACTTCATCTCAACTCTGTCCTTTTCACAGTTTCCAATAAAGGTGCCAAACTGGCAGGCATAAGCATGGTCATGGATTTCAATGAGATATCGTTCATTAAATTCAAAAGCACAGGGGTACTGCTCCATCAAATGCCAGACACACTCAATAAACTGAGTGAAAACAGGAGACACTTCCTTAGGTTCTCCTTCTAAATGGCCACACCTAAAAAAAATTATAACATATTAAAAAAAAGTCCCCCCATTTAACTGTATAATTACCAAAAAGCTCAAAAGTGGATTATGTCAAACAACTAAGGATACCCATTTTGATTTCACAGAAACAGGTCCAAAAGATTTTACTTGTGGAATTTAGTTATTCTGTAGGTTGCTGTTGCATTTACACATTTTGCTGTAAACTGCAAGAGATATCTAAAGAAGCAAGAGACTTAAGCTACATGTAACCAGAAACTGAAAGCTAGAATTAACAGAAGAAATTAAACATAAGTACCTTTGAGTGAATTTATGACCCATAGATATCCATTCTTTTTCTATCAAAACCTTTAAATGACAGTGAAACACTTTTGTTAACATAGTTATAACTCTGTTTAATGCCACAAAAAGGTACAAAACCTTTTCGTGTCATTAAACAAAAACCATAATATCAAGACACCTTTATTGGTATACAAAAAAGCCCTTACTCAGATCAAACCATTTGCATTTCGCATTAGTAAATAAACAGAACTTCTACAAAGTGCTACACAAAGGCAATCTGGACAAAAGCTACAAATTAAAACTAAAAGCCCTGCTAATAAATCCTCACATAAAACTATATACGTGGCAAGTCGTAGACTCATTGAACAAAATGTGAACATCAGTGATTAGCATACCCTTACCATCAAACCCTTGATGGTCCTATAGTAGGGGTCAAGGAGGACACCAGCCAGAGAGCAAACCTGAGCCGTACGATCCCAACCATCTGAGCAGTGTACGAGCACACTGGCATTTTCTTCTGTCACAGCCTAGAAAAGAAAGGGCAATCATTTTAAAATACTCACACAGTCCAAGTAAACACCAGATTTTCTGATTAAGCAACCTCTACATAAAATCTTCATGCAAAATAAAGCACCAGGAGTAGTGTAAACCTTCATAAATTACTGTGCTCGATCACATTACCTTCACTAAGAATACCGCAGCATCCATTATTGCTTTGATGTGACGCAGCCACCCAGAATTCTCAAGGCCAGTTAAGTAGTCACTCATCGCGGGTGATTTCATAGCACACACTGTTGACCAAATTAATAAACATAGGTAGAATACAAGGGAAAACACCCGTAACAGATGGCAATTTGACTTGCTTCCAAATTCTTTCCATTTGAAATTATATTCATAATAAAGATTGCAGAACACACATACTGTAAGTAACACACTGTTGTACAGTCTGATGGTAAAGATAAAATTAGTACGCCAGGTGAAAAAACAACCTTCGATGAGCTTCTGTAGACTGGTTCTCATCACATGGATGTTCTCAATACCCACAAACTGAAAGCGGATGTTGCAGTAATGGTCTTCATTCTCATAACCTTTCCCAGCAGCTCTGTTTGCCATGGCATTCAACTGGTGAGTAAAATAATTGCAGAAGTTATGGGGGGGGGGGGGGGGATTCTCAAATCCCCTTGCTACTCCTTTTTTAAAGCAAAAATTGATACCTTAGGTCGGGTATCCACCACATACATAAATGAACTCTGGGGATTTGCTGTGCTAATGGCCTGTAGCATCTGTTCATCTTCCAAACACCGTGCACTGAACCCAGACAAAGGCTGGCTGCAGCGGCAAATAGCAGCCTGTTTTGAAAGGATGGGGGGGGGAAATCACCCACATTAAAGTGATACAGTGTTAAAAATAAAAATCTATAACCTCACAATGTTCAAATAAAAGTAACAAAAACTATTAAATGAAAAACCAAATCATACATTCAGTACAATCAGTCATCATTTAAACACTCTTACACTGCTCTCCCTGTGGAAATAAGACAAAACTGGAAATCGTCCCCTGCTCCTGAATTTGGAACTCCCCACTATGGTGGCCTTGCTTGCTGATTTGGGGATAGCTAGGTCAGCAGGATATGTGCTGCAAATCTATGGATCACAATAGGCAATACATGAATCAATATGACATTGCATGGAAATGTACCCAGTAAAGGGCAAATAAATCCTCATACTTCACTGGACAAGTAACGGCATGTTTATCTCTAGGTACCTTTATCATTTAAAGTTTTAGATGAAAACGTACACCAATACACCATTTTATAGGAAATATCCTCAAATCAATTAAATCAAATGAGAGTGAGAAAAGCGATTACTCCATAATTCTTGTTAAGATCAGTGAATTCCCACAGATCATTGGGCAAGCCCATCCTTTGAAACTCCATCTTCAGATCCACAGTGCCCCAGCCAATTCTTCTGCTATTCTCATCTTGTTTGGGGTTGTACAGAAAAGCATACAGTTCTTCGTGTTTTGCTGCCAGATGAAACAGACACACAACCACACATATCTCATTCCAGAAGTAAACAAACAGCCTTCATGAACTGCAATGTTAAGAAATCAGTAGTGATGCATTTAATCCCTTTTGGTTAGAACAAAAAAAAAAAGCAGTGGACACAAAACAACTCAAAAGCGATGTAGTCACAACCACCGTACCTGGCTGTGACAGTTTGAGTAAGGACTGAAACGTATCCTGACAGTCTCTTTCCCGAGGAAGGATGAAGTGAGCCACACGGAAGTTTTTACAGTGGATGAGAAGGGGGCAGCCTACTGGTGTAAGGGGTAACTTCTCAACCGTAGCTATGTGATGGTGCAGAATCTGTACAGCAAGCGAGAAAAAGACCATCTAAAGTCAGTTGTTTGCACTTAACTGCTTCAAGATGCATAATGACAAATAGAAAATATTTATAAAACAAAGATGATAACATGCAGTATTTTTATGGTTCATAAATCGAATGATGAATGCATACAACATTAGGCCTACATACTGCATAAACGCAGAAGTCTCACAGTGCAGTCAATGCACAAGAAAGAAAAAATAACACATACCCAGGTTTCTTTGCGAACATCTGAAGTTGTTTCCACATAGATCAGGTGCGTCGTTGTCAGATACAGTGTACCAACTGCAGGCTTCTTGGAAGCATACCTGTCCAGCAATTTAACATGTTCTACCTGGTAGGTTTAAATACAGAAAGGTTATTCGGCATGATATTAATTTAGGAGATTAGTCACCAAAAAATGGGAGACACTGAAGTAACAGCACCAATTTAGCAGATTTCCCCGATGAACATTTATTCCATAAATCCAACAATTCAATAGTTTTCCATAAGATGTAAGTTCTGCTGGTAAACAAATTAGTATAAATGAGACCATGTTTTCCTTTTGTCTCATACTTGTGAGAGACAAAGGGAAACTATAGAAAAATGCTTTTGTCCAGGTAACGTCAAGCAGCTTTTCTAAAATGAATGGATACAGCTGAAGACTGAGTGACTTTGTAAATGCTAGGTATTACAGTTAGCCGGTTTTTCTGTTAAACATTTTTTAATGCATGTATTACATAAATGCAAATTTCACAGCCAAAAATAAAGGTATCTGTTGATTAACATTGTGTTCTTAATCAGAAATGCACAGTTGGACATTTTAAAATGCAAGTCTTGATACCAGTAAACCAAAGAGGAAAACGTTAACCATCATCAGTTGCATACATGCCAACATGAACAGACAGCAGAACAGGACTGTATTTATTTTATGCCCACGGGGTTGTTATATCCAGGCTGACTTTTTATTTACTAGTAAGCCCAGGAAAAAAGAATTCCAAAAATAACTGGAATTTGGTAGTACCAAATATATTAAATGTATGCAGACATACAGTATACATGCAACTGTAACACACCCACATTGGAGGGTGACAACCTACATTAATTATATTGTCTGTTGATTAAAAAAATGCTAAACAAAGCTTTACATGTTTCTATAATGCTTCAGTCAGTGCAGGATTTTATGTTTCGCGTTCAGCGTTAAGAATTATCTTAATTTAGTCCAAAAATCATTATATACCCTAGATAGTCAGGTTTTTTTTAAATATACATTTTCAGATATTGGCAAAAGACGGATCCATAGACAAGACTAAAATTTCCCTCGGCTTCCATTTTCATAGGCACAGAAAGAATGCTGCATACATCCACTATGCCAAAAGAATCAATTACTCAGGCCTCCAGAAGTTGTGACAGGAAAAGTTACCAAAACGCAATAGGCCACAAATAAGACAATACAAAAATCAACTGGAGCCACAAACTGCTCCACTGTCAGAAAGACCTCCAACTCATCATCATCATCTATAAAAAGAAAGCCCCCTAAGAATGTTTGCCAAACAAGCTCAATGACTTTTAGATTTTACTCACAGGACTCACAGTGACAAGGAAGGCCACTACACCCATCCCTTACCCTCACACCTTCAATCTCCCCTCCGCTAATTCTCAGCCAACCAACAACCCTACAAACGCACTATGATGCCTTCCCCCTCTGAGGGAAGGGGTCCAAAACCTCTTCACGAGCACAAGTGAAGTACTTGAATCAAACTAGGTCACTGTCATCCCACTAAAATGTGCTGATCAACTAAACCTAGTGATCATAATTAAATTTAATGCTTTAATGAATGTATACAACTAGGCTACTGTTGCATATCTGGGGTTGTTAGCAACAAAATAAACTACAAACTCAATTTTTAAAATTCTTGTTTTCAGTACAAGTTATTCGCTGCCAATGTCATTTTAATTGCTCTTTTAGGAAGGTAAAATTTCAAAAGATCTGCTTTCAGGGAAGGACTCCAAGTTGTCACAAGTCAAATGGTTTTAAATGCAATCAGTTTCCTCAAATGATTTGGGTAGAAAATTGTAGAGATGCTACAAGCTAATTTGTTATACCGTTTGTTTTTGGCTCCTGAGTCAGTCTAACAAACAAAATGATTTATGTTTACACAGTGCTCAACTGTATCAATGTGCCTTGGATGAGTATCGCAGATTGAATGAGAATACACATACATGCTTATATTTACTTTCATTTATTAACTGATTTAATGTATTTGAAATTCAATCAACGATATGCCAGGTATCATTGATCAAATCTATAAAGTGTGAGATGCAGTTAGCCAGGTGTCCACGTCAGACATCTTGATATGGACACCCAACCTACTGCATCCTGCACTTTATATGCATTTGCACATTCATTTCATGTTGAACTGTTAAGTACTGTTAATTCCAGTGCATGTAGGGGAACCTAAATAAAGCATAACTGTAGGAGCCTAAGAACGCTTGGTTGACCATTGTTGAGCGTATTCTCAAACCCGTAACACCTGGGTGAAGTAGCGAATGATATATAGAGTAACATTGTCGCATTCCTCGTCATCTCGACGACGGAATCCTAACTTTATAACTTTAGCGGTTTAAAGCCGCCTAAGAACGCCTAAGACCGCCTTAGACAATCTAAGACAATTGTATTCTGATCTGTACTTGTGATACAAACGACGTGCAAGAAAGGGAGTCACACGGTCTTTTGACCTTCGCCTCTCTGGTATTCCGAGTAAAGATCCTTAATAAAACCTAAGTGTTCTCCTGGATTACTTTCGAGCGGAGGGAAGAGAGTGAAGCGTCAACCACACGACTTCCTCGCAGAAGAGACCTACAATAACTTTCTAACCATATAGGCCTAACACAAATACAGGAATCTTTGCATATCTGTAAAGATACCAGTTCCGTCAGAAACTGATTTGCGCTAGAAAAAAAAAAAAAAACCCATTAAAGTATAAAATTTCACAGAATAGTACACCTAAATATTTTTGGAAGGAAAACAGAAATGCATTGAGAGAGAAAAATTTAAATTCATCCTCTGACACAAAATTCTCTAACAAAAAAAATCTCTGCAGAACAAATAACTGTAATAATAATCAAAAACTCATAAGAGTCATGCTTAAACACTAACATAGAAAAAAAATCAGGCTTGATGAAGCCCAGTGACATTAACAGAGGCTTAGGATAAGACCTAAACATAACCACAGTACGGTATAGCATACACTATGTGATATATCATTACAGAACTGTTAGGTAGAGAAATGTTTCACCACAACAACCATCATCAGGCTCCAGGATGTTTTTGAAGGATTCATTATTTTAATGCAGCCATGTCCCACAGGTGGAATTCGCATTTTTAAAAAACCATTACAGAAACTGGATTTAATTGGCAGCATTTCCAGTAGACGACATGGTGAACATTATAATTAATTGCTTGTGTTAGCAGAGAAAAACCAATTGGTACAAACAATTTCTGCATATGAAGTTGAAACAAAGCACAATTTGTGCAGAAGTGATGAGTGCATGGAAAAGGCAATGTAAAAAGATGCACGAAGGCAACAAAACAATGCCAGTTATAACTGTTAAAAGTCACGCTGACATGGTTATATCACCAAAAACATTTCAAAAAGGAATGATGCCATCTGGCATCACTTATACAGGCCTAGCTATGTTTGAGGAACTGTACTTCATTATTGCAGCTGTTACCTATGACTAAGGTAAAAAATGTAGCCTGAAAACTGACAATGACATGCATGTACTGAGCTGGATGCACCACAAATAAATTGAGGGTGCACTCATGAAACAATACAGATGTGCCACAAAGGGTATCATTGTACACTAATGATTTGTGAATTGTATTATAATAGTGACTGAAAATGATAACGACACAGGGTGAAGGATGCAACAAATGAGAAACATTCCATCTACTAGCAGTGTGCTTAGTTGAAGATATCATCACGAGATTTATACACAAAATTCAGTCCATGCATACTCTGTGGAGCAAAGTGATATGCTTTCCCAACCTATAAACCAAACACTGCATGTAGCTATCATAGCAAAACCAACTTCATTCAACATTTACAGAACCTTTATACATGAATTAATCAAATGGAAGGAATTCCTAAAGGGACTGAGAGACTGTGACTGGCTATGGTGCATTCTTTAAACGTAAGGAGAAATTTTGAGTTAAGAAAATAAAAATCATAAAACTTGACTGAATAAGAGATTAGAAGACTGGAGAAAGGATTAATCAAAGGAAAGGAAGATGTTAAAATATTGCTACGCAGATACGCATCACCATTAGTAAACAGGATGGAAGATCGGGGGGCGTATTTAGGTCGTTTGAAGAGTGTTTTCAGCCTCCAGTGGGGTAAAACCTACAGATACTGGACCAGTGAATGTCTCCTATAAGGGCTGTTCATGCTCGAAACCCGAACGTAAGATAATATAACCTAGATATAAAACGTATTTAACCCAAACAAACGTTTACACTCGCCACCTCGTCCGTAAATGTGTGAAATGCAGTCTTTCTTAAACTAATGAGAGATTTCGAGGTCTCTTTCAATGGTGTTTCCAATAAATGTTAAGGGTTTTAAAGAATATGAAAACGCGCGAATATTCCTGTAAATAGATGATCTGCCTATGGCAGCGTACGTATTTCGGTACCTTAAAAATATTCATTACACCATAAACAATACACTTAAAACAAGCTACAAGTGTGAATCACAGCCTCAAACTTAGGGGGGGAAACCTGCTGCTGGTCTCAGCAGGAAGTAATAACAAAAAGAAAAAAAAATACAGAAATTACCTTGGGTGTAGTGATGTACTCCATGTCAACTCGGCAGTACAGCAACAGTTTTCGGATTAAAGTTACGAATGTATCACTTTAGGTATACATTCTCTGACCATTTCCGGAAGAGTCATTTCACCATTAATTTGTACGGTCCGAATCAGTTGATCACGTTAGTATCGCGAGAATGTACGAGAGTTCCCGAACGCACAGGGCAGGGATTATTTCATCCGAATCCTATCGTAGCGGAGCCCGTTGATAACTCAAAGGACCGTAAATACAGTGTAGGTTACTGTCGGGAACACTCTCCCGGCGCTGTTTGTGGATTTCAGCCCAAGTACTTCGGATGGGTTGTTCAGAACACCACTGTTAGGATCCTGGTAGATCCTTATTAAGGTTCAAGCAAATTACACCTTCCATTTAAAAACTGAACAGTAAAGTAAGGCCCAAGGTGATGAGAATACTACAAGGGCTATAGCTCCCCGTAACGTAGGAGATCGTTGTTAGTAACATTAAGATTTATAGTACTTAACGAGGACAATAGAGCGCAATATTCTACCTAGATTCTAGAGGAGTGAGGGCCTTTTCTACACCTATTCATAAAGAAAGGAAACATATGGGGAGAAGGAAAGCGATCCTAGATCAGTGTCTTTGTGCATTTCTGTCATACCCCAGGTTTAGGTAAATGTGTTCGCCTTTGTTTGAAATACTACCGATTTTACTATATTTCTACCCGATTTGCAGGAAGGGCACCATTTTTGCGCATGCGTACACTACAACAGGTTTTTACGGTTACAGGTTTTAGACGTGAAACGAGTTGTCCGTTTCGTGCTTAGCTTATGTATTAATTCGCGAAGGTACGTCGTTTTACATGTTACTTCGGTGTCAGTGATTTCGGTATCATTTTCAAATTTGTCAAGATATCTAAAATATGCAATATGTACTGTGCATTTGTGTACGGCTGTATTTATTTTGATACCTTTATGACTTTCTGTCTTTTGTTAGTTGTTTTTATTTTCATGTCCCCTGGCTGTCGAAGATTGTTCTTGTTGTTCAGTAATAAAACCGGTATCATTTAAACTTAATTTAGCATTCGAGATGTATGGAGTTATTTCTGTGTTCCCTGGGGCTGCGAATTCTCTTCATCAGTAAATATTTGCATTATTTTTCGATTTTGTCTTTCACGGGAATACGAGTCCTTTTGTCCACAAACTTTGGGTGGCTGGGGTACGCTTACTAGCTACTGTTTTTCTCTGTGTAGGCTAAAAATGCTTGCTTAAAAATTGCCAACGAATATTATAGAGGACGAAGTCTTGATGCGATCGTCCAGAGGCAGAGATCACAATATTCGTGCTAAACAGTAAACTTTATTATTCTTTGAACTAAGTGCATGATCTGTTGATTGCCTATTAAATGTCCTGTGGGATATACTACGAAGCGACTTTATATATCACTCGATTGAGCCGGGATAAGTAACCCTGATTGCCGCGATCAGAGGTAAATTGTACTACTTAGTAAGTCGGTGTTTC
>JAACJT020000032.1:1003430-1022276 GCA_009936485.2 Gymnarchus niloticus | reverse complement strand
GACACAGGGACTGCACTTAATTTCGTTGTACTCGTTACAATGACAATAAAGATATTCTGATTCTGATTCTGATTCTCACATTGGGTTAACTTGACGCACATTCCCACAGGACAAGATTGGGTTTTTCATTTTGAATTATTTAGTTAGGTGCCCAGCTTTAGATAGTGATGCCCTGCTGATTTCTGTGACTGCTTTAATTAAGAGAGCTACAGTCAAGTGCCCTTCACCATTATCAAGAATACTCCTTCCTATAGCATTAAAATATTGTTTTTTTTGTGTTACCTGAACTTGTTTTATGACACACCGCCTGTTGTTTGGATCACAATCTTGGAATTAGATTTTGGAAAGAAATCCTGGCGTTTTTGCAGCTGGATTCTCTCTCATAATCTGATTACAGTTGTTATGTGTCAGTCCTCAGTGTATAATTTCTGTATATGTTTTGTAATATTTAATATTAGGCATTCAAGTGAATTGTATTGTACATAAATATTCAATTCCTATTTATAGTACCTTTCATAACACAGTTCCCACAATTAAGGTACTTAATAATAATGTGTGGCAATTGCATTCCCCCAAAATAGTTTTTGCCTCCCTCCCTGATTTTGTTTTTGGATATTTGGCACACTAAATGGATGCAGGAGAACATGAGGAAACAAAACGATTTTTAAGTGATCATTTCTTTTATTGAAGAAGCAAAAAAAGGCTATTCGGCACCTATTTCACCCTTGTGAAAAAGTAGCTGCCCCCTATACTCAATAACCTTTAGCGGCAGCAACTGTAACCAAACGGTTTCAATAACTGATCCTGCAAATCACTGTGGAGGAATTTTAGCCCACTTTTCTTTGTAGAATTGCTTTGATTCAGCCACATTGGAGGGTTTTGGAGCATGGAGTGCCTATTTAAGGTCCTGCTCAGTGGGGTTTAAGTCAAGATTGATCAGGCCACCACAAAAGAGTTTTTGGAGAATTTCCAGAAGAAGATAACTAAAGTAGACGTGGTTATATTGCTATATTAACACTGCCGTGACAACTTTGACCTAACCTACAGATGTGATGCAAGTGGCTCTGAGACAAGGCAGGGAACATGTTAGAGAGGTCGCTTCCACTATCGCTACAAGCACGCAATCAGTGGAAGAACCTACATCTAGCTACCTTAAAGGTAATTAATATGGAGACTCCTATCTTTGCATCTCCTGAGGAGGCTCAAGTTTTCATTGAAAACTTTTAGAACATCATTAGTCTAAGATTGTTTATTTACGTGCAGACTACCCTGATAAGTCTCTTCTCATGCTTAAACACATGCAGTTTTTGCTTTTCATGACTTAATGTTGATTTTACTTGTGGCTTTATGGTCTTAACAGTTTTTAATTAAGTAGTTTAACTATTTGTGTTTGTATTCTGTTAAACATACTCACTGGCCAGGAAGTTGCAATTATACAGTGCTGGTAGTGCCTAACAGAGGCTTTGTTAACATTTTTTATATGCTCATTGTTCTTTATTTCTTGGGATGTAATATGGATATTGGGGGATTTTGTTTGTCTTCAGGTTCTCATGCTGATGTCCAATACTATCTCTTTCCTTGTGCATTTTTAATGTTATGTATGATGGTTATGGTATAAACGAGCCTGTCAAGAGGGTGAAGTGCCTTGATTTTCTTTGCAGGAAAAATGTTCATATGGCATTTATACAAAAGACTCATTTAAAATGTCAACATGTCCATAGATTTCAAAATAAGTATTATAAAACAATTAACCCTTATGCCCCACACAAACCGAAGGGCGTTATACTTTTAGCTGATAGGAAATTAAACGTTCATCGGGTGATGACAGGCAGTGACTTTAAATAAATTCAAGATTTTGCTGTGCCATAGCAAAGTTTATGTACTGTTTTATTGTTCATAATATAAAGTACAATATTTCACAAGTTATTTTTAATGATGTAAAAAATACGTTGCTGGCTTTAGGTAATATCCCATTTATTTTTAGAGCAGATTATAATCTTACAATTAAGACTTTAGGTAGATTTGGTAGAAATGTAGAGTACATTAATGACACCTACAAAAACTCTGTCCATCACATTTCACTGTATTCAGATAAAATTATTATTTTTCTTTCTAATCTCACTAACTCGACACCTCAGGTCATATTGTTATTTGCTAGTTTGGTATGTTCTGTGACTTTAAAATGGTCTAAAACTGTTTAACTGCCTCTTAGTACTACTTCTGTAAAACTCATTATTCCTAGGTCTTTGTCTTTACAGATTCAGACTTCTGTTTTTCTCGGTATTTTAATAGGTATTTTTGGGTATTTAGGAGTTAATATATGTCGTACTTATAAACATATGAACTTCTATATTAGATAAGCTTGAAAAAGAATTGGATAGGTGGTCTTCATTGCAGCTTTCTCTTTGTGGTAGGATCTCTGAATTAGAGATGAATGTTTTGCAACAGGTCGAGTTTCGGTTTTTTATAATTCCAAGCAAGGCAATGGATTCAAAACGTGGAGAAGAGCAACTGGGACACGGCTGCAGGGACCAATAAGGGAATTTTATTGAGTAAACAGCTTGTACGATACAGAACGGACTATGGCAGGAGGGAGAGAGGAGATCATAGCTGGCTAGGGGTACATCCGATGAGGAGACGAACAAGGAAACTCTTTGGGAACATTGTGGGAAGCTTGTGGGAAAGGAGGGATCTGGAGACAGGGTACGCAGGGGCCGACCAGGTTCAATGACAGAACAGTGGTATAGTCAGACAATCAGGATGCTCCTCCACTCCCCTATCCCCTATATTATATATGTAATTCTTCTTTTCTTCACATCTACACGTTTCTCGTGGATGACTGATTTGGACATAAACGTGGTAGTTTTTGCCAAAAAGTGACAAGTTTGCAGCCCTGGAGGATTAGAATGATGAACTGGGTCGCACATGATGGACCTGACTGCAATTTACTCTTTGAATATATATTGTTAATACATCTTTCCCTGCTCTGCATAATGGTAGCATGCCCAGCCCATGGACCTTGAACCTCCAGAGGTTTTTTTTTCTACATGCTGCAGAGTTTTTACTTCCTTTCCTCTGCTGTCTACTGGCCTTTTCCTTTTTCATCAATGTACATTACAGTTATCACACACTTGTTACGTGCCTTGAGACAAATGTGTTGTGAGAGTTGTGAGTCAATAAAATAAAACTGAACTGAATGAGAGGACTGCATCAAAGGCAGTTTGAGGCAGCTGTATTAGTCTGTGGTAGAAAAGCAAAACCTGAGTTTGCCAACAAGAATTTGTTTATTAACCAGGTTATCTGTCTTATGATCATCAGCTTTGGCTAGGAAACAAAAGGACAAGGCTACATATACAAGTGGCTGAAGAGTTTTCTCCAGAGTTTTGCTGGGATGATGCACCATGACAGGATGACTTGATGAGTGATCTTTGAGAACTTCAAAAGGTAAAGGCACTGTTTCTCCAGGTCAAGCGAAGCCAGATGAAGCATTTCAGGCATCTTCTAAGGATGTTCTCAAGTTAAGTTTCAATGGAAACACACCAGGAACATGTTGAAAGGATTAAATCGCTCAATACAAAATGTGAATGCCTCAGTATCCTTCTATAGTAGATGGAACCATGGGCCGTCTGAGCTGTCCTGGTCACTCTGCTCCCAGTAAAACCCTCACCAAAATGGGCAGAATGAAAACATACGAGCAGTTATTGCAGTTTATACAGCAAGAGCCAAAAGAGTACACTTCTCTCTGTTCTGATTAGATGTTGCAGCTTCATCTTAAGCATTGAATAAGGGTAGCAAAGACAATCATTGCAGTTACTTTTATTTTGATGATAACTTTGGATTCAATATACACTTACTGTAAATGAGGACCACATAGTGTATATAAAAGTACATCCTATCATACAAAATAATTCTCATATGAAAGAAAAATGTCAGTCCCATGTCATGAAGTGCTTACATTTTCTTTCGTTGCTCATCAACTACGAGCAACTTTTAGATGAAATTATCCAATGCTTGGTCAATATCCATGCTCTTGTTCAGAACAGAAGACAACATTGCATCACAACTGATTGCAAAATCATAAGCAATCAGTTTCATGATGTTGTTGAAAACTACAGTGAAAAAAATACTGCACTTAATGCTATTAATCCATCTTCTAACTGCTTATCCAATGCATCATTATCACAGAAAATCCCATTAAGCAGAAGGCACAAGGCAGGGTAACACCTTGGAAGGGATACTACCTGATCAGAACAAATGAAAGCACACAATGGGAAATTTAAAGACACCATTTAACATTTCTTTTTTTTTTTGGATTGCTGAGGAATGTTTTTCCTGAATGTTAGGTTTGCAAATATATTTATTCTCATTATCAATCCTTTGAATCTCTTTCTGGAAAGGTATTGCACTATTATAAAAAGCATTAAATGCTGGTTATATTTATGTAGTTCACATTCCAAGCACAACAGCCATTTTTATAAAACTTAATTTGAATCTTGTATGAAGAATAGGAGACCAAGCTACTGGTTATCTATACCTTTCCTAAAAGGTCACAGTCTAACAAAGTTGCATTGAAAATGAACTTAAAATGAAACTTACAGCAACATCAATTTTATTTTGTAAAGAGATGTTAACGTACATAAATTATGATACAAAAAACAAGGAATTAAAATGTTAACATCGTTGCAATTAAATTGCAGATATTACTGATGGAATGAAACCTTTTAGGGGCTTGTCTACAAATACTACTTACCAACAGTCTAAACATACATACACTATATGGCCAAAATTATTGCATAGGCAGGTATCCACATATCTCATTCCAAACCCAAGGGTATAAATAGGAAGTTGGTCCTCATTGCTGCTCTATTCCTCTGGAAAGGCTTTCCATTACATTTAACAATATTTTTGGTGGGATTTGCTGTCATTCGCTGTAACAGCACTAGTGTGGTCGGGTACGAACGTTGGGCCATCAGATTCCTTTTTGCTTGTGAGACATACCACATCACAACTGAACCTGTTAGATTTAGAAGTTTCCACATCACAATCACGTCACTTGCAATTAACCAGGGCAGAAATTTGATACTGATTGTTGGAAATGTGGTATCCTATGATGGTGCCATGTTGAAAGCTACTAACCTCTTCAGTACGACCCATTTTGCAGCCAATATTTAATCGCTGGAGATTGCATGGTTATGTACTTAATCATAAACCTGTGTCACCAATGAGTATGGCTTAATTAGCCAAGTCTAAAATTATGACAACACCTCAGCATACTTAAGTGTGTGCGCGCACAGCCTGGATGCAAAAAGTAGCATTATGTCTACAGGCTCATAGCATAGAACTGTATGGAGGTGTGGTTTTTAAGACTGTTGTGCTTGAGTTGTCAATGAATAAGGGAGCTGCAGGGCCAAACAAAGGAGGTCAATACAAAAAGCCTGGCAGCACATGAAGAAAAATTAATACTCGTGACTAGTGAAATTATGCCCCATCTTTGCAACATAGGTGAAAGTGAGTGGTCAAGTGAAATACACAAATTGTCCCACATTGACTGGATAGACATTTACACATTTGAGAAACTTAGTGTTTCCCCCATATGCCACCGCTAAAATTTTACATGGCTCATTAATATTCACAACCACAACTCCTGCTCTCTATATTACACAGCGCACCCACAGAGATGGTCGAGCACCCACAAAGAAATCTAAATTAATGTGTAAATGCAACAACTGGTCACCAATCCAGAAGTAGTATCCACACAAACTAAGCTCCAGAATGAGCAACAGGACAATACCGGCACCTCCTATTAGTTTTGCATCACTACCATAACTATCCACCCCCCACATGACGTTGGACGGGGGGGGCACAAAAGTGCTGTGGGTGGAAAAAATTCTACTGAAAACACTACTAATGTTTACACCATGGAGAAGTTAAGGGCATACAAATCACTAGCTGCTTACAACAACGTGCTGAATGGATATGTTCAAGCCATCAAGTACCACTCATCTTCAGGTTCTGAATATTGTGCATTTAAGGCCAGTGTGGTTCGTAGATAAAGAAAGGGCCAGAAGATTCAACTACATGAAGCATGGATACATGCCTATAAAGAGAACGGATACGTTTTGACTGCAAACTGTACTTGCCTGGCAGGGTAAGTGGTGTTACAGACATTTAACTTTATTATGCCAATTCTGCAAATTTCTGCATTTGACCACGTGTGTGACAAAATGACACTGGGACGTGATATGTCTTTATGTCCAGCAAACGTCTGTTTTGCTGAGAAACATGTGGTCCACCAAGAATATGATAAAATACAAGTCAGGGGTTTGTAGTGCTTCTATGTACAACACGCATAACATACAAACTCCTGAAACCTAGAAATAGCTTCCAGACCACACAGTCACTGTTAGAACTTAGAAATGTCAACAACTGTTGCATCCAGGCTGCATGTGAATATGTGGCCTGAGTGTATTGTTTACAAACAATGAAATCTGTCTATACTTTTGGCCATATAGTGCACTGTACATAATCTGAAGACTGATCACCGATTTTCAGGAGTGACCATCAGAAAATTTGTGAAAAGGGCTTTTTTCTTATACACCAAAACAGTTCAATATAGAGCACATAAGCATATCTATACAACAGCAGCATACCATTCTTAATACTTTACAGCATGCATTACTAGTTCAATGTTTCTCACAAATAACATGAAAAATCACAGACATTAGTTTTTGACAGAATTTAGCCTTTTTTGTAGTTTTCCCATAACTTAACAGAAAGATTAATTAGCCATCATTTGCAGTTACAATAAAACAAGCCACACTATTTGCTATAAGAAAAAAGCTATTATGTTACAAATAAACCTGTAATAAAGGCAGCAATCTGGCTGGTACATGACCATTGGGCATATGGAGTTTAACCCCCTTCTACATTTTTTTACAACTATGAATACGCTAAAAGTGGAACTTGAAACACAATCACTAAAACCTCACACTGATGTACCAAAATCCCTTAACCACAGCTGCAAAATTGCAAGCACATTTTCAGCGTTACAGTTTCCAATTCTATTGCACACTTTTTTGAAACCACTACACATAGATCGCTACATAACACAGCCTTCAAAACTAAAACCCACATTTGTCAGTTGAAAAGGCACTACCATCAAAATGCTATACCTGTGTGCCAAATGGCCACATCCATTTCTCACATGCAAAGACTTGTATCTTAAATGAACACTGACAAAACAAAGGTTGTGCACCATACAATGGAAGCTCTCCTGTTCTGCACAAAAATGGAAGCCAACATGAGAGAAAGAGGAAGTCAAGGGGGGGGACCGGGCGAAGAGGAGAACAGGAACATGTAAAACATATTGTCACAGATGAGATTATGGCCATTTTGGCTGACCATGTGATCAGCCATGGGATGACCATGAGGGGGGCTGGACAGTGGACCCAGTCTTACATGAGCTGCTTTACTGTAGCAGCAATCATAAGGAAATTCAGACAAAATTACAGTAAGTACAGAAACCCACACTCCATTCCCAAGCTACTGGTAGACTGAATACTGTTTATAAAAAGGAAATGTAATATTTATGGGCCATTACCAATGTAGCAACATATTTTTGGATTTTCCAAAGAACCACTAGAAGATCCGGTGCTGGTGGAAGACAGTGAGTGTTCACAGATGAACAAGAAACAGCCATCATAAACATGGTTTTGGCCAATAACAGCATTTGCCACAAACCCATGAGCGCATTCTTGAAATCAACATCACATTCCATAACATAAATCAGGTTAGCCTGTCAAAACAGGGTTGTGTGTTAAAACGACATAGAATATGCATGAAACAGATATACAGAATCCCTTTTGGGAAGTATGTAGTGAGAATCAAAAACTTGTGCAAGTATGCTTTACTGTATTACATTAGTAATTCATTGTATCTTACAATATAATGTAAACACTAAACATACACTATGACTACTGGATTACATTGCGTTGTGCTATGCTGTTTGACACATCTGGTTCCTTCGTATATTTCTAGATGGTTCTGGACACGGATGCTGCTCCCACCCAAATAGTGAATTATCATCAATCCAGCCAAGGCGAGGTGCCTTGGAAGGAATATCATTGGCCACTATGCAATTATCAATTTTACCATCTCTGCTGCAATTAGCTAAAATGCAGTCCTCCACTGCCATGCTACGTTGAGTCCTTACAACATAGCAAATATCATTACATTTCTAGACACGTTTTGCAATTACCACATCCCAGCTGAACAAAATGCAGGCTCAGAGTAGTCCAGGTTTGTTGTAATTTGGGACAGTCATTTTCTACTGCGCTGTTTTAGTTTATTGACCACCCCTAGTTCACAGATCTCTACTACCCCCCCATATTCTCTCTTTCTCAATTCAACTGAGGTGGTGGAAGGTCTATGACGAGCAACTGTATGCATGTTTGCCTCTACAATGTGTGATGGGGAAGACATGTGGTGACACTGATGTGAGAGATGTCTAGGGTTTGATAGAACATTGCAGTCAGTACCTTCCCTGCTGTTTGGCCAGTGACGACATAGCATGGGATGTACCTAGAGGTGGTGCTGGGGCCTGATCCCAACAGGAGACAGGACTAGGGTTTTTTTTAAACTACTCTAGTCTGAAGCAGTGTCTTCAGTTTTAGTAATTTTGTCACTCTGCTATATATTTAGTTTTACGGTGTGTACTGTAAACTCCGCACTACAGTAGCTGAACAAATTGTTAAAGCATTGCAGTTTAAGTGTATTGTCTGACCAAGACTAATGTAGTAGTGTTTTAGCAGACATTCAGAAAGTTGTACAACTACCCTGCAAAGTTGAGGCCATACCAATCACTAGACACTTCTGTTTTGCATTTTGCTACCAGACCAGTGTGCAGTTGGTTAGTACAAGGCTGTATCTACATGAACAATGCATTTGTTTTCACACAAATATACTGTTTTGGGAAGTGACAATATTGTTTTCATTTTAGTATTTCATTTTGCATGGTGTCACACTTTGTGTGGTTTTGGATTTTGTGTGTAGAGTTCTGCCAAAATGAGACTTCAAGAACTATTGTAAAAAAAGGAAACTGTAAAAGACCAACAGCATAACATACAACAAAGGCATAAATTACATTTTGCAAATATAAGTAATACTGTATAAATTAGCAACAGTAGAAAAAGTTGCTCCATGGGATACCTCTGGCCGTTTACAATTATCTACCACCTTACACACAAATTTAATAAGGCAAAAACACTTTACATTAGGCAGCATTTGAATGCTAAAAAATTAATCTTTAAAAAATTATGCCAACGTTAAAAAAAAAACCTATAATACAACCACAAATAAGTTGGAGAAAATGTCCCAGTAGGCCAGGCTGTAATATTATGGAGCATTTCTTACATTTACTTATTCATTCCTCATTCATCTGGCTTCCTTTTAGGCTTTTTGGGATTTCTTGAGCGGCTCTTGGCTTTGCACAGAGGGCATATTGGGGCATTCCGGTGGATTTGTTGATGGCAAGACAAACATGCCTAAAACAAAAAGATTAGGATATTTTTTCGCATTCCTCCTCTGAAATCAGATATCAATGCATTAAGTATTTAAACCACAAAGGATTCACACTTGAAGGAAATAATACTCTGGAAAAATATGGGATAGAAGTCATTTCACTGCATGCTGCGTATTACAACAAAACTGAATCACATGAACCTTGAACATTTCTAAATCTCTGCATTGTGTTTTCATGACAGATGAATGTTCTGTAAAGAACGTCAGCCAACATTAATCAAAAGTTTAAAATATGTCTGTGCTACTTAACACTAATATTCAAATTGGTTTACATTGGCAAAAGCCCAGCTATTGTGTGTTCACAGGAGCCAGGATCCAGCTGACGTACTTTTTCCACAGGCCGCTCAGGCTCAAACCACTACCTGAACAACATTAAATTAACTACAGAAAAAAATAGAAGCACAATTGTTACACTGAGAAAAGTTTGAAAAGAAAAAAAAAACCCATAATATACTTTGAAATATTTTGCTGTAATTTAATAAAAAACTACAAATGTTGCATTCCAAAATGGTAAACTGTATGCTGTATGACAAGTTCAGCCAGTGCGCTCTTAATTTCTGTTGCTTTGGTATGTTTGTCAGATCAGAACTGAAATTCTAAAGAACTACTGTACTTGTCCAACCTGCACATCATCTAGTCACTTGTGCGCATCATAAAAGCAATTCCTTTGCACACACTGCAAATGTTCTGGCACATTCATACAAATGATTATGTACATTTGTCTGCCGTTTCCTACATCAATTGCTTATGTCATACTGATTATAATGTATTATACTGGTTCTCTGTTGAATAGTCTTAACCCCCAAAACATCTAGGCAGTAGTTCATTACGCAAGTCGTCACATGCAAAACGGTTGAACCAGTTGTCAATCATATTTTCTATACATTTTTATTAGACTTTTGTAAATGTCTCCTGAATCGATGAGTTGCTCTTCAGATGTATATTCTCAGGTGAATCTTGATGTTTGCAGTGTTAGATCAACCAATGATCAATGTTCTCTAAAATAGCTCAGAGGTGCATCTCAGGAACCTTCAACTGGCAAGTATATATTGACACAGCACAACTGTTACAATTTCTGATGAAATGAAGAACAAGGAAATGAACAGGTGCCATAGCCAGGAAGAAGCGGAGAAAGGCTGCGTGGTGGGCAAATTACCCATTAAGACTATGGGCTACATGATTAAGCTCTTCAGTACATGTGACCACTTACCTTCATTGGCGGTGGCTGTTGCCTAAAAGTAGCTGTTTGTCTGGCATCTTGTTTTCTTGCAACCTGAAGCTGCTGGGCAGCAGCTGCAGCAGCTGCAAGGGATTCTGGTATTGGGGGCTCTTGAGGTTCTGTTTGCCACTCTGCTTTCTGCTTCTCAAAATAACTGCTCAAGACAAATAGACAGCAGGTAGGAACTTGAAGAAAATGACAGACATCTGGTGTAGGTTATATCAAATCTAGAACCATTTCAAGTTTAGGCAGATACTAGACTACAGAGGTTACACAAATATGCATAGATTTTTTTGCACAGGAGGAAACCATCTTAAGGGATACATTTAAAAAATTTTTTTAAATGTTGGTCAAAAACCCAGTTTCAAACAACACTGATAAGAACAAGACAAAGAAAACAAATGTACATTAGTATGTATCAGTCTCAGCTAAAGTGGACTTCTTTACCCCAACATTAACCAATACCATTAGTTGGATAGAAACAGGTTTTATACTGACTCCAATGATAGCTTCTCCTCCTCTTCACAGAGGTCTGGCAGCCTCTGCAATCCCAGGGTCATCCTCAATGCATCCACATGCTCCTTCAAGGGCTTGTACTCCTCATGCAAGCGGCGTGTGGACTCCAGTAGCTTGTTCAGGTCATTTTCAGACTGCTTGATAGTGTTCTCCATCTGAGGGGGAAAAAAAAAAAACGAATTAAAAAAATTGCCAAGGGAAATAATAACAACAATAAATACTAAAAATGCTCTGTCAAGAGGTGCATGTTGCATTGAGATTAAATGACCAAAACAGTTCCTGTGGAGTGACTCGTACAGTTCTATGGTAGATCATCCATACAGTAGCAATAAATCCATATATAAACTGCCTGATGAAATTTTGATCATGAAGGAAAAATAGACTGAAAAAGGATATTGGCAATCAGACATTAAACGGGGGGTGGGGGGTTTAAACATACACAGCATTAATCATCATTACCCCTCCACAGAATCACAACTCACCACATTTATGTCTGCATGAATCAGACGCAGCTCTTCCACATGGGCCATCTTCTCTTGAAGCAGAAGGTCCATTTCTTGTTTATATTCCTTAAGATGCTTCTCCTCAGACTCCAATGCTTCAAACTCAGACTTCAGTCTGGATTTGATCTTCTCCATTTGAATAGTCTTGTTTCTAGAAGGGGAGAGGTGAAGGAGACAACAGAGCAAATCCTAAAGTGTAAAAAGGGCATACTTAATATCCGTAAAAGCTTTCTAGAGCAGTAAGCCGAACGCTGAAACATTCAACATAAGGTCAGCTGTTCTATGCATGGAAAAAAAAATCGTGCAATAAGTTTCGAATTATTCAAAAACACGAATAGACCTGAAACTGCCATAGCTTCCAGTTATCGTCAGCTGAATGACCAGAGAAGCAGACATGACTGGAGCTCGACAGAAGAATCCACCCATCTAGGTTCCATGGAAAAGTAACGGTCTAGAAATTTAGACTAACGATTTAAACTTCATTCAGCATTTCTCAAATCTATAACGTCCACAATAATGTATAAAGAGAACCCTCGTAGTTACATCCGCTTTTGTTTCGGCAAACGCCTCATTAATTGATACACAAGGCAATCTAGTTAAATTACAAATTGTAGTAAACTGCAAACGATTTCAAACTCAGTTAACCAATCTAGCTACGTCGTCTTAGCATCAAGCTAACTGCTAGCAGCGCTAGCAGATGCTAAGTAATGATTTGTCCGGCAGGCTAACTAGCCAGCCACATACCACTAAAGCAGTAAGCTATAAACTGCAAAGAAGACGATAAATATAACATTGCTTAAATTACAGTTTGTATGAGTGGCTAGCTATTTCACTGTCTAAAAGCATTAACCCTCTATCTAGATAACTATTTCAATTTCTGACTTTAAGAGGAGGATTTGCGCAAGAGGTAACAGCTAGCCGATGTGTATTTATTGAAACAAATATTAAAATACATAGAAGTTTCGA
Source organism: Gymnarchus niloticus (assembly GCA_009936485.2). Taxonomy (NCBI): domain Eukaryota; kingdom Metazoa; phylum Chordata; class Actinopteri; order Osteoglossiformes; family Gymnarchidae; genus Gymnarchus; species Gymnarchus niloticus. Next base: position 1,009,493 of record JAACJT020000032.1, on the reverse strand, counting down.
ATTTACCTTATCTCCTTGATATTTTCTAATTTACACATAATCTCTTGTTCGTCCGCCATAATAGGGGCTCTAGATTTCAGTGTTTTTTTTTTTTGTTTTTTTTTTAAACCCAATTCTAGCAAAAGGAGCTAAACGAAGAAAGGGCTACCAGGCCATCTAGATTGCCCAGCAGCTGTGGAGGTTCACAGGCTTTGAACTTTGTACGTCACGTCCGTAGCTCATTATTAACATCTTATTTTAAAAGTTTTAAAACATAGTGGGCTACTGAGTATAAAAAAACAGACGGGATGGTCACTGAATGTTGAACTTGTTGAACATAACGTGTTATATTTCTGCACAAATTTAATCTCTAATCTGTTTTTTTTAGATTTATTAAAGTAATAAAGTGACGTTAACCAGATTTTAAAAGTCATTTCGGTGATAAGAAAAATGTGTTTCTGAAACATGCTTGATGAGTTGGTGACAGAATCGATTATAGTGTGTGTGTGTGTGGTGGGGGGTGCTGTCAAGGACTGGCTATCCTGTCTGTTGTTTTCCCCTGCTTTGTACCCAGTGCAGTGTGGAATAGGATCCAAGCCCTTTACCTTTTACCAGATAGTATGTTGTCCACTCCTAGGAACATTTTTCATTTCAATGGCATTAGCTTCATGAAAGAACATACTGAAATTTCAAATGAAGAGTAATGTAATGCATGACATAAATTATGCTATTTTGCAAATATTATTGCAAATGAGAGACTTCTTTTGACATTCCATTGATTGCATCGCAATCCCCTTCTTCATCTTACCCAAAGCCAAGATATTTGCTTTGAATACCTGGCACTTCCTGATAAACAGAGGTTCTGTTGCACTGAACTCAGCGTGTACCACTCTGGAACTTTTTCTGACTGGTGACACTAAATAGTAATTAAAGTTAACATTGCCTTATGGAGATTTGTTTGTTCATTAGACACTCATGAGCAGTGATGCATGTTGGTGATCTTAATTTTGTTGGTTATAGGGCTAAGGAATATATACTGGTAAGGATATATACTGATGTTCAGAAAATACTCCAAGCTGCTTGTTTCCCTACCTTAAGGAGTTTATCACAAAGCTGGGGAATGTTTAACTAATAGATGCCATTTTCTGTATAATGCTGGAAAGTACAACTATTTTTTATATCTTGCCACCTGCCATTCTATCTATCTATCTATCTATCTATCTATCTATCTATCTATCTATCTATCTATCTATTTTATTGAATAGCATAACTATAGGTCTTCTTGCTTTAATTCAGGTTTCCAAGTTAATGTTGAATTTCTTTTCAGAAACTACTTTATCCAGTTTTGTGTTAATATTGCTATGTACATACTGATGAGCCAAAACATGACCACCCCCTAGTACAACAACTGACTCTTCCCAGCAGCCAGATTGCATACATATAAAGGTACAAATGAAACAGGTGATATAAAAGGACATTTTCATTCTGCCCAGAACTAATTTTGCTGAATGCTCCAGGTTACTTGTCCATCCTGGTGAACCAGGTCCTCCCCTTCATTCCACCCCAATGGCACGAGTTAGTTCCAATATGACAGTTCTTCTAGCCATGTAGTTAGGAGTTTGTGTGAGTGGTTTAAGGAGCATAACAATTACATCAGCTTATTATCCAGGCCAACAGGTTCGCCAGATGTCATTTTTATTGAACATCTGTGGGATTACCTTGATTGACTGGTTCAGTGTTTGGAACCCTCATTGAGGACTCCTGATGTTCTGCGGGAAGCTCTGGTGTCAGCATGACACAGCATCCCTATGGAAACCTTCAAAGGCCTCATTTGATCAGTACCTCCATAGCTGCAGCATTAGCAGAACAAGGAGGTCATACCACATACTAAGAGGGCTTTTTTAACTTCTGTAGGCTGAAATTCACAAGCATATCACATATGTTGATTTTTTTTGAAGATCACAATGTTGTTATTGATAGTGTTCTGTGGGTTAACGATGCATACTGTATTATAGCGAACTGAGAAAACAAAAAATCTGTAGTGTGATCAAATACGATCATCATTTAAAATGCCCAATACTTTCAAAATCAAATCAATGTATGAGTAGGCCTATATGAGCATATCATCTAACTAAAACCGGAGCTTACCTCATCCAGCTTACTGTCGTGCATGGTGCACAATTTAAAACTAACATTTTTAACACACATCAATACTCTCAACCCTCTTCAATACACTAAGAAGAATAATCAAGGTGGTGTCTAATGTTTTAACCACTTAGAGAATTAAACCAGTCTTAAAGAAACATGCTTTCTTGTTTAGACGGTAGAGAGGGGAATCAGCATTAACTATGTATAACTGTCCTTTAGTAAACGAGGATACAATTAAATGTGGTAAGAGGCAACTTTTCATATTAAGCATTTCCATTTTAACTGTTACTCGAGTCGATTCAATTTCGACCGCCCAACGCAAAAGCCTTCTCTTCATCACAGATGCATGGCATTAAGTGGTTAAATATTCAAATGAGGAATCTGGACTGAGTGGGTCCTATTGTTTGTAGTCCTCTTTATAATTTTTAATTGATCTATTACTCTGCTTTGATATAAGCAGTTGAAGTTCTGTTGTCATAGCCCCAGGACTGGGGGTTTGAATCCCACGCCTTGCTTTGTGTGTGTCGAAATGCATGCAGTTAGACTAATTGGTGTTTCGACTCACTACAGTGTGTACCCTGCAATGAAAGAAAAAAATGATATGATGTATTCCCATGGATGTAGTGGGCCATACTTTTCAAACTTTTGGACCAACACAACATGTGAAATTGTGTTATTTCTAGAGGAGCATATACCAGATAGGCCTGTGAAATTACACTGTAGCTGCCATTGGTGGAATTCGATCTTTAGTCCAACAAATGAACAAATAGAAGGGGTGCTCGCCCAAGGACATAAAAGGGTGCACTGTGACTGCTTCCTAGTTCTTGTGTTCATGACCAGCGATAGGGGGCGGCAGACTTGTTGCTAAGAAACAGTTTGTAGGAGGCGGCAAGGATGATGGAGGATGCGGGAGCGTCCTTTTCAGAAAATCAGTAAAAATGATCGTATATATTTGTGTGAGGTGGAGTTGTGTACTTGGACTATTGTTTTTTTACGTAAATCATTTTCCTGCTGACGGCACCAGGGACATTAGGCCCTTTGCAGCAGAGCCCAATTTAGATGATTTAACGTGCTTTCCCTACCAAGATCGAGTCTCAGCTGCGCTCAGAAAAACTGTGGCAGCACCAGAGCCAGTGACAGCACCAGAGCCAGTGACAGCACCAGAACCAGTGACAGCATCAGAGCCAGTGGCAGCACCAGAACCAGTGGCAGCACCAGAGCCAGTGACAGCATAAGAACCAGTGACAGCACCAGAGCCAGTGACAGCACCAGAGCCAGTGACAGCATAAGAACCAGTGACAGCACCAGAGCCAGTGACAGCACAAGAACCAGTGACAGCACCAGAGCCAGTGACAGCACCAGAGCCAGTGACAGCATCAGAGCCAGTGACAGCACCAGAGCCAGAGGCAGCATCAGAGCCAGTGACAGCAGTGGTAGTTTCGTAGTGAATATCGACGACAGCGAGGAAGAAGCTTACGTAAAGGCAAAAGTAAGAACCCAGCGATTACTTTTACATGTTTCTAAGTTTAAGACCACGGTAAACCACGACGCCACGACTTTACTTGCAATTACGAATAACATAATAACTGTGATATGTTATTCGGTCTGATCATGTGTTTATCAGCGTTGTTGTTGTCATCATATTGGCGACTTCTTTTTTCAGTTCCGCATTCGTTACTTTTTTAAACAGTGCATTTTCGTACATTATTAACGACTAAAAATTTCCCATTTCCACAATTTGATGACAAAGGCATTAAGACGAAAATACACTATATATTTAGACACTGACCTTAGAGCAGTCTGTTATTTTCCACAGAATGGTTTATATTAGGGCATTAGAAGAATAAAATCGAGTCTTAACGGGAGAAAGTAAAAAGAAGTGTGGCTGGATGTAAAGTTCTTTGTGCAACTGAATAAAGACCGGCAGGTGAAAACCTGGCAGGCAAGACATAAAGGTGTACACTGTGTATAAATTATTAATTATGAACAAGTATATTAACATCTCAGGTTATGTACACTCAGTGGTCTGTGTATTAAGTACACCAGCTTGTTAACACAGATAGTTCATCATTTGACTGCAACTGAATACAGACAAGGTCACAATGTTCCATTTCGCTTTGGCAAAGCATTGGAAAAGCTAAAATGCATGATCTAAGCAATTTTGAACTTGCTGTGATTTTTGGTGTCAGATATGGTGAATCCCGCATCTCAGAAACAGCCACCCTCTTGGGATTTTTACACACTATAGGGTCTAGACTTTACAGAGATGTGTGATAAACATACACATCCAGTCATTGACCTTCTTCTAACCAAAAACAGCTTATTAATGAGATATGTCAGAGGACAATGATCTGACTCATTAAAACTTAAAGGAAGGCAACAAACGTATAAAAACAGCTCAGCACAGTGGTGTGTAGACTGAATTTTCTGAACATACAACTCATTTATCATTGACATGGTTCAGGAGGCAAAAATGGGCTACATCTGATACTAGCTAGGTGCATCCCATAAAGTGGTAGCTATGTGTATGTTTAGCAAATGGATATATTCCTTTATCCAGCTGTATAACGTGTCCTGAACTACGATAGAATTGGAACATTATCAGGATTTTTGTGAATAACAATGGAACACATAATCTTCATTGTGTGTTGCATTGCAGATGGAGCAGAAAAACTGTGGCTAATTTCCTAAATAGAAAATTTAGAGTAAAGAGTAAATTTGTTTTCCAGTGCAGATTTTAGTTTCAAGGACATGCTTAAGTGAACTTCTTTCTTTCTTTAGTTCATTGCTGTCATTGTAATTGTCAACATTCGGTGACCATCAACAGACCACCTAATTTAATTCCTTTACTTCTTGCCATTTAAGTGTGTGGTACCTCTATTCTTTATGAATGTTTCTGGTCATTGTGTTATACAAATATTGTAACTTAGCTTATGAATTTTTAAATTTCACATGCGAAAGTGCATTTTCTGGTGATCAGGCCACTTACTCATCTGCAACACTAAGGAAAAAAGCTATTTCAGTTTGATAATACTAGCTTTGCAAAGTAAAAGTACAGTTCTGGATTTATACATTGTTAAACAAAACTATCATCTCCATTTTTAATGATTCAACAGCACAGCCTGATTTTAGTTAAACTTTTCATGTTTGTTATTTTTTTCCATCAGTCTATGATGACAGTCTCAATGTCTTTTCAACCCTGTAGAAATGTTTGAAAATGCTTCCATGTTGGCTCAGTGGGTCATACTGTTTCCTCCATTAGGGTTGGGGGTTCAATTCCCCTCTCTCCTCTATTTGTATGGAGTTTGTGTGTTGCTTTGGTTCCTCCTGCAGTCTAAACACACGTGGTTCAGTCTATTGGTGTCTCTAAATTGCTTCTAGCTTGTGTATTCACCCTATAATCAGTGGACTGGCATCCAATCCAGAATGTACTCAAGCAATGTGCTTGTTTTTGTCTGGGATAGATGACAAGGTTTTTATTTAAAGATTCATGCATCTGTTTGTTTTCTGTTTGCTTGCTTGTGTCCCATTTTTGTACTGTCAGTATTGTCCTTGCAATAAAGCATTTTGTTCTTTTTTTTGCTGTGGCACCTGAATTTCCTGTTTGGGATCAAAATGTATATCTATCTGTCTATATTCTGAAAGATTACAGGCACAGAAGGAGGACCATTTTGAGAAATGAAATCTGAAGTGTATAGCTGCTTGAATTTCTGAGTCTTAACATAGCACTGCTCAGGGATATGCTCCACTTGTTGCTATGAGACAGTCAGCACAGGCCTATTCATGTACGTGACAGTTTGGTGGCCTTGCTCAACTCCAACCTGTGTGTGCCTGTGTGTGTGTGTGTGTGTGTGTGGGGGGGGGGGGGGGGGGGGTTGTGGGGGGGGGGTGGGGGTGACTTTTAAAACATTATTTTCTTTCCTTTTCTCCCACAAA
>JAACJT020000032.1:982834-1003420 GCA_009936485.2 Gymnarchus niloticus | reverse complement strand
GCACGAGTAGGAGGAGGAGAATGGCAAGGTAGGGGGAGAGGTGGGGGGTAAGGGAAAGTGAGAGAAGAAGGGAGGAGGAGGAAGAGTTTGTATTGGGAAGGGTTAGTGATTGAATTGAATCATTTCATTCCTCTGATTTCCCAACACCAGAAATTTTTGCCTTGTGTTTCAAGTGAAAGAATAAAATCTAACTTGTTACATTTTTATTTCTATGCAACAATCACCCACTACAATTAAAATTGGCATAAAAAGCTCAGCATGTTGTGACAATGTTTAATTTACTTCTCCATATGTTTTCTTTTTTTTTGCTTTATTTATTTTTTTTTTTGAACAGTAAACGTATCACTGCTGCTCTTAAGAACATAAAAAAACACACATCCTATAACATCGGTCTTTTCAGATTCTCCATATCTTTTCAGCAAAATAAAATGCAATCTAAATATCCCATGAAATGATTAAATTTACTGAGAGGAATTCAGAATTGTTTGAAAATCAGGATTTCATTTCTGTAGAACATTTAAAAAATTAACTTTACAAGAAAAATTTAACTTTAGATTAATTTTAATGAGTTCCAAAAATATTAATTAATATTGCTATATTCCAACATGTGACATTGTCTTTAGTCTCAGGTGCATAACCAGTAAAATACATTCAAAAACCGATATACAGCAGTCTGATTGCTCCCACCATCAAAAAAAACAGCAGCAATCATTCATATTCATATCCATCCATCCAGGTAATAATAATAGTAGTATTAATTTTTTATTATATGCAATGCTGTTTTTGTCTCTTGAAAAAATCTTGCCTTTTACTTTTGAAAAAATTTTGACATGTGCCGATACAGTAAATGACTGGTAGTTTAATTTATCAGTCAAAATACTTGTTAAACTTTTTTGGTTTTTAAATAGTAATTCATAAAAGTTTTATTAGATAAGGAATACATTTAAAGCCTGTGTTTTTTATATGGAAAATTATATTATTTGTGTTTCCTATACCTACAGCTTAAAATATATTAATATACGTATAGTTATATTTTCTGTAACCCTGGGCAGAATAAAAAATGAAAAGATGGATATACTTTTTGACGAAGTGTTTAAATTTTGTGAAGTGCTTATTAAATAATATAAAATAATAATAATATAATAACTCACACAATATGATGTAGTCAAAGGATATAGGTAGAATTTTTATTTACAGCCAGATACAAACTCATAATTCTGCACCACCTTCTAGAGTGATTCTGTTGTCATGCACCATACTTGTCTACCTGGAAAAAAAATATGTTTGTGCTTTAACAGTTTGGTGTGATTTATTCAAATTAGCTTAGTAGTTAGCACTGCTGCCCCTGTAGCTCTATGGTTAGAGGTCTCACTTTGCCTGTGTATGGATTTGTATCCTTGTAATGTGGATTTCATGTCCAAAGACATGCAGTTAGGTTCATCAGTCTCTCGCCATAGTTAGAGTATGACTGAGTATGTGCCCTGCAGTGGACTGTCTTTCTGTTCAGGCTGCTTTTATAATCATCACACCTGGGAAGGAAATCCTAATGAATGCTACTTGGTCATATTCTTAATAAGAATAATGATAATGACATGTACCTATGTAATGATTATAACATTTTTAAATTGTAAACTACTGTCCATTGCCAAAGACTTGCATTGGTAAATTGCATGTATATAAAAGACATATGGAATAACTAGATGATCTTTCAGACTCCCCTGATGGATTAGCTTTAACTTTGCTTTAAAGCATACAGTGGTCGTCATTAAAACCATTAATATCTTAGGTGAGCTGTAGATACATCTTTCTGTCCTACATGTCAATAGGCAGTGTAACCTAGCAACAGATACATTTCTCAAAGGTGTTATTAAATGCTATTGCAAACTGCATCCCGTGCATTATTTTTGTGTGCAAATTAAACAGTTAGCAATAGAGAAAATTTTGCAATTGAAAGATATGTTGTTTTGTAACAAAGACTGCTTCCTCATTCCTTTTGTCGTGATGTGTACATATAAGGGTAACTGGGGAAAAAATAATGAAGTAGATGCAATAATGGTCCTTTTCTGTGTTTTTTTTTTTTCATATTATACTTGGGCAAAGTGTAATTCAACCATAAGGGTATATATTTATGAATATTCTCAAAATGATTTATTTAGCTTAAACTAGGCTGTTTTGCTGAAATTATGTACCGTTTTTGGTATATAGTAGAATTGGTCTTTTTCAGAATATTTTACTGCATATGAAAGAGGAACCAGATTTGTTATATGAAAAAAAAAAGAACATATCAAGAACATACAATTTGTTAGAAAAACATGAATTAAATGATTAAAGTTATTTTCCTTCTGATCTTTAGCAAACCAGGGGGTACCTGTTTGTTACTTGTAAATGTACTGTATATCAAATATATAGCTGTTTGGTCTGTATTAGATTCAACTAATAATTTTGAATCTAAAATAGTCTTTTGTAAAATGCTTTGAATCTTCAGAATTATACTGGCCCCAGTGGTAATGGTGTTTGTCAGTGCTTCATAGAGAAAGATGTGTTTTGCTTGTTAGTCGTGATCACTAACTGATGACAGGGCTTGGTTGCTAGGAAATGCATGTCATGGGCTGAGCCTCTTCAACCTACATGGCAGTTTCTTTCTCTAAGACTAGGGAAGTTTGCTTTGCATACATTTATCGTACCTGAAATAATTTGCTGAGAGGCTATTTAAAAATCTTCATACATTTTTGAAAACTACACCTAAACCCTACCATATGAATTACATTTTTGAGACTTTTTTAAAACATTCAGTTTTGTTTTTTAACTTAGGGCAACTAAACCTTGATCACAGGTATTTATAATTTAATCTGGGCTGCATAATTTAAAAATCGGAGTGAAAATGCTGACAAGTATGTTTTGTATTTTAGCCGTACAGAATTTTATTAAATGATTCTAGACAAGTTCATAAAGATAGCTATTTTCTGCAGCTAATAGTCATTTTTGTTTCCACTTTGAATTTCTTGGATAAATGTACATTTCAAACCCCTGTAATATTGCTCAAAAATTAAACCGAAGAGCATGTCATTGTAAAACCTTTCAAAAAAGCACCAGTATTAAAACCAATGGATGTCCATGACCAAGCAAGTAGCAAATTTAGTTTCTGTTTTCATCAGCTGTTTAATCAAGGTTGTAATTCTCCTGCAAAGTATAGGGAGAAGTCAAAATAATTGAATAAGCACTCCTGAATGTAATGAACAATGTTACTTTGTATTTGTAAATGTCCACAAAAAAAAACATGAAATTTGTGTAGGTACAAGGTAAGAACATGCCATGTCATTTCCTATTACCAGAATTTACAGTGGGAACTGAGAATAAACTGTATCTCAATACATTTCATGTTTATATTGGGGGTGTAATGATTCAGAACACAGTAAGATCCAGTTACAGAATCATAGTCAATACAGGTAGGGTTTCCAAAAGCCAGTGGAGCATCAAAATGTAGTCATGGTCACAGGCAAGAGGTCAATTCCAGGGTAGAGCAACAATTGTATAGCAAACAGAACTAAAACAGGAGGCAGAAGACGGCAATAACAATCAGGGTCATACACTGGCACCACTAACAAGCACAAGGAACCACTCAGTAAAGGTTCCGGAAACACAATACTTCACAAGGAGGCAACGGAACTGCAGGGCTAATGTAGGAGATTGAACAAGGCACGGCTGAAAACTGTTTGATGATAATGAACGTGGCACAGCTGGTCAGTACTCAGGGGATGATGAACTGAGTAGGTGGGTGTGACAGGTTAGAGGTAGACTGGCTTGGTGTGGGCGTGACGGGGTGTGTGTAGGGAAAATGAGAAACTGTAGTCAATAATTTATAACATAGGGATATGTATTTTATTACTGAATTAATTACATTTTACCAATAGAGCACATTTTTGTGTAGTATATTTAATTCAACAAGATCCATATTTTAATGCAATAGAAAATTAACATTTTAGGTATCGATTTATAATGACCAGTAATTTTCTGTTTTAGTAGTTTTTATAATATTGCAACTATATGCAATGAAAGCAATAATTAGGCCAGAATATTAAGGATTATGCAAGAAGGCCATGCAGTACCTGCATTGTAAGTAACTTGGTGTATTTTCATTATCCCACTTTTTATTGTAATCTAGTTGCTTATTTTGTTTATCATATGTTATCAGTTGAAAATGTAGATTTTTTTCTAAATTACCTAAAAATATATATGTATTGTGCATTTATAAGAAATGCAGCATAACATACAATTCCGACCATGACATTTTATAACAGAAATGAATGGGTTCGTGTTTTATGTGTTGACATACAGAAGAGATAAAATATTACAATACAAAAAAATACAGAATACACGATTTTCATAGAATGTTTTTGTCGACTCGAAGAGTTTCTGTAGTTCCTCAACGTCAGTGAAAAGGTTGAGGGGGAGGGCGACCGCACGAAAGAAAGGCAGTGCGGTTTGTGTGTCTGTGACAAATGACAGATGGTCATTTCGCGTTGAGGTAAATACGACAATTGTACCTACATCTTTCTTTGTTTTTCTTATGTTCAGTGTGTTCGCTGTAGTTAGAGAAGATAACTCAACTATACATATATGTATACAGTTGGAGCATACGTGTATACACACGTTTGTGTGTATGTGAGCTTGCGTTTTGCTCGGTAAGATGTAACAAAACGTGTAAATGTGTTCTTGCCGAGCTGACTTTCGTTGTGTTAAACAGATTTCAATGAGCATTTTTGCCGTAACATAAGTAAATGTCGTCGTCTAACACTTTACATTTCGATATTAATGGTTATTTTTATGGAATGTAAGCATTTTTAGCTTTATCGATGGTGTTCATTTCAGGTACTGAATGAATATTTACTCAGTGTAAAACTCCTTGGAATCAACGTAGACCAGCACTTACGCCATTAGGACATTGCATAATTAACTCTTCTGGTTAGGAACGAAAAAAGGAAGTTAAATTACAAACAGTAACAATTAGTTCCTCTTTGGAAAATCTGGATGTCATTATACTGATTTAAATGGTTTTTGCTGGTACTGACTACTTTTTCTTGTAAGTGTACTTTATAAATACAGTTTTATTTAGAATTTGAGGTATCATTTAGATGTTGTTAATGACTATCAGAATGGCTTTTTAGAATCTGTCACCATAGATAAGATATAAAATTATTATGTGAAATTATTTGAATTATTTGAAATTATTTTCATGTAATCATTAACAAATCCAAGAAATTTAGAAAACTTTTACTTGACTTCTTCTTTACATCCAGGGCTATATACTGTGCCTAATTTCTGCGAAATACAGATGGAAGGAGCACCTAACTGTGGTCTTGTTCCAACAGCTGTGGACATTGAAGTCAAGACATTTGGTATGTGTCTCAGGCTGTGATTGAGGTGAGGGAGTATGGAGTGGAAACCTTGGGTGGTGTATGCAAAGTAATGACAGTGTGGTCCGTGTTGGATGAACAAAAATGGAGAAACACTCCACTGGCAAAGACTCTAGCACCCTGAAGGCGATTCAAGATACCAGTGGCGAGTCAGAGGAGGACAGCAGCTCGGAGAGTGAAAAGGAACAGGGTGGTGGGTGCAGTAGAAAGCGGGAAACACTTATCTCTACCAAACTGCACCATCAGCTCTGCCGATCCCCATGCCTGGACCAGCCCAGGTTCTCTCAGAATAGCATGCTTCAGAGGCTCCATACAGAGGAAAACAAAGCTCAGAGCAGTCTGCCTGACACTGAAAGGGAGTACCAGGCTAAGATGGATTTTGCACTGAAGTTGGGCTACGTGGGGGAGCAGATTGAAACTGTGCTGAACAAGCTGGGACCCTATGCCCTAATTAATGACATCTTGGCTGAATTGGTCAGCCTGGGAAACAAAGGTGAATTGGAGGCCCAGGCCAGCAGCTGCACCATCAATAGTACCTTGGTAACTCAAGGTGTTTGCAACAAGGAAATTTCCAGTCCAGATGTGTCTTTAGAGGAAGAAGCTGTTGAGAATTTTGATAATCTGAGACCTGTAGTCATAGATGGCTCAAATGTGGCAATGAGGTGAGTCTAACCAACATACCGATTTCAATACAGTGTTGTTCCTCTTTTGTTTTTTATCATCAATGTTTTCACCTCTCTGACCAGTGATCTTTATGTGGGCAGATGTTTATCGATAGGTGGTGTATTTGTTATTTTACCATTATATTTCTTGTAGCCATGGAAACAAAGAAGTATTTTCTTGCCGTGGTATCCAGTTGGCAGTTGATTGGTTTCTCGAGAAAGGTCACAAAGATATCACAGTATTTGTTCCAGCTTGGAGAAAAGAGCAATCCCGGCCCGATTCCCCTATTACAGGTATCAGAGCCCATGAATCATGGGATCTTCAGAATTTTACTTTGTTTACACCAACTATAATATTCAGTTGTGGCATTTGATTGTGTTGTAATACATGCATTACATGTTATAACGAAACATTAATGCATAAATCTGGGGAAAACTGGAAGAACTTTTGTTAAACTGAGTGTTTTCTTTTATGTTCAAATATTAATTAAATATTTAACTTCTCATTGCCACAGCGCATTGTAATTTAGACTTTGAAACCATTGAGAACATATTTGGTAAGATCAGACTGTGTTTTTGAAAAGCACGACATCTGGTTCATTTATTTACCTACACTGCAGAACTGAATCTTTGGATACACTGTGCCTAATTTGTACATGTATGGATGCACCAGTATGTGGAACTGCAGTTAATCTCAGTGTTAATGGCCTGAAGACTGAAAAGGTTTTAACCCTTTTGTAAAGTATAAATGCTGTCTGATTCTAAATAATTGTCATATGGTTTCTAGACCAAGAAATCTTGAGGAAGCTAGAGAAAGAGAAGATTCTGGTTTTTACACCATCCCGCCGGGTCCAAGGTAGAAGAGTGGTGTGCTATGATGACCGCTTCATAGTGAAACTGGCTTGTGACTCCGATGGTATCATTGTATCCAACGACAACTACAGGGACCTCCAGAATGAAAAGCCAGAATGGAAAAAATTTATAGAGGACCGTCTTCTCATGTACTCCTTTGTGAATGACAAGTAAGTAAAAAATAAAGCAATGCATAGAATGTAAAATTTAACAATTATCTTAAAATGAGTCTGCTATTCAGTGTATAATTGAACTGGCTATTCAGAGGTTGTTATCAGGATATCTGGTTTCTTTGTGCAAAGATTAAAACGATGTATAAGACTAGTTCCACATGAAGGTAGTTTGGGGCTTGCCATGTAGCCTGAATGAGTTTCTACCACAAACAACTAGAGGTGGTTTTGATCTCATTTGTTAGGTTAAAGGAAACAATCAGGAAGAAATTTGCAGGCTTGTCTGGCTGTCTACTTGACTGTAGCTTTTTAGTATATGTAGAGTATATTGGTTGACCAGAAAACAACTTTATTTGCATAGTAAGCATGACTTGTGTGGGACGGTGGGTAGCATTCTGGCCTTATATCTCCTGTGTTGACGGCTTGATTCCTGCCCCTGGTTCTGTGTGTGTAGAGTCTGCATATTTTTGTGTAGGTGTCCTCCAGGTACTCTGGTGTCCTTTCTCAATCTAAAAACATGGCTGGTGTCCTTAAATTGCTATTTACATGTGTGTGCCCTATGATGGATTGGCGTTTCATCCAGGGTACCCTTGCCTTCTAGTCAATGTTTCCTAAAGGAGGCTCTAGGCACAACAATGTGATTATTAAGATTGATGGATAATTTGAAGCATATTGTTAATAAATTAACATTTTCTTTTCTCAGAAAATGTGAAATTTTGTGATTTTTTTTTTTAGGTTCATGCCACCAGATGATCCTTTGGGGCGACATGGACCAAGTTTGGAAAATTTCCTTAGAAAGTGTCCTGTTATCCCTGAGCACAAAAAGCAACCATGTCCATATGGTGAGTATACAAATAAACATTCATTAATGAACTTATATCTTTTGTTTTTTGCAACCGATCTGATAACCTTGCAAATTCTTTATCTTGCTAATTTTACCAGGAAAGAAATGCACTTATGGATACAAATGCAAATACTACCATCCTGAGCGAACAAATCAGCCTCAGAAATCGGTGGCTGATGAGCTTAGAGCATTTGCCAAACTGTCTGCTGTGAAAACAATGAGTGAAAGCACTTTAGTCAAATGTACCTCAGGGCCTACAGCCGCAAAAGGTGAGAACAGCTCCGAAGAGAAACGAGTTACCCCCAAGCACCAGTCAGACCCTAATATATGCTCAGTGGCTTGTGAACTGGAGGAGAGATTACCAGCCACCAGGAAAGCAGAAGCCAACTCCGTGCTTTCCCTTGTATCTGCCCTCAGTGTACCAAACATGCAGCCTGCTAAAAGTCATTCAGCCATTGCCTTGAACACTCGGTCTGCTAGCAGCCCGGTGCCTGGCTCCTCTCAGTTTATCCACAGCTCTCTGGAGCATATGTCTAGTGTCCAGTACCCGTCTGTCACCGATAGCTGTGGCTCCTTTGTCAACTACAGTGAACAGTTTTCAAATTATGACTTGGTGTGTGACCATGGCTACTTCTCAATGTTGACTGACTTCTCAAAAATGAGCCTGAGCAGCAGAACGGACAGCTTCTACAGAGCAAAACAAGAGTATGCTGTACACCAACAGAATCATAACCCCTGTCCTGAGCCCTGCCTCAACTACTCCAAAAATGACTCTACCTCCTCTTATGAGGAATTGTATCTGAGTTCTGTGGATAGTAGCCATGAGAAGAACATAAAGGGACGTGAGACATCCTTTCGAAGCAATCTACAGGCCTTGCCTCATAGATTTCATTATGAAAATTTGACCCGGCTACATAGCTATGGTCAGAAGGAGTCCAAGCAGATATCACGTAAAAATGCTATATCCCACATAGCTCCGCACATCCAACATCCAGTTGTTGGGGCTAGGTCTAGTTACCCTGGAGATTACCCTGTACTTCAAACAATCCAGCCATCACCCACCCCTCAGCCTGGCCGTTCTCTGGGCATGACCCGCATGGGTAGCATTTCTGACTCCCGCCTACACGAGAGTAACTTCAGGAGGCAGAGGAGGCCACCTCTCTGCCGGGAGCAGCATGCCAGCTGGGACCCCCTGCCCTGTGGGCCCGAATCCTATGGCTATGACTCGTACCCTTTGCACAAAAGCCTGACACAGCCATGCTGTGAACATGTTATGGTGCGCAGTATGCCAGAGAAGATGGAGCAGATATGGATGACGCCTTGGGAAGGTCATTCCTTAGACCATCAGGTTGTTTCAGAGCATCAGTACCAGACCTACTGCAACCTGTGCAACATCTTTCCCTCCTACATTGTGCGGTCAGTTATGGAGAAGAATCCACATATGACAGACCCACAGCAACTTGCTGCCATCATTGTGGCCAATAGCTCTTGCCATTAAACATTTCATTTGAAGGCAAAATCAGTATAATATTATGTTTTTATGTGACAAACTCTGTGATTTCCTGTGCATATATTAACATGTGAACGAGCACTATTAGAAATATATTGGGACCAGCATTTGATTTGTGTGAGCTTTGGGGATTGGTTAGAAGGAACCCTAAGGGAGGACATACCTCAAGAAATGTAAATTTTTATGGCCTTACATGCCTACGAGCTCACTAGAGTCATTTGAAATAGTATTGATATTTGATGTTTAAATACTGAAATATGTTATATTTTTAGGTGTCAGGCACTGTCCATAGTTGGAATATAAATATTTCTCATGAAATACTGTTTTGAGATAAGATTTTATTAGGGCTTTGAAAAACAAACACAAGGCTAAGAGAATTATCAGTACTACTAATATTGCCAAAAACTATTTAAAACTGAGTCATTGTTAATGATACTTATATGGGATGATGATTTAATCTTGTATTAATATCTATAGATGTATATTTTAGTGTATCCTTTTAAACTATTTTATAATTGTATTTAAATTGGAAATGACGATGTTATGAACTATGTCCACGAGCCGGATTTGACAGTCCACATTTAAACCATCATCACTAAAGTCCTCCAAAACCAAGTCATGAACCTGATGGTAACAAATCACACAGCTGCAGTCATTTCCTAGTTGGTCCATAACCAAAGGTTTTAACAAAGTTATTTAATTTGTCTTTTTCTGAAATTCAGGTCCATGCCTTTGATTGTACTAAAAGTTTTGTTGTTTCAAGTGTGTTTTACCTTTTGAGTCCAAATTTGCTTTTTGGTTTGAAAGTATTTGCGACTGTCTGTTTTGCACAACTTTCCTTTTCATTTCTCTGTCGGCACCTTGGTCTGGGTTGTTTTGACCAATCTGCATGTCTAAATTTTCTGCAGCAAAGTTTTGGTAACTGTTTTACTTAGATGCTTTTACCCAGAAAAGAAAGCCAGCCACTGCTGGTGGATAAACAGACACCTAGAGATCAGAAGGTGTGCTGTAAGGCTGATTCAATGTCTGAATAAGAAAAAAAATCATTGTTTTGCAGAAGCCAGATATAAAAAAAAATGACTGCTGCCAAAATGGAACTTTGAATGTGTTCAAGTCGTTAACCACTGGATGGTTTGTCCCATCCATCCGTCCATCCATCCATCCATCCATACACCCAACCTTTTTCTTGGTCAGGGTCACAGGAGGGCTTAGAGCCTATCCCGGGTAGCATGGGACACATGGCTGGGGTACACCCTGGACAGGATGCTAGTTCATCACAGAGCACGTACAGTATAACGTGGTCAATCACAATGGGCAGTTTTGACAAGCCATTTTGCATATCTGTATGTCCATGGACTGTGGGAGGAAGCCAGAGTACCAGGACAAAACGTGTGAGAAATGGGGAGAATATGCAAACTCTACACACAGAGCAGAGCTAGCATATAAATTATGGCATCTACAGACAGTTTGAAATTCCAGTATTTTGAAGGTGTGTATTTTCTCTTCAACAAAATGCCTTGAAAAGACGTTTTTCTTTTTAATGCTAAAAGCCTTTAAAAACTTTAGAAAACATTTTAAACTTTAGGCAGTAAAAGTCTGAAGAAGTTTGGGCTATGACTTAGTGATTTTTTTTTCTTGTTTTTAACACGTAAGAGGAGAAGACCATGTAGGCCTTTAATTTCTTCATGAGAAGGTGTGATACTACCATACTGTTTCTTAATATGAAACATTCCATGATGCAGTTAAGGTTGTTTCTGGCATTAAGCTCACAGTTTGCTTGCTATTATTTTTCCCTTTGGTTTCAAATCACTGTCCTCAGGCCTTTAATGGTAACTAAAACGATGTAGCATCCAAACAGGTTATAGAATGGTCAATTGACTGTTAATGAAAGGATAAACTGTCATTTAGTATTAAACTGACGAACGTAGTTTTTAGGTTAAATGACAATTTATTTCACAAAATATTTAATTGAATCTGTCCTCAGTAAAGTCAGCTTATCAAAGATGACCTCAAAAATAGATTGCGAGCCATTGACATAACAGCAGTCTGATGTTATGTGTATATTTTGCAGAGTACGTATAGTGTACTTTCAGTGCACTTATAAAGTGAATTTAAAGGAATTTCACTGATAGTTATAACAAGTCATTTTGTTTTTGATAGACAATAGGCAAAAAGGAAGAGCAAAAAATATTAGAAGCCCTACTTAGGGGAACTTAATTATCCAAAATGCAAAAAAAAATCAGTCTGCTGTCACCAGGCTTAATTTTTTTTGTGATATACACCGGCAGGTTAGCCTAAAAAAGCCATAAGACTCAGAGCGACTGTATTTATTAACAGTCATGCTGAAATCAGGAGAATGGGGTGGATGCAGCAGGCATTTCTAAAAGAAAAAAAAATGGGTGAAAACTCAATCAATTAAAAGGACAAAAAGATAAAGGGATGACAAAGGGGTTGCTGAAGTTGTAACAGTCAAAGCATACGGTACAGTAAGGTCCAGATTGCTTGCTGGCCTGATCAGGGAGGCTATTTTAAAGGGTGAAGCTAGGAGAGCTGCAGCAGCTAGCATGATCATTTGTTTCCAATTGTATGTGCTTGTGTGCATGACTGCATGCAGGCAGGCTGTTCACTGCTCCAGAAACTTGACAGGTGACTGCTGTCTCAGGTGCTGTACCAAGCACCTAGTCACCTGTCCATCAGTCAGAGCAGCACACGTGTTGGTTCTCGGAGGTGCCCATGTGACAGTATATAAAAACCGGATGGGGAGAGAATACGAATGCGGGAGCAACAAATTATTTACACAATTGTGGTCCATAAGTAGGCAGATGGTTTGAAACCAGGTGGAGGCAAATACACAACCGTATCTAAATCACCATCCAAATCTGTTGTCCAAAACAAAGTCTGGTGGAGGGAGGGATGCTTGTCTGAAATACATCAGGTGCCACAGTTTCCAGAGTTGCATAATAGCCTGCAGCGTGGTAACAGGTTAGGTTCGACAGTGTAACTGGAAAAGACCTTTGTGCTGCATGCAAAGCAGCCCATTTATTTTTATGCCTCTGATTGACACTATTTTTCCTCAGTGACATAAAACAATAGCTGGTTTACTCAAGGGTGTAAAATAAAGATAATGAACATCACTCTTTCTCTGCCATGGCCTCTTGCTGCTTGCATAGAGAAGCTTTGTGATGTGTGCGTTGTAACAGGCAATTTGAGACTACCAATTAAGAGCAAAATGGAAAAATTTAAAAATGTGAATACCTCTAAATCATCACTGAGTTTTTACTGTATGTCAGCAAACAGCTAAGCCTCAAATGTCGGGAAACGACCTTTGCTTGTTGATGCAAATTGTATCATTTTCTTGATTGTAAAAATTTTTCTGAAATGTACAGTATCTCCTTCAAATATATATTTTCTTTTTAAATGCAGTAATGTTGGTGACACCGTGTGTCACTGGGAGTAGCCCGTGTATATATAATTTTTTACTGAGCAAAATAGACAGAGACTCTCATTCCTGTGTGCATTTTAAAAAAATATTCTATGTTTTAAAGACAAATATAACAAGCCATACAGTAGCAGTTTTAATTTTGGTACTGCTGTGCACATATCATTTAATTGCAGTGTGAAAACACAATCATCACTGAAGATTTATTTCCATTTCTTAGTTTTGTTGCTCAGGTTAGCATATGCTTGATTATTTATATATGGTGGGGAAAATTCTGCAATTTTGACATAAACAGTTTAATTCAAAATAAACATTATAACACTGTCTTAGGGTGCATAAAATCATATTTGCTTTATGCCGTTTAAATAATTTAAATGGCACGAATTATTTTATTTAAATTATTTAATTTAATAATTTGAATAATGTGACTAAGATCTTGCAGACTGAATTTTCGTATTGCTGTTTCAAATAATTTGTGTTGCATTTATTTCTGAAGAAAATTGTACTGTACTGTATTTGTATATATACTGTACAGTGTAGTTTGTGGGATGAAAGGCCTTGCTCATGGGCTCAACTTCAGTGCGATCATCCTATCAGCTGTGGCATTAGAACAGGTGACCTTCTGGACATGATGCATACTTCTGTCCTACAAGGGACACGCCCTTTAAAAAAATATTGTCTTGTGTTTATTTCTAATCTTCAGTTTAAATGAAATGTAACACCTGGACAGAAATAACCATCTATATGTACTGGTACAAAAAGTGTTAGGTAATTTTTCAAAAAACAATTTTAAATAATTTTTTCTATACATTTGAATCTTTTTAATCTCAAAGATATGAATCATTGTGACCACATTATATAAAATATGTTAAAAATTCATTTATTGCATATTTATGTATTACAAGATTAAGGGTTTTGAGTGACTTCAATGCTGTGTTTTCTTTTGCTATAGATATTCGTATATAACTATTTGGGTCTTGCGACTCAAATAAAATGTAAGTCTTCATGACAAAGTGTGTATGTTCGTATAAATAAAATGAAACGTGATGTCCATGAAATAATTGTCAGTTTTGTAATCCCTGTTTACTTGCAACCTGAAAATGGATTTATCAAGATAGCCAAAATTGCATTAATACGCTTCATTGGTAATGATTAGGTGCACATTTTCATTTTATTTTTTGTTTCGCTTAATGTTTTATTATGCAATAAGTTAATTGCATCATCATATTAAATGAATATTCTTTAATTCTTTAATTCAGGTGTCATTTTCTATTTCTCTTTTTATTGAAATGAAAAATAATTTGCTTTTATTTAACAAAACTGGGAAGAACTGAAGTATTTTATAAATAAAATGTATGTATTTAGTTAAAAATGAAGTTGTCAGGTATAATAATATTGCAAACTTCTGTCACTTTGGTGACTTTTAATACACTGTACACTGAAACTGAAAGAGTTGAATGAACTCCACACAATGTAACTTCAACTCAGCAAAAATTGTTGACATTTCAGTTTTAATTTGACAAAAAATAGAGTAAATGTTTAACTGTAAACACCTCCAAGTGTCAATACAATTTTTCATTTGGAACAAAATAAGAGTGTTGTTTCAAAAGGATACCAGGTATTCTAATTCTGTACTCTTTTTAGTGTTAATTTAAATTTACAATTCAGATTTGATTTTGGGTAGTGTTCTACTCTTATTGGTATTTAAATGTACTCTTCAGGGTCAAATTCTACTCTTCCTGGCAGTTTTAATTTGCTGCTCAGAATTAACTGCTGTTAGGAAACTATTTTTTATACTGCATTCTATATTTTTTTTTTTGCTAATGTATAACCATTTTCATTAATGTTTCACTGATTGAAAAATCAACTATTGTATTAGAAAACAGACTGAACTTTTTTACAATTCATCAGAAGTATTTATTAACCGTCCCCGAGCTTTCAACACAGCACAGTATTACGGACCATCATACCAGCTGATGCAGAAAGTACAGATTCAACAGCAGTCGACATCATTGAACCATAAGAAAAACAAATCATCCCTTTTCTTTTAACAAAATAGAGCTTTTACTGGAAACCTGAACTCTACTTGTGGATTCTCCTTGACTTTGCCAACATCTATATTGCAAATTGGTGTCTGAATGAATATGTGTCTGGCAAAGCCTCTAGTATGCAGAGCTAAAGACAATATGTGCCTTGAAAAGCTCGTCAAAGAATCCCATGGAACTAGTTGCCTTAAATGGTTTAGTCATTCTGTCCAGTACGATGTAAAATCCATGAATGTACCTTCTTGTGGTACCAATTGCAAGGAGATATGGCTGGTGAGTTTAGACAACTGAATTAAGATGATCTTGAATGCTGTTCCTTGTCTAACAAAAGGACAAATAATAAAAAAAAACCGAGCTGTTAAATTATTCAAAAAACAAGCATTCAGAAGACAAATGGTAACATGCTAAGTTACACATTAGTTCAGCTGCAAAGAAATGCTATGGGAATCAGAACATCAAAGCAAATGCAAACCTTTCTAAATACAAGATTTCTTGTTAGTTGAGTAGCTGACATCTTCATTTTTTTCATCTTTGCATAGAAGGAGGTAGCAAATTGAGCAGTCAGAGTAAGAGTGAAATGTTGTCCCACCTTTGGAAAACAGGCACATTAAGAGAATTGCATCAAAGATGGTCCAGAATGAAAACTCCTAAATTTATGACAATGAAGTTATATGTATTAATTGTGCCTCCTTAATAGGGTAAAATCCTCTTCACTTCCTGCAAATGTGGATTCTGTGGCCTCAAACAGTCTTTGATGTTAAGCCAATGGATAAGACTCTCAGAAGCAGTAGAATGTCTAAATCCAGACAGGTTCAATCATAATGAAAAATTGTACACAGGTGGTACAAATATGTTCTACGGCAGTGGTTCCCAACCTTTAACATCTCACGACCCACATGAACAATCACAAAAGCTCAGGGTGAAGTGCAGTGTTGTGTTTTCATCACACATAACATTTTGCACCAAGGCCAAAAAATTCAATTTTGGTCATCTGACCTGACTACCTTCTTACATGTGTTTGCTGTGTTTCCCACATGGCTTTTGGCAAATGGCTTTCTTTCAGCATCACTCTTCCATAAAGCCCATCCTGAGCACCATCCGCACAGTGAAGCATGATTTTGGCGGCATCGTTGTGGGGATGCTTTTCATCAGTGGGTTCTGGGAAACTGGTGATGATTGATTCTTGAAGAAAACCTGATTCAGTCTGCTGGAGACTTGAGACTGCAGTGGAGGTTCACCTTCCAGCACGACAATGACCATAAGTATACAGCCAGAGATACACTTGAGTGACTTAAGCTGAGGAATGTTAATGCCTTAGAATGGCTCAGTTAAG
The DNA here is from genome assembly GCA_009936485.2 of Gymnarchus niloticus. Lineage (NCBI taxonomy): Eukaryota > Metazoa > Chordata > Actinopteri > Osteoglossiformes > Gymnarchidae > Gymnarchus > Gymnarchus niloticus. The sequence goes on along the minus strand of JAACJT020000032.1, from coordinate 987,151 downwards.
GCCCAGACCTCAATCCAATTCAGAATATGCAGTGAGACTTGAATGTGGCTCTCCAATACCCATCTCTATCTAGTCTGACTAAGCTTGAGCGAGTTTGGCAAGAAGAATGGGTAAAAATTATAGTCTCTAGATTTGCAAAGTTGGTAGAGACAAAGCCAGAGAGAGGGGAGATTGCGTTAGTTTGAATGTGCAGAGGAGAGATGCTGGGTATATTGGGAGAAGGATGCTGAGGATGGAACTGCCAGGCAAGAGGAGAAGAGGAAGGCCAAAGAGGAGGTTTATGGATGTAGTGAGAAAGGACATGCGGTTGGTAGGTGTGACAGAGCGGGATGCAGAAGACAGGAAGAGATGGCGAAGGCTAATCCGCTATGGCGACCCCTGACGGGAGCAGCCGAAAGGGAATGATGATGATGTAGAGACATACCCCAAAAGACTTGCAGTGATAGGTGGTTTTGCCAAGTATTAAGCTGCAGGGGGCATCCAACAAATATCTGCTATTTTGTCTTAATTATTGTTTGTGTCACAATAAAGAAATATTTGGCACCTTTGAAATGTTATCCATGTTGTGTTAATCAAATGGTACAAAGTTTGATAAAGTCCATCTTCATTTGAGGCTGTAACATGACAAAATGTGAATAATTCTGAGGGGAGTGAAGACATTGTATATAGTATTAACAAGGGCCACAGCAATACCATGCAGACTTCTCTCAGACTTGATAGCCAAATGGTTTGGCACAAGGGCAGGATGGATTTGCGTCTACAGCATATTTCAAGGCAATGTATTTTCTTGTACTCAGCAGTATCATGTCCTTGCATCATTATAGTTTACTTTACATTACTTAAGCTCAGTAATTATGATGGATTTGTTGAATGGAATTAATAGGACTGCCTTCCTATGTAGATGTTTATTTGATCAGAGTCATGGTACATTTTAAGTAACAATTAAAACAGCACAAAATGAGGATGTGGCAGCTGTGTTCTCATTAATAGCTTACAACCATAACTGATTAGAAAAGAAGTACAACAAAGCAAACTTCAAGGTGCCCTTGATGTTTCTCCAAACAGGTATGGTTGTAGCAGTCATGCTCTACAGTTTCACTTACTCAGAAATATTCACCTGGCTGTCATCCTTCAATTCTCTCCATTATTAAATATTTGTTTTTCACTGAAATTGCGCCAAATGTTATATATACCGCTGATGAAAACTCGGGGAAATATTAAAATTGGTTCATCTCTCACAAAGTATGTGTAATCTGGGCAAATACTGGCCAACAGAACTTTTAAAGGTGGCAGTCACATCAACAAAAGTTTTTCCCCCAAAACATTTAATGCAGAACTATATATTTTACACAAATGTTTTGGATATAGAGATGTGACATTATGGGACAAAATAAATGAAATTACAATAATAATTGTAATAGCTAATAGCTATTTATTAAAACATCTTTATTTGACTTCTACAAAAGTGTATGGGGCTTCGACCTTACAGCGAATAAAGTATTTTAAAAACACTACAATTACTTCTCTGAGACACAATATAAAACAAAATGGCTACGTAATTCAATTCAACAGGTGCATCACTTTATTTCCTGTTTTTTTTTTTTTAAAAAAAAAAAAAACACCCATAAAGTCCATCCATATGCAATCTACAAAAAAGTTTGACAATAATGGGGGGGGGGGGGAAATCAGGAAAGACAAACTATTTTAATTAAGGAAACTGTTGCTGTAAAAGTTGAAAGGTCTATTCTTAGTTGCTGCTCTGAACATGAAGATGGAGACGCAGCAGAATAAAAATTCATTGCTTTATTCCATTACTACATGAACATTACACCTGTTCAAAACAACTGTAGGCCGGATTTCAATTTGCTGAGGTCACTGTGAGTCCAAAATGGTCCGTCAGAACCAGAACGGTTTGGTCCAGAAACACTGTGGAGAGAATGAAAAGCAGCTATTCAGAAGCATGAAGAAGAACAATCAGTAAAAACTCAAATGCATTAATTACAAATAGGAAAAAAAATCTTGCAAACTGGGTAGAGAAAATGACTATACTAGACTTTACCTTAACTATGAAACAGTTAGGCAATTCATATTATTCTTTACATTGTTATTTATTGCAAAGCTGTTCTTTACATGCTTCAGACCATGGAGATGAACAATATATACATATATTTAGATAGCATAACATATGTATAGTAGTTAAAAATATACAAGTTAATTCTGTTCTTGGTATTTACATCTAGAGTAGGTATTTTTTGCCTTGCACATATGATAAAAACATGGTATTAATTCCTTGAACAAATATCAGCATCACTTCATTACACATTTTATATATATAAACACACACACACACACACACACACACACACACACACACACACACACACACAGATAGACTGACAAGAGGTGCTGAAAATAAAATTGGGCAGAAAAATTCAACATGGTACAGTAAACATCTATTGTTGGGTTTAACAATAAGCTTGCCTCTTCCAAACATTAGATGTTTATGTAAAAATCTCATTTGGATACTACTTTTTATTGTCATCTATTATTTTAAGCTTATATTGACAAGAATATATGGCCGATTGCTTTGCATTCTCATCTAAATAGCTGTTGTATTCACTACAGACAAATGACAGCTTTGTTACCAGATTATGTCAAACATTTCAAAATGCTACAAACAGACATGCTTTTGTATGGATTCTATGTACTGCTAAGAATTTGTTACTCAATATTCTTTAAACAAAAGAAGCATTACATTTAGATGCTTCTCTTTAAGATTAAGCAGGGTTGGAAATGGTTAAATTTGAATTTAAATAATATGTGTGTATTTAATTGCAGTCATTTTATAATTACTACAATTATTTTAGCTGTTTTTTTTTTTTAGAAAATGAATTGCTTTACCTATTCATATAACCGAATATTTTGCCAGAACGATTCAGGTACCTTGCTGAAAGATACAACATCTGAAACTACCATAATTTTGATTAAATGCAGACATTTCAGTCTTGTGAAATTGTCAATTTATTGTTACACATTTTCAGCATTACATTATTGTTGCACATTTTTGAAAAACGTGTTAACATTGTGTTGTACGAATGTAGAAAAGCCTTAAAATGATGATACAAAGGATTCATCTACCTGTCATCTCGTTTCGGTCACGTTAACTTGCGACTTCAGTGTTAATTATCAATTAGGGCTTGCTTGAGTTTTACCGTTTTTTTTTTTTTTCCCTTTTCTGAAATACTGAATGTCTTTTTGAAAAAGCCCATAAATGTTACTTACGCCTTGCGCTTTATGTTAGATTGTCAAAATAGAGCCCTCTGTGTGTTACTTGTTCAGAAGAGGCTTCTTTCTAGCCACCCTGCCACACAAGCCAGCTTCGTGGAAAGCTTATGAGATTTTTGTCACTTGCACAGACCAACCTATCTCAGCCAAGAACACTTGGAATTCCTTCAAAGTTGCCTCTGGCCTCTTGGTAGCTACCTCTGATGAATCTCCTCCAGGTTTGGTCATCCAGTTTTTGGAGGGATAGCCCAATCTAGGCAAAGTGTTAATGGAACGCACACGGCACCACTTCTTAACACTCTGGATGGTACTCAGAGGGACAGTTAAAACCTTCGAAAGGCTTTGGTGCCTTTCCACGACTTTATCCCAGAGCCCCTTTGAAAGCACCTTTCCAATCATGGTGAATTCTTTGCATTGCCAAGCACTACTCACAGTGGAATCCTCAAGGAACATCCAGATATATTCTGTCATAATCTGAACCACTACAACGAATGTCCTCTGGGGACCAATTACATGTATGAGGAAGAATGTGATTGGTTGTACATGGTTACCCCACGAGGCTGGTCACACATCCAGACCAGGTATTTCACTAATTAAATTTGAATAACTTTGATACTGAAGGTTAAAATGTGTACATACAGGTGGAAATAGTTGCATTTATTTTCATTTCCAGTGTTTAATGTGACAAAAGGTATGGATTTTGACAGGGTATGACATTTCCTATAGGTATTGCAGGTATATAATTACGCTGCTAATATGTTACAGTTAAGGGTTTTCCCAGTACTGGTCAATTAAACTCTGAGTTAACTTTTGCCCCAACTTAGCTCCATCAAATAGTATCTTTAAGTATTTTGTACTTATTTTAAGCCCCTTCAATGGATCACTGCCTTGTCGTGGCGAAGGGGCTGGCGTAGTTCAGTGAAACTATGAGCTAAGGGCTCATAGTTTAGGGCCACCCAAGATGGACAGGTCGTAGTGGAGAACTCAGACCAAAGTGATCCCTGGAGAAGGAAATGGCAACCCACTCCAGTA
>JAACJT020000032.1:959825-982114 GCA_009936485.2 Gymnarchus niloticus | reverse complement strand
TATATTAAAAGAAATCAATCCTGACTGTTCATTGGAAGGACAAATAATGAAGATGAAGCTCAAATATTTTGGGCACATAATGAGAAGACAGGAGTCGCTGGAGAAGATGCTAATGTTGGGAAAGGTTGAAGGCAAAAGGAAGAAGGGACAGCAGAAGATGAGATGGATAGACAGTGTAGTGGAAACAATGAACATGAGTTTGGTCAGGCTCCGAGAGGCGGTGGAGGACAGGGTGGCCTGGTGTGCTGTGGTCCATGGAGTCGCGAAGAGTCGGGCACGACTGCGTGACTAAACAACAACAATTATTTTAAGTGAATTTACTAAAAAGATTTCTCCCATATCAATTAACCAAATATTACTGATCTGGTTATTAAATCATGGCTGGGTCAAATAATACAAATCTTGTCTGTAATAAAGAAAAAAAAGTTGCTAGCACTGAAAGCCAGGACATGAAAACTATGCTATATTTAAGTGAATCACTATTTCGGATCGTTGTGGCATGCAAGGTAAGGGTATGAGGAAATTGCTTGATGGGCAAAACTAAGTATGTGTAGCATATTTCTCCAAGAAAGCAAAGATCAAATACCTTAAAAAGCATACAGGCCATGTTCATAACACAAACTGTGTGTGTGTGTGTGTGTGTGTATATATATATATATATTTAAATTTAACGGCAAATTCCTTAGGAAGAGCTGAAATGGGGGGGCACTTTGGTGAGGACTACATAAACAATTGAAAAATACATGCAATTAAGATGTTAACCATTAACCATTGTATATTTTTCAAATAAATATCCAGCCAAACAAGTGACTTGAATTACTTACCTAGTAAAATTGCCATGTGGAGAAACTTTGTTAATTTCTATATGCTGGTCAAACACAGACACGGTGGAGTAGTTTTCAGCCATCAGGTATGAAGGATCTTCTGATTGACCTGGAACTTTCCCCAGTGGGTACTGTTTCCACTTCACGTTATCTAGCAAACATATGAAATACCTGTGGTTAAATGCAAAACTTACTCCAAAAGCTGTAACATCACACAGCACCTAGAATTGTATATGCACAATGAATCTGTAATGGATGCCTAAAACAAATCTTTGACATTTTCTCAGTGAATCATATTATACGGTGCTTGGAAAGTTCCATTAAACAAGTGTCACTATTATTGCCTTTTCACGCTCACCCATACAGACTTGCCAGGGAGAACCCCTGAGCGCAGCAGTTCTTGCAGCCACGACTTCAGCACTAAGGTGCTCTTGGAGGTCCTCAGCGGCCTCTGGCGTGTGTACTGGGGTCGGACTGTTCTGAAGTGAACAGAATGTGTTGTCTGGACACAGGTTGTCAGCAGTGGTGCTGTCCTGAGACTTCAGCCACTCCATCTTATGTAGGTTCTCCAGAGTGTATACAGGCTGATTTCCCCGTTCCGTAGCTGGAGAGGGAGCAGAGTCACTGGCCTGTGTGTAGATTTGGCAGAGGCGAAGCAGCTTCTTCTGTGTGTCCATGGGCAATGATGGTTCCATGTTCTCCATGATTCTGGAAAAGCCAACAATCCATCCTTTTACACCCAATAAGAATTCTCTCAGGACTGCTACTAATGCAAAGCGATACACCAATTTTAAATACCATGAATTATTAAATGATTCTAATGATTTAGAGAACTTAAGAATTTTAATTAGCTCTGAACACAATGGTCTTTCCCCCCCCCATTGTACCAGACAGCAAAGATCCGCTGAGATACAACTTCATACATTTAAATGTCTGCTAGATACAAAATCTGTCCTGCACGCGATCAGTGTGCATGGACGCTGATGGAGAAATTTCTGTCACACTGTCCACAGTCAGTAACGGAGCATGGAAAAGTAAAGTATGGATGGGTATAAGGAAATTGCGTGTAATATCACTACCACTAATAAACATTCACCCAGCTGAGTTAACTTTTTTCTAGCAGCCCTGGATTGGTCAGGTTGCTGGCTCATTTTGAACAGAAACATAGCGGAACTAGTAAACCCCACTGATAGCAGATAATTTTACAACACCTATAACCTTAATCGTTTAACATACAACTCCAGAGAAACAAAGACAGACGCTGAGTGTGAATACTTACTGCTGGAGAAAATGTGGAGTAGCCAGGCATGGTGCGTCTAGGCAAATTGTCAACAGTTTTTTCCATGGCAGTGGAACTTGCTTTGGAAAAATCTGCTCTCGGAGCCTTGCCTTTTTCGGCCCTTTCGACTCATTTGACTGTGGGATTTCTATGGAAAAAAAACAATGCTTTAAAAAGAGAATTAAGGAACAACATGTCCAAAGTACAGGGCCTTTCCAAATATGAATTCCCAAAATGGTTGGCATACAATGGGACAGTTGTTGGCAATGTAACTTTAAAAATGAAGAAAACCATGCAATGGAAAAAAAGACTTGCATTATAATTTTTAGAACTTTGTCATCTGACCCTTTCCTCTTAAAACTGCTTTTGATTTGTCTGGGAATGTTTTTGTGTAACTTCTAATATAGTGTAAAGGTAAGCGATGCTACAACTCTATTACAACATGCATCAAGGTCCTTCTTTGAATGAATCCCATCTTCCCTCCTATGTATTTGGAATTTGAATGTTCTTCCCATGCATTTTCGATTATGTTCAAATCGGGGCTTTGTGATGACCGCTTCGGAGTGTTGAAATATTTTTGTTCCTTTTCCGTGTGGTTATTTCTGAAGTGTGACTGAGTGTGTAATCATCCCGGAAAATCCATGGGCTTTCCAGAAAATATCCGGTGACAACATAATCGGCACTACTGAGCCATGCTCGAAATCTCCATTTTCGTGTTAGCCTGACTGAGATTGTAACCTCCTCCCAACTCTATTTTCTACGGAACATTTATTTAGAATGTCTGAAAAATTTCAACATTCTGTTAACAGACAGCAGCGCATTAAATCTACAAGCACTTAATCCATCCTTTGGTCGCTTTACAATCAAATTTTTTTGCCCACCGGTCTTTTTTTCCCCATGTCATACTGTATTTTTATTTGACCTGTGTCTATAACAAGTATGCAACATCAAAATTATCCAGTATTGCAACAAATAAATACTGATATTTTTATCCAGCATATCTTCATTTGACTGGGGATACTATTTAAGCATGACAAGTAAAGTCAAAGCCTGGACTATTGTCTTACAACCAAATCCATCTTGGGATCTCATATATGGCACGGCTCTGTACGTTATACTCCGTATTTAGATGAGGGACTGAAATTTATTTTCAGCAGTTCTTCCTGTTTGAGCACCTAAAACTAGTAAGGGTAAACCATGCTATAAATAAATGTAATTCCTGGAGACATCGGAAGACGACATGCTTATCACTGTGCCAATACTTACAAAAGTATTTCTAAGGTTTTGATCCTCAACGAGATCCATATTCACAAACAAGATCATGCAGGAAGTCAGAAAAAAAAAAAAAGCCTTAGAGCACCACTCACAGCTCAGGTTTGTTAAAGTCTGTTTGTGACTTGATTATCCATGAAATGGCCAAGTAGTGAAGAGGAAACCTTTGGTAAGCTAAGGACTTGAATGCTTGCCTTAAGTTTGCCATAAAATCCCCATATGATTGGAAACAATGCTCTACTGACAGATTAAGTGGATTTATGCATTCACCGATATATTTTTTGCAAAACCAAGCACTACTACCAAGTATGAAACTAGTTAAGCATAGGGGTGATTGTGTCTTGGTTTGGGAATTCAGTGCTGCATCAAAACCTTGATGAAGAAACCACCGATTCTGTTATGCCCAAAAGACTTCTGCAGAAGAACATCAAACTGTCTGTCCATGATCCTTGCAACCTTGCAACAAGACAGAGTGCTTGAAAATGTTTTCTGGTCCCAGAAAATTTAAGCAATAATATTATAATCGAGATTTTAAATTAACAGTTCTTGCTAGGAAATCCATGCATGTAGATTAACTGAAATAGGACTATTGTTAAAATTCTTCTGAAGTGTGGTGAGGGACCATGTTTAAAATGTTAAATGCTTATATTCCGGAGGTTTGTATATTAAATCATAATAATTATAATGAAAAATTATACATTTCACAAGAAAGCCAAAATCAAAAGAATAAAGTCTTACGGATGCTGTTGAAAGAGAAAATCTCTGAAATCCACCCAGCAATGTAGTACATCCTGTGCTGGTAAAATTCTCCAGAAAACTGAAGTTCTGAGAACAACTTTTCCAGGAATAACCAAACAAAGGAGTGGGTGAACAGTGCCTTTAGCAGCGGCTGCCAAAAGCGGAGGAAGGGACGGGGAATGGAAGGGGTTGTCGGGTCAACCGTGTCTGAAAAGAAAATGAGAAAATGTGGTGGATTTTTCAAGGCAGGGTTTGCATCATGTTTTAAAGGGCACTGATTTAATGGGTCTCACCAGCTGGACTGATTTCCAAAGACTCCAGCTGTTCCATGGTGGGAATTAAATATCCATCCATCAGCAGTGTGTCTATTAAAGCATCACTAAACAAAAAATTGCAGAAAGTCTCATAACATAGTCATGTTATTCCTTTACTTCAACTTTGATGAAGTATTTTCCTGAGAATTATGAAACAAGAACTTTAATCCATTTTCATAAGAAGGTTGTTAATCAACCAATTTTTTCATACATTAACAAATATAGTTGTTTAACGCAACAGATCTTTCGAAAAATGTCAAGCTATATAAAAATGCTATATGATGCGCTAAAATCTTGGTGGAGGAAAACCAAATGCGAATTAAATGTCAGTGGAATCCATTTAGCAATGGGAGGATATTCTGTTGAGTTCATTAGAAGTAGGCAGTATTTAATACTAGAGAAATATATCAATACAAGACACACATTTTTCATCACTTACGGTAGTATACTGAGCTGAAAACAAAACCACTGGGCAGCTAAATCAATGTTAATCGCCATGATATACAATCATATTTTGAAACTAAGAAATCCAAGGCTGGAAAAACTAAGGGAAAACTGCGTCTCTTTTTCCATCTAACTGAAATACACATGATTGTTTGAGATGGGGAGAGAGAGTCCCATCCTTTTTCCACCTACAAGATAAGTTACTCACAAAGGACAATGATATGGCATGTAATTTCCACATCTTTATACACTGCTGAGCCAAAACATTACAACCACCACCTAGTAGACAAATTAGTTCTTCCCAGCAGCCAGATGGCACACTGACAAAAAGGTACAAATGAGAAAGCATATAAAATGACTGGCACAAGTTAACAAGAAGCTATGCTGTTGATCACTCCAGGTTACTTGCCCATTCTGGCAAACCAGGTTCACCCCTTCATGATGAGGGTCTAACCCTATGGCATGGGCTGGTTCAAGCAGGATAAATCCCCCCTGCAATGTCACTAGGAGTGTGTGCGTGAATTGCTTAAGGAACATGACAGCGACGAAGTCACTGCTACTGTCAATTCCATCGATCTCTCCTCTACTCGCAATAAGGATAGAATTAAGGAGGCTAACTTGCTATCGAGCTGATAATGATCCAACTTGCCAGACACCTAATGTTAGCTTCAGAATAACTAGCTACCTAGCGAACATTATTGGTAAACTGAATCATGTTATCCCACTAAATGAAAAAAAAAAAAATGAAACTGCAGTAACATGGCAAATATTCTTAATGTTGGCTGGCAAAATCAATTTGAGAGCGAGGATGTTTCAGTACGTTCTCTGGCATTTCATAGCTTCTGACACAGTTGTGTGCTGGCAAGCACTTCTATCATGGGGGACGCATATCAGCCAATGCCAATTTTCACAAAACCCTCAATTATTGGCCAATATATTGGCCAGTCCAATTAACCAGTCGATCTCTAGGTGGCACATTACAGATTTTAATTACACTAGTTTTAACAACACATAAGTTTGTGGTACTTTTTCCCCCCCAACTTATCAGCTACATGTGGACACAAATGGACAAAAAAAGCCTGTAGTTCTTGATATATGCTATCGCGGGTGATTTTCAGGAAAGCAGTTAAGCTGACTGGGCATACAGTAGACTGAGAACAGTGCTTAAGGGACTCTTACAGGCTTTTACTGCTAGGATGGTGTTGCTATACAACTCTTGAGCAAGGTACTTCACTTGAACTACTGTAATAAAATATTTAGCTGTACAAATGGGTAAGACTAAGTTGTTGAATAAAACATCCAGATCTGGCAAACTGCCTTGGCAACTGGGGACTGTAAATTCACCACTTCTTTAATGGAATTTTACTCTACTCTGATGCATGTCATAAAAGGGCACTAAAAGAGTACAATTAATTTATTTTGGGCAAATAATTTATGCATCCACACACTTCTCACAGAGCTGGGCTTAAACAGTAAAAATGCCATAACATTCAGGTTTTTGTAATAAAAGATGTTGGTTTTGCATGCAGTTTTCATTAGCTAATATCTTTATACTTTTCATTAATATTAATTAAGATTATACGTCACTGTAGCAAACCAACAATCCCGGCATGTCTTGACCACACACTAAGTGCAAATTAAAGTTCATCTCCAGTATTTTGAACATCACCTCTCTAGTATAAGGGAATGGCCAGTATTGAAGAATATGCAATATTGGCAAACACTAGATTCAAAAGCATAAAAATATTACCTGTTGAGGCAGCATGCTGCTCTAGCATTACTCTCTAACAATACATGAAATTTAGTTTGGAAAATTACATTACACAAAAGTTATTAAAAAAAAAAAATCATTCAAGCCATAGGCAAAAATGCAGTTTGAAACTAAATAGCATGTACGCAAACTAAGGTACGACAGTACGACACACCAGAGTTATGCACTAACCTGGACTCCATTGCAAAGTCTTTGATTTGAATAAGGATCCAGTCCAAATCTGAGGAACTACTGCACAATGGCTTCTTTTCTGTGCCCCTTTTATGTATCTTATCAAAAAGCTGAAAAAACAAAATGTTAAGATCAAAACTACAAAACATAATTACATTTCCAATCACATATGTAAATAATGGTCTATTTAAAAATCTAATGAAGGATGTTTTCAAGTTTATGTCAAGTTTTAATGTTATCATATTTCACAAGATCATTTATGGCACAAATACCCAATTACTTAATTGCTGGAGCCTACACTATATATTATGGCATGATGAGCACAGGGAATCTTTCCCACTGACTGATCCTTGAATTTAACTCTTTCAATTCTGAGACCAAAAGTTGCCTGTGGGGTACTAGAATCATACCCAAACGCATCACAACTGAGAACAAGATAAGGTGGGAACGAAAGACAGTCAGGGCCAAAATACCAATTATTAATCACTTCCTGTGACCTTTCCAAACTTTTAAAAGGCAAGTCACCAGCACATATTAGGATTAGATTTGTGAAGCCCAATATTACTTTGTTATAGTTACATCATCCTTACACTTACAGATTAAGAACAGTAAAAAAAAAATGGCATAGGCTTTATTTTAAAATGACTGATGTTAAAAATGAAAAACTTGAACAAGAGATACATAAAAAAGGATATTCAACTGACTATGTGTAGATAGACAGCTTTGCTCTCCCTTTAAAAATAACTAAACACACCATCTTAATGTTAGCCAAGTCACCTTGTAGTTACATCATGAGGTGTAATTAAGAAACTCCACACCCTGTTTAAGAACTACACAAGCATGCAATTGGATAAGCTGGGGGGGGGCTCACTTTTTATGTTATGAGTGACTGATCCACCAATTAAACTGACAGCACACCAGCCATCAAACATGAACACCGCAAAGGCAGGCATTACTGAGACCATGCAAGAGAAAACTACCTTTTCATTTTCACTGGTTAACAAACTCAAGGTGACCCACAGGAAAGGGGCAAAGTTGTTTCAAAGCAAGAAACACATGAGGGAAAAAAACTGCTGAATTTTTAGAAAACATCTTTCAGAAAGACAAGGCATCAAGTCCAAATAGAGTTTCTTTGAACAAAGGAGCATGAAAAGCAACCGTAAGTAGCAAGCCCTGTCCTGTGAATCTAAAAATAATGTACGTTAACCAGGAATTACCTGAAATTGTTGATTTTCATAGGAAATCAACAACTCCCTGGCTTTCTCTGAAAACAAAAGCAACAAATCAGTCATTCTTCAGTTTACACATAAATGTAAAGCAGTTAATCTATTCAGCACATATAATACTGAGATAGCTGCCGTTGCAGGATTTAAAAGCTGAAATGTCATAGTTTTGTCATCTAATTTAAACGAATAGTATCACTGCATCCTTACTGTCACTGTCTCTCTTTCTTTTTCGTATAGCAAGCTCATCTTCCCCTCTAGGGTCCTCCTCTTCCTCTTCCTCCTCCTCCTTTTCCGACTGGGAGTCCCAGTGTTCGTCCAGTCGGCTGCCTAGCTGCTGAGACCAATACTCTTGCTGCAACCAGGCTAGAATAAACTTACATCCTATGAGGAGGAAATTTAACCAAATTATATTCACTCTATGATCGTAGTTGTAAATCCACAGCCCACAGAGAAAAATGACACCTGTACCTTGGGTAGCAGACTGCCAGCATTCATTAGCGTGAATGAATGATTCATTACCAGCTAGTGTGAATGGGCGATGAACGAAAGGGAAACTAGCATCGCGCTGAAATGTGGAGCATTCTATTATGTAATAAGACCGTGAATAAAGATTGATCAGAATGTGCCAAGGGATTAATGGAGAATGCCACTGAAAAATTACAAGCGTTAAGGACGTACATTATTTGATATCAAGTGGCATGTTTATTATCACTACGTACATATGTGTGTACAAGGAATTTGGCTTGGCATGCTGGAACAGACACAAGACAAGTGCTAAGCAATAAGTACTACTAGACAAGCATCAAAAGTACACTAGATACACAACAAAGACATCACTCAGAATGAAGTAGTTAAAGCATGGCTGCAGGTTAAGCAGGAGAAGATGGGGGCCTCTTTCTTGACTAAAGAGAAATAAGGCATTGAAGTGAAATTAATCTAACCACACCAAGGCTTACATACCAGTTTTTTGACAATGCTCCTTAATATGTGCAGTGTTAACTGACCAATTATTAACATATTCTATTTGAAGGAATACAGAAACAGAACGAAAAAAGGAAACACTCACCTTTGCGGCAAAATCTTAAAGTGGGTAATTTCCGGTGGGTTATGTCATGCCTGAGATTTACAATCCACTCGGGAATGTTCATCTTAAAAAATAAATAATACTGGGTGTGTAAATACATAAATACTCATACATACAGTATACAACAAGAGTGAGTACCTGCCAAGCATTCATGAAATGATAAGAAAAAAAATGCTATTCCTTTCACTTTAGTACTACTTAAAAAATTAGACCAAGTAAAAATAGAAATATTTGATGGGGATGACATATCCATTAGGTGCTTGATTATACACACACCTGTGGCAATGGGTCTGAATGGAACACCTGAATTCAGTGATTAATTAAGAGGTGTCTCCCAATACTTTTCTCGATATAGATATAGCCATCTTTCGTGGATGGCTACTTCGTCGTTGACTAGTTGTAAGGCTTTTCTGGTACTTCCTAATAACTGCTGCAACTGTGTCGACTTGTGTTTAGGAGCTTGCCTTTGTTCTTGTACCCATTCCTACCCTTATGAAGCTTTACCATCTGGTTTCATACAATTCCTTGTCATATAGAGCTATAGTGGTTTAAAAGAGCACAGAAGACACCAAAGCAGAGTAAAAATTGGGCGTTTTGGATATCTGCTTAACAAGCAGTTTAGCAAACAGTCAGTCAAGCAGACGTGTAAATTCTAATGAAATGGTCTATCAGAATTGCTTGCAATTAGACTTAACCGGAACCTGGATCACAGGAGTACTCACTCTTGTTTCATTAAGTTTCTGAATCTGCGCCTGTAATTTCCACATAGTCTTTCCAACCTGATTTTTTAAATAATGTATAACAGCATATACAATATTGCTCAAGTTAATGTATCTGTTCTAACAGTTTAAATTATTCAAATTAATTTTTAGTGATTTTGGGCAGGGGTGTACTCTTTTGTAGTACCATATACTATATATAACTGGGGAGGTATTTAATGCATCAAAATTTTGTCATTAATCACATCTCCAGTATAGCTATTCACATGAAATTTACACGAAATGTAAGCATGCTGCATGCAAATTTCCACTAATGCATCCGACTTAAGTCGATTTACCATTTCCTTAGATGATAAACACATCTTGTGACCTGTATTAATTTAAACGACACTGCGTGGCAAAACATGGTACTGCACTATTTTCTTTAAGTAACAGAAAAAAAATCTGGCGTGTAGAATTAGATTTTTACAGAACTGAAACTTTCAATTCATGTAGGACTTGTGAAAAAGCCTTGGAGTTTATCAAATTATTGATTTAATCAAAAATTTTTTGGGATAACCTATTTAAATTACAATGCATTTCAAAAGGTTCAAACGCCGATATTGCCAATCATGTTTGCACATGTCAACTTCAAAACAGCAAGATCTGCAGGTGAAAACTGTTATAAAATAGAAAAAACAAAAATGGTGAGAATCTTGTGCGCGGGGGGGGAGGGGGGATTGAAAACTGATATCCCACAGGCATTTACATCTCATGACCGTGAGGTACGGGCTAGCATTGAAAACCGTGAGTCTCCTGGATAAAACGTGATACACATACAGTACATGTCAAGTTATGTATGAAATAATGTGTACAAAACTACAGGACAAATTGTGCCCCGTATTGGTTTAAAATGCAACACAACACTACCTTTAAATATGGGATTTCCTGTATTATTTGTAACAGGTGGCAACCCTAATTACTAAGGTTAGTGTCATGTCTTTTTTTTGTGTCTTGAAATGTAACATTACAGGCTTGCAACATTGTGTTGTATTTTATCAGGCAGAAGTCCAGCTTTAGAGAAATGCTTACAAATACGTAGCTGCATTTCCATTCCAAAGGGCATAACTGACTTGTTCTTTGTCGCACCGGGACTGTGGACATACTGCTGGAAAGGACGTGCAATTCAGATCAACTTTCTAGTTACATCAGCGTTTCAATTATTTTGTCTGTCATTTTATTTCATGTCAAATTTGCTACCTATCTTGTTTAAGGTCATTTATTTTCCTCATCGATATATTTTTAACTGTTTCATGCATGAATTATGATTGGCTGAGACAACTTTATTCTTATCTACTGTTTTTTCAGGATTAGAAAAATATTCTGATGTGATTTTACTCCAGTCGGACTTTTTAAAAACATACATGAGTAGTACTGCTTGTGTTTGAGTACTTAACTAAAGTAACAGATCAAATTGCTAGGTCTGACAGTATAAGTATGACAGTGAATCACAACTGAAACCTTTACCCCTTTTGTGGTAACATCCGATGCAACATTTAACTTGAAAATGATCCATAAATTAGATTTTGTTGTTGTTGTTGTTTAGTCACGCAGTCGTGTCCGACTCTTCGCGACTCCATGGATCACAGCACGCCAGCCCGCCCTGTCCTCCACCGCCTCTCGAAGCCTGACCAAACTCATGTCCATTGTTTCCACTACACTGTCTATCCATCTCATCTTCTGCCGTCCCCTCTTCCTTTTGCCTTCAACCTTTCCCAACAATAGCGTCTTCTCCAGTGACTCCTGTCTTCTTATTGTGTGCCCAAAATATTTGAGCTTCATCTTCATTATTTGTCCTTCTAATGAACAGTCAATAAATTAGATAATGGGGTTTAAAAAGTGGTCCGCTATACTAAGTACAATACATGAAAGGGTTAATTTCCCCATTACAATATTCTTTAAGAAATGCTGCATGCTTTTTTTGTTCCCTCAACATGTTTACTAGGCTAGTTATTATGTGACTGTTTATTCAAACATATCCATTGTATCGTCAGTGAGTTTCAAACCTAAGCTTTTTGTATCCTTCTTAAAGTTACACCACACCAACTGTTAGCTTCTGTGGATTTTAGATCCATTTCGCAGTATTGGAGAAAAGTCCATGTTCCACATTTTACTTTTAGCCAAGCTCACTGTGAGTGTTCCTCCTTTATGTTAGTGTTTGAATTTGCACTACCTCTCTTGCAAGCCCACCTTCATTCTGAAATTATGCAATGGGGTCAGGACATTTTAGGTGACAGGAGAATATGTGTAGTGGCAAGGTGCTTAAATGGTTACATGGAAAAAAGACTTGCAGTAAGTGGCTGATGGCAGAATACAGCCCAGAGTGCAGAGGCTGGGCACCACTACCTGCAACACTATATCATGCATCAACATTACATCTGTTACGCATTGATGAAGTTGAAGTACATACGGTACCTTGTCAGCTAACCGTCTCAAAGAAGTGGCCACTTTCTTCTGCTTGCGTTCAGTAATCAAATTCACAAACCTAGAACACATACAATCGTTTAATACACTGACAGAATCTTCCAGACCTATTAACACCATTATGCACCGTAAATAAGATCACAATTATATAACAATGACAGGAATCATAAATTATTTTAACCAATAATTTATTACTTCGTTGTTATAAAACTTTTATGAGTATATATGCTAGCATTTCAGATAATTTCACCATTTTCATAAAGAAATCCTAAGTTAGCACTAGATTTTAAATTTAATTTGCCTGAAGATCATAAGGAAATGTTTTATGCAAATGTCATAGGGACTCATCTGATGTGTTTGGTTTAATGCAATTTGAATGATGCATTTTGTCCAATCAAAACCTTGATGAAGGCTAATATAGTAAGAGCAGAACTAAAACTGAAGCTGGCAAAGTCTCACAACCTCTTAACTTACAGAGAGGTAACACCTACTCCCATTTAAATTGATAATCATTCCTCTGGATTAGTTACCAAAATGGTAAGCATACATTATTTACAGAGAATAAGGTAAAAATGATAACACTGTTTACAATAAAAACAGTTTTTGACAAGGTCCCACCTTACAAGAGCTGTTCCATAAAGCAGCACGAGATCATCTGGATCTAGGTGTCCGGAGCTGTCCAGAACCTGACATCGTACCAGATCTGCTGTGCTTTCTACAGCCACTGGAGTACTGCTTCCAAACCTTACAAAAATTAAGAAGAAAATTGTGTAACACGCTGGAAGTCTACATTATGTCACCATTTTAATTTATGTTTAATGCCGCAGAACTTGTAAAACTGAGAAGATTCAAATATGATTTATTTAAATACATGGTAGATGGCCTTAAATTTGAAGCCTTTATTAAAGAAACATTGGGATGATTACTCAGATTATACTGTAATACTTGTGTCCTTTGATGACTGAGTAACATATGAGTAAACACATGCATTACAATGCCCTGCTTGTTCATCTGTTGTTCCACATCCAGTTGATTTTACTTATTTATAAAGAACTAAAATCAAAACAACATTAAAACATCAGGAAGAACTCGGACATTATTCGCAACGTGACTGGAAACTGTAGTTACATTCAGTACAATAACAGTTTGTCAGAACTTTCTAAATATGTGAAATGTTTATATGCATGCTGTCTGCCCAAAAATGTCAGCAGTAAGTGTCCATCCATCCACTTACCCAATACAGGGCCGTGAGAAATCAAATTCCAATTTCATTAAAAGAATACATATTGGAAAAAATGGGTGGGCACTGTAAGTAGCATGATGACACTGTCCCGAAAGAACACTGCTTGAACAATCTACTTAACGACAGAAGTTCTCAAATAGTCTTCCACCACATAAAGGCTTAACAACCGTTTCCTACTTCACATTTAATGTTATAATGCTGGATAGGTGTTAGCTATAATTTATAGATATTTCATTTCATGAATACACCCATTCATCTTCAAGCCTCATATTCTGGTCAGGGTTATGGAGGTGGCCTGGAGACTAGCCAAGGTAGAAAAGGTCACAATGAAAGTAAGCACCCTATGCCAAATACTAGTCCATCGCAATACCCCCATACTTTCAGACACTATGCACGATTTAGAAATGCCAATCACGTTAGCTACACGTCTTTGCACTGTCTGATGAAACCCCACGTCACATGGGGGGAGAGATGTAAACCCCCAAACACTGAAGGTGATGGAAGAGTGATTCACTGTGCCCTGCTCTGCCCTCTGAAATGTAATTACACAATCAAAATTCTAAGAAATGTATTGTAGCATGTGATAACAGAAATGCCTAGATTTCACTACATTCTGTACAACCTCCAGGCTGCAGCCTCTCATGCTTCAATGGGATGACCAAAGTACCCAAAAGCTTGTATTGCACTGGGTATAATACTACATGCATTATATTAATATTCGTATAGGTTTAAAATATATTACTATGTCCAATTCTTCGGAAAGTGGAATAACAAACGATGAACATGCAGTTAAGATTCTAATTTTATTCCACGTTGTATAACCAAAACCAGTTCCATTTTAAATCTAATATACATGCTGCAAATCTAACACATGCGTGTGCAAAAGGACAGGGAAACAGGAGATACAGTGACAACTGCAAAACTGCATCACTCTGAGTTGTAATTAACACATTGCTTACCGGCTTTTCCATGCGGATATTCGGTGCAATGCGTATTTCTGGAGAGCAGCATCGTCTGAATAGAGATACTCAAGAACCTGGTCCCATTCCGCTTTGTTAATCCATGGTACGACATGGACTAACTTTTCTTGTGATTTACTTTTCATCCTAAGTTATCTGACTGACCTGTTTGGAATTACTGCAAATATTTTACACAGAATACAATAGAAGAAAAGCAGCTGATCATAAATCTTTAGCTAGCTGGCAAAGTACAACTATATTAGCCATAAATGAGGGACGGTGATCGATAATCCAGTAGCCGGAAATGGGTGATGTTGTTCCTTAATGTCCGACTTTATTTTAGAACGTGAAGAAAGGTTCCGCACATCTACAGTTCCTATCCTCTCGAAATGTCAAATACAGTATACGATAGTCAGCGACGAACTAAGTGTGTGTTTGCTTTATACTCGCGCTTCATTTTAATTAAGTATAAATATACAATATAAAACATTAGTCGTGACTCTTTGTGAGCACAGCAAATTGTCAAATGGTTAAAATGGTTAAGATTCAAACTCTTTGAATTGATTTAGAAAACACATAAATTGAGGAACGCTTGTATTGTACTAGGCTACATAAACCTGTCATTATTTGCCTTTAAAGGGGCAAATGACACCTGGTGAAAATCAGGTTTGAAATTAACGTATTTTATTGCTATGTTGTTATAATTGATTCAAAAGACACAATGTATACATACTACCCGACGAATACATTTAATTCATTTCACACAATAAATGTCAAATGTTAAACAGCACTTTGAATTGCTGTATACGTTTAAGAATTGAACCATCTTAATTGAAACTCAATCAGTTAATAAGATATATAACGACTTTGTAGCTTTGAATGCCGATGCTCAAAATAAATGTTTTCTAGTAATAAATTCCCAATGTTGTGTTCATCGACGTTCTATTAAATGATTAACATTTTTTTAAAAACCGCATTATTATGACAAGTTCACAGTTCCTTAAGCTGCATTTCGTCACTTAATCGCACGGTGGCAGCAATGCGTCAGAACTGAGAACGGCCAGAAGTCAGCTTATGATTTGGTACTGATTTTGTGTCACCGTTTGATTCCCGTATTTATTTTGAGTTTACATCACGTATGCTCATACATGGAACACATTACATTTCTGAATAGAGTATCATTTGTACGTGGCTCTACGCTAAAAAAAAGTATTTTTACTGCGACTTTTGAAACAGAATTTCATATTGGAAAACAATACCGCCGCTCTCCGGCTATTCGAGATGAACTATTCAGAAGCCTTGAGCCAAGAAACGAATTTTATTAATTAATTTACATTTATTCTGTGTTGTGGCATGTGCAGAAACGTCGCGTTGCATTTCTTTTTGGCCCTAACCATACATGTATGAGTGAAGCAAAACATCTAATTACACACGATTCAACAACAGCCATTGACAAAAGGAAATGTGTGGCGCCTCGTAAATATTCATGCTGAAGTAGGCTATTGGCAGTGGCGTTAAGATTATAATATGTTAATCTCCAAGTACGTCCATGTATGTCTTTGAAAGGGTGTTGGCTGAAACTGCACTAAATGAGGAAGAGAATTTCTATAGTGGATACTGAAGCCTGTCGAATTTTGCCTAATACATAAGTCTATTGTTCTAAACCACTTATATCAAATAAACAAATAGTTTCTTCGTATGCAGAACATGTTATGTCGATAAAACTACTTCTTAAAGATCACAATATAAGTGGCCACGTGAAACAGATTCTTGCGTTCTCTAAGTAATCGAATACTCAGACAAAATGATACTGTTCTAAGGTGTACATTGTGATGTTTGAAGATTACAAAGGGCGACAAACATATTTCTCTCCATAATGATGATATAGTTTAACGTAACGTAACGGCGTATTGTTTTGGACCGTGAGACATAATTTCCTCGTTTTATTTTGCAAGCACTACAAATAAGCATGGAATAGGTTGTAATAAGCCGTGCTTTCGTGTCACATCAGAAGTATTACTTTTACAAAGGCATAACGGGGCAAATGCAGGCGGAGCTTTACTGAAAACCTCGCCTCAGAATACACTTCTTTCACTGGGTGTGGTTTGAAGAGCGGACGCCGTTAGCAGGAAACCGCACCGCGTATCCTTCTCATTGCTTGGAAACCGAATAATTATCGAATCAAGCATTTCATTATTTCGTAGCAAAAATTATAAATAGAAAGAAAGCTCTCAAGAGAGTCACAGAAGATTGACAAAACAAACTTCATTACAGGCTGTGGAGGCCAGTTCCCTTTCCGCGTACTCTATCTGATGGAAAAAAGTTTTTGTTGAAGATTCCGTCGTATCGCTCTATTTTGGGGAAAAAAAAGAGTGAAAAATGCCGAAAACAGTGAGTAGTTTGCTTCATAAGCACACTTTGTTTTTAATTTGCACTCTTTTCACCAAAGTATATATGTCATATGTTTATTAGAAAAACAGCAAGTCATGGTTATCGATGTGGAATTTTTGAGCGAACTAACTTAAAGTCCTGATTTTGTGAGATAATTTGAAACGGAGTTTTTTGTAATTAGCAAACACTTTCTCCTGAGATAGGGCCACGTTGAAATATCAACTCATTATAGTTAAAATTTTGCTTTGATATTAACGTGGTAAAACACATATTTAGCAATTAAATCTGCTGTAATTATAGCATGTAAAATATGTTTTTTGGGGGTTAAAATGTATTACGTGAATTGACGTAATTCTGTGTTTTTAGGTGAACGTATCAACAGATGGAGTTTCGTTTTGGCTTTAGATTGCCTTAAGAGCCGCTTAATTCACTTTAACAACGTCGACGATTCACTTGGGGGGAGGGAGGGAAGGGGGGGTGGAATAAAAAACCGTTACTCTGCGCTAACGTACGTGCCACCGAGACTGATTATCTGAGAGCTGATTGGCTCCGAGCTGTGATTATCTGAAGTTGAACGGTTCTGTCTCGGCTCTGACAGTTACCCATGTCCGCGAGACCTGATTGGCTTCGAGCTGTGATTATCTGAAGTTGAACGGTTTTGTCTTGGCTCTGAGAGTTTCTCATGTCCGCATTATGGTATGGTCGTGAAAGATATCCCAGTTCCGTCGTGTACATTACATTTATATACCGTTTACGGTATTCCCTGGCCCGTTTCAAATATTGTACCGGTAGTGTAACAGTCAACAACCGAATTGCAATAACGATTAGCAGTCAAGGACGCACAAGCCATATTTTGAAAAATACATTCGTCGTCTTTGCCTTATATTGTGCTATACTATAGTTGAAGACTATAATTGAGGAATTGCGCAACCTAAAGTATAGAAAAAAGTGTTGGAGTTGAATGCTTCTAAAATGTTGCAATACCGTTATTACCCAAAACAAGACACAAGTATTATTCAAATTATAGTTTATTGTGATAAAATCAACAAGACAAACTGTAATTTAAATCAGGATTTTTTTTTTTACTCTTTTTGGTATTGATTCACCTTCCCAAGGAACTGCAGTTGATGACTCAAGACCTCAGGGCCCATATCAGTTCCCAGTTGGCTCTTTGCTGTTTCCCAGTGATTCTATGTTGCCTCTCAGAGCCATATTTGGCATTTTATAAAGCAAGCTCCCTTTATTCCAGCCTGGCTGTCTGGTCCCACAGGCCTCCCTTTACCACCACCATTAAAAGACACCACACTTATCTATTCGTATGACAGTCTTTGCTTCTACTTAATACGAAAAGGAAGCATATTATTAACCACATGTATAAGGGAACACGTTTCTGTTTTGTTGTTTAAAAAAGGCGATATTAAATGGAGGTACAAATGACAACTTTTTTACAGAAATAGGAACAAACTTCGGATAAATATGTAGATTTTGTCATTTAAAAATTGCTCTGCAGATTTCTGAAGAAGGCTTGTTAAGAATTCAATAAAACCAACTTATTTAAAATTTTTTAGGGAAATTTTCAGAAATTGTTTTTACATATTTTAATATATAGAACATCACATTCATGATCCACAACTATAGCCCATATATAAACAGAAAAAACCCTTGTCTGTTTATTGTTAAAATATGTATGCCTGTGAAAAAATGGAAAGAAAAATAGTATGGATAAAGTAATGTGGAAATACAAGTGGTATGTAAGCAGGGGATTACATTTCACTGGAAGCATACACAGAAATGTAGAGATTAACAGTTTGTAATAAACTAAGCTGCAGGTGGTAGCCTGGTGTAAAGGTTAAATTGCGTGAACTATCCCAGTCTTTGAATCTTAATGGAAGGTAACTTCTTAGCTCCAAAACCTGAATTATCTAACACACTAAGGCTTGTTCATTAGGTCTTCTGCATATTAAGCCGCATATAGTAGATTTATTTTTTGAGTTTTTGTAATTTTAGCTTCTTTCCCCAAAATTCATGGTGGTCTCTAATTTGAAACCATTATTTTATAATGTTTCTTGCTTTCCTTATTGATGAAATCTGTTGTTTTAATGTCAGGAACCCTGCATATCGAATTACATTTATGTCTTTATCTTGGACTTACAACATTAAGCCACAAAATTTTAAACAAAATTCTAGATAATTAGAGTTAGGCCAAATACATATTTTGTACATGCAAATATGAAGATCGACATGCATGTGTATCATTTGGCGGTTAGTTCATATCAGTCTTCATATTTGCATGTACAAAATGTTTATTCAGTCTTTTAATTTGACTGAGACCTTCATCAGGAGAAGCAGCGGCAAGATGATATTTCATTTCATAAGTAAATTAAGGCTGTCTTTAGGTGTAAGAGAGGAAAAACAATTCTTAATTGTCTTTAAATTTTGTTGATTTATGCCTTATATAAATACTTTGTCTTTAATTGAAAGATACACTGGAAACCTTAGATGAGCTTGTTTCTCTCACAGTGTGACATTTTAAAAAGCTGTTTGACCAGTTGTACTATAGTGCAAAAGACAGCAATTTACTGCGTATAATGGAAAAATATAGCCCATTCAGATGCCAATATGTTATGTGTCTTTATTAGTAGTATTCCTTGTAGGCTATGTATCAAATACTGTTGATCCATTCATTTTTCCAAAACCAAAATTCATGTAACGTTGGATTAGTTAAGATTAAAATTACATAGCAATTCATTACACCTGGTGTATGTTTCATCAAGTAGTTGTGATTAAGTTTTTACAGACTGACTTCTGTGTCTCTGGCTTACATGAACAGTGACTCTAAAGAATAAACTTTAATTCTGGTCATTACTGAGGAACAGATGGTATTTTTAGGGGCCAGTGGATGCTTTTCTTTTCAGTGATTGGGCTAAAAATAGCCTGTGGAAAACACCCTGAACTCTGCCTTTGATTAGACCCACCCTAACTAGGCAGAACTGTTCATTCTTAGTTCCTTTTTCGTTTTGAAATGTACTTTTTTTTTTTGTCATGAAAGCAACTCTTGGATAACCCTTAATGGACAGCCAAAGAAATTGTGGCTTTAGTAGCTAAAAGAATGGGTGTGTCAACTCCATGGCTTATTTCTCAAACTTTAGTAAGTTAGGAGAGGCCGTGTTGTAGTTGATGCATTCATGAAAATACTGCCATATATATGTGAAGAGAACATGAAGTTTTCTTGTAGTATGTTGCTGTCTGTTGGAATTGAGTTGTAAAGGAAGAATATTTCAAAATAGAGAACATTAGAAAATAGTAAAAGATAAAAAATAGTCTTTAGGCCAAAGAAGGAAATGAATTGCATCTCATTTTGTTTAGTAAATGTCTTCATCATAGGTAGCATGATGGCTTAGTGGGTAGAACTGGAAACTCATCTTCCAGGTCCTACAATTTCAAAATGGATGCCTACATTACAGCTATACCAGTAGTGTAATGACAAAGCAAATCATAGAAACTGGATTCATTCTGTTGACCATATCAGTGTTAAATGAACAATTCAAACACGTCTGACAGTGCATGATGATACTGGGTGTGACTGATATTTCCAAAGATTCTTAAAATATTAAAGGTGAATTTCATAAGTAAATAGCATTTTAAAATAAGGGGACAACAATTGTGGACCAGTGATAACACTGACTCCTCAAGGTATTAAGCTGATTTAAAAACTTGATCGTAGGCTTAAATAGCAATTTTCTTTAGTCCTGTTAATCCAATTTCATGACTGTATATAATATTTCCATCTTCATCCATCTTCTGACAAGTTATTCTGGTCTGGGTGTCTGTAGGAGCCTGTCCCAGGCAGCAAGGCTAGGGTACACCTTAGATGGGACAGTCTATGTACATGCATATACTCACTCTCAGGGCAATTTCAAGCTGTCAGCCTAATCACATGTCTTTGGTCTGCACAATAGAAACAGATTGTTTGGTGGAAACCCACACAACATGTGTTTAACAAGCACACGTTCCACACACACACACAGTGTTGAGGAGAGATTTGAACCCTCAGCTCTGGAGGTATGAGGAAACAGTACTAACCACTGATCCACAGTGCCCCCTAAAGAATAGTTGTTAATCCGTATATAATTTGTTTATAATAACATATTTTAATTTATGAACCAAGTACAATTGACTGTAGTTTTTTGTATAACACTTAAATGAAGTCTTGTGGAGGTTTATGAACACTTGCATAAATACGTTTTAATATAATATAATGATGCATGCAAAAATTAATATTTAAGTTCTCTACTATAAAATAGCTCACTTAAGAAAACCTTGTGCCTGTGAACACTTTTCTGCAAGGTCAAACTACCGCGTTCCTTAACAGAGTCCCCACCCTGCCTGTCTCCCACGCGCTTTTCTCTCTCACTCAGAGCTTTGCATCACTTTGACTTCACAGGAAGTGACAGTGTGATTAGTGGGTTGAATTGCGAGGGCAGGTTGCTGACAGAGAGGGGAAAAAACGCAGCCTTAATCAGCCACATAGCTGTGAAATAAGGCATGGCATTGTGACTCTTCTGGCATGTCGGCCCCTGCCAGTTATGGCAGCTATCTTCATGTCCTAGCTAGTTGTGCAATTTAAGACAGAACATTAGGACACTGGCATGAATGAGAATGCTGACTGTTGTCTGTGAATTACTGCGAATGTATTATAGTATCATCTGATCTAAGTTATATTGCAGTTAATATATTTAATGGTGCTCAGAAAGTAAGCAAATTTGGTGTCCAGTCATGGTGCAATTATTTAAATAGGAACTGTCAAAAGAAACCGGAAATCATGTTGAGCTATGTGACTAATGATCCTGTAATAAGAAGTGAACAATTTTTCAGCAAAATTCTCTTCCAGATAACAATCATATACATTTCTTACTTGTGTTATGTGCACAAGTATGCACATATGAGTACAAGAAAATTGAACTGGAGTTCATTGAAACAGTTAAAACTGTGTTGATTCTGAATTTATTTGTTAAGCAGGCCCCATGCACTGAAATGCAGTCAGCCATTTTGGGCCCAGAGACCTCGATACTGGAGGATGTGGTAACTTCCTGTATTGAAGTTGCGCAAATTGTGTTTTGAAAGAGAAAGTACTGCAAACAGCTACCTAGGGCTACACAATAAGATGTTAAAAAGTAGTGTGAAACACTATAATGTCTCAGGCAGACTGAGTGCTGTCTACTTATCTTATTTTAAACTACAATCCATATTTGATATCATGGTGTGCATATGCTAGCTTCCCTCCTTTATATTTCTCCCATGTGCAATAAGGACGTCGTGCAATATGTTCCATGCAGATGGACTGTGGTCTACCTACCTCATTTTACCTACCTCATTTTACACTACAATTCA
>JAACJT020000032.1:937825-959127 GCA_009936485.2 Gymnarchus niloticus | reverse complement strand
TATAAATCTCTCTGACACAGGGACTGCACTTAATTTCGTTGTACTCGTTACAATGACAATAAAGATATTCTGATCATTTGCCGTGTACGTAGAATTCCTTTACTACACACTCCATTTGTAAAGGGTTAAAATAGTTTCCAATAATAAAGAGTAAATAATCCAATTTTATTTATATTTGTATCTAGAGTTTTTCAAGTCTGACAATGGCACATTGTTAGTGGAAGGTGGGTATTTCTGTAACTACCCAGTACACAGTGGGTGGACTACAACAAGCTAGTTGCCTGACCTGCCATTGGATTATAGGAAAGAAAAGCCCTTTTAGCTTGGCTGAGGGTTTTAATTAAGAGTAATCCCTATAAAAATTGCAAGCACTTTCATATGACTCTTTGGAAGGCAGTAGTAGGAAGAAGAACTTTATGAAACAGTAAAGTGTGTTGAAACCACAACAAATGTCTGTGAGTATTAATTTATTTACCCTTGCATTTCCAGATTGATAGCGTTAAGGGGAAAAAGTTATTGTCAAATGATTATGCCCTTCTAAAATTGGAACTAAAAACATTTACTTGGTGCTTGCATGGTTTGGGTGCACGCTGTTAGTCCCAGACCCTGACAGGGTTAAAAACGTGTGGTTTCTCTTTCTCTAGATGAAGGATTACTTAAACATAGTTTTTGTACTGTTACAATGTTAAACAGATTTTTTTGATAGCTATTTATGCCACATTGTGTGTGTGATAGGAGTCTATGTTGGTGTTCATATGATCAAGTACAATTTATGCATGTTTGACTTCTTGGTTGTAGTGCAGTATTCACTGGTGTCGGGATGCAAATACGTAGAGAGAAACGTTCCTTATTTTCCTTGTATGACTGACATGAATTTAATGGAAGAATGCAAGCAT
This sequence comes from Gymnarchus niloticus, assembly GCA_009936485.2. Lineage (NCBI taxonomy): Eukaryota > Metazoa > Chordata > Actinopteri > Osteoglossiformes > Gymnarchidae > Gymnarchus > Gymnarchus niloticus. Next base: position 958,231 of record JAACJT020000032.1, on the reverse strand, counting down.
GTCTGTACTTTTATGGTATTGCATCATCAAGAACTTGTCCTTATTGTAGACCCACCTAGCATATGAAGATATTGATTCAGAATTATGAGATATCTTTTTGACTATTATGTGCATACTATGAAGTCTGTGATATATAATATTCATATATCATGTTCCATTCACCTATATATTACCTGTAGCAAAATTGCAGCATGTACTGTGTTTGAATATATGAAAGTACTGTAGACAAATGATTAAAAACTTCTAAAATGTTTTCTTTAGTTCTAACAACCATAGATATATTGGTTCATTCAACAGCTTAGTAGGTTGCATTCTGGGCTGTATGAGGTTGAATTTAGAAACTAATATTTCATGTTTCTGCTGTGCTTAGTAAGGCTAACCAAGAAATTTGATTTTGTCCATACCAGGCACAAAATGGTGCCATCCCACCCCAAAAAACCATAAATCTTTCCCTCTCTCTTTTATTTATGGTTTCTAAGTATCTTAGTTTACAGAGGGTTGTCAAAATCAAATAATAAATACTTGCGTGTTGTATACAGTAATATTCTGTGTAAGTCAGTGAAAATGTTTATCTTATTTGGATTATATTAGCTGTTAATCTAAACTTGAAAAACATGGCAATCAGGGGATCTTGGGTGACTAAGACATTTGAAGTTCTTCTATTAAGTGGGTGGGCCCTGTAGCAGTCAGAAATAACTGGCACTGATTCTGCTGGGACAGACCTAAGCACGACCAGTGCTTATCAGCTTGTTTTTGGAATGGTGTCTTCTAGAGATATATCAGACAGCCAGTGCTATCTGGGATGAACAACTCTTTTAACCTACACACATTCACTTTTGAGAGAACACAGCAGTGGTCATCACAGACCAATTCATGTGATGCAGAACTGGAAGCCTAGTGAATATTATGTGGAAAATTAAACTTTGGATACTTGTAGACTTAACAATTTGATCTGTAACAACGTTTACCGCATAATACAGTTAAACTGTAATGTTAGAACGTAATGTTTGTCATCTCTGATCCCATAGGCCATTTGGTTTACATATTTAATGCTGACTACTTGTTTTTTTGACGAAAAATAATAATTGGTTTTCCAAACCTTTAAACTGAATAAAAGTAACCCCTGAGCAGATCCTTAAATTGATAGTCTAAATTAGCTTAAGTTTTATTTTGATTTTTTTTTATTAAACTGAAAGGCATGAGTTGTTAATAAGCCAAAAGCGTATCCAAAATGTTTGTCTTTCAGACATTGGACTTAAAACAATAAAGGTATTGTTATTGCAAACTAAAAATTATGTTCAGAAGGTTTCTGTGTTCAAAGACAAGAAACAGTATTATGGCAAATGGTCCTTTTAACTATTTTGTTTTGGTTTCGTTAATAGATCAGTGTGCGAGTTACTACAATGGATGCAGAGCTGGAGTTTGCCATCCAGCCCAACACAACAGGCAAACAGCTCTTTGACCAGGTAAGGACTTAATAATTAAATTTTACATGCAAATATTCTCTTCACCACTCAATATTCCTTTTAAACAAGTAAAATAACTCATTTCTACAGGCTACCTTGCATATGTGTTGTTTTTAACCGATCAGTTGTTAATCATAATATCTTCTCAAAGAACCATTTTGTCATTCTTTCCCCCAAGCTCAACATATTAACTTTATTCCCAGTCGATCAAATGCTATTCCCCTTATGGACATTTTTAATTCTATTGGTTTTTATTCTATTAGAAAGCATCTGAGCTCCCAGTCTAGTTTCCATTTCACATAATTTAATTGGGATTAATTTCTATGACCATTTTAAATGTTAAATTTTGTACTCTTGCCTTCTGAAAAAAAAGGATGAAAAAGGAGAGCAACTTATGGCTACTGTTACAACCACTAACAAAAACACAGCATAAACTCCCTACAGTGGGAAGTACTGTTGCTTCACACATCATTTGTTATTGGTTCAGTTGTAGTCCTTGGGTTCTGGTGTGCAGTTTGATGTTCTCCTTTGTTTATGTGGGTTTCCTCCTGCAGTTCAAAGACATGGTGAGATGAACGAATGTTTAAATTGCCCATAATGTGAGAATGTGTGTTCTCTGTTGGACATGCAGTCTGTCTAGGGTGTCGCCTGCTATGTGTCTTGTGCTTTCTAGAGTCGGCTAAAAGCTCACTGTAACCCTGCTTTGTATAAGTGGTATAGAAAATAAGTTAACTGTTGGTATGCTTTTGAATGGAAACAGTTGTTTTCTCCTTATTATCCATCCATCCATCCATCCATCCATCCATCCTCTAACTACTTATCTTGGTCAAAGCCACAGGGGGGACCTGGATGCCTATCTCAGGCAGCATAGGACACAAGACTGGGATACACCCTGGATGGGATGCTAGTTTTATCTTGATACTTCATGTTTTATTTCTTCTCTACAGAAAATGTTCTGTAAAGTGCAACAAACAACAACAAATATTTAGAACCAATTATTGTGAATAGTTACATAGCAGAGGATTTTATATGTACCACCATGAAGCTACCATTAAATTTCATGTTGCTAACTTCAGTTGTATCAGATGAACAAGTGAAGCTCAAAAGACAGCTGCTTCAATACCGTTGTGAAACACTGCAGTATTAGGTTTTTACTAAAAAGTAATACAATTTTTAGATTAGCAAGGCAGGCTTCATCATTCAGAACAAAATGTGATTGGATGTCCTATCAAAGAAAGGACTGCATTTTGGTCATCGGAATTTAGTGCTTTGTAGAAATGGTGAGTAGTTTTGCCAAATTGGAGTTCAGAATATGCAATAAAAATGTCCATGCCTTAAATTGCATATTGTATTTACAGTTGTGGTCAGAAATTTACATTCACTCAACATGGACATGAATGTCAAGGCAATACTGGGCTGTCACTGATTTCCTTGAACTTCTTTTTCTGGGGCAGAATGATTGTACAACAGTAACAACACACATCTATACTAGAAAAAAAAAAAACAAATTTGGTGCACAATATTTTGTGTTTTCAGAAATCAACACAAGGTCAAAATTATACATACAGGGTCAAAAATATATACATGCAGCACACCAAATATTTAGTTAAATGTTCCTTAGCAAGTGTCACCTTGACCAGGTGCTTTGGGTAACCATCAGCAAGCTTCTGGCAGAATTCTGAGTGGATATTTAACCACTCTTCAGAATTGTTAGAGTTCAATTGAATTTGTTGGTTTCCTGGCACGGACCGAACTTCTAAGCACAGTCCATGTATTTTCGATAGGGTTGAGGTGAGGACTTTGGGAAGGCCAGTCCAAAAGCTTAACGTTAGCCTGCTTTATCTATTCCACGACCAGCTTTGCTGTGTGTTTAGGGTGATTGTCCTTTTGGAACACAGAATTGTGTCCAGGTTTCAACTGTCTAGCTAATGGTTTGAAGTTATGCTGAAGAATTTTGAGGTAGTCCTTCCTTATTCCATCCACTTTGTGCAATGCTCCAATTACACTGGCAGAAAAACAGCCCTAGCATGATGCTACCACCACCATGCTTTACTCCTCCAAACATACCTCTGGTTATTGTGGCCAAACAACTCAACCTTTGTCTCATCTGACCATAAAACTTTCCTTCTGAAGGCTTTTTCTTCGTCTGTGTGGTTAGTTGCAAACTTTAGTCAAGCTTGAAGGTGTCACTTTTGGAGCAGGGGCTTCTTTCTTAGACGGCCGCCTCTCAGCCATATGATATGTAAAACTTGCTTGACTGTAGACAGTGACATTGGTGTTCCAGCAGCTTCTAGTTCATGGCAGGCCTGTTCCTGGATTGTTCATAAACATCCAAACCAATTTTCACTGTTGGTCAATCCAAACAAGCCCTTATTATGTTGGCATAGAGAAGCTACCAACTGTAGTCAATCATGATCACTAACAGGAAGTTAAGAGCCCTTGGTCTTGACAAGTTAAAATACATTTTGGAGCTTTCAGCGTCACTGAATTAATAATCTAAGTGGGTGTATGTATATTTTTGAACCTGTATGGATCATTTTGACTGTGTGATTTCTGAAAACCGAAAATAGATAAAAACTTCTGCACCAAATTCTTGTTTTTTTCTATTAGAGATGTGTGTTGTACAGTCATTCTGCCCCAGAAGAACAACAGTTCAAAGAAATCAGTGAAAGCCCAATAATTGCTGTGACATTCACGTGCATCATCATCATTCACTTTCGGCTGCTCCCATCAGGGGTCGCCACAGCGGATCAACCTTCTCCATCTCTTCCTGTCCTCCGCATCCCACTCTGTTACACCCACCAACTGCGTGTCCTCTCTCACTACATCCATAAACCTCCTCTTTGGCTTTCCTCTCTTCCTCTTGCCTGGCAGTTCCATCCTCAGCATCCTTCTCCCAATATACCCAGCATCTCTCCTCTGCACATGTCCAGACCAGTGCCATCTCGCCTCACTGGCTTCGTCTCCAAACCGTCCAACTTGAGATGACCCTCTAATATACTCATTCCTAATCCTGTCCACCCTCGTCACACCCAATGCAAATCTTAACATCTTTAACTCTGCCACCTCCAGCTCTGCCTCCTGTCTTTTCTTCCATGCCACCGTCTCCAGGCCATATAACATAGCTCATGACATTCATGTGGATGATGAACGTAAACTGTATTTAGTATTGTATTGGCCTTTATGTCAAGGCTTAACGTGACATAAAATAATTTGTATACGAATACTGTAATGTTTCAACCTGTCAAAGAGATATATGTAAAACTTGAATTTATTCTTAATTTGAAAGAAGTTGGGTTAATTAATTGAGTCTTTTTACTTAGTGTATTTTAATATCATCTGGTCATGTCTAATAATGTATCGTTTTAAGGCAAAGAAATACATGTACCATAATCTGTAGCTGAGCCCACATTTTGTGTTACTCAACGTTTTATTGATGTTATTTTCTTAATCCTTTTTATATTACGACTTTAACATCTTGGCAAAACATCTGACAAAACTTTACTCATCAAAATCTCTGTTTTGAATCATTAGAAAGAAGTCTTCCAATTTTCAATATTGAAATTATAAACTCTACACGGCTAACATCAAATTATCACATTAAAAGTGTATATCAGAATTTCATTATTTATCAACCCTCTGTGTACATGAGGACAAATAATTTTGTATAAGCTTGCTAAAGTTACATACTGGCTTGCCTTACCTTTGTAGGACAAAGACCACAGTCAGGAAACTGAGTTGTTATCTTATCATAAGACTTATAAAATGAACTGAGGAATTTTCTTTGGAAAATAAGCTTGTATGTCTTATCTGTTCTCATTTAGGTGGTGAAGACAATTGGCCTTCGAGAGGTCTGGTTTTTTGGATTGCAGTACCAGGACACCAAGGGGTTTTCCACCTGGCTGAAACTCAATAAAAAAGTAAGTGCTTTCTACATACTTATGAAAATGCAAGTATGTTACTAGCTTACACAACTCATGTATAAGCAGAGGTCTCATATTTTAGGTTAACAGCTGTATCCAACCAATTAAACACATTTCATTTTAAAGAGATAGTCTAATAAAAAGTTAAAGTTGGAAATTCAGATCATTTGTAAAATCCTGACTTTTACCACTGATATCTATCTGTTTTTTATCCAATATGTTTATCATTGGAGAATAATTTGATTTAAATACCTTGGGCTCTATTTTGATGATCTAACATAAAGCACAAGGCACAGGTAACATTTATGGGTGTGTCCAAATCCATTTTGCTATTTTGATGGCAGAAAAAACAGACTTTGCGCCAGCGCAAGGCACAAAAAGGTTGTCCTAACTCTCAATTATTCGGAGGTGTGTTTTGGGCGTAACATGCAATAAACCAATCAGAATGGCACGTCACCTCACCTTTAAAAGGCAGCGGTGCGTGAGCTATAGCGGATTGTTATTATAATGGCGCGTTTACCTGGCAAACCAGATCGGTTTTCGGCCGAGGAAATGGACGTGCTCGTGTGTGAAGTGAAAATGCACGAGCACATCATTTACGAGAGCACCACTGTTCCACCTAAGCCTGTTGAGGTGAAGCAGGTGTGGGAATATGGGGAAAAATTTGTCTCAAAATGATTCATTGGCATGAAAACGAGGAATGCGCTGGCATGAAACTAGCAAAACCACTTTGCGTCGTGTTTTCCGCTGGTGCAAAATAGGGCCCCTTGTATTTAAATATGGATAACTCTTTGGTATTTGCTCAAGTTTTCTTAAGAGCTGAGTTCAAATTATGCCTATAAATATATTATAAAAGAGAACACTGTGTTTAAATATTTAGCGTGGAGTGGCACTGTTGCCTTATGCAGTTGAGGGTTTGAGTCCCTGCAGTCCAAAGACATGCCATGGGGCTAATTGGCGTCTCTAAATTGCATTTAGTTTGTGTGTGTATGCCTTGCAATTGACAGACATCATGTCCAGGGTGAACCCCAGCCTTGTACTTTATCCTGCCTGGGACAGGCTCCAGGGCTACCCTGTTCCCAGACCAGGATAAGCAGTTAGAAGATGGATGGATAGATTGCTCAAATGTGCAAATGTGCCAAATGTATAGTGTCTGTCTAATTAACACCCAGACAGCTGCATCTGCATTTTCCAGCTATTATATATATATTTTTTTATTTCTTAAAACAAATTAGAAAATCAGACATATTTTGCAAATGTTTATAATGCAGCTATATATTTATAGCTATTTGCATTGTTTTGCAGTCAATCTCATTAGCAACTACAAATATCAGATTGTCCAAGTGAATTTAAACAACAACCCAATCTGAAATCATGGCTGCATTCATGCATTTTATAAATGAGACTGGAGCTGTCTGATTACTTCATGGCTAAGAGGTCATAGATAAGGATAAGAGGAAAAATAGACAACAATTCCAACATTCAAAGCAACCCAAAAAATGATTTTAGAACCAGGATGGGAAGTTGCATAATGATAGATACTGACCATGAATGCAGCAAAATACAATGGCATTCCCTAAAATGTCTTTCTGTCTGTGGCATTTTAGGTGACTGCCCAAGATGTGCGCAAGGAGAGCCCCCTACTCTTCAAGTTTCGGGCCAAGTTCTACCCTGAAGACGTGTCTGAGGAGCTGATCCAGGAGGCCACACAGCGTCTGTTTTTCCTGCAAGTGAAGGAGGGGATCCTCAATGATGACATCTATTGTCCACCAGAGACTGCTGTACTGCTGGCCTCCTATGCTGTGCAGGCCAAGTATGGGGACTACAACAAGGAAGTCCACACACCTGGTTATCTGTCCAATGAGAAGATCCTTCCCCAGAGGTATGCCCATTTCTGTTCTGATTTTTACATGAGAACTTCCCACATTATGTCAAAATGCATACTGTCGGTTGTAGAAGCTTGATAAGTAGATAGGGTGATCCTCCATTCAGAGAAATAACCATAGTAGAATGAGTATTTGTGTTACCATCCTGCTTTCTAAATTTTTTATGGAATTTTCTCACAAAAATGAATTTTGCCAAAGTGCTGTTACACGTTATCCGTGGCATGACAGTAGCATCAGAATACTAAAGAGATCCCGCGCAAGGTGACGGGGCAAAAACATATGTGTAGTTTTATTTGCTTGTGTTTTTGTATTTAATATTACCATGTTTTTTGGATTCTCAGAGTCCTGGAACAGCACAAGTTTAATAAGGAGCAGTGGGAGGAGAGGATCCAAGTGTGGCACGAGGAGCACAAGGGCATGCTGCGGTACACACCTGCTTTTATCACACTTTTCTCAGGGACCAATACATCCAGTACTCTCCTACACGTAATTCATAACCTCATTTATACATGTCACGAATTTATGTATTTACAACCCTAGCATATAGTGAGGTCACTAATTGCCAGTTGAACTAAATGTAAATCAGTATATGTACTAGATTCAGTTTCGACTGAATATAAAAATACCCTCCGAAATCACGCATACCCTTTTTAGGTATGAATTCTTTGAAAAGAAAATGTGTTTCATCCAATTTTTTATTGATTGTTATGAAGTATGAAACAGCCGTGCCAGTTATTCGGCTGTCTTGCAATAACCACTTATCATTGTTATTCAGAGAGGATTCCATGATGGAATATCTGAAGATTGCTCAGGATCTTGAGATGTACGGTGTGAACTACTTCAGTATCAAGAACAAGAAAGGATCTGAGCTGTGGTTGGGAGTAGATGCTTTGGGGCTCAACATTTATAAGCAAGATGACAAGTAAGCTTGATGACCCAATCAGCACTTTTCCACCCATATTCATTTTAAGAATCTGCAGTGCTTGAAATAAAATTAACACAGCGAAAGTACAGACTGTGAGACCGTCCATACTAAAAAATGAAATGTGTTATCTTGTGTTAATGTTAATGGCTTCTCTCTCAATAGAATGACACCAACCATTGGATTCCCATGGAGTGAAATCAGAAATATTTCCTTCAACGACAAGAAATTTGTTATCAAACCAATTGACAAGAAAGCCCCTGTAAGTCACTTTCTATGTATAATTTATCCACACCCTCACAAAAATCTGTTTACACCAGCTGCCGTATAGTAGAAGTGAACAGAAATCATGCACAACCTGCAGCAGAGTGGCACGTCTTAAGAATCTGGTGAAATGTCTGCAGCGTGGAACTATATTAAAGTGGAAAATGAAAACAGTCCAACAGCCCCTTTTAATATACGTAATGCCAGTGTTACGTGAGGAGGTAGTAACAGAGGTGTTTTCAAGACAACCAGTATGATACAGCAGAAGAAGACAGCAAACATTGGAAGATACTTCAAAAAATGACAAAAAATTCCCCAATACAACAACTCAAAAAAAATTCCAGAGCGTAATTGAATTTATTGTTTTCAATATCCAGCCTATCTCGCTGGTGGAACTTATGCTATTTTTGGGGCCATGGTAAACCTTCCCTCTTGGCAACAATTTTCAGGCATGTCTAACAGTAATGTACTTAAAATTACTTGAAAATATATATATAAATATATTATGAATATAAATAAAAATAGGGAAAAACAGGTTTTTTTGTTAAAAAGTTGAATGTTTAGTAAGTTATTGATTACTCTCAGCAAAACTGAAAAGTAGATATAGTTGCACAGAATACTTTATTGTATTTTTAAAATGCTGTCAAGTCTGTAAAATTGATTACTGAGCATAGCAGCGCATAAAACAGGGAATATTATCTGAGTTTCTGTTCAGTGGGAGGTAACTAAATTCCTTTCTTTAGCCTTAACTTAATTAAATAAACCCATAACTGTAGGCAGTTTAATGTTACCAATTCAACAAATGTTAACACACAGCTTAACTAATATTTCTGGTTAAGAGTTTTGAAGAAGTCTAGATATTTCCTTATGCAATTGAATATTCAGTAAATTACTTGTTTCAATCCATATTTATGTTAAGGGGTTTTATTAGACTGTAATTTTTTAATGTGAACATGAAATTTGTAGTAAAAAAAAGCAGCAAGCACGTAGTGTAGGTGTAGGGTGGTTCTTCTGAATTGTTTGGTATAAATATATGATGAGCACATGAAAATGGGGTGTTTGTATTCTAGGACTTTGTGTTCTACGCCCCACGCTTACGCATCAACAAACGCATTCTGGCCCTTTGCATGGGGAACCACGAATTGTACATGAGACGGCGCAAACCTGACACTATTGAGGTGCAGCAAATGAAGGCTCAGGCTCGAGAAGAAAAGAACCACAAGAAAATGGAGAGGTTAGAAAATGGCTGTCGACATGCTCTGTTCTTTGCTGGGGACAGTAAGAGATTTAGCTCTTTTGACTCCTGTGCGATTTCTTGAATGTTGGGGTAGTGATGTGGCTCCGTGGGTTAGGTATCTGTGCCTGTGATCAAAAGGTCGTAGGTTTAAGTCCTGCAGCCGGCAAGAGTTTCCATGTCACCATTAGGCCCTTGAGCAAGGCTCTTAACTTGAATTGCTCCAGGGGCACCAGACACTGACTGACTCTGTGCACCAATCCTTGGCTCTCAACTTTGAGAGTGAGATGGGGGGGGGAAATACAAATTTCCCCACAGGGTTGAATAAAGTACTGAGGATCATTATTATTAATTTCTTGGCTAGCTGAAGGATTAATTAAAAATGTCTTTGGCATACTTAGGTAACCAAAAACAATTTTAGAGTTTTCTTTTACTGAAGGGTACAATCCAAGAAATCTTTCAAACATTATTTGGTAATGAAGAAATCACAATTACAGTTTCTCTATCCCAGTTTATATTATATTATGTAGGCATAGTCCAAAAAAGCCAATACTAGAAATGTTTCCTTGTGTTTTATTTCTCTGCTTATGGCTTCCCTCACTGTACAGGGCTCTTCTGGAGAATGAAAAGAAGAAGCGAGAAATTGCAGAGAAGGAGAAGGAGAAGATTGAAAAGGAAAAAGAAGAGCTTATGGAGAGACTGAAGCTGATTGAAGAACAAACAAGAAAAGCTCAGCAAGGTTAGAAGCACTACCTCTCATTTGCTAACAAAATTAAATCTCTTGAATCTTAACTTGTAATTTCTATTTCCTACCTACACTCTCTGAGTTTTGTATGTGTCCCCTTAATAAATGAAGATTAATTTTTTAATCAAAGGTCAAAATAAAGAAAATCTATGCCCAGCCAAAACTGGAAAATCTAGTTATGTCTCCAAGCTCCCAGTTGCACTTTCGTTTACCGTATATATCGCAGTATAGAAATAGATCCCAAAATTAAAATAGCAGTATGTGTTCTCTGCAGTAGATTCTGAAATATGTATTTGCACTAAAAAGTTCTCTGCATCAGATTTTATCAGAATTTTTTGTGCATGCGTGTAGAGCTGGAGGAGCAAACAAAACGTGCCCTGGATCTGGAGCAGGAACGCAAACGGGCGCAGGAGGAAGCTGAGCGCCTGGAAAAGGACCGCCGAATGGCAGAGGAGGCCAAGATGACCCTACTGCAGCAGGCTGAAAGCCAGATGAAAAACCAGGAACATCTGGTCTGTGTGCTCTTGGCTTCTAGTTCACTAGCTTGCCTGTAATGGGTTAAAGAATACTTAATTCTTATTTGTCATCTTGTATTATAACTTGAAGCACAATATTAAATGTCTTTATTGGTCACAGTAGTTTGGCAGCATTGTTAGTAACAGAGAGTAATTTTATTAGTGAAAAGTTGCTGGGCCAAAGTAAATCTTGGTGTAACAGGTGTTGAATCAGCGTGCTTTTGCACAGTCTGTAGGATAAATGAATAAGTAGGTAAAAAAGCTTAACTTAAAATATTTTGCTGAAATCTTTACAGGCCACTGAATTGGCTGAACTGACTTCCAAGATCTCACTCCTAGAAGATGCCAAGAAGAAGAAGGAAGAGGAGGCCACTGAGTGGCAACAAAAAGTGAGTGGTTCTTCCACCTCGTAACACTTGCTTGTTTTACCAACAAAGAAACTTAAGGTGCATCCCCATTTCTAAATACATGAATCATAAAATAAATACTATAAAAAAATATTATCCATGACCAGAGGAAGTTTTAGCCAGCCCCATAAAAGACAGTGTATGAGGCATAGTACATTTTGAATGGGATTCTAGTTCATGACTGGGATGACCTGTAATCGATCATATCATTCATCTGCCATTCATCTAAATTCATCTAATGGAAGCTGTAGTCTCTGGAGCAAAGGAGATGGGCGCATGTGACACGTGTATACATAGCTGAGATAGATACACCAGTCACAGTAACACGTTAAAGAAATATGGTCATGTTTCAGGTTCACGAGATACACTCACAAACACGGACGGGGTATTGCGTTTACGGAGAACAGATTTTATTTTAGAGAGAATATGTGACGTTTGATTGAAACCACTAATCGGGTGCCAAAAGGAGACTAATGACTCTACGTCTTGACAGGCCACCATGGTGCAGGAAGACCTCGAGAAGACTAAAGAAGAGCTGAAGAACAAGGTGATGTCTGCCCACATGCAAGAGCCAGTCCACGCCGAGAATGAGCATGACGAGAATGACGAAAGCAGTGCCGAAGCCAGCGCCGAGCTCACATCGGCCGCGGCCTACAAGGACCGCAGCGAGGAGGAGCGCATGACAGAGGCGGAGAAAAACGAACGTGTGCAAAAGCACCTGCTGGTCAGTGGATACGATGTTTGGCAGATTTGTCTCAAATTCATAATGAAAATTGTGTTGACAGATAAAAATGATTTCATATAACAAAATTTAGTATGATCATTCTTTTGTTATACATTCTGCAAATGCTAATAATAAGACTATTTAAAATAAGTTTGTATACATTAATATGCAGCACTTCATAGAGCATTTTAAAAACTCTACTGGACTGATGACCAACAAAAAACATCCTGAAAATGAAACCATGCTTTTGCCTATAACCGTTTGTTGTTGTACTGCCCACTATCCTCCAGGCTCTTAGCTCAGAGTTGGCCAATGCTCGAGACGAGACAAAGAGAACTCAGAATGACATCATCCATGCAGAAAACGTGCGAGCAGGTCGAGACAAGTACAAGACCTTGCGGCAGATCCGGTCAGGCAACACCAAGCAGCGTATTGATGAGTTTGAATGCATGTGATGCAGAATGGCAAATGGCATTACTGGAACCACTACAGGGGAGCTGAATAGGGTCTATTCCATTGTACTTCAAACCTGCTTTATACAACATATTCTGTCTTCCTCAAACAGGGCTCCCACTAGACTATCAAAGCAGTCAAATATATTAATGTTATTCAGTTTGAATGTCATTGTACGAGTAATGGGAATTTTTTTTAATTTTATTTACAATGCTTTTTAGTAATTTGCTCGAATCCATTGTGTATGATGTCAAGAATATCTGCACATGCTATATAATAATTGTTGCTGAATTGTTTTTTACTGTTTGAGTCCCAATTACCACAAAGTGAAGAATTATGATTTTTTACATAGGTAGAGGTAATCTGTTGTATGCAGAGAAACTCAGGTGCAATTAAAATTTAAAAATGACCTCATTCCTCAAAGCGGGCTTAAATTTAAACAGTAATATTAAGACACCCTTTGGTAGTTTTGAGTATTGTAATTTGTCAGTAAAAAAAATCCATTCATCTTTTAACTGGGTATCCTGTCTAGCTTCACAGGAATAATGAAAATAATAGTATATTAAAAGAGCAGGTTTGTTTGTTTATTGGATGGCCCTCCACTGTTAGTAATTTCAGTAAATAATATTTCAGTACCTTTAGTTTTATCCTATTACAAATTGTAAGCTTTTAAATGTTCACAGTTTCCGCAGGTGGAATAATTTCTTTTAGCACACAACTTATCTTCTTTTTACAGCCTTAAAACAAAAACAATGTCCAGTAATGTTTGTCAAAAGTCTGTCCTAGAATAAAAAGAAAAATAAAGCATTCAAGTTCTGGGAAGCTGCAGTTGGATTTATTTTCATTTTTTTTGTAATGGGATCCATATTTCTAAATATTTCTTGTACCGAGTGCATCTTTGACTCATAGGAATAGCTGAAGCTAAATAGAAGGGTTTTTTTATCTAACAAGTGAATGTGTAGATTCTGTTTTTAGAGAGCCTTATTTTAAGGCTAGTGTAAAAGGGATCTCAAACTCAAGTCTTAGCAGTTGGTCTTACGGAATATCATTACTGGGGTGTTTGTAATTGGCCTACTCTACACCGGTAGTATCACAGTAAATCCACTTTTATTGAGACAAGTTGGCTTAGCTGAATGTATCAAAGTATTTTACAGTCATGCTGCATGTGAGATATTTATTCTGTCATGTATGTATCAAGCAGTATCATTTCATGCAGCCAGGAGCTAAAGAAATTAAACATTTACAGAAAATAAGGAAATATTAATCATGTGTTGAGATTATGTATTGACACCAGATGATTTTTTCATGGACACAGAAATTTTCACAAAATTGAGTTTGAGATCCCAGAATTACAATGTATTTTTGGTCTTGGGTTTTATGCTGATTTAATTAAACAAAAAATGATTTTTTTACTACTGTAAAAGTTGCTGTGTAGCTTTTGTTAATTAAATTTTATTAATGTTGAATGACCATCATTTGGATAGAAGGATTTTGATATTGCATTGTCATTGTAGTACAGGTAGACTCTCAATAAAGTGCAGGCTGGCTGCTTGATTGCTTTTTCATTTGAGTTGTTAATAAAATTACGTTTTAAAAATATTTGCTATGCAGGTAAAGTGTATGTACACATTTGCTGGCTCAGCAGACCTGAGACTGCTTGTTTCTCAGGTTCTCTTACCATTCGGTTCTCATGAACTAAGTGGTCTGCAACAGAGACAGTTATATTTCACTAATTCTTCATACAGGGCTATATTCTCCTGTCAACTTTAATCAGAAAAGCACGTAGATAAGTGTGTTTTTCGTATAAATGTATTCTCCGAAATGACTTAAGCACTTTGGGTGAAGAAAGGCCAAAATGTGGATGTGTCACAAGCAAATTTGCATTTATGCATATTCTCCCCCAACTAAAGTTGATTTTCCATCATAAATCGACATTACACTAAGCTAATGGTGCTAATGATTATGGGGTCATTTTTTTTTACAAAATTTTAAATTACTATTTTGATTAAATCGATAATTTTATTAAATTTATTAACCCAAAGCTTTTTTACAAGTTGTATATGAATTGAAAGTTTCAATTGTGTAAATCTAATTCGGTGCACCACAGTTTGTTGTGCTAATTGACAAAAATAGTGCAATACCTTGGTTTGCCACGTAGTGTCGCTTAACTTAATACAGGTCTCGCGCAAATCTAAGACTGGTAAGAATACGTGTAAATGTAAATTTGCATGTAACACACCCACTTTTCTCCACCTTTATTGCATAAGTTATCACATGCAAAATGGTTGAACCAGGTGTCAATCTCTCAAGCATATTTTCTATACATTTCTGTTAAACTTCCTTTGTGAATGTGTCCTGCGTTGATGAATTGCTGAATTGAATTCAGTTTTATATTCTCAGGTGAATCTTGATGTTTGCAGCAATAGACTAACCAATGATCAATGTTCTCTAAAATAGCTCAGTGGTGCATCTCATGAGCCTTCAATTGGCCAGCATGTATTGACAGAGCACAACATAATAATACAACTTCTGACAATGGAAGAACAACAAAGCAATGAACAGTGTCAACAGTCTGGAATAAGAAGAGGAGTAAGGAAGGGTGGTGGAAGGGTGGGGAGGCAAAACAGACGAAGGGGCAGAAGAGGCCAAGGACATAGGCACATTCCAGAAGAAATAGGGACCACAACTGTGGAGCATGTTTTCAATCATGGCCTTACAGTGGCCAAGACTGGACGAATGTTGGGAGAACAACTGTGTCCTCAGTCATTTAAATTAAAATTTGCAATTTGATGTGCACAAGTGACTAGATGATGTGGAGTTTGAAGTAGTTTTGAGAATTTCATTTCTGAGGAATGTACAAAAGCGACTGAGAAAAACTGTAATAGGTAACGAAAAATTCACGAGATATAATAACAGCATTGTGTCAAATGCAGTTACCTTTCTTATTTTCAATTTGCACCTTGAGAAATAGCAGCAGATTTCACAAATGAAAAACAGAACACCTCTTTATTGACAGAGAAAAGACAAGAGGCAGTAAGGCATGCATTAAAATGCCTAAAAGGATACATCATGAAATATTATTTACCTGCAAATGACAAATCCAATAACTTAATTACATAAATTTATTAAGCTTAATCTGTCATAATCTGTCATTTAGCCTATTTATGTTGTTCACACATTAAACATCAAGGTTACATCAACATAGCAATCATAAAGATAATGTCTCAAATAGTATTACATGGGTAAACAAAACAAGGTCCTGCAGGCTTTACGTCACACTTAAGTAATTGCTACAAAAATAGTCCGTCCTTCTAACCATCTGCTAAGAATGAGTCATGTGCATAGAGTTTCAGGGCCTAATGAGTTACTGAACGTTCTAAGCTGCTTGGATTGCTTCAATCATTAAAAACGAGAGAGGGGTACAATACAATTTTGGAGAACTTAACATAAATGTATTTGCCCTGCTTGCCATTTCATAAAAAATCTATGCATTTTTAATGCACCTAGTTACCATATATTCAAAGAACAAGCTGTCATACATCATTGATCAAATATTTGTATCATTAAAATTATGTAAAATACATGGCAATGTGTTACACATATTGACTGAGATGCATGTACCTATTATCCACCCCTGGAGTAGAAAACAAGGTCAACATGTCCTTGAGTGGTTTTGTGGAGTGTCTGGTAGACCTTGATCATGACAGATTGGTGTGCAGCCTTCATATCAGAGTGTTTTCTGCTGTAGCAAGGTAAGGGTACAAAATTATGCATTCACATTCTTAACACATATTTTTAATGTTTATTTGCTTCAACTGAAAACTTCTTGAGTCATTAAAAACAAGTATTATATTTTATTACCATTAACTGTATTTAATTAATTGCATTCAGATAACTGACCTCAACATTGATAGCAATTTCAGCTTCAAATCAGTTTAAGAAACCCTATGTTTAATATTGGCTTGGTGAAACGTGCAACTATTGTTCATGGTATATATCCTCAAGTTTCCTGAAGCAACTTGAGAATCTCTTGAAAATATCCTTGAAGATACTCCTTTTGTGTATAATGTGTTGTTTACTGTAAACGATTTTCTTTTCAGAATGCAAGACTGTTAAAAGACTGACTAGTTGAAAAGGATTAAGTGTAACTGTGCTACAGAAGCAAATTATCAATTTTTTTTCCTCTTAATAAATGAGTAAAACAAATTTATCCATGAAAATGGAACAGCCTCCCCTCCATCAGAAAAACGCAGTAGGAGACATAAAACTGATAAATTCCACAAAAAATGCTGAATCTGTTTTGTCAAGTCTTGGAATAAAACAAAAACCTAGCATTGAAGTAACAATCAACTCCGTATTTAAGTAACAAAATATTGAGCACGCAGGGCTATAATTAACTTGCTAACAATGTGGTAATTGAATTAACTATTGGGTCTAGATAATAAATCATATTTTTAAAGTATGGATTCCTGTATTTACATAGAGCGATAGCTAATGTGCTTGGCCATGCCCAGGGGCTGAGCTCTACTCAAGGACAACGAGGTCTGTCTGTAGGTCTTCTGCAACTGCCAGCCCTCATACACACTTGAGTAACATGGCAAGTTTTGTACGTTTCTCTTCACTCATTTCAGGCCTACTGTTGGGTGCACCTTTCACCCAAAGCTACAGAGTGTCAGCATACCTCTGGCACAGAGCGTTCAGTCAGCATTCTGTGTACCGCAGCAGCACTCGAATCACCAGGTAAACCATTTATGTGACTTATTAAGACGTTCTTGGTAACCTACAGGAACCAATGCTGAATTTGTGATTATTTACTAAAAAGAATGACCTTTTTGGTCACAGTGGCTTATACTACATGATCAAATCTTAGAAAATTATTAATTAATGCATAATTACATATGTGTTCTCATAACGTTGAATGTCACAAATTACTTTGTACAAGAAGCAAGTACATACTAAATTTGAAATTGGTAATGCGAAGCTATAGCTGTATATTTCGGATAGATTGTGCCCTGATTGTCTAATAATCCACTTTTACTGGTATATACCATCAGAACCTGTAACATTTAAGTAGACTTCAGACACATTACAGGACACATGGACTGGCAAACTTGCATATAACTGAATCTATCATGTTGAAATGGTCTTTGCTTAATCCTACCAGTACAGGAGAAAAGGTTGTACTGCACATTGTTAATCAAGATGGCATCAAAACTACTACGCAAGTAACAGAAGGTGAATCCCTGTTGGATGTTGTTATCAACAAAAACTTGAATGTTAGTGGTTTTGGTAAGTAATTATATCATAAATAATAATTAGCACAATGCTATTTTATGATTTTGTGTTCCACGCGATATGAATAGGATTTAATCATATATTTTGTGCGGCTGGTTGCGTGTGAAGAAATGCTTTATGAAATCTGACAGTTATCTTCCTAAAAACAATATCAATTTCTTGTGATTTTCACAAAATTTGAACTGGAGCATACTAATTAGCATTGAGATTACTTGGGAAACTGCTGATTGCTGTTGTCAGTTTAATGTTTTGTCTTATTAAACATCTTTTGCAGGGGCTTGTGAGGGGACTTTAGCATGTTCCACTTGTCACCTTATTTTTGAAGAAAATATTTACAACCAACTGGGGCCCATAACGGATGAAGAGCTGGATATGCTTGATTTAGCATATGGGCAAACTAAAACGTAAGCGTCAAATAATATTATAACAGTATACTGATTCAATGTTCCATGTTCCTCTTAACTGAAACGATTCTACTGGAGGAATAACAAGATTTTTTGGATAAATTTATGATGTCACTTTTTTTGGCTATAACATCAAAGTCATTGAAAATCCTTTAAATATGAAAGAAAAACTCGCTACGTATGTCATAAAATGACTTTTAAATGCAAATTTAAAACAAATGTAAAATACTACAATGGTTGAAAATGATTTTTAGATGTGTTCTGATCATATAATGTGTGTAAGTGTGAAGTCCTGGTAACATGAAAGTGTTCTCTTTTATGTTAGATCAAGGCTAGGTTGCCAGGTAAATGTACAGGGATGGATGGATGGTATGACAGTGCATGTGCCACGAGAAGCCAAGGATATAAGAGACAACCTGGAGCATACGGAAAAACAGTGATCATCCAGTAAAGAATCTTTTCTTACCAAGTATTATCAGCACCGTTTGTTAAGACGACATGCACGATGATTGTAATTCCAGCTCGTTTAATTTTAGTTTCCTGAAGCAATTAAAAGATAGTATATTGAACTGTTACTGAAATGTTGTAACCGCTATGTTTTTGTCTGCACTGGGAATCATGTGAACCTATTAAACTGGCCACTGAGTGTAGTGTATCTTTAAAAGTAATGAATACTGTTAATATTATTCTATAATACAACAAAAAATTGAAGCCATGACTTCGCAGGACTCTACTTTTTTTTACTGTTCATAACTTTCACCAATGATCATTTACAATGTAAATCATAATTACAATTGCAAAGAGAATAATCGTAAGAACACAGGAGACATAAGAACCTGGGCATGGAACATGGAACGTCCACTAGGTGGTAGTACAGCGCCAATGAACCGTATTCACCTCCCTTGAACTTTTTAAACATTTTCTTACTGCGCAACACTGAATCACAGTGTATTTAATTAGACTGTCAATGTGAAGACAAATCTCTTTAAAGTAATGTAAATTTTAATTACAAATAAAAAACACTAAATAATCGGTCACATAAGTATCCACCCCTTTCTTGTCAGAATTTAGTAGAGATACCTCTAGCGGTAATTATACCCTTATGTCTGTGTGGATAGGTCCATCAGGCTTGCACATCTGGATACCACAATTTTTTTCCAGTTCGCATTTGCAAAACAGCTCAAAGTTTCATCAGGACGGCGAGCGATTGGCTATTTTCAAATCCAGCCGCAAATTCTTAACTGGACTGAGGGTTTGCTCTATGACATGGCTATTCCAGCACATTAACATTGTTATATTAAAGCTACTCTTGCGTAACTTTGGCTTTGTGTGTGGGGCTATTGCTTGAAAATAAATCTTCTCCCAAGTCACTGTTCAATGCAGACTGCAGCAGGACTTTTCTGTATTTTTCTGCATTCATTTTACCGTCTGCCTTCACAAAGCTCCCATGGCCTCCTGCTGAGAACCACTGTGAGCATGATGCAGCCATCACCACACTCCACTGTGCAGATGGTGTGTTTTTGGTGATATGTGGTAAATGACTTACACCACACCTGGTGTATAGTGTTATTGTGGCCATAATGCTCAGTCTGTGTCTCATCAGATGACAGAACCTTTTTCCAGCTGACTTCAGAATCTGTCACAGGCTTCTTGCAAACCCTTGTCCAGATGTCATAAGTTTTTTCAAACACAAAGTTGAGATCCACTTAAGTACTTTTGTGATTATTAAAACCATTTTGGCTTTATCAGTGATGATTTAGATTTTTCATAGTAAAGGGGGCAGATACTCAAGCAAGCAATTATTTTGTGCTTTATATTTGTAATTAATTTAGATGACTTTGCATAGAGTGCCTATCTCAAAATGATTACTCCCAAGTACTTAACAATGATGAACCACAAAACATATTATACGCCAGATGTTCCAAAAAAGGGACATAGGGTGGCTCAGTTATTTTCACTGTCACCTCACATCTCCGGGGTTGGGGGTATGGCTAATTGGCATAGCTAAATTGTCCATAGTGTGTGGTCGTGTGTGTGTGTGTGTGTGGCCGCGTTTATCTTACGTTGTGGGGACAAAATGTCCCCACAAGGAAATAAAAACCTGACATTTTTGCTTTGTGGGGACATTTTTCGAGTCCCCATAAATCAAAACTCAATTTTATAAAAAT
>JAACJT020000032.1:915296-928841 GCA_009936485.2 Gymnarchus niloticus | reverse complement strand
CTAAAATAACTAAACAAAAACATGATGTACTGCCAACTGTGGAAAATTAGTCAAATCTGTTATAAAATGATGAGGACTTTGAATATTAAGGGGTTCAAGCATGAAGCGCTGAAACCTGATTAAAATTGTGCGGATTCTAGTTCTTCTTATTTTTTAGTATTATTATTATTTTATCTTTCTGCCTTAAAACGCAATGCCCAGCCAAGCCTGTAAGGGCCAGCAACACCAAATTTGGCTAAAAGGTGCCAATTTCTACTCACTACTCAGGCCCCCAAAGGGGGCCCTTTCACTCTTTAGGGGGCGCCACAACAAAGCATTTTACATTTTTAGTGGTATCTCTTGATCTGTGAGATCTACAGTCAAAATTCTTTTTTTCCCATGTTCCATACATTATTCCCCACCAAAAAGCCAATAATGGTGTTTTGCGCCGCCTACTTAGATTTTTTGCAAATTTGCATAATTTGACACTGACTTTTTCATCCTCATTCAAGGTTATTCAACCAGTCTGCACAAATGTGGTATTGCTGGAATCAGCAGACTTAGTTGGTCTAAAGTTATCCCAAAATTCCTGTCTGCCATATAGTGTGGCGCGGCCATACCCAACTGTACCGACTTCACAATGATTTTGAATACACAGCTATAACTCAAGCATGTTTCCACCAAATTTGACTCACCCAGGTGCCGTTTCGTCAATAGGGGGCACTGTAACAAGTGGAAAACTGTATCTCAATAACCACTAGACCAATCTCGGTGAAATTTGGTACATAACATCTGCTTGCAGCCCTGAGCATAAGCCTTCAGTACTGTAACATATAATCAAATGATCAGCCAATCACAATGCAACAATTATAAATGAATTGTCCAGACACGCCCTTAAGTCCAAGACAGCCAAAATTTGGTGAGGAGATTCAGAATCGCATCCATAACAAAAGCTATGAAAAAAATCTTAACCTTTTTACACAGTGGTCATGCCCACACTGTATATTCATCATCCCATGTTGCATAAAGAGCTGAAACTCAGCCTTGCTTTGTCCAAATTTCACCAAAATTGATACACTTGAGCAGATTCAGACCCTATCCTATTCACCCCCCGGACGGCATATTCCACCTAAAGGGGGTTGCAACAGTTGACACATATATGTTTTGGTACATTATTGTTATTATCTCTTGTCCTGAGGGACATACAATCAAAATTATTTTACCTTCTGATTCCTTGGGTCATGCCTTATCAAAATTCCATTGACAACATTTATATCTGCTTTTCAGATTTTTTACAAATTTATATAATTTGATAAAACTAATATTGTAAAGTAATACAACTATTTTCCACCATTCTGATCAATTGTGGTATTTCTGTAATCAGAAGAAGGTGCTGATCAATAACTGTGAAAAACATGTTCACTGTTCCATAGGGCCTGGTTGCATGCCATGCCCATACTATACATACGTCACCCTATTTTGATTAAACAGCTATAAGTCATGTATGCTTTTTCAAAAATTGATCAAATTTGACAGGTATGACCTGATTTTTACCCTATCTTAGTCCCCTGAAGGGCACATCACTCCACCATTACAGGGTGCAACAGTTAAGGCATATATGCTTATGTACATTATGATAAATATCGCTTGACTTGTGTTACATACAATCAAAATTCTTCTGTTTTCTGATTCCTCGGGTTATGCCCTATAAAAATGCCATTCACACCAAATACCTCCGCATCTTACATTTTATACAAATAAATGTAATTTAGAAACTTTATTTTAAGCTTATCATTTCAGTAATACTAATGGTCAACAGATGGCACTGTTCATTAGCAAATAGAAAATAGAAAAGTTAGTCTGACTTGGTCAGCAACGCTGTTTTTTATTACTTCCAGTTTATTCTGTCAAAATGCTTTTCAAAGGTCACTAATGTAATCTGTAGTAATATTATTTTGTAAGTCATACTGATGAAATCTAATCCCTTTTCACATGACAATTATCACTGCCATTTTGCAATATTTAGAAAGAAGTGTTTTTACACAAGAGCACAGTTTATTTCAGAAAGATCTTGCAAATTGGTGTTGTATTAGATAAGGCTTTGTTACACCCATCCATCCAACTCTTTATTCATTCCAACATTCATCAATCCATTTATCCATCTATACATCACTCCTTCGTATTCCAGCTGCAAATGTTACCATTGTGCCATAAAAATGTTCATAAATAAATCATTTATCTCTACATTCTTCTGTCTCCCTGCTGCATAGGTTGCCATTGTGCCATAAAACCACTCATTAATGCATTCCATCCATCCAAACGTCCATGCAACTGCTTATACTAATACGACAGTCAGGTTGAAGTTCCTGGCCTTTTTTTCTCTATGTGCATAATGTCAGTTCTTACCTCAATTGCAACATCCATACATCCATTTATCTATACATCCTTTAGTCATCCAGCTGGATATGTTACCATTGTGCCGCATGTCTTACATTAGCACACTTTGAGATGTGTTCTGTCAAGCCATATTTCAAATATACAGCCTGTGTATCTTCCTATATTATTTTGTGTACTTTGTGCTACGACTTCCATTTTGTATTCTTCTGCAATGACTTCCTGTGTGTGTCCTGTAACATGTCGTACGTTTTACTTGTCTCCAGCTTGTCCAGACTGCCGTAAGAGTACGCATCAAAACCATCATCCATTCCAGTTTTCATCAAGTTTATTTTTTCATCATCTCTTTGTCCTTCCATTTTTCCATTTGCACATCTGATGTCACCCATTTGTCATCATGTACAGTCTGTTTATTGCTAGGATGTGATACTGTATGTCATTTCTGAGTGACATTCTGGAATGAAATCCTGTGAATACTGTGGAATAGGCTGGACATTCTCCTCATCTCTGTTTTTGTACACTACCATAACACCACTCATCCACATTTTCCCTCCATTCTGACATACAATTGTCTACTGTCTATCCATCCATCTGTCTTTGCATGTTCATTTCCTTTTTTGCCATTGTGCTTGAACCCTCTCATCATCGCTTGTGGTTATATTAAATTACTGGAATATATTATTACGATGAACATGCACCGCACCGCCAAGTTTTGTCTTCAGGGTTTGATATTGCGCATTGGATCATTCACAGTGAACACAGTAGTCACTTACAGGGGGAATATCCCATGCTCACAAGCAGACATCGAAAAAGCATTCAAGGACGTTACTATAGTGACTTTTTCTTGAGCAAACTTACGACAGACGATTTAAACTTTGCTAAAATTCAAGGATTCAACAATTTAGCGGTGAGTTATGTGATGGACATAAGGAGGAAACATATCGAACTCTGTTATTTTGGTTCTTAGCTATCTAAAAGTAAATACAGACGTAAATACAACTGCTACATAGTAGACAGATACACGGGGGAAAAGCCTTCAGACAACCTTGCAGTAAGATTATTTCTGTTTAAAAAACACTGAACTTTCCAGTAACTTTATTACCGAATGTTCAGAAGGTGTGGAAAATGCAATACTTAATGCTTATAAAATCTTAACATCGAATAGAAAGCACTCATTTTATTTTATTTTTTTCCTTTGGCGGCGACGCCGATTCCGTCTTGCGTTTTACTCTAAATTCAAATACATTTTAAAAAGGTTATTACTCATTTTAAAAGATTGGCCTTTTAAGATGGTGAAAAACTATCGTTCTTTTTAAAATTGAAAATATCTGTATATCTGTTGTGAAAAACCATCCTTTTTAAAATTGAAAATATCTGTATATTTGTTGTGGAAAAACTATCGTTCTTTTTAAAAATTGAAAATATCCATTTTTAAAAAAATAATCTTTATTATTATATTCAGACATGATATCCGCTGATGTCTTGTTTAGGCGTAAACTGTTTGGTAACGAGTTTAACCTCCATACCATCTCTATAGATTGATGATCATATTCTGATTAATGATATAATAGGGTAAACAGACACACACATTAACAAGCAAATAAATAAATAAGCAACAGCGGGACGTCTGAATGAAAGCCTAGTTTTAAGTCTTATCCCATACGTTCCACTTTGGTCTACGGACTATCACCGTGTCTTTGGTTCCGGTTGGATTAGGAGGAGTTTTGTCACTCCCCAGATATCATTCATTTATTTATTTATTTATTTATTTTTTTTGCGGACATTAGCGAGCAGTTTTCCATAACGTAGGAGTAGCGTTTCGGAGTAATAACGCCGTCTCTGAAAGCTTAGGCTTTCCAAACTCGAAGTGCGAGGTCTTTGTAAGAAGACTCACCTCTGGGAAATGCGCCAAACTAACAGAGAGTTACCCCGTGAAGGATCATGTTATGGGACGTCTAATCACTCTCATACGGGAGGGAAAGAAACTCAAAGTGCTGCCCTTTCCACAGAGACCGACGCTGAAAGTAGTCGTACCCACTTCGCGAAGAGCTTCTTTCCAGTGTTCGACTCAGATAATAATAACTCGGGGGTCTCGCCTTTTTCCGACACCCGTGACACGGAAAACTCATTTGCACCATCTGCGCCTCTGAATCGAGCTGAAATAAATCCCGACGGTGACGCTCGGCTCCGAATCACTGGCTCCGAATCTGGTGGCACGACCATTTCAGAAACAGCCACGGACCTTTGCAAAGCCCTCTCTGCGTCTCTTGGTCTGAGCTCGGACTCGGATGACATGAACCATATGGAATCCATCGACGTCCCCGGTCTTGAAAATGAGCGAAGTCAAGAACGTTATCTGCTCGAAGGGCCTTTCATGGACCGTCCTCTGGCTGGAACAAATGCCCCGCTACCAGAATACAAATTAGCGGATACGTACGACGGACAACCGATGCAAAGTTACTCGGAGGGAATTCTCCTCATAAACGAGATGAAGGACGACGCGACGTGTTTACCGTATCTCGGTTCTATTCATTCGAACAGAAATATACAAATGCCGAGCTTGAGTCCGGAGCCAGAAAGCCTGACTTGTAAGCCGGACTGCGTGGGCGTAAACGGTGTCAGCTCTATCGCCAGTCACTTCGACCACCTGTTGTCGGCAAACTTGGCACATCACAGTCAAACGAGACCACCGTCGGCGGACCTTCCTAGCGTCACTTCTCATTTCGCGCCTCGAGCTTCGGCGTTCGCCGGCGACCAAAGGGAGAACTTCAACTACTTGACACGATATAACGTCAGGATAAAGTCGGAGGACGAGAACGCCGAAGTTTGCGGAACCTGGGCTATCCCGTACCCGTATGACGAAAACGTCAACGCGCAATATGGACCTTGTGCGCTCGGTGCACCTCCGTACGACGCCGGGCCGAGTCGTTCTTATGCTAGCAGCCCGTTTGAGCACCAACGAGGTGCTCTCGCTTCCCAAGACGGAGCAGCTGCTGACCGGTGGCACCCGCCTGGCCCGCTAGGTCGAATCCCTTACAGGAGTCCGCCTTGCCTGAAGAATGAGGTGACGGACTGGCTGGAGATGCCTTACGCGGACATAAGGTAATGATGTGAGGCATGATAGTATACTATACTCATTATACTCCGATAGATGCAAAGGGGCAAACAGGCACAACTCAGTATATTTCATTTATTTAATGTTTAATTTCAAATCGTTCAGAAATATTCTTTTGTCCAACCAGGTGTATTTATTTTATTTTTTTTTGCATTTTTAAAATTAGGTAAATTTTAATTTCCCCAAACGACGTTTTCACATTTATGCAGGCGTACAAAAAAATAATAAATGCACGTTTTATCTATACAGCTTAAATTTGTACAAATTTGTCCAGACTTGTACAGAGATGCGTGAATGTTTGTATGCGTTGTTGTCACTTTCTGCGTAAAGCATAATCCCAGTATAACACGGCATACATAATAAAGGGTCTGGAAATTGCTGGAATGTATACACTAGTATCACTTAATGTGAACGTTTGTTTATGCCACAAATAAAATTAACAGTATTATTTTCAAAATTCTATTTTAATTAGGAGTTTATGTTTAATAATTCTATTGGAAAAAGTAAAAGAATAAAACGTTATGAAAACCTTAACATGATTTAAAAATCGAATGCTGATAGAAATTTATTTTTTTTCTATCGTTCATCTTGTTTTTTATATATTAAAGCCAAATTTGGAGTCATGCTGTTTTTCCTTTATTTCTATGAGTGTGCTAGAGCAACAGAATTATCTCCGTGGCTAGTCTGGAATCTGGCCTATAGTTTTTTAGGAAGAATGTACATGTAGCTGCTATAAGATATTTAATATGTGTAAAGTAATCCACGCAGCCAAGACTGGAATGCTCTGCTGCGCTGCTTTGGGGTGGTTGTATTATTAGTTTATGTCCTATTTAGGTGAGTTTTTTTTTTTTTTTTTTTTTTTTTTTACTGTAGAATGTCATGTTCAGTGGATATCCCGCTAATATATTGCTTAAGCGGACAGGTTTAATGCCCCTTGGAACTTCTGCAGTCTGGTATTGTCCTAAGTGATAACATATGGTAATATTAGTTCTGATTTGTATGTGGATATGACCATATGGTCCTCAACTGACAAACTGACCCATCAGGAGGTTTCACTGCAGACCATAATTATTGGTGCATAGTCTGGAATGATAAGAATTTCCCTTAGTTAATATAACTTGTGAATCTAATTTGTATATGCACCAAATGAATATGCAGCCTTTTTAGCCATTGACTTTAAATGTATTAAATTGTCCAGCAAGTCTAGGGGGCATGGTGGCTGACACCTCCAGGGTGCTGGTTCAAATCCTGTCTCTGTGTATGTGGAGTTTGCATGTTCTCCCTGTCCTTTGTGGGTTTCCTCCTGCAGTTCCAAGGCTAATTGGTGTGGGTAAATTTTCTGTAGCATGCGATTGAGTGTGTGCATGACTATGCCCTGCGATGTGTTGGCACCTCAGCCAGGGTGTCCCCTGCTTGGCTTCAAGCAATCCTGAATAGAATTAAGTGGTTAGGAAAATGGATGTATGTCCAGCAAGACTTAAAATGCAAATAATTGTAATCTAATAACTGTAATCTTATTTCTTTCTTGTATTTCATAATTACTAAATACATCATCGATCGATCCATCCATCCATCCATTATGTTTACCACTTATCCGTCAGGGTCGCGGAGAAGCTGGAGCCGATTCCAGCTGACTTTGGGTGAGAGGCAGGATACACCCTGGGCAGGTCTCCAATCCACCGTAGGGCCAACACAAAGACAAACAACCATACACACTCTCATTCACACCTACAGGCAATCTAAAGTAGCCAATTGACCTAACCTGCATGTTTTTGGATTATTGTAATATATAAAGTATCATATGTGATCCTCTTAAATGAAGTTCTAAGCAATAGTTATTCTGATTTTCTGGAGTGCTTTAACATGTTTATGTTTCCTTGACGTAGTTTCTTTTATAAGCAATAAAATAATCATTTATATGTAGGCCTGTATCTATTTGCCACCTTTTCTTGGATTAAGAATTCAGTCTCATTAACTTTGCCAAACACACCATTTGATGTAGACGATTGGAATTGTTATTACTATCTAGTTAAACAGAAAATGTAAGTATGACAATAGTCTGGGTAACAAAAGTAGCACATAACGTTAGTCAGTATTTCAGTTACTGATAAAACTGTTGCTCAGGTAAGACTATACTAATTCATGCAGTAATTCAGGTCCATTAATTATATTCTTAAACCAAAGTTTTGACAAAATGCATAATGCAGTTTAGTACACTGGACATGGTTTACATAAAGTGTAAGTATTTTTACATTATTACATAATTTGTTATCCTTTTTTTTTTTTTTAATCTTAACCATAAAAACAACAATGGTAGCAGAACAGAATATAACATACTGGAGAACAGCATTTTTTCACAAAGTAAATAATATTATAATTAAGCAAACAAATGAAATGATACAGCATAACGAGAATGGAATATTAATGCAAATGCAGATGTCATGTAGTAATAATTGAGAATTAAAGTAATGCTTGTTATTACCTGGAAATTGCAAAAATGAAATCTGAACCTTTATGCAACATATGAAAAACCTGACAAAAACCATGCGGTTGTTTTGTGATCTGTGTATTTAAGTCTTGTGAGTTGTAATTTAAAGCAGACGGACACTCATTTTGTCTGTACTTGTATTTATTTTTGGTTTTTTTTATAGCTCTCAATTTCTGCTACGTTTTATGTTTTACATCCTCCATTGAAAATGAGGGAAACCTAAAGTTAATTAACGTACCACGAATAGCAGCATTGCTGTTGAAATTCTACAGTTAATGGCTGCTGATAAGGAAAGAATTAACAGTAGCATTAATGCACTTTATAGCCAGTCTCGCTAGATTGTTTTTAGTTACTTTATAATTACAATAAATTACATTTTTTATTTAGTGTTTGTAAAATGTTAGTTTTGGAACATTGCATATTTTTATTTGTTTGGCATGTAATGGGATGGGACTCCTGCTTTTTATGGATGGTTTTAGACAATGTTTAATATGTGTTCACTAGCCGTTATTTAACAAACTGAACGATTTACATATCGGATTGCATGTCTTAGGCATGTATTTTAGGCAAATATCGAAAGATTTCCTTAATGAGTTTTTGTATTATACACAAAGTCTGCTATTTTATAATTTGCTTAAGAGCTTTTTCTGATAAGAAATGCAAGAAATTTCTTAAGGACCTTCTAACAGAATTACAGGCAAAAGTAAAAGATTTGATGGGGAAATGCAGAAATTATTAATTTTCTCACATATTTACCACTTTGTCTTTTCTATGTAAACAGCTAGGTAGATCTGCATGCAAATAGTGCATATAGCTTTTTTTGGAGGTACGCAAAGCTACTCTTCCCTGTTTTTATGCAGTTAATTTGCTAGCAAAAGCCCCCTGCTTATATTTTCTTCAAAATTCCCATTTTAAAGCCTTCGTAGAATTGTCATGTTATAAATATGCTGTATGGTTAAACAGTAGCAAATGACTGGAGGTAGACAGCTTGTTATGAAGGATGAGATTCATGCGTCATGCAGTATTTCAGTCATGATTTGTTATGACTTGAGACATCTACAACTGATTGCATTTGGTTCCAGCATAAAGGAGGCCTAATACTTAAACTGATGGCTGAAAATTGACGTGCCCATGCAATCATTTTACAAGTGGCACTCTAATAAACACTATATCCAAATATTTCTGTACAACAAGTGAGGCAGGCTGTTGAGAAGTAACTAATGATTTTGTCAAAGCAGCAGTGTTAGGAGACTACCAATCAATGAACTGCTTATCCTGGTAAAAGTTCCAGGGGTCTTGGGAGTGTCCCAGATGGCACAGGGCACAAGGCATTGGTGTACCCTGGATGGGCTGCCAGTCCATGGCAGTGCGCAGGCATTCATACACTGTGGGCAGTACAGAAATGCCAGGTAGGGAAGCTGTGAATATTTGGATTACGGGAGGAAACGCCACGGTAAAACCCAAACAACTTGGGGACAACATGGAAACTTAAAACAAACAGAGTGGAGGTCAGATTCAATCCCTCAACCACGGAGGTGTAAGACAACAGTGATAGTCCAGAGTCACCTGTCAGTAAAATTATAGAACCAGAAAATATTTAATGGGTACTTGTTGGTTACTGTCATTATTTGTGTTGATAATTGTGAGAAAATAAGTCAGTGGTAGCACTTCTCTGTATTTCTAAATTGTTCAGAACATTTTAAGTGAAATTTTCTGCATTTCTTTAGACTTGAATTCCCTATGCTTAATTTTGTATTATGTTGTTCCACATTTTTGTACCAGTTTTTATGTATCCAGTAAAAGTGTTGCTATACACTTATTTACATAAGACCCCATTTTTAAGAAGATAGTTTTACTAAGGGAAACGGTATAGTAATGTTTTGGAAATTAGTATGGAGAAGGCCTGCTCATCAGAGTCTGGTTTTTATTATGTGCTGGCATCCAGACCTTGTGCCTGATGTTGGTGGCTTTGCTGATTTGTCCAGTTGGAACAAAAATTAATAATGACATAATTATTATTATAATTATTAGTAATGACAGGTTAATTAAACATAATCTATAATTGTAATGAACTTGTCTTTAGTTCAGTTTATAGACATGTTAGGCTTTGACAATGGACACAGATTTTATGAATGTTGAACATTACATCTCTGATGGAGAAGGATCCTGTCCTAGTGCAGGATAAAGCTGCTGGCTAGATAGTCTGCCTGACCACCATGCACAGTGCGGGCTCTCTGGAGCCAGACTTCTTGATTGAGGGTAGAGACTCTCTTACTCTGTGTCTCCCTATGGTGAAAGACCTTGGGTGTCTGTGGGGATACTCACAAGTCCCAGCCTGAAGTCTGTGTAGCTGGGAATATTTCCAGAGGACCAGTGAACAGATAGAATTTTGGAGTACTCAACCATCGATGAGAAAGCGTGTGAGGTGCTGGATGGGAAGGGGGCCAATCAGACCCAGATGAACTCTGTGAGCAATCAGGGTGTGATAGGAATATTTGTTTGAAGTTTCTTTAAAAGGGATGAGAAGGCAGTTGGTGCCTGTCATGCTGGTAACCCTGGGACTCGCTGATGGACACATGTTTAGTGAAGCTATCAGGTTGAAGAAGTAGGCCTCCAGGGCAGTGCTTGCACAGGGCTTTCCTGAGACATTTAAAAGGTAGCAACATCCCAGAAAAGCTGCACTACAGTCAGCCATGTAGGTGAAACCTGGTGCATAGGAGGAGTTTGGCAGATTGTTCGATGCCTAGGGAATGGGAGCTAGGATATAGCTAAGGCTGAGTTAAGTCGAGGTAGTGAAGCAGCGGGATAATGGCCTTTGAAAGTTTTGATGTGTAAAGTTGGTATGTAGCACTTCAATAGCAATAGTTGAAAACTGTGTTATGTTTGTAGTAACTAGGCCTATACCTGCATGGTATAAAAATGAAGTAGAACTTAAATGAATGAGGAACATTTTCAGAGTTTATGGGCTATAAGCCTAATAACAAAATTAAACTGAAACATTCTTTAAGGTGGTTACCTTTGGACATTAGCTGAAGATCTAGCAACCTGCTAGGCCTAAAATTTATACTGCCGTACCAACCATTTAATTGAATGAGTTGCACTTGAGTTAAAAGGTGAAATTCACAAATTCATGAATTTTATGGTGTTCCATTTATTCATCTAAAAAGAATTCAGTAAAATTGAAAACACCAACTTAGTTTAAAAGGTACTTTAACAGCATACATATTGAAACCGACGTGTAAGAATACTAAAAATAAGGTGAATTGATATTAAAAATATATACGAAAAAATAAACTTGCAGTAACCTGAAACCTACATTCAAGTAATAGAAATAAAACATGAATAAATAAAGAAACCATTAATGTAGCCTTACACGCTGTTCTACAGTACAACATATGGAACAGGTTAGCTAAGTGATATTACATACTTTACTGACCTCTGTGGTTGCTCTTAAAGTTTTTGTGCATTTAAGAGGTTTCAGATATTAACTATATTTACATGGACAGTTTTATTTATCTGTTAAAAGCTATGATTCATGGCTGCTTTAAGAGGTCTTCTAAAATCAAATGCTACCATTAATAATGTCAAATCCAATAACTTAAAAAGCAGAAAATAAGTTAGACCCCGCATTTTCATAGAAAAGTTGAATTTAAATGTGAATATTCTCCGCATAAGCAGTGGTTCCCATAGTCTTTCTGTCACGGCCCTCCTTTTGCAGATAAGAGTATTTTTATTCAATGTGTATTTCCACCCCACCTCCCAACATGCACATACATTAGCTACACGAAGAGCTTCACCTCGACGGCACGAGTGCTTTATGTATGCATTACACAAAATCCTATCGACACTGAATATAATTACATGAATCTTCTTCCCCTTGTAAAAGTTTTGTGGTTTTGTAATATTTATTCTAACTACAAAACACATATAAAAGTTTTTGTTTTTTTTTTCTAGCTCGCAAAATGTCTCCATTAGAATAAGTAGTCTTGTTTTACCGTGTGTCATTTTACAGTATCATTTTTATTTATCCTTTGCCCAAAATAAGTGATTGGACAATGGATGGATGGATGGGTGGATGGACAAAATAGTATTAAAATGAGGTTTGGTGAATTATCATTTTGTTATTGAAGATATGTTATTGAACATTACACTGACGTATTTAGTTTAGCCTGCTTTTAATTGATAGAATAATTTGACCAGTAGCTTTGTTCAAGCTAATTAAGGAATTGGTGAAAAGTAAAGCCAAGGTGATTACGGAATAGGGTGAGGAAAGCCTGTGTTTCACTCGACGGCTCTACTCGCACAAATTCCCCAAATTTTTTTATTCGACCAATATCCGTATCTCGCCGAGACCATCGCAATGAGCCATATTTTCCTATATGGATTTTCTCATTAGACTATGACGTGGCTTACTGGATTGTTCAGAAGTTAATATGGGTAGCCCAGGTATATTTCTAATGTCAGCTTCCATGTTTGCATTACAAACTCAAATGTTCTCCAGTACCGTACCAAGTTCATCTCCATTTATTGAGTTACAAGCAATGCATCCTTTGCTTATGTATGCATTTAAAATGATGCAAAAATATATTTTAACAATTTCTCTGTAGTTGGGTAGTGGGTACCACTAGTTTTGTGAGCCTTTTCTAAAAATCGAGGCAAAGGGGTGATACTGTCACCTTGCACCAAAAATCTAGGATCTCGCACAGAGTTAGGCAGCTGTTATGTTATGTTTCAGGTCTGTCCTTGTCTTTTTTATACAAAAATCCTTGGCTGTTTGGCAGGAGGTCTTTGAGGTATAGTTATGTCTGTACACAGTGTCCAGTTACTCTGTCCTCGAGGCAACAAAGTCCACCCTCCTCCACACCCCATCTGCGCAGTGCCTCGTAGATTTCCCACAACTCTGTGTAGTCTGCAACACCTGGGTCACTTTGGCAGGAAGCCACAAGAGACCAGTGTACAGTATTTGATTAACCGAACGATTCATTCAGCCTTTTTTGATGCTGGAAGAGAGGGGAAGTACGCAAACATTTACAGTAATATGTAATTGGATTTCAAGGAATAGCAATGACCAAGGATAAGAAAATAGGTAATAGGTAAATGGTGCTTTGACAATGTTAAACATCTCACATGATTGGTGTTAGACACGTTATTATCTTTCACATGTTCCAGGTCACTGTTTTAGATTGTCTGTGATGTCTACTTCTTTAGAGATGATTGCCTGTTTTGTGTATTTATTTATTTTTTCCCATTGTATTTTGCACACGAACACAAACACTGGTACTCCCAGTTACTTAATTATATGAAATTATTGCTCATGTCGCATATGACATTTCAAACTGGATTCACATTGTTCTTGTTTTTTAAAATACATCAAATCGATAGTTCCAAGGGGCAAATAAAACCTAAACAAAAGAAAGTAATGAAGTTACAACTATGTTAACATTTCTGCTTCATTTTGACTCAGATTTTATTGAAATATCAACTTCTATTTAATTTGAGCCTCGATCACTGTAGGGAGTGAACATTCTTTCTCTTAAAGAAATTATTCTTTCTTTTTTGTCTGCGAACC
>JAACJT020000032.1:879683-894894 GCA_009936485.2 Gymnarchus niloticus | reverse complement strand
GCCTCTTTATATCCAAAACCAAACGCCCCAACCTCCTGTGGAGGAAGAGAGGGACACGGGGGGGGAGCGGGGAGGGGGGGGGGGGGGGGGGGGGGGGGTAGTCTTTTACCTAGATGATATTTTTATGCATGACCATACAACTGCCCTCCATGATGAAAGGTTGAGGTTAGTGCTGGTCAAACTTTCCAAACGCCACATTGAACAGAGAAAAGTACATGTTCTCTGTGCCTGACCATTGA
This sequence comes from Gymnarchus niloticus, assembly GCA_009936485.2. Classification (NCBI taxonomy): domain Eukaryota; kingdom Metazoa; phylum Chordata; class Actinopteri; order Osteoglossiformes; family Gymnarchidae; genus Gymnarchus; species Gymnarchus niloticus. The sequence goes on along the minus strand of JAACJT020000032.1, from coordinate 894,655 downwards.
CTTTTTGGGGTTCAGCCTGTGAGCTGAAGGCCTCTCCCCAGTCAACTGCAGTGTGGAAGCTATTCTAGGCCATCCTGAGCCTTCCTGCGCTGACCAGCTTGCTTCATTCTCGGGGAGGATGGCCTATAACTTGTGCTCCACAATTCTCCTCTATCACAGCTTTGCTACATGGATTATTAAAGAAAGATGTGGCCTATTACTTATGCTTCCCACCACAATTCTCCTCTATCATAGCCTTGCTACATGGATTATTAAAGAAAGATGCCCTGTGGGCTTGGATGCCTGCCTGCTCTGTTGCTCGTAGGCAACTGGTGGCCCAACTCACCTCACCATCTGTTCCTGCCCATTTTGACCCCACAGCCACAATGTTTTTCACCTGTTATGCCTCCAGTTCATCCTTAGGTGCTGTGCTGTCTCAGCTCCAGGAGGGGCTGAAGAAGCCCATTGTGTTCTCCTCCAGAGTTCTTAACTTAGCAAAGCAGAAGTAGTCTGTGTGGGAGTGGGCGGCCCTGGCTGGCATCTGGGCTAGTGATAGGTGGCACATGTATTTGTATAGATGGCCTTTCACACTGGAGACAGGTCATCAAGCCCTCACAGCTCTGACTGCCACATCTGGTTCTGGGCGCAGGCCACTTAGGATCAGAGAGAAACTCCAGCAACATAACTTCATTTCACAGTTCATACCAGGTTTGGAGAATATAGTAGCAGAGCTGGTCTCCAGGGAAACACCTAATTTGGCCACAAACCAAGACCCAGACTTTCAAGAGCAAGACCTTTTCAAGTTACTCCACTCTGCACTCCAGGCCATGATCTTGTTCCCAGAACTTCACCACTCCTCCAAGCAGGATCCAGTCCTTTCTCAGATTCATCAGGTCATTTTCCCTGGTGGCCTCTCAATGGTTTTGCCTGAACTGATGCCCTTCTACTGTGTTGGCACAACGCTTGTGTAGTTCAGAGACATTGCATAGCTGACAGGAACTGGCTTAGCATTGCACAGTTAAAACAGCACCATTCAGACCTGATGTGGTGACCTGGTATCGATGGAAACACTGAGAGTCTGGCGAGGGACTGCACAATCCACCTGGTGAGTGGTAAGACCATTCTTTCAGCACCGTCACCATTGCACATTTAACTCAACGTCTGTGGAAAATTACATTGGTGGATTATCGTCACCAATTTCTTCTAACCTCTTTTCACCCAGTGGGGGACAGTCACTGCCATTACAACAGACAATGACCCACAGTGGAGTTCACCATACTTGTTGAGAACAGGGGCATCAAGCATACCCACACGGCCCTGCACAACCCTGAGGTGAACCAAACACTAAAAAACGGAATTGGGGCCCACCTGGCTGATGGCTCTCCATTCTCACGGGCAGTACATTACACTCTCTTGCACCACACTGTGACACAGCACTCGGCCCCGGTGGTTCTCATGATTGGACTAGAGATGCAATCTGAACTAGGCTACAAGTTCTCAAGACCATTCTGAGATCAGCAACCCACCGCAGCAGGAGCACCACATACCTACAAACCACAAAAAAAAAAAGGGTTGGATGAAACACAGAGAAAAAAGGCAACCTGTTTCACGATCCTGGACTGAGTACAAGTTCCCAGATCTGACCCGTGTCTGACAGCTCAAGATGGCATGCAAGCAACCTCCAGAAAGTGGGACCTCCCTCTTCCAAGGAACTGGAAGTTAGTGTGGACATTGGTGACCTAGAAATCTCTCTAGGACAAGCACCAGTCCAAGCAGAGCACCCAGCTGAGCATGCTGATCCTACAACTGAACCATACTACACTGCAATGTGGAAATTGCTTAAAATATTTTGCTGAGAAAAAAAAAAAAATTCGCTATGAAATTTCACACAAATACTCAAAGTCACATATAACTTGCATATTAATGTTGTGCTGTCATTTTCTGCTTTGGTACACACTCTCGTGTGCCGAAGAAGCTTTAATGGCAACATAGGTGCAATGAATGGGCCCGAGAACATTTGGGAAGCCGTTCGCGCAGTAAAATTTTGTCATTACTCTCCTTCCCCGGGTTTGACTATCGGATAAGTTGATAAAAGTGCAGAAGTGCTGTAGCATCAACTCAGTGAAGTGGGTCACGCACCTTGACATACCGTACGCAGATGGACGTTTAGCTTTTGGAATGTTTCTGAAAATGCCGTTGTTCGGGACTTTGTATTGTAGTTGTTTTTCTTGTTATTGAAAGGTAGGTGAGAATCCATTAATTCATGAATGTTCAATCGTTTTATTCAATTTCAGAATTTCAGTTCTTGTATTTTTGCATCGATTGATTTTAATCTTTTTTTTTTCAGTTGTGATCGTTGTAAGGTAGAGGTGACTCATGAATGCTTTGTTGCTTCGGTTGGTTAAATACTTTGGTGCTTCTAGTGATGCATCCATTTAAAATGTATAATGTGTAAAATCTAAGTATTGTTTTTGAGGCCATGGCACCACTGGGAATAAAGAACATACAAAAAATAATCTAATCATTTTAAATGATACTAAAATGAACAAATATTTTTATTACTGAAATAAAATGTGTTCACTGAAAGACAGCCATTTTATTTCCTAGATTTCTATCCACATTAGAAAAAGAAACAAAAAAAAATACCCTCAGCTGTGATAATATATCCAAGCTGAATCTAGTCAGTTAAAATTAGACATACTGTATGCGATCAAAAAAGATAAAGTACTGGATATTTATGACAAACGCATATGTTGCAAATTCTGCCTTCTTGTCACTTGACTTACATTATAGCCCATATCAAATATAAAATTATATATATTTTGTATGAGTTCTCACACTGTGTAAAAACTTTTTTGATTTACAAAACAGGTATAGTCAACAAACAGGATATTCAATTACACAGCTCCAGATGTAACAGGTGATTTTCAGTTGTTTTTTTTTAATGCAAAATATAATTGTTTATATTGTGCATTCTGAGTGAATTTGCTTTTCGATTGCATTAAAGTACATCCTCCGTTTTCTGAGTACTTGTGCTGGTCTGAGTTATTGAAATACTTGGCAGGCAATGAAGTGGCATTTCATCCGGAGTACACCCCAGCCATGTGCCCTATGCTGTCTGGTATTTTCGCATTCTTGTACAACAACAAAAACAACAACAAACCCTATGAGCACTTCCTGCAGGTAATGAAACCCAGAAATAAACAAACACCCATACTTCTCACGAGTATCGTGAATTAAACATGCTCTGATTATTGACATATGCAGCTTTCTTACCCCATCACTATTACAAATTAATTATCTCAACCAATACAAATAATACAACTATCTTTGCCATATCGTCATTTTACAGAAATTTTCCTTCACTGATTGAACTATTTTCCAGCAGTTAGTAACAAGACAAAATAATGCGCTATTTTCATTGCATTTTTAGTGCAATAAACGGCACGGAATCTAAAGATCTCTCACTGGTTTAACTGAGCAACTGTTTTGGCTCACTGCATGAATTATAAGCTGAGTGGCATGCTGTTACACTTCAGAAACCTCATTTTCACAGGAACTGACTATGATGTAAATCCTGATCAGATGCTATGTAAAGCTATCCTGAATAACTTCCATACAGCATATTCAACCATATTAAAAACGTATAAAAACATGTCTTGTTTTATGGCTTATAAGGCTTTCTTAACCAATATTTGAGAACATTTTTGCAACGTGCCATCAAATAATAAAATTCCACAGCGTGATATTACCGGTACAACACTGAACGACAGCATGTAACGTGTAACAGAAAATTTTAAGGCATCCCAGTGAAAATATCACTAACAGGTTCCCTTTATTTCGTAGAGCTCTGCTCTGCATTAGGTGGTGTGTATATATTGTACTGTTGTACTGTTGTTCTGTCCCATCATCCCATTCTATGATTGTTTGTTAAAATAGCCCCACCAGCCAGCCCCCAGCTGGTGAGCTGAGGAGCTTCCTTAGACTGGCTTCTTATTACCAGCAATGTCCATGGCTTCATTTGTGTACACACACAAACAATGGAAAATTTGGAGATGCCAATTAGCTTAACTGCATGTTTTTGGACTGTGGGAGGAAACCTGTGAGGCACAGGGAGAATATGCAAACTCCACACACACACACACACACACACACACACACACACACACACACACACACAGAGGAGGTGGGATTTCAAACCCCTACCTAGGACACAGGAGCCACCATGTCCCTAGATATTTAAATGTCACTGTAAATTTAAGGATGGTTCAGTAGGCTTTAAACAATAACAATATCAGCAGAAGATGGCAGCCCACCATAGCAAAGAACAGTTAAAGAGAATTCAAAAATAGCTTTTAAAAAGGTCACAATCTTTCCACCTTCCCAGATCAATTATTTTAAAGTGGATCTTGAGATGAAATTAATAAAGTAAAATAAACATATTTATACAATCCCAAATACAATACGTTTGCTTTTCATTAACATCCCAAGACAAAAACATCTGAGATTTTGAGGGCAAGTGAAAAAGCAATATAACTTTGCCTTTTAAATAATTGTGCCAAGTTCCTCTAGGATTTATTTGATGCAAGGTAATAATTTCATATTGAACTTTTACGATTTGCCTGCCAAATGAAGCGTAATAATGCCAGCAATAACTGAAAACATCTTATTGTAACTAATAACATCATACTGGATTCTGTTACACGCATATACCCATAAACAATTGCATTGAAACTTAAATCACAATTTAATCCCATGTTCTTAAAAAAAAGATTCTGTGTAACATGCATGCTACATACATGTTCCCCAGACCACAAAATCCGTCATACCTTATGATCAACCAATCACTGACCTTAAAGTATTACAAGCCTCACTATAACACTAAGGCTTGAAATTTGATTGAGATGAAATTCTGCCTTTATTCAAAATATCAATCATATTTAAAGAAAATGAAAATGTTGGTGTTCCATCATATCAGCTAGCTCTCTCCCTTTACCAGTCATACTACCAACATTCAAAGTTCCTACCCTCACTTCCACTCTCCTAACCTTCCTCCTCTCCTCCTGCCTCTGGACACACCTTTCCCCTCTCCTTCCTCTTCGGCTCCTTCTTTGTCGACCAACAGTAGCCCACTTTCCACCAGCACCCTGTTGGCTGACAACGCTAGTGGCGGTCGTTGTTAACCCGGGCCTTGACCGATCTGGTATGGAAACCTGTTTTGTTGTCCGCATATTTGATTTGGCAAAATTTTTAGACCGGATGCCCTTCCTGACGCAACCCTCCCCATTCATCCGGGCTTGGGACCGGCACTGAGAAACGCATTCCCCAGTGGCTGGGTTTATACTATATCTGATATAATACCTTCACTTAAACCAGATATCTGACTTTGGTTGTTAAAGGGCTATTGCAATTTGGATAGTTCAACTAATTTATTACTTGCTCAGTCTAATGCTTCCAGCTAAGCTAGTAAGTAAAAATTGTGTGAAGCTAGCAGCTGAATACCTATTGAATGAGATGCACAAGTTCCATTCATCCATTGGTCATATCCTGTACAGTTTGACGAGGAAATGCACGAATTTCTTGGTGTAACTAATGAACATTAATAGTTTATACCTTAATTTTTGGGGTGTTACTATAGTGTACCATTAAGTTTTATGCATTAATCACAAACACCTTCAAGATAAGACCTTTTGTGTGTTTAAAAACCAAAAATGTGTTCTGTTTAGATTCACACAAACATAACGCTGAAACGCATTTATTACAATTTATTAGGGGAAAAATTTTATGAAAAAAAGATTACACAAATGCAGGTTTCAATAAATGCATTCCTGAAACAATCAGGGCAGAGTTAACAGTGACAAGATGAACACATGGAGGATAATCAAATGGAAATTTCATATTTAAGTGAATATCCAACTACTATCCTTCAAACCAACCACCTCAGCCCTGCTGTAAAATGAATAAATTAAAATTTGTACATTTCCAATGAAATTCATTCTTTCAAGTGTTTCCTCCAGCGCTTAATGCTGATTGAAACAGCCAATTCAGAAGTCCAGAATGTATTTTCCTCCATATTTCACATTCACCTTTAAGATACCACATAAAGAACATCTAACACAAAACCACTTTTAACACAGATATACTGATCTTCATTGCATCACTTAAAAATTGTTCTGAGAAGTTCTAACACAACTTTAGGTAGAAAATCTGAATGGGGGGGAAAAAAAAAAAAAAACTGGGGAAAGAGAGGAAGAAGTTAAGTCTCTCAAATCTGGATTTCGAGGACAGGGATTAGGAACCAGAGGTGAGACTGAAATAGGGATCATATTGCTTACTTAGCGAGCCCCTCCTTGGTAGATTTAGATGCATGCCTATGGCAGGTGGCATTAATCTTCCTCTAGTTCGGCGGGACTACATTTCCTTTGTTGTTTGCTTTTTGTAGGCATGAACATCCATTTTCACGCTGCACTCTCACTGACACATTAAGAGCTTCAGTGTTACATTAATCTAATTTTAAAACTAATAATATGATACAGCTAAACAGTTTATTTGCATTGAAGTGGTATAAAAACCAAAGCCATTTATCGAAAGTTTCCCTTGAAGGACTTGTTTGACACAGTGGACAGTTTCAGTTTAATTACGCAGGACAACGGATTGTCAAGAGTAAACAGATTTTAAAACTGGAATGTTTGTGTTTATAAATTACCCCTTATATATAGCTTTCATTTTAACAGAAAGTAACAAAACAAAAGCACCAATTTTAAAAATGTCTCAGCATGCTGAAATAAACCAAATGACTTCTGGATAACACATTCAAAGGCTAAATTTGTATCCTGCGGGTTCTAATAATCCGGGTCCAAGGACTACAGAGGTGAAAATGGAGATGGTCGGGCAGCTCTCCACGTCATCATTTTAACTCTACAGAAAGAGTTGTAACCTTTAGTTTTAATGGGGAAGAATAAAAGCACAAATGCAATGAGGTACCTACAGGAATTAAAAATCAGTGTTGAAAGACTGAAATTCAGCTCATTTACTACTCACTGGAACAATTAGTAGAAAATGACAAAAGGGCTAACAAGACACAGGAAGACAGAAATATACTGCCTAAATTATGAATGTACTGCCAATGAACATGAAGACTCAAAACAAGAATCAAAATTTGTTACCGAAAATACAAGCACCTCTAAATACAAAATTTCTTTCATACCCAAGCAGGAAGACACATACCTCATCTTTTGTGTTCAACAAAGCTGATGATGACTGTGAGGTTACTGAACTAGAGGAGGAGGAAGAAATCAATTAGACAAAATAAAATCTCCATTTTTCATAGTATAAATCTGAAATACACCTCAGATCACCAGCAACACCAGCCACTGTACTGTATTTTTTTCCCCCAAAAATTATGTCTCGAAAAACTGGGTTCGTCTTACATTTAAGCACGAGACTTTAAATGCCATTACACAGATACAACAGTAGACGGCATTAATTTCCCACCACCTGTCTAGAGTCAGGTAGAGAGAATGATGGAGAAAACGGGTCTCAGTAAGACTGCCAGTTACCTAGAATTAAAAGAATTAGGCTAAATAAATTATGCTATTACTGAATGATTCACCAGCTTGATGATTGCCCCCCCAATTTTATTATACTTTTCAAATGTTCAACTTAATGCATTCATTGAAATGTAATGCAGTTTAAAATTTTTTTTTAGATGAAGTTTATACATTTATGATATAATTAAAATTAACGTTATAGATTTGGCATCCTGACAAATGACATTTTTTCCTTTACAATTTCTTAATGAATGTCTTCTGTTCTCCAGAATGTTAGTGTGTGTCTGGATGGCTCGAACACCACAACTTTGGTTTCCAAACCTCTCCGAGAGCATGTCAGCCATTCAAGGCACGTATTAAATTTCACCACCAGTTTACTTAACTAGTCAACCTTATAAGGTACTAATTAGCCAAACAAGGTGTACACACAGTTAAATTCAACAAATACTTGGGTATATTAGATGAATATAAATTCTGGGGTAACGCGAGATGTTTTCAAACATGTAAATTGATACACTTTGTCAAAGTTGTAGTTTTACAGTTCCATAAATATCACTATCAAAATCTTTGCCTGACCAAGACTTTTGCACAGTACTGTATCTTAACATTAAATTTCAAAGATCTCAAATAGTACCTTAAGAAAGGTATTAACCTTAAAGTTAAGAATATCTAAATTACACGTTTCAAATATTCATAATCTCACTTTTCCAAGAATAAAAGTTTTTTCACAAAAAAATGACCACAAATCAAAATATAGATATATCATAACAAAAATCCATTTATATTTTAACTGTGTATCCTGCTCAGGGTCATGGAGGAGCCCAGAGCCAATCTGAGGCAACATAGGGCACAAGGCTGAGGTACACTGTATCATGTTTGGGTTGTATACTGGACTGGCATCTTGATTAAAAAAAAAAAACATTGCTGCTATATAATACTATGTCAAAGTATCTGACATGATGAATAACTTGAAATTGTACACACTAAAATGTCACATTAGCAGTTAATATTCAAACATTTATACTTGCCAGAAGAGTTGGGAAAAGTCCAGAGGGTGAGCATCATTAAAAGGCACTAGAGACAGCACCTAGCTGTCCAGGATTGAAATCAGTGATTTGCTGTGCAGAGAACAACGCTTTTGCACTATTGTGTTGTGGATAAGACACATACATTGGCCTGCAAAAGTATGTAGCCCTCTTAAACCACCAGAAATTCAGATTTGCCTGACTTATAAAAAAAAAAGTATACATTTATTCTTCCTGTCAGTATTTTTATTGCAAACTACTGCGAGTTTGTAAGTTTCTTATAGTAAATTTAAGTCAGAATGAAATCTGCACATCTTTAGAAAACCAAAAACTGAAAAATGCTGCTTGCAAAAGTATTCAAACCGGTGCTTTAGGAGCTTCAGATGAACCAAATTATCCCATGATACACCCTAGACTCACAATTATCAGAAAGACTGTCAGTCTGAAATTAAGGCAGAATTAAATCAAATCCCATTCTATGGAAGATAGACATAAAATAAACAATGTCAAATTAAGTATGGGGGGGGGGGGGTTCATCCAGGAGGTTGGACATCCTAAGAAGCACTGTTGGATTAATAGTGAGAAATTCATATTCATATCACCTAGCCACTGCCTAGATCAGGCTGTCAATCAAAATTCAGTGCCCACACAAAAAGGAGACCAGAGAGGGAAGCCACAATGAGGCCAACAGTCACTCTGAATGGCCTACAGAGTTCAGTAATGGAGGAGTAAAGTTGCAACAGTCAACCATTTCAAGAGCTGGGCATAACGCTGGCCTGTATGGGAGGATGGCTAAAAAGAAGCCATTACTCAAGAAGAGCCATCTGAAAGCCTTTTCGGAGGTATAAGATGCCTCTTTTCCACCAAAATGATGCTGGTGCTGGGGCCTAACCAGTGCTAGAACCCAACCTATTGCAAACTGGCCCACGCTTCCACAGCGTCTAGAGCCAGATTCGACATGACAAAGGAGAAAAACTACATCACTAAGCTGCTCCAGTGGCAGCACAAAAAAAACTAAATAGCAGGCCATGGTTTTCATTTCAAACATTACATCTAACTTTGCCAGTATATTTTAACATACGGATGTACCAATCTGACACTCTGCCCAAAAATCACTGGGTCGGTTATCGGAAGAAATACAAGTTATGTATGAATAGAAATAGAAATGATACAAGTGGACAAGCCTTGCTTCACGTTGCCAAACTGGCACTTCATTTCATAATACCACCTTTAATTGAACTATTGCCTTCAAAACTCGAGCATTTTTTTTAGATGGCAATATTACATACGGCATTCAAACGGCTTGAAAGTTTAAGTGGAAACAAGAAGACGATCGGCAGGATCAGCTGATACGCAAAATTAAATCAATCTTTTTGGAGATGAAAAAGTGGTTTTGAGTCTTTGAATTAGGATGACAATTCAGCGTCTTTACTCAGTTCTAAAAGATTGATCTGAAATTCATATCAAACGTTAATGTTTAAAAGACTGCGATGCTATCAGTGTTTGTTAAACTACAACTAATTGTGCTGATTGTCCTGGCCCTCAGCACATCACATCACATCACATCACGGGTTCCTGGTTCCAGGCCAGGTAATTTTGGGTGCCGGTTTCCAAAGATATTTTTCAGCACGGGAACCTGTTTGGGAACAGACACGGCACCAAAACGTCAGTGGAGAAGTGGTAAGGCCAACCCAGGTTTGGTAGCCTGATGAGAGCAAAACAGGGATTTTTCACCATATTTTAAAGTGCTATGGGTGGCTCAAACCTAACATGGCTGAGGACTCAATCAACACCATCCTTACAGTGAAGTATAGTGGTGGCAGGAGAAATGCTTTTCATCTTCAGGAACTGGGATGGAGTGAGAATACAGGGAAAAACTACAAACCTGCTTAAGTCTGTAACTTGCCTATCAGCAAGAGAATGATACACAGGGCCAAAGCAACATAGGAGTGGTTAAAAAAAGAAAGATCAAATCAAAAACGGGTGAATTTTCTGTAGTGGCCAAGTCAAATCCGGAGCTGAACCCCATAGAGAATCTGTACCATTTTTGGAAAATTTAAGTTAAAAAGCAATATGCAACGAAGCTGAAGAACCCAGAAGTCGTCTGCCATGAAGAATAAGCAAAAATCACTCCTGAACAGTGTAAAATGCTGGTAGCTACTGTCATGGGTTCTAATGACAATGGCAGTTTTAATCAAAACCATACTTTATTAAAAGAACTAACAAAACAGATAAATGTGGTCATAATGCGAATACTGTACAAAAAAAGTCACGAATTGCAATAAACAATGACAGTGTCAAACTGAAGCCATTATACAACAGCTACTTAGCCCAAGACATTTACTTAAGGTATTACTGAACCAAAAGTTGGTTCTACCAAATATAGGCTTTAGACTTTGATTTAGACATTTGAAAATGTACTGTTGGAAAGTATGAGTTTGCAATAAAAATACTGACAGGAAGACTGTGTATCTTTGGTGATTCAAGTAAATCTAAGCATTTTAAGAGGGGTTGTAAACTTTTACAAGTAACCATGTATGTAAGATTGGGACTTAAAAAGTCACACACAGGAGAATATTGGGGGGGGGGGGGGGGGTGGGGGTTTTTTGAGAAAACACTCCTAGTCTATATTTGAGGACCTTCATTCATGTTTTGGGTCCACCAAATAAGTAAATGCTTCACATACCTTCCGCTTTGCCTTGAAGCATTTTCAAAAAATTTGGCTTTTGAAGCGACACTGTGGAGAAAAGCAGCATTTTCAGATTAGTCAAGTCAGTTATTATTAGATTGTGTTTTCAGATGAGTACTTTTTTTACTTCATATACTTGTGAACTATGACTTCATTAAAATGAGCTCTGCTGTAGGACTAATTAAGAAGTAAATAAGTAATCTCCTTACCACTTATAAATATGAAGGTAAAACAAGTTGAGACTAATTTTTCCATAGTACTGGCTAGCCAAACAGTCGGTTTTGACCTGAACTGGCTAGTAATTACATAAGTTTCCTGATTGCTCATTGAAAAGACACCCTTATGCAGGTCATACAAATGGTCGTCTTTACCAATCTAAAATCATATGGACATCAACTGGACATGAGTCTGTACCACAAGATATCCTCCAACACTTAACATCGATGAATTCTGCACTTATCTGGGGTTCTCAGTCCTATTAAACGCTTGACAGAGGAAATTGACAATGTAACACTGTGAAAATTTGAATAAGTTTGACTATTAATCTATTAATTGTAATTTAACTTAAGCACTAACAAGTAGGTAACAGGTCAGAGATTTTATTCCAATCTATCCATACACTGTTTCTTGAGCAAAACAAAAAGTTACTTGTTGGCCTAAACCGTAATTGCTTTACACTGAAGCTCAAATTAAACGATTTTATATCCCATAACTCATTCTGAAGAGGAAACAAGATCTTAGTGTCATTGTTTTTCTTCTTGTTAGGACAAAACATTTCCCTAACAGAAACTGACTTTTACATCTACGGCATTTCCTCCACAAAAATAAACAACTCTTACACATGTAACATAAGGAAGTGTTGGTCATTTGCCAACTGTATACATACACCCATCCATTAATCCATCTTCTAACTGCTTATCCGGCTCACGGAGGAAGCCCGGAAAGCCAATCACGGGTACGTATGTGCATACGCTATCGTTCTAAAGTTTGGGGTCACTTAGACATCTTGTTTTCCATACAAGCATTCAATAAATGAGTTTGAATTAAAAATATAACAAAATGAATAGAAAATGTAGTCACTGACAAAATCAGAAGTGGTGAAATTTAAGTGAAATAACGTTTGTAGGACACGCAGTCATCAAAGAATCCTCCATTGGCAGCAATTACAGCCTTGCAGACCTTGCTAACATAACTGCAAAAAGCTTTACTAATGATAAATTAGCCTTTGCTGATAACGGGCCTCTGTACACCCATGTAGATATTCCACTAAAATAAATCCTTTTCCAGCTATGAAAGTCATTTACAACATTAAATGTCTACACTGTATTTACAATCAATTTGATGTTATTTTAATGGACCAAAAAACTTGATTCAAAAAAGAAGGAAATTTCTAAGTGACCCCAAACCTTTTAAAGGACAGTGTACTGACCTGCACACATAGATGACTGGCAATTTACATTTTTGCCCCCCCCCCAGCATAAACATGGGGAAAACACTTTGATACCACATAGACCAAGTCAGAAGTACAAAATGAACACCCAGCCACGGTTGAAGGTGAGATACAGCGGTTGGCACTACAGCCACTGTGCCACCTACTTAGTGGCTGAGAAAATTAAAAAAAAAAAAAAATGACCATGTTATTCATTGTTATATAGCAGACATCTATAAATATTTTAAGGAATTATTTTTCACAGAATTATACATGTCTCCCTGTTCCAATTCACGGGTCATCCACTGATACTCACTAAGATACGGGAGTTGCCTCGGCGCTTGCCGAATTTGGAGCTTTCTGAAGTGCCGGACACCGGACTGGAGGGTCAGGTGGCCTCATGGGGGGTCTACAGATGGCATGCTTCTCTGTGGGAGGCCTGACTTTGGTTACACCATTGCTATCCCCTGAAACGGACACGGGCCAAACTGAAACACCTGAGACTGACATTGAAGGATTAGGTTTAACTAAGACAGACAAACGCAACACAAGACAGAGACTCTTCAAGCAAAAGCTCTTTAGATTCATCACTGCTTCAAGCTGCAAGGTCAGACAAATGTTAAATTTAATGCTGCTAAGCTACCTTCCTTGTCAAGCTTCATCGCCCGAGGAGATGGCCTCCCACTCTGGAAAGATGAGGCTCTGTTCACTTTGATGTCTGCGCTTCCATTAGGCGTTGCGTTATCTGGTCTCTGACCACTATCTTGTAATTTAGAGACGAGTTTAGCGACGTCGGAATCGGAGTGCCTTTCAAGCCGACTGTTTGGTACGGGCTTCACAGCCTGCTTTGGGGCCACCTCTCTTCCACTGACATGAGGGCTGTAACTGACCAGCTTGGTCCGTTGGAAGGGCACTGGACTAATTTGGGATTCAGCCTCCACCGCCATCTCCTGTGACCTGCTGCTATTCAGTATCTCATCACTGCTTTCAACTGCTCAAGACAATACATTCATGATTCGATTAATATAACATTTTCAAATCCTTATGTAATTTTCAGAAGCAAACCTGCACTACAGTCCATCTGAAATACTTGATTTTGATACTTAAAATCTGAAATTCTAATCCTGGTATGTTAACTTGTCAATATCATTCAAATGGAACACACCATCACAGATCTCAGAAAGACTATGATTGATGGCCGGGCATGGTCGAGGAGGACGTTTAGAAATAGTGATTGGCTGACGCTTCCTTGGGTTGACCCGGGGAGGGGGCAAGGGCGGAGCTGAACTTTCCTCCGGTGCAGCACTGAAAATCTGCAATCAAATTAATACAGCAGTAAATGTTTTTGAGCTTAATTTTCTTGGATACTCACTGGAATTCCACATACAGTACACACACGCTAGTATTTATGCCAATTTTATATTCTCTTTTTCCATATTTAGCAATGACTATAGATTTTCAAGCAGATTAGATGAACGTAAACCTAAGAAAACAAAATCACCACCAAAAAACTGATGCTCAATTTATGTAAAAATAATATCAACGCATTTCCTAATATTCATGCAGGCCTAAGTAATTGGTTTTAAATTCCATGTCCTTAAGGTCTAAATTCTGCAGTGATCATAAATAAGGTACTTCTCTGAATTACAGCAATAAAATACAAAAAGATACATGTGCAAAGACCATATCCCAACATGTAAGGTATAAGCTGCTGAAAGAAAGAGATTTAATTAAATGCTATGCTAAATACTAGGTAATAGGTTACACTAACTAGATCAGATATAGATCAATCTAGATGGGACTTATGATTACCAGTCATAGAGAAAATCAGAACTTCATTTTATGACACTAAAAGTAAACAAACTCAGACCGATTTCCAAACCTACCCCTCCCCTGTACTCCTTTAACCAACCCAGTACCAACTTGGTTTTCTGTTTTCCCTTGTGCTGATTTTTTTGCCCCCTTGACCCTTTTTAAAACTCATTTCTGCTGCCCTCCCTAAATGCAGTCTCTGCTCGTTTCTCTTATACCTGAGTCAGTTGGTTCTGTTTGCAGTACTACCTAGCTTAACTGGTGTTGGGTGGAGGTGTAAACGCGATAAACGAGAAGTGATTAAGCAAACAAGAAAGGGCAGCCTGTTCCTTTTAAAGATGAGAGGTCAATGTCATAACATATTTACTGGACTGAACCATTTTGTGTAAATGGGGGGGGGGGGGGGTGACAAACATGTTAATCAAAAGAAATATGTTAGTAAGACTTTTCCCTCGCAGCCTGCTACAAAAAACAGTGTGATGAGGTTT
>JAACJT020000032.1:831514-869391 GCA_009936485.2 Gymnarchus niloticus | reverse complement strand
TTTTTCCTTGCCACTGTCGCCTTTGGCTTACTCTCTGGGGATTGTGGGCCCGGGACTATGTAAAGCGCTTTGTGACCGTGCCCCGTGTTAAAAGCGCTATATAAATAAAATTGAATTGAAAATTTAGCTCCCATTCCTGTCATAGTGAGTCAGCACCAGTCGGTCCTAGTCTGCTGATTCTTGGAGTAGTTAGGTCAGCGCAGACAATCGTGTAGTGTATGATGAGCACAGACTCTAGTCTCAGGCCTCCCGACCGTGGTTCTGAGTCACAGTATTTCAAACATCTGCCTTTCACGACTGGAGCTGGAAGCAAATCGGCAGTCGTATAACGTGTGACCCTCAGCTGTGGAGTGAGTGATTACAAACACAATCATTAAGTGTGAATTGCCAAATCTTCTCAATCTTTTAAGATCGGAAAAGTCACGTAGTGAGGATTGGAGAAAAATTTAGGGAGATTGAGGGAATCAACAAGTCTTGAACTCGAGCTTTCAGTTTCTCCACATCAGAATTCAGCTTTATTTATACAATATGTTAAACCTGCTTTCTGGAATATCCCCCAGACCTCAGTGCAAATGAGAATTTGCAGGCTGGATTTTCTGGAAATAACCTCACTCACTGCTCAGAGCTTGAGCTGTTTTTCAGTGAATGAGGGGAAAAAAAAAATATCACTGGTCCAGATGCAAAGCTGACTGACCTATCCACACAGACTCAAGGCTGGAATTGCTACTACAGCTGGAGCCTATCCAAGGCAACACAAGGCACAAGGCTGCAGCGCACCCTGGATGGGGTCACAGTCAGTCAATCGCAAGGCGCGTACACGTGCACTCGTGCACACAAAAAGCACCACAGACACTCTTAAAATACCAGTTAGTCTGGTCTGTAGGAGGAATCTGGAGAACCAGGAAAAAATGTGCACCACAGAGAAAACATGCAAACTCCACACACACACGAACAGAAATAAAACACTCAAACTCAAATACCCTGGTGGTGTGAGGCAACAATACCATCCACTGCTGTGGCATTTATATAATACTGCTCAATATCTTTAGAACAGCCCCCCATATTCCAGTGTTTTTATTGACATTTAAGCAGTTCACAGTCAGCGAATAACCTGGTATGGTACAAAGGTAAGCAGTAAACTGCCAGAGGTAAAAAAGCTGAAAAATAATGTACAATTCAGAATTTTCAAAAATCCCTTTTTCCAGGGATCAAAGAAAAGTTAACTTGCAGCTTTTCTGTAACAATGGAAGTAAATTATGCCTTATAAAAGTTAATGAAAACCATGCCTACAGGTGTGCCAGCTTTTGGTGATTACTTACAAACCCTCTGTCTGTATCGATGCAGTGTTGAAATGGACTGTTACTACACCCTCTGAAGCATTGCTTGGACAATATTGCACTGCAGAAAGTAGAGTACTGCCATCACAATGGCGAGAAAAAGGCAATTAACAAAAGAAGAAAAGTAAGACCATTATAAACCTTAAGAAGTTTAGGTCTATCCTTTAGAGAAAGTGCAAAGACAGCCAAGATGTCTGGTACCCCTTTTCCACAGATGTAGTGCCTGTGCTGGAACCAAGCCTAGTGTAAACCAGGATGTTTCCCTGCCTTCAGGGCCAAATTCAACGTGACGACATAGCAACAATGTCCTGTCCCAGTGGCAACACAGCACGCAACTTCCTGTTTTCGAGCGTTACTCCTAGCTTTGACAGTGTATTTTCACAGGCAAAGTGTGCCAATGTGATATTTAGTATCTGTCCAATACTGACTAAAAACAGTAAATTGTTCTACCGGAACTCAAACTGGCTTTTTGTTTCGTAATTATTCTTTTAGGAATAATTTGTGAATTATTTGTTTCATAGCTTTTTAAGATTGCTATATTACGGCATGAAGACTATCAAATCGTCAGATAGGCTACTTAAGGTTGTGTTATCGGTATTAAACTATCCCTAATCTTTGAACTAAAGAGATTGCCAGAAATTCACATCATACCAAATATTTAAATGAATGCCGCTAGCAGTGTTTGCTGATGGTGAACTACACGCGTTTGTACCGTTCGTCTCTTCCTTCAGCAATTTATGTCACAGGTTTCTGGTTCTGACCAGCAAGGTTTCATCCACAGAGTGACTGGCACACTGAGCCAAAAAGCCTACCACAACATTTTGCAGTGCAGCGCCACGCAATACCCTCTGGGGCACGTACGCTTAGCCGGTCAGGGGTTCATCCTACTGAAACATACCTCCTGGCTGTGTCAAAACTAGCTCTGAACAAACAAGGTAGGCTTCAAATCACAGAATGGCCAGCACAGTATTCAGACGTAAATCCCGCCAAGCTGGTTTGTGGTGAATTGGACAGGATCATGAAAGCAAAGCAATCTACATGTGCAACACATTTACGGGAAATTCAGCAACAGTGTTGGGAGGAACCTTCCAAAAAACATTTGGATTTCCATTATATAAAGAATGCCACGAGTGTATTAGGCTGTTAGATCTGCAAAAGGTGGATACTTTGGGGAATCAAAAACGTACATGAAAATTTTGTTAAAACAATCTGATGATCTCCGATTCTTTATTTGTTCTACAATTTAATTTTACAGCACATTACGTCAAGGGTATAAATGCGTCTTCTTTAATAAAAATGTTTGTTTCTTGTAAAATGAGACATAACCAACATTTACAGTTAAATCAAGCTTTAGAAGAAATGAAGACTTCTAACTGAAGTTCAAGCCTTATATATGCAATCAGCTGTCAGATGAACCACCACACAACAGGAACTATACAATCTCTAAAGAAAAATCATCTCATCACATTGTCTAATTGTGATGAGATAAATGAGGTTCGGCACTCATTTAGCACTGATTGGTCATTTGGGACACTCCCACCCACCATAGGCATTGAAGCCTCATTTGTCCCACTACTGTTAAATACCAGCAACATGTGACCTAGGTAAGACATATAACATACCCAATAAAATATTTATGAAAGGTAACTGCAGCAATGTTTGTTACATTAACACAGAAACAAAGTGACACTATTGCACGATAAAACATATAACCTCAGTGGACCTACCGATGTTCATCTCATCATCAGTTAAGGAGTCCCCAATGAAATCAAACTGGAAAGCGTGCAGAGTGTGGGCGAATTTCTGAACAGCCAGGGAGTAGTCTGGAATAGGAAAAACATTTTGATTACAAACTACAATAACAGCACTGTAGCATACCATAAAATCTCTTTAAATTTTATCCAAAAATGTAATGCTTTAAAATAGTATACAACTCATCAGAAGAAATTGAAGTACTTGCCAGAAATTAGATTTTGTGCATACAGAACAATACTTCTGGCTGGGTGAAAATAACTTTTATCCACATTGTTGACTACAAATGAACACTTACTGAATATGTCATAGGTTTGTGAAAAAGACAGCAAACATATAAACGAACTCCTCTCCTGGTTATGGCTAACAGCACTTGACAGCCAGGATAAATATTGACATGCAAATTCGTTAAAGGTGCAGGTAAAATGTGTCACTGAAACCAGAGCACAAAAAGTTATCTGAAAAGTGGACTGTGGTGTTAAGGGCGGTATTACTCCAAAGCAAGTACCAGTTAATACTCATTACAAAAGCCATCGAAAATAGATGTCTGCCGAACCGGTCAAAAGCATTCGTTTGCATTAGAATACTACCACCAATCAACCTTATCATGCAGTCCATCCAATGCATGTATTCTCGTGCACTGCATGCTAACTGTAAGGTTATATCATGGTAGAACATTTTAGTAGTAAGAAAAGTCGTCATAATATCACCCAGCCCTAATCTCAACCTTACATAAATATACAGCATAATATTGTATGCTCAGTATTAGGCAAAGAATAATCCAAATACACATCAGCAAAAATATTGACACTGCTGTAGTTTCTTCAGATACATTTTGTGGAAGAATTTAACATTACATACACTACCAGTCAAGTTTTTGCACACTAAGATTTTCTACATCAATGTTACTCACAAATTTTCACAAAAAATTCTAGACACTCAACAGTGTTGCGAATGCTGGAATTTGTCTTTGCAAACCACAAAGTTCAACTCCAGCCCAAAGGAGATTTATGAACACTATATTGTAATAAACCATAATAAATGTAATGAACTGCGATAATACAACTCGTGCCCCAGGAGTGTTGGAATGAACTTAGAGCAATATCAAATGTCCCTTGATAGAATGTCTCAAATTTGCTCTGCTGTTGTAGCTGGTACAGGAAGCTACTTTGATGAACCAAAGATATGACCAATTTTCTTGCTAATAAAGGTTTTCGAAGGACGCCGAACGTGAATGTCTTGATTTTTAGCAATTGAGTGTCTAGAATTTTTTTGTGAAAATTATGAGTAACATTGTGTGTGCAAAAACTTCTGGCTGGTAGTTTATGTTAACACAAATCATTTTGTATTTAATCATTTTGCATTGGTAGAACACAAAAAACCTGGGGATCTAATCTCATTTCACAGAGAACCCCAAAAAGGGTATTGACAAAATTATTGGCACTTTAGAAGTTGCAAGAAATAATTGGATTTCAAGCAGGTAATCCTGCTCTAATTGGTATACCAAATCATCTGTGACAAGTTACAGCTTCTGGCAGTTTAAAAGTCACATATTCGACCAGTTTGAACAGAAAAAATGTGCCTGTGTGTACCACACCCAGCATGGAGAAAACTCTATAAAGGGGTGAGAAACAAAACTGTAAAAAAAGCATAAACTGTTGCACAGCTACAAGTCCATCTCCAGAGACCTTAATGCTCCTCTGTCCACTGTACACAACATTATCAAGAAGATTAAGGTCCATGGCACTGTAGCCAATCTCCCTGTATGTGGACAGATGCAAAAAATTGAGGAAAGATTGCAGCGAAGGATTGGATCTGCCAAACAGATCCAAGCTGACCTTCACACAGAAGGTACACCAGTGTCAATTTGCACTACCCATTGCCATCTCAATGAAAGAAGGCTCTATGGAAGGAAACCCAGGAGGGCTCCATTTCTGACAGAGGCATAAAAAAAGGAGGTCTACAATTTGCCAAAACACACTTGAACAAGCCAAAATCCTTCTGGTAGAATGTACTCTGGATACATGAGAATAAATTGGAGGTTTTTGCTAAAGCACATCTTTATGTTTACAGAAAAAAAAAAAAAAAAAACCTTCAAAGAACAGTATCCCTACTGTCAAGCATGGAGGTGGATCACTGCTGTTCTGGGTTGCTTTGCTGCCTCTGGTACTGGGTGCCTTGAAACTGTGTATAGTGTCATGAAATCTGATTACCAAGGAGTTTTGGAGTGCAATGCAGGACACTGTGTCTTAAGGCTTGGTCTCAGTTGAAGGTCATGGGTCTTTCAGAATGACGATGACCCAAAGCACACTTCCAAAAGCACTCAGAAATGGTTCCAAAACAAGAGTTTGACTGTTTTGAAGTGGCCAGAAATGTGTCCAGACATAAATACCGTTAAACACCTGTGGGGAGATCTAAAGAGAGCTGTTGGGAGAAACCACCCATCAAATCTGGGAGAGCTGGAACATTTTCCAAAAAAAGTGTGATCCAAAATTCCAGTACAGGAGGTGCAGAAATATTTGCTGGCACACCCTTTCAGTCAAGAGTCTCAGTAATTTGTCCTTTTTTGGGGTTCTGTGTGAAATAAGATTAGACTTGGCTTTTTCCCCCCAGGTTTTTTGCATTCTCCCAATGCAAATGAATAAAATACACATTAACACCAAACATTTTGTAATGCCATACGTTTTGTGGAATTATGGGTGTATTACCTGAAGAAACTACAGCAGTGCCAATATTTTTGGCTACAATTCCAAGTTCCAAACTCTTTGACACGCACACTCTAAAATGCTGTATGAACTTCTCTTACATAGCAAAACTTATTATAAGCTTATGCATTGTAAAAAGCTTGAGCGGCAAGTAGTTAGTAAATTATGTGCTTTAACAAGTGACATGGGTTCACTGATCACACTCACTTAAAAACCCAGAAGTGCAAAAACCACAAAAGGATACACTGTCATTTTCAGAAGAGGAGGTTAAGTCTGACCAGTGACTTGTCTTAGAATAGAGGAAGTGACTTGGCAATTCTGACAAATGTTGGGATCTCCTTTCACCAACCGAGGGAAATTGTAAAATATATGCAAATTCTGAAGGTGTACTTCATTTGGTAGAGACTCTTGAAGCATTCTCAGGTTGATCTGGTAGTCACTTGATCTTGAAACCCCATTTGGTTTTTGTTAAACCCCTCAATTCTATACCTACCTGATTTTATTGGTCAGGGGGGTATAGAGGGGGTCTCGAGCCAAGATGGCAACGCGACGGTAGCGTGCGGTAGCTTCTCTGGATCCAAAATGGTGCCATTTTGTACTATTTTGTATCCAAGCCCGACCTTCTACTGCATATGGACATGGAAACAACCAGTGTTCGCATCTACCATCACCAGACACTTCTGCAGTACAGAAATCATCCAAAATTCAACCTAAAGGATGATCTGCTGGAGAAGCTACACAACCTCAGCCTGCTGTGAGGACCAGGCCTTCAGTCCTTGGCGTCGCCTGATTCCGGCAGACGTAGGAGGGGCACATGAAAGTGTTGTGCAAAGAGGTGGAAGTGCGGCAAGCGGGCAGGAGTCCGTGCATATACGTGCGAATGCTGTTCATAGACTTTAGTTCAGCATTCAACACAATCATCCCTCAGCACTCGATTGGAAAACTGAGCCTGTTGGGATTGAACACCTCACTCTGTAATTGGATCCTGGACTTCCTGACTGAGAGACCTCAGTCAGTCAGGATTGGAAACAGCATCTCCAGCTCCACCACACTGAGCACTGGGACTCCACAGGGCTGTGTGCTTAGTCCACTGCTGTCCACTTTAGTGACTCACGACTGTGCAGCAATGCACAGGTCGAATCGCATCAAGCTTGCTGATGACACGACTGTGGTGGGTCTTATCAGCAAGAATGACGAGTCAGCATACCGAGAGGAGGTGCAGTGGCTAATGGACTGCTGCAAAGCCAACAACCTGTCTCTGACAAACATTGCAAAAAAACAAAGGAGATGGTTGTTGACTTCAGAAGAACCAGGAGCGAGCACTCCCCGCTGAACATCGATGACAATCTCCACAAGTGAGCCAAATGGTCAAATTCCTTGGTGTTTACCTGGTGGAGAACCTCACCTGGGCCCTCAACACCAGCTACATAACCAAGAAAGCCCAGCAGCCCCTCTACTTCCTGCAAAGGCTGAGGAAAGCCCATCTCTCACCGCCCATCCTCACAACGTTCTACAGAGGGACTATTGAGAGCATTCTGAGTAGCTGCATCACTGTCTAGTTTGGGAATTGCACCATCATGGATCGCAAGACCCTGCAGCAGATAGTGAGGACAGCCGAGATCATCGGAGTCTCTCTTCCCTCTATCATGGACATTTACACCACACGCTGCATCCGGAAAGCCACCAGCATTGTGGACGATCCAACACACCCCTCACACAAACTCTTCACCCTCCTGCCATCTGGAAAAAGGTACTGAAGCATTCAGGCCTTAACTACCAGACTGCGCAACAGATTCATCCCTCAAGCCATGAAGACTCTTAAACACTCAGGAAACGAACTGATACCACACACACTATCACCTGTCTCAATCATATATTTTATTATTATACTGTTACCTTCTTCCTGCTCCCAGTGTCTTGTCTTCATCTGCTCTTTATTAACTAATTATATTGTCCCATCTTTGCACAACCTGCTACCTTTTGCATTGTAAATATCAATTGTAAATGATCACTACCTGCTACTTTTGCATATATCACGACTGTGTACTGGTAGGCACTGCTCTGTCATCGTCTGTACCACTGTCTGCCTTGCACTGTTTGCAATGTTTGCACACATGAACTTTATGTTGTTATGTGTAGTCTTTTGTAGTCCCGTGGTCTGTGTAGCACCGCGGTCCTGGAGGAACATTGTTTAATTTCACTGTGTACTCTACTAACTGTATGTGGTTGAAATGACAATAAAGAGCTACTTGACTTGAGGTTGATGACATCCTGCAGATAGTAAAGTTATGAATTACTCCTCAGCATGGCAGGACAAATGTTTTCTCCATGGAAAGTCAATACCAGGGTCTATTACTAGACTCGAACTGAGACGGGGAACCAGTGAAGAAACATTTTGAAGGGGGCGACAAACATTTACAGGGAGGCTGACGACATGATGACCAGCCAAATTTGGTGGGAAAAAGTGGCCGTACATGCAGGAAGATCAGGCAAAGAGAGCTGCAGTAGTCCAGTGGATGACCAAAATTTGAACGGAAGATGTGAGGAAAGCTTCCTGAGATGCCATAAAAAGAATAATGTACATCTAGATGGCACCAGGGATTTTGTGTGGCCAAGAAGGGACAAAATCAAGTTGGACTGCAAGTCTGACTGGAATGTAGTCGAGACAAGTATTGAGAAAAAAAAAATCTCCCATTACATGTAGGTTACCACAGAGGGCATTATTTCTAAATATACTGTATCCTTTAACATGAAACTTAATTACTGCCAAGCAATGAGTGGTTTTGATGTTATTTCACTTAGTATGCAAACTACATACTCAAAAAAAAAACAAAAAAACGCAGTCTCACTAGTTATATAGTAACTGCCACTATCAGACTGTACAACACTCACTGTCAGTTATGTGCAGGCTATTGCTTACAACAGTTAGCACATATATTCAAAAGGTCCGGGCTAGCATTTTTATCATCCACGTCAGTTCACTCACTCACTAGCTTGCAACCATTTTACATCCCAAATTCTGAAAGGCTGCAAAATGCATCAGATGTTATTACCATGAAGTAACTTCATGTGCAACGTATAGTTATACCTCCTAGAAATGTTCATGACGTACAGTTCTTAAAATTCGAACAACAGTAAGGACATGTAGTCTGTGTGCAGCATCCTCCAAACAGATTAAAGTTGGCAACATCAGCAGAAGTAGTTATAACAACCTGTCCCAAAGGTGAAGATATCCAAATCTTATAGTATTTTATGCACTGAATCAAAATTAATTCTAAAAACATATCAGGCAAGGTTTATGAGCAGCGTGCAATTTAAATTTGAAAGTATAGTAGATTTACATGCTTATTAAAATGACAGTGTATAATTGTCCCATTTCTGATTTTTGCTTTTACTGGAACTCCACTTGCTTTGGTAACGCTTTTCTTTGAAAAAGTAATGATAAAATCTCTCACCATGTTCTTCACTGATCGCACAAAAGATTTTAGGAAAAAAGTCCAAAAAATAAATCTTGAATGACATATTGCACCCTACTGTTTGATAACTAGCCTAAAATAGTGATTGTTTCAGCCATACAAACTTCCAAAAAGTTTGTGCAGACACTTTTGAACTTCTGCCAAGCAGCACTCTCAATTTCATTCAAATGTCTTATCTTTTAACCCTTCTCTGATCTGAGGACATACAGAACTGTGTTCCTTAATCTTGGCATCACCGATCTGGGGAAATTTATTTCTCAAGTACATGAATTGCATTTGGATTTTATCCATTGAACACTTTAAAGTTTCATAAGCCCTAGACCTATAGTTTGACATGCAGAGAAGGAAGACAAACTTTCCTAGGATCAATAAGTGGACTGTTTACCACATTTCTCTTTCCTGGAAGAAGTAAAGCACATTTTGGCCACTCTTTCAGTACATTCTTGTCTCTATTTCACACACAGTCACAAAACACCATTGGTGCTGCAACCCAAGCAACAGTGCAAACACCTTTAGATCGCAGATGTCACTGTCCGTTGCGATTTGTCTCGCCATCTTTTACTCGCATAAGGAGATTTACGATTTTAAAAATATGTATATACACATATTGTGATAGTGCTGAATAATCAAGAAATATTTAATGTACTTCTACAAAGACACTGAATGATGAAAATGGTAGAAAAAAATTGGTCCATATTTGGATTTAGCATCATAAAATGTTTATAACACTCATCCCCATTCTTGGGACAAAATTGTTGCTGATCTGTGTAATTAACAGATCCTTAAAAATGTTTATGCTATATTACGCTCAGTCTCATCCCTCTTTAAATTTCAAACCATTTTTTTTTAATAAGAAAATAGGTATTGTAGCCGGATGAAGCCAAGAGGAACTGAAACTAAAATTCTGGCTAAATAAATAAATAAATAAATAAATAAATAAGCATTAAAGCTGCCATAAATCATTACAGCTTAAGTAAGAAGCATTTTCATGTTATATTATAAGTTCAATTCACACCATCACCACTTGGCTTCCAATATGGCCTCTTACTGCTCTTTATGTACCCTGTCATGAACTAACATCCCATCTGGGATGTAGTGTGCTCTATGCCTCCAATGATGTACATACTGTGACCCGGCAATGGAGCATTATGAAAAGGTTCTTGGCATAGGCTAATTATTTCTGAAAGACAGCTGTTAGTGGTCCTTTTCTCAACTGGTAAAAAAATTACATGCAGAGGAAAGCGCAAATACATTTTGTATCATTAAACAAAGCAGCTGCATAATTTGACTTGCATAATATAGAATACAAAAACAGGACATCTGGAAAAAGACATGTCAGCATCTCCTAAACCACTGGGCACATACACGCATACAGTCACAAACGATGAGCAACTCAGAGATGCCAATCAGATCATTTGCAAGTTTTTGGATTGCAAGTGGAAACTATAGTACCTTGTGAAAACCTCCATGTTAGAGGTAGAAAATGTAAACACCAGAGGCTCAGAACAGGGGTGGGATTCCAGCCTTCCAACCATGGAGGTCGGAGGAGCCAGTGCTACTTAGTGAGCCAACATGCCACCCTCGTTAAATAAGTAAATGAATTACGGCTCATAATATTAATTGATGTCAAAATAAAATGCTGAGATTCAACATGTGGGCTGTTCAGCAAATAATTTTCAAAGATTAGACAGTCTGCCAAAGGTCAGTTCAAATTTTACAAAGTTTTTCCAAGAAATTACTTGTCCTTCATGCAAATGTGTTGGGGCCGCTGGTCTATAATGACTACGGCATATGTGTTACTCTGTGCCTGTGGACACTTATAAAGGGGAAACTTGAGATAAACGTTTGACAGCACCACAATGGGCCTTGGGGACAGTACAACAATGGGCACTGTAATGATCAAACAATCCTTATACTTGTGCCAAAACAAAATTGTTCCGGACAGGTTTTTCCATTGTACCTCTGCTTGGAAACACTTATTGTAGCTACAACGGACACAGAAGTGAATATAATAGAACATATGTAAATAATAATTATATCACTTCAGCTGTTCATAGCAGAGGAAGCAGGATACAATGCAGACAGCCTATCACCAACTTCAAAAACTCGAAATATTGTGTAGTACTTTATCAGCGTCAAAAATTCAAAAAGCATTCATGGTCAATTAAGTAAACCATATGAATGTGGCATATACGGTTTTCTTGGAAGCTAGCATCATTTTTAATGCAGAGTGGGTGTATGTCAGTTTTTAAGGATAAAATGCACATTAATTGGATCATGTTTTTTCCCCCATAAAGTACATAGTATGGCAGTTGTAACAGTTTAAGAAATATGGTTATAATTTGGATTCTAAGAAACAGCATTCATTCCTATGAATCGAACGAAAGCGATCAAAATGGCTGCTCCCTCCAGGGCTATAGCTCGGTAAACAATGCGTTAGCTTGTCAGCTCCGTCCGGAGACGCCGTGTCCATTTTTAGTGGTCTCTTTCTCCCAGTTTGGTCGTCCATTACATTTTACTTACATTTTCAGTTACGATACGCTACATTTTGAACGTTATTCTGTGCTCTCTGGTCAACGCCGAACTTGTACGAGAATATCGTTACAATATATCCAGTAAGTCAACGGCTTAATAAATCTAACATATATACACACACACACACTTCTCCACTATCTTCGAATATTTTGGCAAAACTGACATAACCGTGGTCATGTGCTGAAAGGAACCATTTACAAAAACGCAGCGTCAGAAAGGCTGTATCAATTAATGCACTGATGCAGTTTACAAGGGGGCTAATCAGAATTTTAACTGTATTAATGCTGTGTTCGAAACAGTAGCGTTTGAGAGGTAATTAACCAGGAGAGAGCATAGTCAGAGGAAATAACACAGCTACAGGATAACGGCGCGTTTTGAAGGACTGCTGACGCTGGACAGTGTATCTACTCGTTTCCCAAAGCAAGATAACCACCAGAATAGCACGGCAGCTTTAATAATATTGCGGCAATGTGCAACGCCTTAAAATCAATTTCCCAGTCTCATTAAAACCTCCCCTGATTTAGTACACACCAAGTCCAGTAACATCTTTCAGTTTAAATACAGTGTAATATGTAAGCTGGCAAGTGTCATAATTTATTTGGCGTGCCCTTTAAACACATTACTTACTTCTGATGGCACTTATCACACCATTGCCATCTTTAATCAAATCCTTAAGGAACTTGCTTGTTCTCTCCAGTTCCGTTTCGTAGCATTTCAATCTCTCCCTAAAATCGGGACTGTCCAAGTAGCAGTCACTGAACTCCAAAGGAGGGTGTCCCATGGCTTCTGAGCAACCAGAAACGTGTAGAATCGCCTAAACAGAGCAAAGTGATCGAGTAGGTGCCAGAAGTTCTGGTATTAGTACTCTAGGTGATTTGCTTCTAATCTGTACCAACGATTTGTTTCACACATCCTCAGAGAAGATGTCCTACAAGCGGCTCGTTTTCCCAAACGACATTGATCATCCAGTCATCTCCACAGCTTTGAAATAACGTTGGTTTTGCAATGCGGCTACTTTAACGATCACGTTTTCCTTTGCCTTCCAATCGGCATTTATCCATACTGGTAATTTTTTTTTATTTCTTTCTTTTCTTTTTAGTTCGAATCGGTAAGATCTGTTTAACGTGGAAATGTGCTGTCCCTTTCAGAAGATTTCCTTGTTGTAGGCTCTGGAATATTGTACAGTACACGTTGGGTAAGGCAGTAGACCTCCCATTTCAACATCCATGGTTTTGCCTTAAAGAGATAGTAACACGCTTTATTAGGCGAAGACACCATCATCACCATCGCATCCCAATCTTCCCTCCGCCTCTCCTGGTGAGGGTCGCAGTGCAAATACATGCTTAAAGAAAATATAAAGTGATCAGGCCGATCGGGCATGTTAAACGTTTGGTTTATTGTAGTTAGATGTGCCTTTATGTCACAATTATTTGAGTTAAAAATAACAGAATACAGCAATACGTTTCCTGGGAACAACCTCTAAGTTGCAAACCTGAAATAAAAATTCATCCAAAATCAGCTTATTAATTATTGTCTGATATTCTTTTAAAATAATGATCGAAATGACACATTTTCTAAATGGCAGCTCCAGTTACAGCAATGCATGCAAGCTAACAAGAATCAAAAATCCAAGCACCCAACAACTTTTAGGGAAGCAGTCATCATATCTGCTCACACAGTTTTGTGGGTTATTGCATTTATGTGGAAAATGTTCTATAATTTCCCTAGCATAAATACATTCATTGTTATAATCCATATCAATCAATTAGCTGTACTTATTAAAAATATAGTCGAATAAAGGCATTTGCTTAGTAGAGAACATAAGACATCTACCAAGCTTGTAAGTGGAATTCTGCATGAGTAATTTTGGTAACATAATTAATATGGATTGTTTATCTGTTGCATGGTGATGTAAATTATGTGTGTGTCATATCCACCTTTTTTCCTAGGAGAATTCATTTAATCTTTATTATTTTTAAAGAAACAGGTTGCCTTACCTCCATCTCAAGAATTGAAAATAATTACAATAATTGTCCTGCAGTTGTCAAATGAGAACACCTTCAGCCCCAACATAATGCATCTTTTGTGTACAAAAAACAATGGTTGATTTGGAATGTGGCCCAATTATTCTGTTCATACATGCAAATCCCAGCATTATATTATCATGAAACAAAAAGCTCTAAAGCTGAAATGCAATGAAAACTTAACGGCCCTCTGGAGATTGTGACCATCCCTGTTATAAGAAGTGAGCCTTTCTTCCTATAATTTTTTTTTTCTTTCTTTTAAAAGCCATCAATATACGGGAAACAGGTGAGTAACGAATGCTGATTTGCCTCTTACAAGAATGCTTGTAATAAATTTTGTCGCTACAGTTGATGCTACTGCAAGTTCTTTCAATGTCTGCAAGTCGGCCCTTGCTGCATATTATGTAGACCAGTAGAAAACACTGTTTCTTATTCCTAGAGTGGTAGCTTTACTCATTTCAGGAGGAGGCAAAGATGTTATATAGGGGCTTCATTAATTCTCTATGTATTTTAATGAGCATATTTCTTAACTGTGGATTGAGAAAGCAGAGCGTAACATTCATAAGGATGACTAAAAAAATCAAATCCAGCTAATGTTCAATGTGTTTTACTGATTTACTGCAGGCGATAAACAGAAGACCTTTCGATCTGCCTCTAAAAACTCAAGTACTATAAGTACTGAAAGGTCAGTAATTCTGTATGGAAAATAATTAGTTAAATACAACATAAAATGCTTAGGTAAAATGAGGATGTGCAAGTACACCAGTCTACCACCATTTTGGATTTTGGCCCTGTGGTTTGAAGATGGAGTGGCATTGTTGCTCAGTGGTTAGCACAGTTGCATCACATCTCCATTACTGGGAGCTCAAATCCAACCTCCCCTCTGTGTGCATTCAGTTAAGATGTTCTCCTTGTGTCATGCGTATGTTCATCCTTGTGTATGTATCTGCTCTGTAATGGACTGCTTTCTCTTCCAGAGTGTTTCGTTGCCTTAAACCTAATGTCACCTGACATCCAGCTCAGGATACATAATGTGAAAATGAATAGTTTAGAACATACCAGATTAAATCTTTTATTAGGTAGTGTGTTTTAACATACATTGCCTGTACTCATTGCTATGTTACTGATTCAAGTTGTGTAATTTCATAGGCTGATCGTCTTAGCGCCGGAGACATTAATGAGGTTTAATGTGGTCTAACTGAAGTCTCTCAGTCAGAAAATCCACAATCCAGATCCAGTTAGAATGTGCTCTATTTACACTGTTTCCAAAAAAACTAAATCGATTTTAGCTTTGCAATAACTTTGTTGATCCTGAGCCAATTTTGATCATTTTTGGCTGAATGGCTGCGGGTCTGTGTGAATGCTAACAGATGACACTTTAAACATTTGCTTTAACTGCATTGGCTTGTTTTGTCAGTGTTTTTGACTTGACTGTTACCTGACTTTGCTATCGAATTCTTTTGATGTTTAGAATTATGAGCATTAGTCAAATTTGTTGCTTGTATTACAAGATACAGTAGTAGCATGTACATAAAACAGGTGCTGTGGAAAATAAAATACCCTTTTTGTTACAGTTTTCTTCACGTGTATTTCTGACAAAATTAAAATCGGCTCAGGATCAACAAATTTATTGCCAAAATGAATAGGGTTTTTTTTTTTTTTTTTCCAGTGTAGATGCAAATTATTGAGAAATCTACTTCTGATATGCATATAAATGCTGACTGTCACAAATAACTACGCTCAAAAATATCCAACCCTTCATAGCTGCACATTCAGCATAAGCCTATCGCAGGAAACACAAGTTACATCGCATCCTGGTTTGGATGTCAGTCCATCATAGGATGCAAATACGCAAACGTACATGCACGGACAATAAACACTAAGAAATTCCCCCTAAACTGCAAGTCATTGGACTGTGGAAAAAAATTAGACTACCCAGAGGAATATTTTGTGAACATAGGAAGAAGATTAAGACCTAAAGAAGCCAAACAGGAACTGAAAGCACAAGTCTGGATGTTTGAGGCTAGAATCCTAACCAATGAGCCATAGCACCATCTATGTCCACAAAGTCTAATTTATAATATATTGTGCATATTTTTGTTTTTCAGAATAATTATTTCCTGTAACCAGTGACAGCATAAATTGCAAGAAATTTAAAGGAAATGCTGACAATGATTTGACAGAAAAATCATAATGTAAAGTATTTGAAAACATAACTAGATATTACGGTTTTGCCAGCATATTTAGGGCGAGGATAAATAATGGTAACACCACATGAGATCGGAGTTATATTTTGAAGCATATGACAATTACAAATGTAGCTAAAAGGTTAATTATGTTATATTAACTGCCAATGAGCAGCATACATTATATGACCAAAAGTAAGCAGACACTCCATATATGCAGTATCTCATTCCAAGACTAAGAGTGTAAATATAGGAAGTCGATTCTCTCTTTGCTGCTGTGATAGCCTCTACTCTTATGGAAAGGCTTTCCATTAGGTGATGCAATATTGTTTGTTGGATTTTCTGCCATTCATTTATAACGGCATTAGTGAGGTTTTGGCAATCTGGTCCCTTTTTGTTGTCTGACTTACCACATCACAACTCCTATTTCTTTTAAAAGTTTCTACATTATAGTCGCTTCACTTGCAGTTAATCGGAGCACAAATTTTATGTCCACTTGTTGGTTGTTTGTTGCTGAAGTTTGCCTATAGGTGTGTGCTTCAGACTCCATAGATTTGTAGGCTGTTAAAGCTACAGACAAGTTGCATCAGCTAAGAAGATCAGTGTTCACAAGTTCAAGCTTACCAGCAGAGGTTTGACAGACACTTAAGAAGATCATTAGGGGCACAAAGGCTCAGTGGTTAGCACTACTGTTCCCACACACCTCCATAGCTGGGGATTTGAATCTAGCCTCTGGCTCTGTGTACATGTTTTCCCCCTGCTTTGCGGGTTTCCTCCAGGTACTCCAGTTTCTGCCCACAGTCTAAAGACATGTGTTATAGGCTAACTGGTGTGGCTGAATTGTCCATATTGTGAAATTTTGTGCGACTGTGCCTTGCAATGGCTTGGCACCCCATCCAGGGTGTCCCCTTGTATCCTAAGGCTGCCTGTGATAGGAAGTTGGCTCCACGACTCTAAACAAAATCAAG
Organism: Gymnarchus niloticus; assembly: GCA_009936485.2. Taxonomy (NCBI): domain Eukaryota; kingdom Metazoa; phylum Chordata; class Actinopteri; order Osteoglossiformes; family Gymnarchidae; genus Gymnarchus; species Gymnarchus niloticus. The sequence goes on along the minus strand of JAACJT020000032.1, from coordinate 852,408 downwards.
CAGTTTGGAAAATAGATGGACTTAACTGGATAGTTGCTAAACTCCACAAAAATAGAAAAGGACTAAGTCATCACATCTGTAGCCCACAACGAAATGGCAGGACCACCTTTTGAAAGAAACCAACATTATCCAAAGTCAGTGAATGAAGATGCTTAAACTAGTGTACGGGGTACAAAACCTGGACCCATATGCAATTGGGAAAAAAGTTATACAGTCTGATGAGTCATCTTTCAGCCTTTTTCTAAATCTGGATTGGTTTAACTTTAAAGAAAGCTATAAATGCCTTCAACCTGCAATATTTTTTTCCAGCTTGTTAAATGTTTGTGCATGGACACCAGCAGGTCTAATAACTGCTGTATATGATTGTGTGACAGCTAAGGAATATTAAGTAATTTTATACGTCCAAGTGTGCCCTGTGGTATACAGACACTTTTAATTAATTTTGTTCTGTCATTCCAGGATGAAAGTGACCATACCACTGTAAAAACAAATTCCAGATTACTTTCCTTTATACAAGGATGAAACAAAATGAAATAAAATGCCTTCTGTAGCCTCCCCAAGCACCAATCCTAAACATCACTGAACATTTTTGGCAGTTTCGGTAGCACAGAGCACAAATTATATAATCACCTCCTTAATTACATCAAAGAACTGGCAGCTTTATTTTTTTTCTTGAAAAAGGTCCAATATCCCACTATACACATTTCAGGAATTTTGTGACAGCATTCGAAGGAGAAGTGAAGATGTTCAGAAACGCAGCGTGACCCTCGTCCGTATTAGGTCCATAATATTAACACGTTTATGTTATTTTGTCCAGCTCCCTGTACATTCACTCAGATATTCTCAAGGTAAGCTGCAGAGAAGACAAAGTGATAAGAACATAAACTGCGACAGCTTCATGGTCTGCTGTTTGACTTCAACAGGTATTCGGATTCCAACCAAGTGATACACAAGTGATTCTACAACCCAGTAAATTCCGGTTGTGAAACAGAATACTTGAAAGTCTGTGTTTCACAGCACTTCAGCAGAAATAACATGACTCTTTAGCAATGGCCAATTTCTATTTATTTCTTGTATGACTGTGTGGAATACAGATTTAAGTATTTAAGTACAGTTTTAATTGCTCCCCAAAACGCTAATTTCTGTTGTTTCATTGGATAGCAATCTTAAAAACAGATTTACTATTTACTCAAAGAACATTGTACTGCCATTAATTTGGATTATTCCTTCGATGGTCAACCTTCCAACATCTGTAGTGTCTAAATTTTTGTTCTCTCTTCAATTTGCAAAGTAGTGAAAAAATAAAAATAAAAATCACGTATCTGAGCAACATAGCTATCATGGGTAATCATGGGTGGAAAGTATTTAATTACATGTGACCATTTGTTGCCCATAGTATAAAAACTGCTAAAGTGTCACCTCTGCACCAGTGCTCTGAGTCCCTGGAAATTTGGAGCTGAAAGGCAAAATGGGAAAATATTGACTTTTTCTCCTTAGCCCTGGATGAGAGCTGTGATGTGCATGACACAGCCCAGCTATTGATCTTCCTAATGGGAATAACCACAGACTCTGAAATAACTAAGGAACCAGATTCCATGCAGTCAATGAAGAGCTCCGCAACCAGCAATGATTTATTAGCATAAGTAAATGCATACGTGCAACATTTAAGACAACAGTGTTACAACTGATGGATCACCTAATTTGACAGGGAAAATATTGGGCTTTTGAAGAGGATGCGGGACAAAGAATCTGAGATTAACCAAGACCAAAAACTGTTATTTTTACATTGTATTATTCATCAAGAGGTGCTATGAAAGTCAGTGTTGAAATTAAATTGTGACTGATGATCTTATAAAAGCTGTAAACCTTATCAGAGCAAGAGCCTTAAGTCATAGGCAGTTTGTTGCACTCCTGGAAGAGCATATAACTAAACAAGTTGAACTGAGTTACCATAGGACTGTCAGGTGACTCAGCCTGGGCAAAGTGCTCCATTGAGTCTGGGATCTAACGTCAGAGATCCAGGAGTTTTGTCAGATGAAAGGAAAGCACATCCATGAACTTACCAGTGCATATTGTCTGGCTGATTTGGCATTTGCTTTTGATGTGACCACCCTAATGAATGAACTGAATTAAAATTGCAAGGCAACGGTCTCTTTGCCCATGAGATGCACAGCTCACTTAAGGCCTTCATGAGAAAACTGTTGCTTTTCACTCACCAAGTGGAGAGCAACACCCTCACACACCTTCCCACACTGAAAGTGAGGACTCCATCTGTTGATTAGCTCAACAGGTCTGCAGCCATATTGAAGGTATTGCATGGGGAGTTTTCTAAGCAATTTGAAGACTTCAGAGCAGTGGAGCCTAAAATTTTAATAATCTCATATCCTTGTCCATGTGATGTGGACACTACTCCCAGCAATTTACAACATGAACTTACTAACTAGCAATCTGGCACACTGTAAAAAACAATTCAAGTCAGTGCCATTACCAATTTTCAATTAATCTCTCAAAGAGAACTTACTGAATTTAGCTCAAAGGATGCTTGTTCTCTTTGGCTCAACGGACATATATGAGCAGACATTCTTAGTAATGAAACGAACAAGTCAGATACAGATCTTCTCTCAGTGATGATCATCTATCAGTTGTGCTGGCCATAGTAACTTCAGGAATTATACCAGACTTTAATTTAGTAGTTCAAGCTCATGAGAGATTTGACTCCTCCCACTGAGTAAGTTGGGAAAATATTCATTTAGTATATATCACAGATATATGACTTTTGTAATACATGTGTGTTTGTGTATTAAATAAAGAGATATTGTAATGAACCGGGTTCTTTAACTGTGGTCAAAACAGGCAAGGGCAAAGCCAGACCAGACAAGATTTCAAAAAATCAGAGGGATATCCAAAATGTAGTCGATGTCATGGACATGCATTTAAAATCCAGAACAAGGAAATCAACATGGCAAATAAGTCCAAAATGAAAGCAAAAATGGAGAACTAGCAAAGAGCACACCCAGGTGAGATTTTGCACGAAAGCAAACCACTAGCAAGGCTGGGAGGAAGGTTCAGAAACACAATACCTCACAGTGAGGGAATGGAACTGGAGGTAATTTAAAGGAGTGACTTGACTGGCAACAGCTGTGGCTAATATTCTGGCGATGAGGAACAATGGTACGGGGGGGGCGTGGCTGGCTAAGTGCTGACAGAGTAGGAGTTGGGTGTGGCTGACTTGGTGTGGGCGTGACAGATGTATACAAACAGGAATCGTTATAGCATGGTAGAATTTTTTTGTCCTCATGAAGAAACTGGGTTTCTCATGTGGCTCCCCAGAAAAACATTTGCCCAACCCTGCTTTAAAATATTATGATTTCATTCATCCCTACAGATTCAAGGCACCCAGCACCAGAGGCAGCAAAACAACCCAGAAAGAGTACTGAGACTAATCATCTTTCAGGAAAAAGATGATGTCATTTCATTGAAAGCTTTGTATTGTTTTCCATTAGAATATAGCTGGTGTATTTTACCAAAGAAGGTCTAATTTTCTTTAATCTGTCAACATTTTGGCATACTCAGGCCAAGCTTTTTTTAAGAAATGGGGTCTTTCTCAGTCTTCTGCAATAGAACCATTTTCATAGATCACAGCTGATTCGCAACTTGAAACTGTTGTACTTTGATCTGGAACGTCAGCTTGGATCTGTTTTGAAGTTTTTTTTTGTTCTTTATCTACCATTCAAACAATATTTCTCTTCAGTCTTTGGCTAATTGTCCTCTGACAGCCATGCTCAAGGATCTTGTACACAGTCCCTTTGGCTGTAAACTTCTTGATAATGTTAGTAATGAATTGCTGATTATCAAAGGGTTGTGCCCACTGGGATCTTTTGAGGAAAAACTGATATTCACCTTGAAAGCCTTAATGATTGCACGGTCTAGACAAAATACAAGTCATTGCATACATAACTTGCAGTTACACTTTCCACTATAACATATAAACCCCATATGACTTAGTAATCTGACAAAAATGTTCTACAGATGAGAAGGTTATTTGTCCTTTTGATTATGAAGTGTTTTGAAAACTGATGAAATTCTACTCTAGACAAATGAAATTGTAACGAACTAGTAAGGCATTATTTTAGTCAGTCACATGTATATTGTTGCATTTTATGAGCATGACAGGCATTATACTGTAACAATGGTGTGAGAGAAGGAGGAGATGAGGTGTGGAAGGACAAGTCCAGTGAATGACCCAGTTCTCAGTAATTTGTTTATTATTGCCACCTTTTATTATATGATCTACTCACCAGCCATAAACATCAAAAAGAGATCCATCATACTGGAGGATTAAGCTACACTCTGGGAGCTGCTGTTCCTCCCAAGCCCTGTTCTCTCTTACCTACATAAGTTCAATTTCAAACATGAACGTGAAGATAGGAAGCATTTCTGGAGACATGACTGTGCCTGCAGAAAGACCACTGATGTTGGGAGAGGAGTGGATGAGAGCTGGCACTTCTGGTACAAACACTGTTGGGTTATGATATCTTTAAGAAAATAGTATTGTAACAGATCTGCACAAACTCAAATATGTGAAGGTCAAGATGCTAACAGCATGGGGCCCGAGGTCATTTCCAAAAGTTGATGTTGATATTAGTAGCAAAAGCCTCCTCCTGGTCGCCACATACCAGGTACTGGTAAGTATAAAAGGGCAGACGAAACGAGTGTTATTGGATTTGGGGTATTATCAATGACTTAAATTTATAATAAGTAAAGTATACCACTAATAAGAAACTTGGCATCAAATGTACTCACAGTGACAGATATGAAAACCCAGTGCTAATCTGTTCAATTGCAGAAAAATTTTACCATAGATACGAGTAAGGGGAGTTTTTAGTCAATAAATTCCATTCCTTATATGACTAGTGAAAGATTCACTGCCGTTTTTTATAACATTATTATGGTGTCTATGAAAGCGCTTCAGGAATTTAGAGATATACATGTGCCATTTAGTCCTGGCTACACAAGAAGTGAGATGCTTTGGAACAAACCTTGTGAAAACAGGTTGGCTGGCCCCTCTGATCTTTCCCCTGCCACCCTGTTAAGGGAGGAGTATTGTTATTGTAAAGGAGTGTCTATTGATCACATGAGCTGTCATCACCTTCAACTACTCCCTCTACTTCCTATTTCTTATTCTTATTGCAACCATTGCAGTTCTGGTTGGTCTGGTTGGTCCACAGGCTGGGAGTGAATATAGTTTTCACAGATTTTTTTTCTCACAGAAAAAAGACAATCTTTCCAACATTCAGAATGGATAACCACTGGCTCAATCACAAAAAGTGGACTTATCTCTATTTCTGTGGTAGGATGGGTGGATTAGCCTTTTGCCCTTCTCATGAGGGATTTCTTAATCTTACTCTACTTAAAACATAACCAGTTGTATCATATTGTAGCTTATGTCAATGTAGCTCTATATACATCCTATAACTTGCTTTTAAATTCTGTGATGTAGACTGTGTATTCTCCATCCATCTGTCACTGTTGGCACCGAATGTGGAGTGCAGGGCCAAAAGACAAGGGAGATGAAGATGGAGGTGCGAGTATAAATGGATTTTAAATAGCAAAATGAGAGAACACAACCAATGGGCTGTGCCCTAAACACAAAGGATAAATAAGGCAATGACTCAAAAGAAAGCAAAGAGAGAACAGGGGCATGGAGACTAAGGCAAGACAGGGGAACTAATTACCAGAGAACTATTGGAACTGGCACAGCACAAGACTGACAGTGACACAAGCAAATGCACTACAAAGACACGAGGAGAGACATGGAATTAGATAACAAGAGACAGGTGGAACACATGAAGGCAATCAGGACAAGTGCAATTGGTATAAATGAGGAAATAAGCTAGGCAAACAGAAAACCCCGGTCATGACAATATGTGTGAGAAGTGTGTGCAGTAATTCATTTGCTTGTGATCCATTTGCTTATGAATCAGTGTATTGTTTGACAAAAGATGCATTTTTTTTATACAATGAGCTAGTGATACATCAGCTGGTAGTATTGTTGCCTCGAGACCAACATAAATTCATATAATGAGGGAAACAACATCCATTATGTATAACAAAGATAATGAAATTCATGATGATATACCTTCTACCTCTTTGTGGAGAGGAGGAAGAATCACAATAGGATTTAGGAAGGGGGAGTAGGGTAGGAGGAATTCCATACTCGTGTGTTTGTAGGCAACAAATCATTCCTTCCTTCAGCAGAGTGGTGAAAGCTGACATTGTCTGCAGCTGCTTTATAATTCAGTACGTCAGCCCATGTTCTCTAGTTATTCAAACTGCACCCCATTCAGACTGCTGCTATTGATTTTAAAATCAGGTTCTTTCTCCTAAAAAGTTTTGCTCAGCTGCTCACCAACACCAGGTCACTGATGATCTTTGCAGTGACTGTGGAGTGAATTGGATACCGAAGCTGCTGCGTAGAGCTTCACAGTCAAACCTATCATCTTGGACACAGCAGAGTAGTTGGCCAACCTGGTCTCTTACACTGATTGGATCCCTGAAATTGCTACACTACGATGAGCTAATTACAATTAGATTGAAGTTTTTGTATTTTGTATATCAACAAATGTAGATGTCTACCACAAACAGATAAGAATGGTGTCACAGTGGCCGCTTCCTATTGCAAGAAGGGAATTGAAACACCAACACTAGATGTGATCTGGTAGAGTACACTTGCCTGGTCCATGGGCTTTTTTCCCAATCATACAACACCAGTTGATCCACTAAGCAGGCTATCCCTGAGCTGGAAACCAGGATTAGCGTAAATTGCATTAGATCCAACAAGGGAATTGTTAAATAAATAAACCTGGCCGTTAAAGGGAGAGTCACAGGTAATGTAAGGATACTGTCACACCCCTGGTCCTGGCTTCTTATCTCCTCATCTTTGTTCCATCATTTCTCTACTCTGCACGCATTCCTATTTTTTGGCATAGGAAACCTAGGCAGCCACCTAGGGGCACCAAATGGGAAGGATATAGTTTTTATTTATTTATTTGATTTGCCAGCCATCTGCTTACCCCATTAATGTGTGTCAAAGTTACATTCAATGGTTACGTTTCTTGTACAGATATTTCAGTGCTACAGTAAAACACACACATTAGACAGTTTTTCACAGGTCACCCTTACAAGCAGCGGCTGCATGCAGATAAGTGGCTCATCGAGCCTGAGAGCAGCAGTGGACGGAGATGGAGCATCTGCATGGGGGAGTGGCGTGGACAGGTAGGTGAAGCAAAGCTCTCCAATTCCAGTGCAAAAAGTAGCAGCTTTAATATGAAAAGACCTGATGTAATGACAGCACGGATGGACCCAAATGCGGAGTACAGAACTTTAATCAGGAGGCAAGTGGATTATCAAACAAGCAGGGTGAAAAGCCAAAAATCTGAGGAGATTTCCAAACACAGGCAATCCAAACTTGTGATCGTTAGGGCACATGCAAAGGTCAGACTTGACAAAAGGCAGGCAGAATACCAAAAACCAGGTCCAAGTTGTTAGGCAAAAATCAAGAGTCAAGACAGCAGGCAGAATTCATACATGGGTTCAGCCTTGTTACTAGGACTAATGCTCAGCACGGTGAATAACACAAAATGCCCCACAACTAGTTGCTGAGTTGCAAGGCACTTATAGTTCCCACTAATGGATTGCATGTATTCAGTACTCTGGGGAGGGCGATTGATGATGAGCTGGGCGTGGCTGGCTTGCTGTGGATGTGACACCTGAAGTCTCAGAAGAGCAATATAATAAATACACAAAAGAGGAGGAAGAGAAGAATGTTCATATATAAATAAAGTTTCAATGTTATCTCCTGGATTTTTGTCATCATTATACTACTAGAACATCACAAAGTTGGTTAAGACCCATTTCCAGGATCTCCAGTTCTGTGTCACAACACAGAACAACACCACCACCACCTGGCAGCATCTGGAAATAGGTATTATGGTGGGCTGTACCATTTCTCCGTTGGCATTCACCATTGCAATGGATCTCATTATCTGTGCATCTTGTTGGGTGGTGGGAGGCAAGTGGGTCAGGGATGGGCTACGTCTTCCACCAATCAGGGCTTTCCTGGATGACATTACCACCATAACAACAACAAAACCGTGCACCAGACACCTGCTACAGAAACTTCAGGAAAACATCAAGTGGGCACGAATGGAAATCAAACCAAGTAAATTTCGCAACATATCAATTGTCAAAGGCTTACTCACAGACGAACGGTTCTATATCAACAATGAACCAATTCCAACAATCCTGGAGAAGCCCATCAAGAGCCTTGGAAGGTGCTATAACGCAGACCTTAAAGACACCCAGCAACTGGAACAACTCAGGCAGGATACAATCAATGGCCTTAAGCAAATTAACAACACTGCTCTACCAGGGAAGTTGAAGCTGTGCTGCTTCCAGTTTGGGCTGCTACCCCGACTCATATGGCCAATAACAATGTACAAGGTCACACTATCGCATGCCAGGCGACTGGAGAGGCTGGCGAACTCACACATGAGGAAATGGCTTGGACTACCAAGGTGTTTCAGCAGCATCGGATTCTACGGCACCGGAGCCCTCTCATTGCCAATCTCTAGCCTAGTGGAGGAATTCAAATGTGCTAAGGTAAGGCTGGACATGTCCCTCACAGAATCTCGGGACCCGGTGGAGAGAGGAGTTGCGCCTACCCTGGCAACAGAGAAGAAATGGACTCCAACCGCAGCTGTGCTGGATGCTAAATTTGCCCCCTGGCACCGAGATATAGTAGGCCACGTCCAACAAGGCAGAGGAGGCTTTGGCCTGGGAACAAAAACACCTAACTGGCAGAAGGCAACCTCGAGTGAACGCCGGACCATGGTTTTAGAGGAGGTGCTCCGACAGGAAGAAGCAGCCAGGTGGTCCAAAGCCGTAGGTCAAGTGAGACAAGGCTGCTGGATGAGGTGGGAGGGTGTTGAGAAGAGAAAACTTACATGGAACAAACTTTGGAGCATGGAATCAAATAGATTGAGTTTTATCATCAAGGCCACATGCAACGTCCTGCCCTCTCACACAAACTTAAATCTCTGGTTCGGAGAGGATCCGACTTGTCCTTTGTGTACAGCTCCAGCAACCCTCAAACACAGCTTGGTCGGATGCAAGACCAGTTTCATACAAGGCAGATACACCTAGCGACACAATCCAGTGTTAAAGTGCTTGGCATCCAAACTTGAGTGCAAGAGAGCGACCATCAACACCATATCTATCAACAATCAGACAGTGCCCCAACAACCCCAACCTTCATTCGGGAAGGGGAAAAAACAAAGACTTACCCCTCACCTCAGGAGGTAGGACCTCTAAATGCAGCCAGGGATTGGGAAATGCGAGTGGATCTAGGCCAGAGACTCATTTTCCCAGCGGAGATTGCAACAACCACCCTGCGACCAGACCTGGTCCTTTGGTCGAACTCCAGTAAACATGCCTACGTCGTGGAGCTAACAGTCCCGTGCGAGGATGCGGTTGATGAAGCTCATGAACGTAAGAAGCTGCGTTATTCAAACTTAACAGTGGAAGCAGAGGACCGAGGGTGGAGTGTGAAAGTACGCCCAGTTGAAGTGGGGTGTAGGAGCTTTATAGCCAGTTCCACAGCCAAATTCTTTAGGGAAGTAGGTGTCAGAGGGCTGGCCCACAGAGAAGCAATCAAAGAGTTAGCCAACATCGTTGAAAGGAGTAGCCACTGGCTGTGGCTGAAAAGGAAAGATGCCGCTTGGACTGCTAAGGGGACTGGCTGACCACGAGACACACACCCAGGTCTGATCGGCCTGTGGTGGGCCTGCCTCAGCGGAGGGTGTCTTGTGATAAAAGGCCGAAACACCCAATGAAGCAGAGGTGCACAACTGACAATGTGTTCCCGTGATGGCAACGTCACCTAGTGGCCACCCCCAAACAACCCCCACGGAAGACAATTGTGGTGCAAAAACACTAGGGATTGTAACATCCAGTCCTTTCCTAAATCTAGACAGCTAACTTAAATTAATTAGCTGGAAAAAATGTTTGACACGCTAAAAATAAGATTTCTTGTAAAAATTGAGTAATAACTTTACAGTTAGTGCCCAAATAATGGAGACTTAGTTGTACTTTACACAAATTAACTAGGTCTTCATTAAGTGTATGTAAAGACATTGGCTGTATAGTCAAATAATCACAAATGCTCATACGAAAAAGAACGAAGTGTACTGTGTGTCTGACAATGTTATTAACATTTAATTAGGTTTCGGGAGAAGATTACCAACTTTTTTGGTATTTATTTTAATTCAATTTTACTTATTTAAAACTGTGTTTTTTGCTTATTGACTTTAAAAATAGATTTGCATGGCTATTTATTTATCTTACTGTGCACTTCTTTGTTTGGGTTTTAATAAAATTCTGCTGTTTTTAAGAAAGGCATTGGCACCTGGGGGCGCCGTGGCTCAGTGGTTAGCACTGTTACATGAGACCTCCGGGGTTGGGGGTTTGTATCATGCCTCCAGCCCTGTGCATGAAGATGTGTGCGTGATTCCCCTGTGCTCCACAGCCTTCCTCCAGGTACTCCAGTTTCCTCCATGGTGTGTAATTGGGTGTGTGACTGTGCCCTGTAATTGGTTAGCACCCCCACCCTGTTCCATAAGCCTGCCTGGAATAGGCTTCAGCCCCTGTCACATCCTTATATCGGATTAGGCAATTGATGTATCGACTGGTGGCCTCACTGTGTTTGTGTGCACTATAACTTAATCATGATGACAACTGATCCTTATTTTGTATGTGTGTGTGTTCTCAGGAAAAGCAAAACTCTAAATCAACATATAGTTACCCAGAGAACAGCTCAACTTGCGTAACTGTGTGCATGTAAGCGAAATATGCGATTTCTTCCATCACAAACACTTTATTTTGAGTACAGTGTGTTCTGTTGATCGTATGGAATTCCCTGCAGTGTGATACGTATGCTCAGGCCCCCAAATATAACGTTGTATCATGCCTCTACTTTGCACTGTTTAAAATTCCTCTGATTTTTTTTTTTTTTCAGCAGTCGCCATCATTGGACTTCACAACTAGAAAAGCTTGATTTATATATTACAGGAAGTTCATTTGCATTAACCATTTTGGTTATTTGTGGGCAGCAACTGGGGAGGATTTCACATATGCACATTTACAGAAGAGTTCTGATTTATAAAGGTAAAATTATGTACAAATGTGCTTATATCAGGTTGTATAAATTCAATTTTTTTGCTTGTTTATGCCACTTCATGTGTTTTTGGCATACACAGAGTGCAATCAATGCAAAGTCTTATAAACAAGACCCCAGGGGTGTGACAAATGCATTACATTTTTCCTCATAATCAACATATATGGACAAAAAAATCATATCACACTCTCCTTGTGCAGAGACACAGCATATTTTCTGGAGAATAAACCGCATTAGGATGTTAACCGCGAGGCCATGTTTTGTGGAAAAAAACAGATTTCGTTCATACATTACCCGCACCAATGTGTAACGCGTGGGAAATTGAAAAAATGTATACAAATAGTCAGCGATCGATTATGATGAAATATGACAAATATTTATGTTGTATGAACTCTGGAGGATACGGAAGAATTCGATTTAATAACATATTTCATAACAATAAAATTTATTTTAATGAAATAATAAATGTGAATTGTGATTTTTGGTGTGTTTTCGACACTGAAAGCTTACAATGGGCTTGGCCCACGTGTGACAATTAAACCATGCAGTGCTCGTAAAAAGGTGCAGTTTAACATTTTCAGACTACCTTGTTAAATAATTCATTTGAAGCAGAACCCGTATCAGGAATCAGCAAGCACTGATTTATTTTTTAGTACTAAATGAAAATTCATTAACAGATGATGTTGTGGGGTCCCAGACAGATTGCCACTTTAAGGAGAGTCAGGAGCAATGAGATGCGTTACTGTGTGTGCAGTCTTTTAGGAGTGTTGGTTTGGTGGAAAACAAAGTTCCCCCCTACTCTGGAATGTGATTGTAATGCCTGCCTTCCAGTGCTGTCCATCCTGGTGAACCAGGTCCACCCCATCATGATGACTGTCTACTCCGGTGACATAGGTTGGATCAAGCATGATAATTCCCTTTGCCATGTCACTAGGAGTGTGTGCATTAATGGTTTGAGGAGCATGACAATAACTACAGCTTATGACATTTAAAGGAAAGCCCCCTCATGCCACTAATATTCAATTCAATTCAATTTTAGTTATAATACTGCACCTATGTGGTGGGTAATTGATTCAGTGAGGCCTCTGAACATTTTCACAGAGATTCTGTGCTATACTGACACCAGAGCTTCCCGTGATTTCAAATGTCAAAAATGTCGATCATGGTAATCTTGTCCTTTTATATCCCCTTTCTCATTTGTACCTTAATAGGTGCACCACCTGGCTGCTGGGAAGAGCCAACTGTTCTACTAAGGGGTAGTCATAATATTTTGCCTCAGTGTATGTGAAGAAATTCATAAAGAACGGTTCCCTAATTTTCTGTCAAGTTCACCACAATGTCAGGACTATTTTATAAGTAGTTTTGAATAGCATATGGTGTACAGGCAAATCATTATAGACCCTCTTCTTACTATCTACTTTATTTTATGCTAATGAGTTCCCCACAGGAAAGGAGGTTTGGCCTCACTGTATTTGATATCACAAGCTAGTCGCATCAATAGATGCTGAAATTACATGCTACTCCTTGTCAGAAGAGGGATGCAAGTGTTCTTTTGATGGACACACCATGTTCCGAGTTTATGGTCCCATAAGATGGATGCTTCAAAGAGTGAACAAAGTTTAGACAAATTTCAGTGGAATGCCACGTCAAAATTTCACTCTCTGCATTGGTTTAAACTACCCAAACCTCAGCCTTCTGCGCTGACTTTTACTGTATGAAATTTATACTTCTTCAATCTGAAAATTCCAGCTTTGAGAATCTCTGTTGCAAAATCGCAGTTCCTTTGCACAGTAGAAGTCCAGCATTCCTTAGGACAATGTTTTCAAGGCTGTCAAAAAGGAATTCATCAGTCTCTACCATTTGAACTACTGTGTGGATTGTAAGTATTACTTTCCAAACTCTCAGCCGTCTTTCCAGAAACCTTGGCATTAGTGTGTGTTTATTAATTCATTATCTATTCATTATGCTCTTGCATTATATTATATCAATAAAATTTATGTTGGTCCAGCTGTATTTTGCTTGTGCTAATAAACAGAAGGTCTGTATATCATCCATCCATCCATCCATCCATCCATCCATCCAACTTGAAACTGCTTATCCTGGTAAAGATCATGGGATCAAAACCATTTCACTGTTAAGGAAACAAATTTTAAATTTGGTCATCCAGTTTAAGATTAAGTTAAATTAAGATTAAGTTTTCACAAGGAACAGATTTGTGGCTATTAACTCACTGTGATTGGCATATTAAAAAAAAAATGTAAATGTGGATGGGGGCCTGGAGCTTATTCCAGGCAGCCTTGGGCATAAGGTGGGGGACTCATGACACACTCACATTCACACACACTATGGACAGTTTAGATGTGCCAGTTAGCCTACAACATGTCTTTGAACTGTTTGAGAAAACTAGAGTACAATGAGGCAACCTGAGAAGAACACAAAGACTACTGGGATTCAAACCCCCCCACCAACAAGGTGACAACACTAACCACTGCGCCACCATGCCTTCGGTATGTGGGTATCAAATTGTGAAAGCAGTGAAAAAGAAAAATGTTCAGAAAACTGTAGATGGTTGATAAACTCGGTCTTGGAATGATGTCAATCAACTTACACATGCTAAAAAATCCGCTCACATTACTCCTGTCCTCTGTGATTTATGTTGGTTGCCAGTTTATTCCAGAATCAAATATAATATTAGACTCATCACCTTTAAAGCTCTCCATGGTCTTGCCCCTCTTTATCTGTCTGAAATACTGCTTCCTTATACTCCAGCCCATGTACTACAATCATCTGGCTCCAATTTACTCAGTGTACCCAAGTACAGATTATCAACTATGGGTGGCAGGGTATTTGGTGTAGCTGCCCCCAAAATTTGGAATGGTCTTCCTCACAGTCTTCATGAAGAAAAATTCATTTCAAGCTCCGGTTAAAAACGCATCTCTTCAAAGAATATTATTCATCTTCATGTAGGTAACCTGTGTTGTCTTGAAGTTTTCTGTATTTTTTTAATTGTAAAATGTCCTTGAGTGTATGAAAAATGCTATAGAAATAAAATTATTATTATTATTATTATTATTATTATTTATAATAATAATAATAACAATAATAATAATAACTGAAGCTAAGTTATGGCATTCCATTAAAATCTCATTATGTTTACATCTGACCACAATATTACTGCTGTGAACTTATATTTATCATAAACATGTAAGCACAAACAACATCTATGCTTATGTCAATATAGGAAATGGTATAGACTATAGACATTTCAAGAAATCATTCACCTGCAAGACAAACTATGGCTGTTAAAATATTTTCTGCAGTTATCACTACAAGTTGGATCCACTAGGGGGAGATATTACACAGTAAGTAAAACATGGGTTTAAAGCAGACCTGAGCATCATTGTCTTCTCCCTGGGTTTCCTCCTTGTTCTCAAACAGTTCAAAGACATGTTGTAGACGAATTGGCATATCTAAATTGTGGGCCAGGCCCGGCCCTCATGCTGGTTCTGACTGGCACTTGATTTTGACATTTTGCCTAAACATAAAGTGTCACAACAAAATGAAAGCTGGGAAGGAGACCAGACAGAAAATAAATTGATGGCATTGTTGGTCATGACGGCGCTGAAACCAAAGAACACAGAGACTCTCACACAATAGACAACGTGGAAGTCGAGCTTCCCCTGATATGGCAAAGGATGCCTGATAGGATTCTGCAGTCTATAAATGCACAATCTGACACGTTCGAAGAGAATTTCCAGACTTCACACAGAAGAAAGAAAAGATTGTTCAACTTGGGAGGTCAGCTGAGAAGAGCTGCTCAAATTCCCACTTGACGTGGCTGAGGTAATGAAACAGGGCCAGGGTTTCCACGACGTGATGCAAACGGAAACGGAAAAAAGAGATTAAATTCTCGCTGCACTATCCAGCCAAACTCCAGATTCGCCATCAAAGTGACCTTAAAGTGTTCAGCAGTCTGGAAGATGCAAACCGTTTTCTTAATCAGAACTTAGTGTAGGCCTAACAGCCTGTTACACAAGCTGGAGTTAAAAGGTGAGCTATTGAGAGCTTAAATGTGAATTAACTAAAAGAAATGCCTTAATCTATGTTGGTTCAATGCCAGCAAGGGCGGGTAAAATTACTTTGTTAGTTAATCTTCAAGGGGATTAACTATTTCCCATTTGTCTAGCAGTCCACATTGGACATGTCATTATCGCTCTCTTTTGGGAATCTTAGTACAAGGGAGTGGGGTAGGTGATGGACTTCTCTTGTTCTTGGGTTTTATTTGACATGACCTGGCAACGATGACTGTGTCTGTATACTTTGTCATTACGAGCCTCTTTTTGATTGAATACAGCCCACTATTGTGGAATTTCTATATTAACAATGAGCAGCATATCCTTGGTTTCCTAGAATGTCTGGGGTCTTGGGCACCTCATAAAACAGCTGAATTTCACAACCTTATCAAAATCTAAGGCAAGCGGGGTTGTTATACTTTTTTGAATATTATTCCATTCTAACTGGATTGGATGATCCCACTGGCAGATTTATTCTTTTTTCTAAACAATTAAATTTGTTTCCAATCACCACGATAAAAAAATATGGGCCAAATGTTGCTGATCGAACTACCTTTTCTAAAGATTTTGATTTGATGCCTGACTGGGAATCCACCTCATACACTGATAGGGGGACATTTTAACTGCTCCATTCTTGGACAGGTCTTCAGGTGTGCCTTCTTTCACAGTCACTACAGTTCAAGCCCCTAAATAACTTAATCATATCTTGGCATATGGTAAACATTTGGAGATTACAACATCTGACAGGCTGTGATTACTTTTTACTGACGGATACATAAATCATATACTCATATTGATTATTTGTTATTGGATTCCAAAGTCATCACAAAAGTACATTTACTGAATATCACAACATATTAATATCAGACCATAGCCCTGTTAGCATGGTGCCTTAACAATTTACAAGGGCGTATTCAATTCAGCAGAATGCAATTTAATTTGTATACCGCTTTTAACAGAGAGCATTCTTGCAAAGTGCTTTACGTAGTCCCAGGCTCAAGGTCCCTAAAGAGTAAACCAGGGGTGACAGTGGAGAGTGACAGTTTTTCCTATTGCCTGTTGTTTGTAATTTTGCACCGTCCCGTCTTATGCACTATCCTATGCCTATGCACTGTAATCCCCCATTACTCTGCCGTCTGTGTTTGCACTGTATCCTTCGTATTTTTTCGGATTTATTGTAAATCTTTACTGCGCTTTTGCCCCCCACCCCCCATTCCCTGCCCTAACCCCTGCAACTGTATCAGTAGATTTTCACTGTGCTCTCCAAAACAACAAGGAAAGACTCCCTCAGGAGGAAGAAACCTTGGATGGAACCCGGCTCAAGAAGAATGCCGATCCTCCTCTGGCCGACACTAGCTGTATGGTATAGATATTCAACCTCATAGTTATCTTACCACCTCTGGGTGCCCACATGAAGTTCTTGACCTTGCCTATGATATCCAGGTAGTACAGATCCTGGGAATGGTTGTGGCAGAACAGCTTATTCTTAAAGGATGGAAATTTTCAGATTCAAGAGATCTTCATACCGTCTGCTGGCCTACAGCACCCTCCCTCCACTTCAGCTGTCCTCTCCGACCAGCTTTCTGCCTTCTGAGCCACCGAGCCTGCTCTGATCACTGGACTGCAACCTGCAAGACCCTGCTGTCCCCCAGACTGATACAAGACTGGCTCTTTTGTATCTGTTGTTCTAATTTGTATTCATTAATTTGTCCTGCCCGGTGCTGGCCTGAGGAGGATGGGTGTCCCCTTTGAGTCTGGTCCCTCCCAAGGTTTCTTCCTCCTTGAGGGAGTTTTTCCTTGCCACTGTTGCCTTTGGCTTACTCTCTGGGGACTGTGGGCCCGGGACTATGTAAAGCGCTTTGCGACTGTGCTTCGTGTTAAAAGCACTATGTAAATAAAATTGAACTGAATTGAACTGAAAATCTGTTAATCCACCCGGTTTTAACACACGTCTCAGTGAGATGATATACACTTTCAAAATGGAGGAAATTCGCTTTAAGATGGCTAATGTTCAAAGTGAATTTATGAGAATTTGGGGGCCCATTGTTGAATAGGTGGATAAGAGAGACCAGACATCGTGATACAGGCAAAGTAAGCTTTTCGCAGAAATGGGGGAAGTTCTGACTCCATAGAATTTTATGTTAATGGCTCTGTATTTAACACAACTGGGAGTGTGGTGGGGTTTTTTGGTTTCTTTTTTTTGTCTGTTCTCTGTTATATTGAACATTTTATATAAACCACTTTTTTATAGACGAAAAGACCATTCAGTTTAA
This sequence comes from Gymnarchus niloticus, assembly GCA_009936485.2. NCBI lineage: Eukaryota > Metazoa > Chordata > Actinopteri > Osteoglossiformes > Gymnarchidae > Gymnarchus > Gymnarchus niloticus. Next base: position 834,829 of record JAACJT020000032.1, on the reverse strand, counting down.
TCGTCTGCATTGTACCCGGGGTTCATTCCATGTTCAAGGCTGATAAATTTAAGTGTGGGTGGCCCAAAAATGTGAGTAAAACCCCAATTTTCATATGTGAGTTTTTCCCAGTCAGAGGGAACCGTCTCAGAGTACCAGATAATCGTGACCCAGGGAAGCAAAATTGTTATCCTAGTCTCTGAGACTTCATATACTGGAAAGGACACACAATGGACATCAAGGCTTAACTAAGTGCTGGGAAAAAGACAAGCACTCTGCATGGTGGCCAGGGATATCTTTAGAAATGAAGACAAAATGCTTCTCATGTTTGTGATGTTGTTAACTAAGAGGTTCTCAGAGGAGGAGCCTGTGATCTGTGCACCAATGCCAGAACAACCATGGACAAGGATTACACTGGATCATTGTGACCATAATGAACAATAATACTTGGAAATAACTGACTAATATTTGATTTTTATACTTAAATTGCCCTCAATCAGCAGCACCCAAGTTGTACAAAAGTTTAAAGCAACATGTGCCCGATATGGAATTCTGGAGGAGGTTGTGAGTGACAATGGCCCACAGTTTTCCAATGCAGAATTCCTGAATCTGATAAAAAAATTTGGATTTTCTGCATGTTACCTCAAGCCTCCATCATACACAAAGCAATGGTCATACTGAGAGGGCTGTGCAAACTGCTAAATAAAAACTTACACTGGATGATTCTCTTCTTGCTCTCAGGTGCTGCAGGACGAGTCCATGTATCTCCCTTGGGACCAGCCCAGCAGAACTTCTCATGGAGATCAAGTGAGAACAACCCTTACTATCCTTGAAAGGAACCTTCAGCCTAAATGGACAGAAAAGCAACTTGTTAGACATCAGGATGTACCTGCAAAAGCAAGATTATTGTTAGAACTGACACGATGCAGTGGCATATCTGTCCAATCTAAACATCAAGGAATCTGTCCTTACCAAATTCGACAATGCGAAATCATGGAGCACATCTACAGTGGTAATCCAAAAAAAAACTCCACACCAAGATCCTACTTTGTTGAGACATGTGAGGGAGTATGTCTACAATACATCAGCATCATCTGCAGGTCCTCCCCTCAACAGCTACCAGTAGCTTACCACCCATTTTTGAGTAACTTGTCTATAGTTCAGAGCATCATCCAGTATGTACAGACTATGGATGCATGGTGTAAACACTAAACAATCCAATTACATAAGTAAATGTCCCATCCCCCTCCAACACCAAATGAATATTTGCTAATCAGCTGTCAATCAGATGAGTTATGGTAGTGCCCTCTGGTTCTGTAATGACTTTTGAAAGCTGAATGTGGTTTCTCTGCTTGAATGCTACCTGATGCCCAGGGCCAATGAACTGTCAGAGCATTTCTGGTGGGCTGTGTTCATCTCCACCCTGGACCTCATCAAAGGTTACTAGCAGCTACCACTGATTTAAGCAACCTAGTGGTTACTGACAGAATATGTTTCTTTCCATTGGGTGGACTCTCAAACCACACAAAGCAGAGGAGGCATTCTAAACCATGAAGGATGCTGTCACTGCCACACCAGCCCTAAGATCGCCATCCTGTGGTTAATCCTGGCCTAGTATGGCTCATAAGGCATCCCAGCAACTCCAATTTGGTGGCCACTCTGGCAAACTAACAGGTGGCCTCGTTTAGATCGCAGCACCAGAGACAGCGGCCATTCATCAAAGTTCAGCACTGGTCATGTGGATAACCACTCCTAAGCTCCACCGTTAACCCCCCAAGACTGGCTGACCCTAACACAGCCAGGGACTTAGCAGCAGGAGAGGCCTGGCAGACATAAAAGCTCAGCACCACAGCAAGAAAGTGTGAAGGAACCTACCCACAAACACCAAAGCACTGTGGACTGGAGGTGGACCAACGGCCTGACAGATGACAGTCATGAGTACCTCTGGCCTCACTACATCTTTCTTGCCACAGATGACCCTGGCCCTGCTTAGAGGATCTTGGCCCTGTCGGCAGACATAGACCTTGCCGAGAGCTCCCTGGTGTGCCATTGTGATGGTATTCATATATCATTTGTGTAATTCAATGTATGACCTTTTACTTGATTAGCTGGTTGTTGGTAATGTTGCCCTAACCAACTGGCTAGCCGAATTTCTTAAGATGTATGTTCAAGTTTGGACATGGGCTGGCTGGTTAGGAAGTATTTTTTCCACCTTTTGCCTTTTGTTGTATTTTATATTTCATAGTAGTCAGTTAAGTTTGGGTTGGAAATATCAGTTGTTTGGGGTTAAACAGCGAATGCGAGCTCCGATTTGTAAGTGACTTGCTATGAATGAGATGGTATTTGGTAGGTGTGTGCCACCGGCTGGTGCTACGTGGCGAATTGTAAATGTTTTTGATTTGCGATCCCCTGTCACACCAGCAGCATTCCTTGTGGTGTAGTGTTTGGCTTGACCAATGTTTTTATATCTTCGTTGGTTTTTTATGCCCATTGGAACACTCTACCACACCTTGTCAATAAAGCAATTATTGATCCGGACTGCTAGTGATTTCAGACTCAGCTATGCTTGGTATTAACCAAGGGTGGCGTAGTTTAGATAGGGGTAGGTGGTGTGGTACGCTTCCTGTTTCTAGTAGCAGAGCGTTACAATAGTCCTACTCTAAGCTGCTCATGTCATAATAAAAGCAAGGGCAGCTAAGTTACAAAGACAACAAGTCCTCTGCCATAAGTGCAGGACAGAGCTATATGTGTGAAGTGTATGGGGTTAAATGATTGCCATGACATAGAGGGCATGTCCTATTTGAATGCTGGTGCATAATTCACGCATAATAAAAGGGTGGTGAATGTGGAATTGATTTGAATGTAGGGTCAGCCTTGCAGCTTATTGCCACGGTACATGGTAAATGATTATGCAAGTTTAATGTGAGCACTAATTATTCTTTTTGAAGTACATGAGGCTTTACAGTTGTATGCTTGACAGTGCTGAAAATATTGATGTGCCTGCAATGGGTGGGTCTGTGACAGAGAACTTGATGTTTGTCCCAGGGGAAGGGAGAGAGTCCTGGGGACTTCCCTTGGGCATTCTACAATAATGGTTGAGTTTCTTGCATGTATGTGTATAATTTTAGAATTGTGAGACTTGTTTCTGTTTTATGTCACAGATTAATTAATTGTGGGTATAAGAACTTCATTGCAAAGAGATCAAACCAATCTATATTAAAAGAAATCAATCCTGACTGTTCATTAGAAGGACAAATAGTGAAGATGAAGCTCAAATATTTTGGGCACATAATGAGAAGACAGGAGTCACTGGAGAAGACGCTAATGTTGGGAAAG
>JAACJT020000032.1:783930-831414 GCA_009936485.2 Gymnarchus niloticus | reverse complement strand
AGAGGTGGTGGAGGACAGGGCGGCCTGGCGTGCTGTGGTCCATGGAGTCGCGAAGAGTCGGACACGACTGCGTGACTTAACAACAACAACATAAGAATTTCATGCTAAGCACAGGAATATAATGATTTGATTATGACCAAGAATGCTAAACAGATTACAATAATTGAGGAAACAATAGGAAGTAATTATGCGAGAAATTTATTATCTGGGATTGTCAGGGTATTAATTTCTAAGCTGAAATTTAACAGAAAGTGGGATTAAAAGTATCAAATTGATGCTAAATGCATACATTTATAACAGAATTGCAAAGCAAAAGTAATTTTTCTTTTTAAATACCTGAATCAATGCCTTCAGTTTAACAAAATATAATATTGCAATTTGATGAGGAGATTTATTTATTTTTGGTTTTTTTTTAAAAAACTGTTATTCTTCTGAGAAGTCCAAAAAACATTTTAACCCATGCAACATATTACAAGAAAACCAATTATTGTAAAGGCTTCACAAATTTTCTGTTGCCGTTGTGCGTGAAAACTGCAAATCAAACAGCGATGCACCGTAATGCAAATGTAAGATAGATACAGTTAATTTCTGTATAATATAATGTAAACCTGGAAAAATATATCCCACACTTTTGTGCAATGCAGTGTTTTTTTAAATGGTCTGAATACTTTACAGTATATATCCTCTAGCCGATTATCAGTAAAATATAATCTTACTGTGTTTTGGAATAAGAAATAAATATAATTGTTACATAAATGTCTCATAATTTACAAACTGAACAGTAATCTTAGAAGAGCAATGTCTGATTCTTTTAAAAAAGTAGCTTAATATTAACAATTTCATTCTACATTGTATGCATTTATGCCCAAATGAATTTCCACCCTGAACGTTACAAGCAAGATGCTTTTTAGTGGAATAGTTAACTTCAGGGGACATTCCTTCAGAGATGCCGAAGCTGAGGGCAACATTAGTATGCTGATACCATCCTGGATTTGTGCTCTGCATTCTGACTTGCAGTCTTCTGCTCCTCCCTCTTTCTTTTGGACCGTTCTGTCTCCCAGACATTTGTCTACTAGTCACATTACAGGGCTGTGAACCCCACAGCAAAGGGTGAGATCCTTACAGGAGGGAAGTGGGTCAAATACCATTCTCCCCAATGACATAGGGCACACTTCTAGCTAGCCTAGGCATGGCTTTCTTCAGCTGCCTCTCCTCGGTCTTCAGAAGGGCAAAAGTAAGTAGCAGCACGTTTTAATGCCAGTGAATAGTGTTGTAAAGGGAATTCCAAAGTTGCTGTGTATTATTTTTTATTCCTAATAATAATACTACTAATAATATTATTAATAACCAGTACTTTATTCATCCCTGTGGGGAAATTTGTCGTTTTCGCGTTTCTCCCATCTGGCTCTCCAAATTGAGAGCCGACGGTCAGTGCGTACGGTCGTTAATGTTACTTTATTACATAAATTTCATGCAAGTATTTTTTCATTTGATCAGTTCAATATGTATTTGTTCTAATGTATTTTTAAAGTATTGATTCTTAATGTAGGATAATATTGCTTATTTTCCATATTTCTTTAGTTGTGTATTTTCCATTTTATTACCTTACCTAATGCAGCAGATGAGTCCCACTTGAACGGAGGAGCAAAAGGAGTTTTTGTGCTAGATGTTTGTGGAACATGTGACTCCCAAAAGTAATGGACATTCCTGGCAACAATAAGTGGGAGTAGGAATGGAGTGAATGTGAGCCTGTTCCCAGCTAATGTACTCACAAGAAAGGCTTGGTTAGCCCGCAGTTGCTGTAGCAACTGAATTTAAAAAGTGCTGTGTACAATACAGCATGCATAGCTGAAAAACTGATGAATAATATCACTACATGTGCATGATCAGGGGACCGTTTGACTGGCTGGGAGGTCATTGAAAGGAGGAAACACTGGGTTTTTTGTTTATTAACTATTAGTTTTGGAGTATAGAAGTACATTAACTGAGTTCACAAAGAACTCACAAACTGCACCGAAACGGTTATATGTAGAAAGAGTCCAAAAAAGTATACACATACTTATGTTTTTATATTACGTTAGATTTGGCCTTATACAGAATATTTTTATCCCCCAAAGTTTTCGTATTAAAGACCGCAGAATCTCGTTGGCAAGCACTTCTCTTTTTTTTGAAAAAACAAATTTCAAACATTCGATAAGTGAAGCAGTTAAGTTAATTTACAGAATATAAGGATAATATTTATGGAATATTTTACGTTGTTTTGTAACGATTTGTATAGCTTTTGCTCCAGTTCTAACTTGCTTTTTTTACTGTTCCCTTACTGGATGCTCAGCCTTATAGCTAAGTTGGCTCCTTAACAGCCGTATGCCTGTGTTGTATTTGCCTCACTGTATGTCGTTTTGCAGAAAAGTGTCTTACATGTGAATAGGGCACAGATCCAAAAGCAGATATGACAGCAGATGATATACATGATAAAAGGTTAAATGGGAAACCTGACATATAAGAAAATACTAGACTAGGCACAGGAAGGTGGCATTATAACAGTAAAGGAGTAAACACAGAGCGTGAGCTTGGAGCTAGACATCAAGGAGGTAAGAGCAAGACAAACCTACTGACAGTTCAATGACAGAACACCGACTGGTTTGAGAATGGGCTGGTATCTTGAGTAGCTGCAGGTCAACTAAGTGAAGAAAGACAGCTACGATGGAAGTCCAGGTTCAATGTCGAAATGCCCCCTGGTGGTGGGCAGAGGCTGCAATGGGACAAAGTGTTTTCCAAATAACAATATTTAGACATACTGTAGGAGTTGTAAAATTATTATTTTTTTTAAATATGGCCTCTTATTTTTATTCTAAAAAATGTTGAATTTGCATTCTAGTATCATTTCATTCAAGGTATGTGTATAGTCATTTTTATCTTTTGCAGGACCTACCCTTGCTATGGAATCATAAGGATGCAGGTACGAAAGTGTATACCTTTGTTTATATTTATTTTGTTGACTTTTAAGTTGAGTTCAATATTAGACATTTAAAAACGTTTGTATATTCTAAAAAAGTAATCATTCTCTGTGTAATTTGGTACTGGCAATTAATCAAAAATTATTTAATGTTTTGTATGATGTATTTACTAGTACTGAGTGTCTGTGGTCCGTTCCAGAAAGCAAGCTTATCGAACTCTATAGTCAAACCTGAATTCTGACTTGAGAAAACTGAAAGCCTGACTTCAAGATTTATTGGTTCTAATAAAGCAGTTTTCAGTTAGCTAACTAAATCCCAATAAGTTCAGTCAGAATTGTGTGCGTTCAGTCATTGAACCTTAAAAAGGCATCAGTAGTCACACACTGAAAGTGAAATTGTTGATTCCCACAAGGAAAGACTGCACACGAATTATTTCACATCCCTAGAATAAGAGGTTCCAGTAAGTGCTTATTCCAAGTACAAGCATATTTTCAGCAAAAAAAGTAGCATGGCTGCAGCAGCGAAAGAAAGGGAGATGGCAAAAAGTTTCCAATAGAGTGAATTGCACTTTTGTACAGCATCATGTACAAAGTTTTTTATCTTGCATTCAGTATTTATAGACTATATGTATTATGATTCAGATGGAAATATGGGCTCATTGTGTACACTAATTAAATTTCTCACTGCCTGGCCATCAATGCTGTCATAATTTTTTTACGGAGGGGGGGTGTCACCTTGCTCCAAGTTTATAGGAGGTCTTCTCTCTCCTCTAAATTTGACCATTTGACCTTAATATTTGTGATGGTGTGTTGCATCACAAATCATCTTGACAATAGAGAAGGACGTTAATTACCGACAGAGCCATGCAGACTATTGCCTTTTTCAGCAGTCCTACCTGCACATTAATGATGTGATGTGAAAAGACTTCCAATGTTGTACAAAAAGCTGCCATTTGCAAAAACAAACAAAAAAAAAACAGGACAATGCAGACCCACGATGACATACATTTGCAATTGTGTACACACAAAGAGCGGCATTCAACTCGTGAACCTTACATTTGCGATTTTTATAGTTGGTTGAGGTTAGATGACTTAGGTGAAAAATGATATCTCTCTTGCTATTCATCAGAGATGCTGACTCTGCATATCATTTTCTCTGTGACACATGGACGCTGGTAAACATTCTGCTTACGATGGACGTTGACAGGCAGAATGGGGATCAGGGTCCATCCTTTGAAGCTGCCAATGGCAATGTGATTCAAACTTTGGGAACTGGAAATTAGCCTTGTACTTTTGGGGACTGTGGTATAGTTGGAACTCTGTGTTCATTAATGTTCAATTCAACGGAATTTTACTTATATAGTGCCTTTAACAAAGAGCATTGTAACAAAGTAGTTTACATAGTCCTGGGCCCCAGGTCCCCAGAGAGTAAGCCAATGGTGACAGTGGCAAGGAAAAACTCATAGAGGAGGAAGAAACCTTGGGAGGAACCAGACTCAAAGTGGAGGCCCATCCTCCTCTGGCCAGCACTGGACAGGACAAGTTCATTAAGTTCATTAACACAACATGAATAACAATGATGTAGAACAGTAAGATGGACAACAGTGTATTGGAGGATGCAGTCAGGTGATCTAGGTGAAAAACAGGTTCCGTGACTCAGATGGCAGCAATCTGGTCAGGGTGGACAGGTGACCGGGAGAGAAGGCACAGTAGGCTGGCAGACAAATAGTGGGACCGCTTCAGTCCAGACCTCCAAAAAGAACATCCCATTAAGGAGGGTTGAGGGAAACTGAGCAGTAATTTAAAACAGCAGAATAACTGCAATTAAACAGCAAAAGCATAACTATACGTATATGGCAGCATAACTGTGGGGACAAAGGCAATCTCCCCCCCAGGTGCCAAATTTCCCTCCATCAGTAGTCTCCTGTTGGATGTCAAAGACTAGTATCTCATCAATGGGGAGACCTTCGGTTTGTTATGGCACCACATAGCTAAATTTAAAAAAATAGAAACATGAAATAAATCTTTTTTTTTGAGGTAGGATGTGTTCTCTGTTCCATTGTTTGTGAGTACTTGTAGTGCGGGGCAGGGTTGTGTCGCAGAGTGATTGCATGCTTAAAGAATATCAACAACCTTGAACGACAGAAGAAACGACACAGGTGGGAAATTCAAAAAAGGGAAGATGAAACCCCTGTGTGAATAGGAAAGTGGAGGAATCATCCATGGGAGAAAATGGTGCCTATTGTCAGTGACGACTGGCAAGGGCAGCTGCCTTCGTTGTGATGGACTAATGTCAATAGTTCATCTGTTGATGATCAACATCGCCTCCATAATGAGTGAGAACAGTCCATCATTTTTTGTCATTTATGGACCATTTTTCTTTTTTGAGTTTGTATGTGTGTGTTTATGCAACTGCGCCCTGCAATGGGTTGGCACCCCTTCCAGGGTGTCCCCTGCTTTGTGCCCTAAGGCTGCCTGTGATAGGCTCCAGCCCCTCTACGTCCCTGAATAAGATTAATTGGTCAGTAAAATGGATGGATGGAATGGTAAGATTGCGGGTGCATTTGTGGAAAATAGTGGGTAACAGTCTAGGCTAAGGGCAGCTAACAGGGTGGACACAAAGAGCCACAAACGTGAGGTCCCAAAACATGCAAGCCTGTGGGGGGCAGCAGGGGACATTGTGAGAAAAGTCCATAAACAAGGGAGGGGGGATGCGGGCCAGACAATCGTACAACAGGGGGTGGTGGGGTGGGTGCAGGGGTGAAAAAAAGCATGTGAATGGGCAGGTGAGAAGGTCATGCAGGCAGGCTGAGGCAGGGCTAAAGGCAAGAAAATCATGTGACTTGGGGGAGTGGTTAGAACCTTTTCTTTTTTCACCCCTGAAAACATACTTTATTTTTTTATACCTTTACTTTTAATGGATAAAAGTACACACAAAGAGTTGCATTCAGCTCATGAACCTATTGTTGGCCACCCTTAATCTAAGCCAAATGAAGACCTTAGAGGCCCTGTGAAAATGTCTCATACGCCAACCAATACACCTGTCAATACCTCAGACACTGTAGCTGAACCTGAGAGGTGGGATGCTTTTGTCACAAGGCACAGTCTCACTACAGAAATTACAGAAGGCTGAGGAAGTTGATAATGGGGTATTGGTACTCAAAATCCTCCAGAATGATAGCGGGATACTTAAAGAGAAGGTGAATAATCTGGAGAAAGACTTTAACAACTCCAAATAAAGTTCTAGAAATAGAGAAGAGAGTGTGAGGAGATACTCTGATGAGAGTATGAGGCGAAAGGAAAACTGGGTACAGGATCTCCTTTGCTACATTGATGAGAATGTTGTAGCTTGTCTCCAGGGGCGGGATGAGAAAAGGAGAACGAAAATCAAACAGCTTAAGCGCTCCAGACCCATTTGCTGCTGTACGCTATCTGTGGCTAATGCACCGCTCTGGGTTCCTTGAGAATCAACTGCACTCCCATTTAAATTAGTTTCTCTCACTCTCAAACCCTAGCTACCAATGTTGGACCTATCCAGCTCCAGCAGTAATGCTTAATCCCAAACCACCAATGTGCCCATACTCTTTGCAAAGCCACCCATCCGAATAGATTTTCATAGTTTTTAAGCCACTAGAGAGATTTCTGATGTCCTAAACTTCATTGAACAATGTGAGACATTTTTAGCTGTCTGACCTCGGGCATGTGCAGAACTCATTGGCACTCTCATTGGGGTTCTTAAAAGGCCAGCACATAGCTGGTGGATAGTAGAAAGGAAGAAAAGTTGTAGCTGGCACATGGAAAAGTTAAGGAACATGATGCAGGCCCCTAACCAATCTTGCCTATGCTCATCGAGCAATCTGTTTGGCATGGGACCCTGACATCTCTGAGGCTGAGCTAGTAATAAAAATACTAAACAGCAGTAGCCCAAGAGTGGCATTCCCTAAACCCAAGAATCTACGACAGTGGATTGGGGATAACCCATGTTCATTCTGTCATGCATTGAGATACTAAAACATATCTTCACCAAATGTCCAGTAAGTTTATCACAAAGGTGATTTTGATGGAGACATAATCAAGTCCTTCAATAATTAGCAACGATTGTGGAACAGAGGTGGATCATTACAAATGCTTTTCCTCTTCCACCAGTCGAACACATGCCCTTCAACACTTTTGTAATTGTAGGACAATCCCCCAACCAGACAATATTAGCTGATAAGACAAGCCTAATATACCTTGCATACAATTGGAGCATGCAGATTGACCTAGACCAGAAGCTTATATTTCCACCAGAGGTCATTATAACAAAGCTCAGACCAGATCTAATTTTGTAGTCAGTTGCATCCAAACTCTTGTATATTATGAAGTGCCATGGGAAGTCATGGGTGCTCAAGAAACATATGAACACAATAAACTGAGGTATCAAAACTAGTGGAAGAGGCAGTGCAGAAGGGCTGGAAGATGCAGGTGTTCCCTGTGGAGGTTGGTTGTTGGGAATTTGTAGCTGCTTCCACTACAAGGCTTTTGAGAAGAATGGGGGTTCAGGGGCATACCTTCCACCAAGCCAACAGATCTCTTTTAGAAGCCACAGAAAATGGTAGTAATTGGCTGTGACTGAAGAGAAAAAACAACACCTGGATAACAAGTACAAACGATAGTGGGGGTGAACACCTAGGGGAGTGTCCCGGGGAAACCAGATATCACTGTTGAGCCCTCTGGTGATGTAGTGGGCTCATCAACAAAACACTGACGATGGAGGGTGCCCACTTGATGATCCCGGTGAAGTGCTACCCCCACTCTCTCATCATTCTATGCATGAAAAGTGCCATTACTTAGGAATGAAACACCTAGTCCTGCAAGCTCAACTATCTAGATGACATCTTGGTCGCCGGCTCTTCCAAGGTTGAGCACCTGGCACACGTCAGGATCCTCTTAAAATGCTTCAGTTGCCATTTGGTGAAGTGCCAGTTCAGGGTAATTTCCTTTGATTTCCTTAGCTACTGCATCACTAAAGAGGGAGCATTCTTTTTGCCTGCTACGATGGTGGTCATTAAAAATGTTCCACAACCTGTGACCAGGCTCATGCAACCTCTCTATGAAGCCCTCAATGGTAGGATTACCAAGTGCATTGATCATTGGTCCAAGAAGAGGTCCAGGGCATTCTCACTGAGCAAATAGGTGACTCTGCTGGTGCACCCATTATCTGGTGTGCCAATCAACCTTATAAAAGATGCCATGCGTTTAGCTATTGGCATCATGCATGAGCAGTTAATTTATGGGGTCTGGAAACCACTTGCCTTCTTTAACAAGCAACTAATTCCCAGTGAACGGAAGTTCAGCATTTTAGAGTCGCAGCTCCTCGGCTTTTACCTGCCCTCTGTTACTTCCATTTCTTTTTGGAAGGCTGTTCATTCCCAGCATTTGTGAATCACAAACCATTATCATTCGCTTTGAGCAAGACATCTGAGCCATGCTTTGCCCACTATCAGTGCCAGCGCTTGTTCATCTCAGAGTGCGTGACAAAAATCAGTCATGGTGCTGACTGCATGTCCTGTTCTATCACAGGTACAGCACACCTTTACATTGACTGTGGCCAGATAGCTGCTGAACAGGTTCGCGCTCCTGATGTCCAAGCATGCAAGTCTGTAATCATTGACCTGCAGTTAGCAGATGTTCCTTTCACCGATTGTAGTGTGATGTTGCTTTCTGACATTTCAACACGTCGTCCTAGGCCATTTGGGCTGGTAGGCTGGCACAGGTGGGTTTTTCTTATCATGCATGGCCCCTCACACCTGAAGCAGAAGGTGTCACAGAAATTTGTCACAGCTATGTTTATATGACACTCCCTGAAAAAGGAAGTTTGGGACTAGGCCAACACTTCTGTGTAGTGTCAGCAAGCGAAAGTGTATTGCCACACCAGTGCCCCGTTTGTGCCATGGGCAGTGCTGGAGAATGTATCATTGAAAGCTGCCCTGTGCTCCATATTCAATGATGTTGGTTGGGCTGACAAGCTCCCTGGGGTTATGCTATACCTCAGAACAGCTCCCAAGGAGGACCTCCAGTCCTCTCCCGCTGATCTGGTATATGGTCGGTCCCTGTGAACAGAGCCGGCTCTGACCAATTTGGTGCGCTAGGCAAGATTTTAGCTGGTGCCCCTTGCATTGCAACCAGTTCCATCACCAAACATTGTATTCATTGACTCAAACAGAAACGGCATAGCTTTATGTCTTTGAGATTTTTTTTAGGAACAAACAAACAACAGCAACCCTCCGCAAACAGTATTAGAGAAACAATTGACATAAAACAAATTATATATGCAATATAAATAAGGTATTTTATAAAATGTGACAATGAAGCCAGCCGACATCAAAAGATTTATTGGGTCTAATCGAGAAGATGGATTAGCCTGAATGCTTTAAATATTGGTGTTAATGCTTTAAGTATTTGGCAACAATTTTGGTGTTCAATGTAGCTCAGTGAACTTGAGAACTTAAGAACTATGGAGTTCAGTACCCTAGTCAAGATCAAGTGCTGTTTTTTGAACCAGATGACATCAAAAGATTTATCAGTATAATGTAAATAAGAGTATTGCACTATATTACAGAAACCTCAATGCAATATGCATGCCTTACTCACCTTGCCTTTCTTGAAGCAAAGTCATTTATGACATCATCATAAGACAACTGTTGTGAGACCACATGATTTATACTAATGATGGAAAGTCCACTGAGACGTTCTTGTGCAATAGTAGATCTCAGGTAGGTCTGAATGAGTTTGAGCTTAGAGAAGCTCCTTTCAGCAGCAGCCACTGTAACAGGAAGGGTGGCAAAGATTCTCAGAGCTACCCACATACAGTATTGGGATAAATTTTTGTGAGCTTATTCTCATGTATGAAGTTCAAGAGTTCTACGTTTGTCATGTGTTTTGATAGCAAATGTGGAAAATTTTGCATTTCCACAGCAAGTTCCTTGCCATCAATATCTGGGTGTCCATCACTGGTTAGAGCAGTGCTCAAGGTTTCACAGTGCTCTATCAACTTTTCTTTTGACATGTTGGGGAAGTTGAGGAGCACTCCAAATTTGTCATTCATCTTTTCCAGGTTCTAAAATCTCTCTTCAAAGGAGGAAAGGGCTGTATCCACTACCACATAAAAAAATGTGGTTTTCATTTTTTGAAGTGCATCATCAATAGTCTCATCTGAAGCCTCATAACCAAAATGCATTTTTGTGCTTCTCAACCGCTTTTGTTTCACAATGAAAAAGCAAACGCTTACAACTATTAATTACAAAAGGGGAAAAAAAATGAAAAGCATTTTAATTGATTAATACAAGCAGACCGAACACTGGCTAATAAGAATCCAATAAACGTAGGCCACTGGTTTTTGATGCATGCCGGTGAATGGTTCGTGCAGCAAATTTAAAAGAAAAAAGTGCATTTCTCAAAATTATGAACGTTATTCCCCAAACACCCGAGTAGTGTTTTAAACTTTCCCTTATGAATTTAAAGTGGGAGTAACTGAAATTAATTAGCTATTTATTTATGCTCTACCTGGGAGCAGCATAGTTCTTCCTTCCTCAAACCACTTGCCCATGGTTGATTATCCAGAAGCAGGCCAATCTCATGAAAAATGCTAGAATGTTCTATCCAGTCCCCATGATGCACCATGGTCTTCCATGATTACAATATACTGTCTGGCAGATGATGTTTCAGTCTGCCAGGACACCCACCGAGGCCTGTTACAACAACCTTACAACAATCTTTTCCGTGTCCTTGAGGCAGGGGATTCTCCAGAGTTCTTTGTTCTTAATTTCAGGGATAAACCCAGCCAAGTTTCAGTTGACCATCCTAAGCCATTCTACCTAGACTTTGATGGGCAAGCTATGCCAGCATAAAGGCCACAGTGGGATTGGTCTTCTGCACCTAACCTTCCTTTCAGATTTCCACTTGGTTGTCTTGCTCAGGCCCAGGGTGGCAGGAGTCATTTCAGTCAAACTGTGTGGCCCACCTTGATGGATGCACTTGTCTGTCTTAGAGATTTCTGGGGAGGTGTGTGTGTGGGCGGCTGCCCAGTAATCAAATTCACTTAGACAGACTGTCTTTGTAAGGAGACTGAGGGGCCGTGATGTCTTTTATGGGTGCCCTGTTCTTTATTAATGTAGTTTTACATAAGTGCTCAGAAATAAAGTTACTGTCTCTGGGGTTTTCATTTCAAAAACTCTTGCCTTGCAGCTCATTTCTTTCCTAAAATACCTACGCAGTAAAATATAATGGCACGTGCAGGTGTGATTTACTATATATATAGTAAAGCAGACCTTAAAGTCTGTCTGTCACGCCCACACCAAGCTACTCTACCTCTAACCTCCCACACCCAACCTAATCCCACTCATCCTCCCCTGAGTACTGACCAGCTGTGCCTCGTTGATTATCATCAAGCAGTTTCCAGCTGTGCCTTGTTCAATCTCCTACATAAGCCCTGCATTTCAGTTGCCTCCTTGTGAGGCATTATGTTTTTTCTGTGGCTATTACTGAGTGGTTGGTAGTTCTTGAGTATTTGCTAGTGGGTGACCCTGACTGTTATGGCCTTCTTCTGCTTCCCGTTTTGGTTGTTTGCTGTACAATTGTTGCTCTACCCTGGAATTGATCTATTGCCTGCAACCACAATTATGTTTTCTGTGCTACACTGTTGGTCAAATCCTACCTGTATTGACTATGATTAAACCGTGTGATTCTACTACTGGATCTTACCGTGTTTTGAATCATTACTGTCTTAAAGTCTCTATTTATGTGTTTGCCACATAGTATGATTTATAATAACTTCAGTTATTCACATTTCAGATTGCTAAGTCTAAGGATCCTTCATAGCTAACGCAAACTCGTAGAGGTTATAGTGTAATGGAGCTGCATCAAAGAAATTTGTCTGCGTTTATATTCAAGATCAGAGTATATCATGAAGTGCGTAATATTGTGCGTTTCCTATATTTTAAAGGGCGTGACCTATTAATTGAAATTACTTGGGAACAAATTTTCGGGACAACAAATGTATTATTCTCTTGAATATCTTATCAAATTAAAATAGTGACAATAGGCTGTTTCATAGGCGCGTTTACGTTGTTTATTTGTACAGTCGCATATCTAGACGGGGGAAAAAAGAACTTCGTTTCCCAAAATCCATTGCAGGGCTGACTTTTTTAACATTGAAAATGCAATAAGGAAGCATCAAACCGTAATGAGGAAGAAATATTATAACAAGATGGGCTTCACATATAGAATAATAGCGTGCAAGAGAGGGGCTATCGTTGTAAAAATATTCTGACTATAGCCATAAAATTCATAAGTACAGTGCTGTTGGAATAGTCGCTAAAGGCAAGTTTGATAAAATAGTTTGGAGAATGGATCGCAAAGCATGGGAAGGCTTCAGACAAAGATCACTGAGTCTTAGTATCCGAGAATCAACATTAAAGGCTTTTTCTACTTTGCGGATTAAAGCGAGACACCGAGATGCTAGAGGTAAATAATCCAAATTTAACACTTTTGCGGTAACACAGTCTTTCTTTTCTTAATTATGGGGACCGCTAACCGGCGGCAAATTCGAGTCACTGTCACTGGGCTGGGACTTGCTATTAATAGACTACTACTGAAGTACTCTTCATGCCTGCATGTGTTTCATATTAAAATTTATTTTAATGTTTCAGAGGCGTTTATTTATTAATATTTGCCCGTTAACAAAACCTGCCGGTTACCTCTTGGAACACGTTTCATTCTAAGTTAATATCATTAATAATAATAATAATAATAATAATTAAAAAAG
This sequence comes from Gymnarchus niloticus, assembly GCA_009936485.2. Lineage (NCBI taxonomy): Eukaryota > Metazoa > Chordata > Actinopteri > Osteoglossiformes > Gymnarchidae > Gymnarchus > Gymnarchus niloticus. The sequence goes on along the minus strand of JAACJT020000032.1, from coordinate 818,653 downwards.
AAGCATGATTTCCACTTTGATTTCAATTTTTTTTTTTTTAAGTTATGCCAAGATTTTTACGAGTTTAACTAATATTAAGTAAGTCAGTCACTGTAAAAGTCACATAAAAGTATAACTTAAATGTTTAGTATCTAAGAAAAAATGTATTTTGATGTGTTTGCTTTTGATAAAGAATAACTAATTTGTCATTGACTTTTTTTAAGTACAGAATGTGTGTAATGTGTAATACATATACGACTTGACACAGAGAGGTCTTTCACCAGACATTGGTGCGGTACACCCATGCATACCAAAAGAGACCTCTATTTTATCAGGCCAGCGTGCTGTACACTGCTTACTTGTTTCTTTCTTTCTTTTTTTCTTTTTTGCAACACCATATTCACATTCATTGGCTTCTTGTCATTCTCCAGTAATTAGCTATTACTGTTAATATCTGGGGATGTGCACCTTAGCCAAATGAACCCTATTGAAGTTGGCCAGTGGAAACAAGGCTGATTAATGCGCATATGCATAACAGTGCTGGCCCCAAGCTGTATAATTATGTAATTTTTCCTTACTTTCTAAAGTCAATATCAGAAACATTTTTTTTTTTTGGAAAACACTACTTTTGCTGTTATATTTCCAGTTGGAAAAATATACTTGCAAATATATGTTTGATAAACAGACCATGCTCCACCCATTGCCATCCATATTGGAGTTATCATAGCTGTGAAATTCTGGTGTGAGAATGGCAAGGTGTACTCTGAGCAAGGATAGCTAGGCTGTTTTTATTGTTACTTTGACAGTAAAATAATATTTCAGTATTAAACTTCGTCATTTTACTTTTCTTGCTTTTCACACAAGCAATTCAGATGAAGTCAATATTCAATAAATTGTCAGTGGGTGATTAAAAAGTGCTCCTTTGGCTTAAGCTCATTTGTATACCCTACTTCCCTTAGCAGAATCTTTAAATGGGATACTGACCAAGGTCCCAATGGGTATGGTTATACTTATGGTGTGGTTAATACTTATAGTGATCAAATGAAACTGCGTGTACTGCTATTCATTTCCCAAAATACTGATTTGCAATAGACTACATAAATTGCAGTCAACATGACGATATTTATTATATGTATTTAAATATATATTTTTAGTGGAACACGTACCTCACTGATGTTTTTTATACGCTAATTTTCGGTGAATGAAACTTCCCTACGTTGTATACAAGTATTATTTTTTGGTAGAGAAAATACAGGCATGTTATCACATATAACTATTCAGTTTATATGATAAAATATTTGTCCTTTCTGTTTTATATTTGTAATATCAATCAGTAATAATATTCATATTCAATTCACTAAAATGGGAAACACTGGTATTAGTAAAGTAGGTTGTCAGATGGAATATTTTTGGCGTAAAATGTAAGTATTTTAGTCAGTACAGCTGTGATTATGTTTTCTTGTTCAGCTTGACTGAAGAACTCAGTTGGTTATCTTTTCTTTAAAGCAATGGTTCTTTTTTCCCCTCAGGTAATCTGATTGAGTGGTTGAGCCTATCAAGAGCATTTACTTAAAACACAGTGAAATACTGTACTCTAGATGGAAGATGAAGTCTTACCTAATCAGATTTTTTTCTGTTGTGCAACATTTCACGCTTATTTATGAATTCTTCATGTACAGCAAAAGCACACTTTATAACTATTACGATTTGTTTCATGTACCCTGTAAATCTGTTTTGATTAAGCATGAAACATATTTTAATACTTAAATATGGAAATAATATTGAAGCATTTATAGTGAATGGATTGGGAATTCTCTATTGTTTTCTTGACCCTTCCCTTTTGGCAGAGATTTTTGGAACCTTATTGACATAGGGACCGAAACAATACACCGAGGAAGTGGCATTCAGAGTAGCTCTTCCTGGACTGCATACCTCACAGCAAACATTCAGACATCCTCATTGAGGGGAAATCCCATTGGCTCTTGCTTTAAAAAAAAAAGGGAAATTCGAAAGGGGTTTAGCCTAATGCAAAAAGCATAGTCTAGTATTATACTTTCAGTTCAGTTGAAATGTTATTAACAGCTAATTTAACACACAAACTTTAAGGACAAATGTGATTTATTACCTTAGTAGAACAAGAAAAATGTGTGGGTTTGATAAAACAGAAGTAAAGTAAATTATAATGAAGTGAGTAAATTGAATAAAGACCTTAGAACTGCTGTTTCGTGTTCCACCATTGAATGAATGTTCTTTTATCACACAATTAGTCTATTTTTCTAAAGCTGGAACTTAGATTAAGTGTAGACTTTTCATCAGTTTTTTATTTTTTTTAATATGTGTTTTTTTTGCTTTACATGGCTAGTTGGGGATTTTTATTTTTGCCACCAAATATATCATTCCTTTCCTGTTTGTAAGCTATCTGGCTCGTTTAATGTTTATATGTCTCACTGTGAGCAAAAAGATCTGAAGATAACTCTTTTAAGTGTAGAGAGACACCCCCAAGATGTTCTGTGAGTGAAATGAATGGCTGTAATTACAGTTCTGATGTTGTGTGCACAAAACAATGGTTGTGTAGCATGAGGTATTAGCAAATATGATTTGCAATACCTTTGCAGTGTAGCCTATACACTCACTGTGGGCCATTTAGAGGAGCCCGTGAACAGGACAATTTGCCTAGTTGAATGTTACTGGACCACAGCAGAAGCAGCATACCTGGAGGAAACTCATACAACACAAGGGAAACATCCAAACCCAAAGCCAAGGTGGGAATTGAAGCTTCTCTCTGTATGAGGAACTTTTACTAGCCACTGAGTCACAGGGCCTCCATAATAGAATTATTATTAATATCATATCCCTGTGTTCTTTGAACCCACTCGGTACCATCCCTAAATTAGTGTTTTCTACAAGGAGAAAAACACGCTACCAGTCACTCTCATTACCGGTAAGGGGGTTCCTGAGTGTGTTTTTGAAATGATGAGCTGCATTTTTTTACGAAGTAACAGAATACGTGCAAGACGATGTGTGTTACGTAAGACCTGAAAGCTTGTGACCGAGTGACATCTGACTGCTTTCTGTAATCACACCATCTACTTATGGGAAATATACTGAATAGTTTGAGGCCAAGCAAATAGAGTAACACCTATAAAAATCCCTATTTATTCAAAAATCCCATTTAAAAATGTAAAGAAAAAGTGACATTATGAATGAATATTAAATACATCATCAACAAGAGATAGGCCTACCTAAAAGCAAGAGTAAAATATTTATACATGCCTCCATCAGTCTCTTATTGTCTGAAGCCATTCCTACCTATTCCATAAAACTGTTTTAAAAGGACAGTGTTCTTTATGTTTTAGTAATTTAGTACTAGTAGCTCTCTCTAATAAGTTTATTTGTTTGTCTATGTGCAATGCCCTCATTCCATCATCCATTACAATAAAAAGAATGAATAGATAAATTATCTAGTTTAATCCTTTGTTTAACTGGGTTCTTTTGCAGTCTAGATAATCAAACAGTTGTAGAACCAGCACTGGTCTCAGTTTGGCAAACAAGTGAACTTTTCTGACGTCCTGCAACCTGGAGCAGGATAAGCCATAATAAAAGGCAGAGTTCCTCAAAGTTTCTTGATTCACAGCACCCTTAGTGCCTCAGTAATTTTTGATGGTGCCCCTAGGCTGGAAGAAATACTCTGGAGTTCCATTTAAGTAGTTTTTCTGAAAATTTAATATATCTTGTGGCACCCATATGAGTTTGCCGTGATGCTAATGCAATACACCGTTGGCAGCTTAAAGATAATTTGATAATGTTACAACATTATGAGGGTGGTATGGTGGCCTTCACTAATGGAATTCGAGGTTCAGATGCAACCTCTACCATGTGATAGAATTTTAACTATTCTTCCCATGTTGTTCTGGCTTCCAAACACACACAGTTTAGTGAAGTGACTTCTCTAAGTCCTGGTATATGATTTGAGTATGTATCCTTCTGTTTGACTCCAATGTTGCCTGGCATAGGCTCCAGGCTGCCTGTCACCCAAACTAGGATAAGTGGTTGGAGGATGGATGAATGGATGGATGGATGGATATAACTTTATGAGGTTAATAAAAGTAAAAATTTCCATGATGATAGATAGATAGGATAGTATTACTGTATTGAATGGGCTAATTTCTAAAGTATATGAATTAAATGAAAGAAAGGACAGATGTACGATTTGCATGATTATCATAGAATAGTCTTGAATTTTCGAATAATATCTGAAATTGTACTCCAAAAGCATAATGCTTAATTCAGTATGTATACAGTTAAAATGAAAATAATAAATGCATTATTTAGTAGTACAAATAAACTTAGATAACTGTTAACTACAATATATCAAATGTATTATTCTCCACAAATCACTTAGCTAACTTTTCTATCTATCTATCTATCTATCTATCTATCTATCTATCTATCTATCTATCTATCTATCTATCTCTTCTGGTTCCCTGCGGAACATGAGGCCGTGACAATCTGCTTCCATCTTGTTCTATCATTTTCAGCATGTTGTGCTTCACCCCATGAGAGGTGTAGTTCTTTCAGTTCAGCTTTTACAGTTCTCCTCCAGGTTGTTTGTGGCCTTCCTTGCTTCCTCTTCCCCAGTGGTGTCCAACTCATAGTTACTTTCGGAGAACAGTTGTGGTCCATCTGGAGGACATGCCCAAGCCATTTCATTCTACGCCGTTTGATCTCCATCACCACACTATGTGAGTTGGTCTTCTTGTACAACTCAACATTTGAGATCTTCTCTGGCCAGAAGATACGGCAGATTCTACTGAGGCAATTATTATGGAATCGCTTGATCTTCTTCATGTCACTGTTGATGGCACGCCAACATTCTGCCCCGTATAGCAGAACAGATTTGACGTTTCTTGTTATATAGTCTCATTTTTGTTCTGAGGCTGTATTGTGCAGATTTCCAGACTAACTTTTAGTAGTGGTGCAATGGGATCAACAGAACAGGTTAGGTTTTTGGCAGTTGCTTGTACCAAATTGGCTACATTTTGCACCTCCTCAGCATCCGTCATTGCCTCATTTAACCAGGTGTCTTTGTCCTTTGGGCAGTTGCAGTAATTTCAATACAGTACATGTTATTTTGAGTGTGGAAATAATTATTTGAATGTTCCCCATAAATTTAATTATGCAATCATTAGTTTAAAAACTAATTAACTGCTAACTTTAGGGTCAGGGTAGGAGCACACAACTGTAATTAATTAGGACAATTCAACGTTTGTAAAGTAGTAATCTAAATCTAACAGTAATCTAACAATAATCTAAATAACTTCTATTTCTTTATTAGAATCAAGTAGTATCATACATATTTAAATTATTTACACCACATAATGTGTGAGTACGTAATTCATCTGACCTAAGAGTATCCATGAAGTAAAAATAGAAATTTAATGTACAGTACATATGAATCCAGTTATTGTGAGTGTATGGTGATTCAGTGCAAGGAAACACTCTTACCTCAAACTTGGCTGTGTGCGTGTTCTCCACATGTTTGCCTGGGTGTCGTCCATGTGCTCTGATTTCTTCTCACAGTCCAAAAAATATGCATGCATCCGTGTCTTCAGACCTGCGTGTGACGATATGCCCTGTGATGGACTGGCATCTCTCTGTCTGTCTTGTCTGTCTGCCCACCTGCCTGTCCAGTTAAAATTTTATTTATTTGGATACTTTTATACTAAAATGATATATATAAAAAAACAATTTTACACACATCTGCCAGGCTTAATAAACTCAAACTTCAAGTGTAAGAACTGATGAAACGATACATGATCAAATTCTTAAGCTGGAGATGGCATTGTATATTAGAGGTGATTTCCATAGAGAGAAATAACGCACTCACTAAACGACACACCTTTTTCCTGTCTGTCCATCTTGAGTATTCATGAGAAATTCCCAAAAGGAGCTCCGGTCTTCCTCAAACTATATGCATAGAAAGGAAGGAAATGTCTGTCGTGGATGATAGTTTGTGATGAGGGAAAATGTGAGATTTCATCTGTATTCTGTATTCTGATTTTGTTATGATAGTTCAACCAAAAAGAGGGAAGTGACTACACTATAAATGGTGGTGAAAATGTGGGATGTCAAAAAGTCAGCTGACTCATTACCATAAGTCATTCTGATGATCCATTTTGTTAAATTTAAATGCCCTTCTTTTAGTCTTACTCAGAAACAAAAGTGTCAGCCTGAAAATGATAGCAGTGACTGTGTAAAAGATTCTAGTTTCTTGTCTTTTTCCAGAAATAAAAGAATTGATTATTTGGGATTTATTTTCTTTGACAACAAACAGTATTAGGTAAGCGTGTAGCCTTAAAGGGATGTGACATATCCTAGGGCTGAGTTGACGTAAGGCTGTTTTTGTGCACACTCTGTTTTACCCTGGAGTACTCAGTTTCTTAGAAAGTAGAAAAACATCAGAAAAGAAAATTAATAAAACCGTTAAAATAAACCACATTCTGAAATGACTCTTTTTCATTAACAGTACCATCAGTGATTTCAATCTAGGTTCATTTGGTTGTTGTTTAGAAAAGCCAAGCAATGTAAAATGAAGGTTTCTCATAAATGTTCAGAGCTTCAGAGATGTGTTTTTTTCTTACCCTCAAACCTGTGAGACTAGGTTCCTTTGCTCTCTCAAATCTGAGGAAAGGGCTGACACACCCCTTTCTTGCATTTAATGTGGTTCAGCCTCATTGGACGAGATGAGGGGGTAATTTAGGAGGGACATTTGTTCATAGGGGACCAGATGGTTTCCGGTATAGATGGGGTCAAGAAGTACAAACTTTACTAAGAAGGCACAGTTTTTTTAGCATTAGAACAAAGTGAAACCTTTTAGCGATACCTTCATTTACAAATGATGGACTTGCTATTGTCAGCTTTGGAAATATTCCTTTTGGATTTATCTGTGACACGTATGGGCTTTTTTGTACATATATGGAATCTGAAGTTCTGATCTCAGTCTTATTTGGGTCTAGGCTCTTGTGCCTTTTTTTCAATGACCAGTTGTAAAAAGGCTAAAATTCTGCTTCGCAGAAATGGTAAGTCAGGCTTATTAATATAATTTTTCTTACAACTTGCTTTTATTATGTTTGCTGTGTTTATAGGTTTATAGGAATTGATATTATGATTTATTTATCTAAATGAAGCCATCAGTTACTTATATCTTAATATTTTTTACTTTTGAGGGCTAGCAATTATGTGAAAATGTTGTGATTTAGTAAATTATGTACTAATGACTGAGTACTGTCAACTGAAAGTACTTTAATTTTGCTGATAATACTTGGAAATCGCAAAACTTTTTCCCTTTCACGTGTTTTACATAGTAAGTTAATTCGTATTTGTTCATTTTTACTCGGCTTTAGTCTGTAGAGTAGATTTACTCAAAGTTAATATTATTCCATTCTTCCACTATTTGACAGTTTGAATTTTTTTCGAATCAGTGTTCTTCAGAATTTGCTGGTTGAAGGCATATGGTGATTTCTCATATATTTTATATAGCCGCTTAACAGTTTTTCTCTCTTTCGTGTGGGTCAGTCGCATTTTTCTGACCAATATATAAGCCAGCAGTGATGTATAGAAACTGAGACCTTTCAGCTAATTTCCCAGTGTCACCACACATGCTTAACATGGAAAGAATGTTAATTATATAATAATTTACAGTAGATCTGCAGAACTGTGGATTTTGAACTTCTGGTCATCAATGGTTTACATTGTAACCATGCCAGATTCCCAATAGGAAGTTGGTGAAAAACAATAGAACCCATACATCCAACACAAACAATGCCCATTATTCATGGGGGTGGGGAGGTGGGGGGGAGGTGTGGGAGTGATCAGAGGCTTACTGTTATGTTTCCTCCCCTGTCTCTAGACTTGTGTAATATTATCAGTATAAATGATTCACCCTGCATTCAGTAGTTAAGGTTGCATAATGCAAAAAAAAAAAAAAAAATGGATGGCTTTTTGGCTAGTAGGAATGTTAAAATTATAGTCTCTACAGATTCATCAGGTGTACTACATAGATAGTAATGAAGAAAAGCTCTTAAAAAATCACATTTTGAATGCCTTTGAAGCTATGAAGAAAGGATAATTAGGCAGCAAGTTATATTTTCTCGACTAATTTTGTTGCAGTTTACACGAAAAGTAGAAGGTTGTTGCGGAGGTTTTCCATGATTTTTGGTGCAGAGGGAAAAAGACTGGAATATAGAAGTCTAAATACAAAGAATTGATAATTGCCTAGCTAATTGATAAAGCATGTAGTCCCAAAATATGCAGAAGCCTTCAGAAGCGTTGTCGTACAAACATGACTTGTCAACAAGTCACCCCGGTGTTGTGACTTTCATGTGAGCTATTAGTACTTCAGCACTCCCCTCCTGACTTTGTGTTGACAGACCATTTGCTTCTCAGCAGCTGAGTTCAAACAGCGCCTCACATGCTACCCTTGCCTCGAAGTAATTCAGACAAAACAGTCGTAAAGCATGCGAGCCCTGCCATGCGGGTACTTATCCTGGATGTTCAGAAAAGATCCGAAAATAGAGCATGCATTCCAGGTCATGTGTTAAATCAAGTTTCAAATATTGATGAAAAATTTGATACCTCTGTTAATCTGTGGCTTTACTGCTGTCAAAGAGAAAACAAATGTTGATGCAAGACCACAAATTTTCTTAAAGCACTTTAAAACGCTTTCAAGATCATATTTATTAGATGTGCAAATTGTATTTAAATTGAAAAGACGGGTATTCGAGAAAAAATACTTCAATAATAAAATGTTTTGTGTATTTTTACTGGACATATTTATTTTGTTATGAGCTGCTTTCAAAGATCCGTGAAACTTGTGGACATGTCATTTGATTATGTAGTGCTAAATAATGCAGTGCATACTGAAACTGATATGAAAATGTTTTTTCCTCATGGCTTTGAAGTTTTTTCACAGGAAACTGGGAGGGAGTTGGACAAGAGGTTGCAATTGCTCAAACTGAATCTTTAGCTTACATGGTTTAACTGCTTTTTTGAACACTAGCCCTAGCAACTGATTTTATTGTTTTTTCTCTCTTACCCAGCAAACTGGGAACGTTCCCGCAACGTCCAATAACATTATGTTCTGAACGTTCCTGTAACATACCTGTAACGGTCCCTGTTTGCTGGGTATTAACCCACATACAACATTACTGGGCAAAACTGGCAAAGGTCAGTGCTCTGCCAGTGGACTGTGTTAAGTAGGCAGTTTTCTTTTTTCTGTGCACTATCTACGAATCATTATGAAATTCGTTATGAGATTAATTTACACCTGACAAAGAAAGGCCCAAGGTTGCTTTTTGACAGTTCTTTTCTTACTTGACCTTACGTTTTTTCTGCATTCCACAAATTTTCAACAACATCAGTATTTCATACTGGCAGAATCCAAAAATGGCACGTTTTCTTTCTTGTATACTTTTCTGTGTATTTAATAACAAGCATTTATGCACATTTTACAGATTGATATAGGGTGTGAATGGGATTCTGAACAGAAGTTATATGCTTAAGATGTCTAACAATAAAATTCGTTTGTCTATAATTACTTTAAATATTTAATAAATGTTGACCATATAGCCACGTAAAATCTGTTTTATAACAATCTAACTTTATGCCTATGGAAAGGAGATTATATAGTACAGATGTAAAATTACGGGCATTGGCAAAGTGCAGCCATTATGGGTAAATGGTCACTCTTCAGGAGATGACGTATTCAGCCATTTTATAGTTAAATTGATTACAGAGGTCTAAAAACAGAATCATACATAACATCTATAAAAACAGACTCATGATAATAAAAATGACGTGCATATTAAAATAGCAATTTGCCATGACATCAGGTACAGTGTATAGCTTTATGGTGGAATTTTCTAGTAGATGACTGTCAAATTGTCCTACAGCTGAAACTTCTTACCTTAAAGAGCCTGTCCTTTGCTTAATATTTTTCTGGCATTCTGTACTAGTATTTTGCATGATGGAATATAGTACCACCGTGTTCATAATGGAGGTTCAGTTGTTTTACTTTGAGTTACTTGCCCTGGTCTTGAAAATGTAAGCTATGCTCAAGGGAATGTGTTTTAATGGTACGAGGCCCTCTTCAGTTGTGGACAACTTTCTTATCTTACTCTTCAGGTTCTTTATGTGGTTATGAATGTCCGTATTTAAGTGTCGCAAGTAAGGTGATTGCTTGCTTATCTATATCATTACTGCTTAACATAGCATTTTTGAACAAGAGAGGAAGTCGTTTGTTGACTCGACTTTTCAATAGCAACTTTGGTTAATAATTTTTTTTGCTAAAAAACAGGATGTGCTGGCTTTCATTCAATCTTCTATTTCAAATGCAAGATTTTTGGAGAATTCCTACACTTAGGATCCCACTCTTTATGTTTTTCTTTTATTACTCATAGAGTAATAAACGATTCATAACATGGCTTAGCCATTGCACGCAAAGCAGAGTAATATTAACCTTTTTTTAAAGTGGTCATTAATGTGACTTCTGCACAATTTTTTCTTTCACATGTACCTTTGACCTTGGTAGTATTTTAATTCGCTTTTTTCTGGCTTCAGAGAGCAGTAAAACAAGTTTCACACAAGTGGTTCTTTACAAGGATTTTCTAGGCTGTGGAATGACGCAGTAGTGGGATGGAGTGTAACTGTAATTGGCATGAGGAGTTTTGGAACGCATGGCTCTTTTCAGGAGAACCTGGCCTTCATCGTGCTCGGAGACTAAGGGGGTTTTGGAATGTCACTGAGAGGAGGAACATGCCAAATTTCAAGAAGAAAAATAAGAGGAGTATTCACTATGGCCAAAATGTTTTTTCCACTTATCAATTTTATAGTTTTTGAATAATTGGATCAGTTTTTTTCCTCGGTTACCAAAATAATGTTCAAATAACTTTAGATCATCTAAACTTAAATAATCTCGATAGTTATACAAGTTGTGCAAAAAAAGATTTGCCCCTATGAATCGTCTCAGCAAGTGTTGTTGCTTCACTGTCTCCGTGTCCCTGTATTTGTATCATTTTATGCTTCTTGTGTTTATACAGGCAGGCTAGCCGTTGCTGAAATTTGGTGAAGGGCACTCTCATGTGATCTTCCCAAACAGCTGTCATCTGGGTGGTCCTGTTGTTGATTGTGCAGTTATTCCATCATATTTTCTGTTTCAAAACACATTTTAATACAGTATATAATTTTCACATTTAAAATGATTGAATCGAAAATGAAAATCTTTTTCATTCAACGCGAAAATGTGTAAATTTCAGCCAACCCGTCTTGGTATGCTAAAGATTTGCTAAAGAGTATGCTAAAGTTACATGATATGCTAAAGCTTAATTTATTTTTTTTATTGATTTTACAGTTGATAAAATTTGTATTCTAGGTAAAAAATGAATTTGAGACTACTCTTGGAACGTCATTTGATGCTTTACTAGGGCACATCATCAGTGATGTTACCTGGCGTTATTGGGTCTTTTGGGTTTTTTGAACGTCACACAGCCTCTCCCAGGTGACCCAGCCAGGACAGATCAGGTCCCAGCCTGTGCCCTAGTAGCAATCCGCAGATCTGCTCTCTTCATTCAGAATGCGCTCTTCATGATGCTCTCTTAGCTGTTGCAACGATGGTGCTTATAGCTTTCTTTTGACTGCAATGCCGAGTATGGTAAAGGCTTTGCAGAAGAAATACAGAACGTCAGCTTTTATTTTGGGCCAATGTTTTTCATTTGTAATATATGATATTGTACAGCATTTAATTTGTATTTTTGTATATTGCTGCCTAATTCCGGCTGAGTATATATATTGGGACAAATGATTCTGATTGGTCGAGTGTTCCTCTTAATTACAAACACATGAAAGACTACGGAGTGTACACGGTTGGTTGTGGTCATTGGAGTTTGCATTTGGAATTTGGTTTTGATGACAATTAATATGAAAACTAGAGAATTGACTATGATAGAAAAGCGAGTACTTTTGAAAATGAGATTAAAGCAAATACCAGTCAGAACCATTGGTGAACAATTTCGGCATTCCAAAATCAACAGTATGGTATAGTTTGAAAATGAAAGAAACTACTGGAGGTACTCCAGGCTGTCACAGGAAGATCACCACAGCTGATGACAGGAATATTATTAGAACCGCATGGGGTGCAGGGGTGAAAGTGTAAATATTCACCATTTGTAGAATTCAAGGCAAGAAATACACTGTAAGAAGCATTTATTCTCATTAGCAACAAGAACAGCAATGCCAGACTGGAATTTGCAAAGAAGTCCAAAGATGACTCAGAAAAGTCTTGGAGCAAAATTTTATGGACAGATGAAGATCAAAGGGAAAAATGTGGAGAATAGATAGGGACTGCACATGATTCTAAGCACACCAGTTCACCAAACTTGAGGCAGTAAATTCAAAATGTCAGTTCAACTTATCCTACATTTGGACCCTGTGACGGCAATTTAGCTGCATTGTGAAAATATGTAAATATCGACCATCTAAGGCCACAGTCCACTACTTGATCTCATTTGCAACCTCTACACCTGCCTCAAGTAAACTGTGACCAAATAATGAATTGCTAGTTGGTCAAGTCGGCACTATATTTCTTGAGCATTGAACACCACGTAATTTAATTCTTTTTTTGGATATGTAGAAACATAGTCAGAGAGAGGACACCTGGTTTAGTGGACCCATATGGTTGAATTGGCACACAATCTCTACAGTGAGTTTTTGGGGGGTGGGGCCTGGAGTGACACTTGGGAGCAGTACTGCAGGGAAAGGAAGACAGCTTGGAGCTGCAGGGCTCACTAGCTGAGGCAGCTGTAGCTGGTGATAGCAGTGGGGCATGAGCTCCATCTCCTTAAGCCATGTGGGCGAGTTCCCAGGGCAGGTCGTGAAGACCTGCGGGCCACATTAGCACTGTTAGTTCTCCTACGCCCCTTTTCCACCGACATGATTCTGGTGTCGTGCTGGTTCCTTCAACTGGTTTGCACATGTCTCCATTGCAAAGGAAGTGATTCATATGCCGAAAAATAATTTGGGGAACTGGCACCAAAAACTAGCTGGTCTGGAACTAGGAAACTGTGAAGTAAAGTGCTGAGAGGTGGGACAAGCAATACAAACACTTGCAGTTTAGCAAACATGGCCAGCATCACAATCTTTTAAACATTAAAACTTGATCTGAATTTCTGACAATCTTATTGAACTGGGTAAGCATGCTGTCTTTGGTTCAGGAGGACTCGATAACACTTCTTCATTGCTGAAAAAGATTAAAAGAATCTTAAATATCAGCCGATCATATCCCTGTTTTCACTTAAACAACATTTAAGCAGTTTGTATGATGTATGTAATATAGCTGTTTTAATAAATGTTCAATCTGTGAAACAAAAACAACCTGGTTTCCGGAAACAGGATGCTGTGTAAAATGTTCATAAAAGCAGAATGCAGTGATTTGCAAATCATTTAAACCCTCTATTTAAATGAAAATAGTACAAAAACAACATGTCAAACATTAAAACTGAGAAATTTGTTTTTTGGAAAATATATGCTCATTTTCAATTTGATGCCAGCAACGTTTTAAAAAAGTTGGGACGGGGGCAACAAAAGACTGGAAAAGTTGTGTAAGGCTAAAAAAAGAACACATGGTGGAACATCTCCCAACTAATTAGGTTAACTGGCAACAGGTCAGTAACATGACTGGGTATAAAGAACGTCCCAGAGAGGCTGAGTCTTTCAGAAGTAAGGATGAGGAGGGGTCTCCACTGAAAGACAAATAGTGCAACAATTTAAGAATAACGTTTCTCAACATAAAATTGCAAAGAATTTGGGGAGTTCATCATGTACAGCACATAATATCATTAAAAGAAATATCTGTATGCAAGGGACAAGCCCAAAAACCAATATTGGATGGGCTTGATCTTTGGGCCCTCAGGCGGCACTGCATTAAAAACAGAATCGATTCTGTATTGGAGATCACTGCATGGGCTCAGGAACACTTCCGAAAACCATTGTCTGTGAACACAGGTCATTGCTGCATCCACAAATGCAAGTTAATACTCTACCATGCAGAGAACAAACCATATATAAACAAGATCCATTAATCATGGATGCTGTGTCCTCCAGTCTAAAGAGAGGAGAGGGAGCTTCAGGCTTGTTATCAGGACATCCATGATGGTATGGAGGTGCGTTAGTGCGCATGGCATGGGTAACTTGCACATCTGTGAAGGCACCATTAATGCTGAACAATATATACAGATTTTGGAGCAATATATGATGCTGTCCAGATCCCTTTTTAGGGAAGGCCTTGCTTATTTCAGCAAGATAATGCCAAACTACATTCTGCATGTATTACCAGAGCATGACTCCATAGTAAAAGAGTTCAGGTGCTAAACTGGTCTGCTTGCAGTCCAGACCTGCCACTCATTGAAAACATTTTGAGCATTATGAGACAAAAAATACAACAAAGGAGACCCCGAACTGTTGAGCAGCTGAAATCCTATATCAAGCAAGAATGGGAAAACATTTCCCTTTCAAAACTTCAGCAATTGGTCTCCTCAGTTCTCAAACACTTGTTAAAATTTCTCAGTTTCAACATTTGACATGTTGCCAGTACTATACTCAATTAAATACAGGGTTTTAAATGATTTGCAAACCATCACATTCTGTTTTCATTTGCATTTTCCAGATGGGGTTGTAGTCCAATCCAGGAATTATTATGAAACAAAATGCTCATTTGGTAAGGTGAAGCAAGGCTTGCCCATGTATCGTTTTGGATTATAACTTTATTTTTTCCGCTAACCGATCCAGTGCTTCTGGGCAAAATATTGGATTCGCACACCTGTATGTTACAATGAAATATACTGTCAAAGTTAGGAGCAATGCTTGGAAACAGTGTATATGGCCTGCTATGTTTTATTTGATGTTGTCGTTTCAGCCAGGTCAGTGATGTACAGTAGTTGTTACTTTGTCACGTAGAATTTGGCCCTGAAGGCGGTGGAAACACGGGTCAGTTCAGAGTATGTTAGGTTCCAGCGTTGGTCGGGCACCAGCACCATTGGAAAAGAGGCTGTTCAACTCTCCCCTGCGGACTCCTCCAGGGCTCTTAAATACCCTGTCCTTCAGGTAGCGGGAGGAGGACGTTGATTGCTCCTTTACCAGCAGCTGATTTACCAGAGACAACGGTGCTTTACTGGCCTTGTACTTGTGGCATCTCATTTTGGGGCATATCGGTAGTGGCTGAGCACTGACCGTGTTTCTGCGGTTTCTGACCGGTTAGATCCAGTTCAGTCTATGGCAGGGAGAAATGATGGTATTTCTCAGTCATGCTATGATTTGAGTTACGGCACGTGATAATATTGTAGTACGTTTTGTTCAGTGGAATTTTTTTCTCTGTTCCTGCTGGGAGGGGTGCTTAGATGAATCTAGAAGAGCATTGGTTTGTCTTTTAAGAACTCTTGGCGTTTCTGTTTAAATAAGTATGGTGTCTGGCGGTCCTCTTCATTCTTTGCATTCTCAATTTGTTACGATGTTTTGCTCACTCAGAACTTGAAGCAGCAGAAGTGTGCACCTGGTTACGGGCAGCAGGATTTCCACAATATGCACAGTTGTATGAAGGTAACAATTTCAGTAACCTTAAAAAGCAGCAGAACACACGAATGTTAAATTAGATACACTTGCCTTGCATGTATTGTACTCGTTTGCCAACCGAACAGCCTAAGTCCTTAAAGGCATGGACTGGATTCAACAGGGTCCTGGCAATATATAAACCAAATTGTCTGTAGTATACATGCCTTAGATGCATTTCAGCCTTTACTATGAAGCGTAATGCCATTTCAAAAGAAATTTCAAGTTAGACCAAACATTTAGATATAATATTTAAATGCAGCAACCATATATACTGTATAATATTGAAAATTAACAAACTATTCAAAAATACTTTGAAAGTGTTCAAATATTTTCACAAATTTCTATTCCTTTTGAATCTGTTAAATTTTTATAAATTTTCTCTTACATCATTGTGTTAGGCAGGCAGCCTTAGGGCACAAGGCGAGGGACACAGGGATGGGGTGCCAACCCATCGCAGGGCACAGTCTCACACACACTCACAGTATGGACGATTCAGATTGCCAACTAGCCTACAAGGCATGTGTTTGGACTGCGGAAGGAAACCAGAGTACCTGGAGGAAACCCATAAAGCATGGGGAGAGCATGCAAACTCCACACACACAGAGCTGGAGGTGGGATTTGAACCCCCACCCCTGGAGGTGTGAGGTAACAGTGGTAATTGCTGTTGCTTCAACCTCTAATATAAAAACATACATGAAGGAAATTTCATTCAGATACAGAACCTCTCTATCTCAGATTAAATTTATTAAATGAATGATATGCATAAACATCAAAAGGGTGAAGATTATTTTTTCGCTGCTCAGACCCTTGCATACATGTAACAGTTAAATATTCTTGCAGATTACTATTGAGAACAACTTTTGTTTTTCAGATGGTCAGTTTCCTATTGATATCACATCGGTTAAAAAAGATCACGATTTTCTAGATGAAGATTCATTGAAGTCACTATGCAGGTAAAGAGCATTTCTTTTCTCCATGCTGTACCTTTTTTACTTTATTTCCGTCATGCAAAGGATGTGAATTTATTTTGAGTTTGTGTAGATACTAGAAAGTTTGATAGTGTTGAAGTTAACGATGAAATTTGGCAATACTTTTATTAAAAGCAACAGAGTATATTAATGATGCGTTACTTGAAATCCTG
Organism: Gymnarchus niloticus; assembly: GCA_009936485.2. NCBI lineage: Eukaryota > Metazoa > Chordata > Actinopteri > Osteoglossiformes > Gymnarchidae > Gymnarchus > Gymnarchus niloticus. The sequence goes on along the minus strand of JAACJT020000032.1, from coordinate 801,876 downwards.
TTCCTTCTGGTGTTTCCTTAGTGCTAATATATTATATACAATATAATAATATATAATATATATTATATATTATTCCTTAGTGCTAATATGTATATATATAATTATGTAAATGAATGCTTATATAATTTCACTAGCTTGCATGTTTTTCTTGTTCAATTTTACTGAGTGCGGGATTCTAGATGTAAATCAATTGCTCGTGATATTTCAGGTGAACCCAAGGACTGCTTTAATATCACCATAGACACAAGCATAAGTAGATGCTGTACATCCATCCATGCATCTTCCAACACCCCATCCTGACCACGCTCATGATGGCAACCAGGGATGTTTCAGGGCTATTTCAATTTAAATCAAAACAAAAAAAACGTTTTGGGAATAAAGATCCTACAGTTGTAATGGAGGCATGTAGATACATAAACAGAAGATTCAGTTTAGCAGCAAGCACATTGAGTTTATTGGTCACTTCTCAGTTGCTATTGCTGTTAAGTCCTTGTTAAATAAATTGTCATTGTGGATACAAGTGTGACACATTAACATAACATTTTATTAATTAGAAAAACACAAAAAGCTTCTAATTTGTGTAACAGTAATTTAACGATGGCTAATCAGCTTATAGACTAGTCTTTTTAACCCTACTGCGGACCAACATTTATGATAAGAAGATATTGAAAACAGTAAGCTGTCTTTCCTGGAAACCTGAGCTGTAGTATTAGAGAATCTGGTAGAGAATCTTTATGCTCGTTTCTTTTGAAAGACATCGTCACACTTACCGACTGACTGATTCAGCTGCAGTTGTACCTTTAATCCTCACCGTGTATTCATCCTACACACAGGAGGCTGAACGCTCTGAACAAGTGTGCCTCTATGAGACTCGAAGTATGTTTTCAACACAAGCAGGTGGGTGGAACGGAGCAGCTGTTTCAGCAAGCCCACTTGCTTGTTATAAGCATGTTTCTTTGTGTGACAGAATATAGCACTTCAGTTTTGCTTCAGTTCATGAAAGCTTGTTGGCATTGCTAGGATAAAGCACTACAGTTCTGGACAGTGAAACAATTCCTCTAAAATATGCTTCTCGCGTTTCGCACATTCTTAGCATTTCAAACAGATGCATGCATGAAGCAATAACAGATTAAAGAGTTGTATTTAATAAGTGTCGTTAATGGTGTTTATAATAGTTAGTTGTTTATACTGTATATAATTTTTTCAAAATGTATCTGACAGTGCATTATCATTAAATTTCGGGATTAAATTTCATAGATAATTCCAGTAATAAACAAAATAATAATGTAAAGTTGGAAGAAATATTGTAAGTATTGTACTTCTTTTCGTTCTTCTAGAGTGAGGACTCAGAGGACGATGACCTCTGTGCGATTAGTGACCGGTGGGCATTTCAACAGGACAGTAAAAGATGGTCTCGATTAAATACATTCAAGCCACCTTTGACCCCAAACATGGGGGTTATGTTAGCCACTGACAGAGTCTCTGCAAGCTCTGAGAGTGTCCTGAGTGACTTCAGTGACCTCGATGCCACATCGATCCAGAGCAACAGTAGTCTGAGTAGCAGTACTAGAAGGACGTCTTCCAGTCAGATGACCATAACCAAACGCTTGACCTCTTCAGACTTCCCTGACAAATCAGTCAACAGTAATCAAGAGAGAGGCTCTTCCAATGGCCAGTTGTCTGTCAGGGAGAAGACAAAGAGGTGTTCCAGAAACATTTTGAAGAAAATAGATTCATTCAGAAAAAAGAATAAAGAGAGGGAGAGAACTAATGTGAAAGATGTGGATGTGAAACGACTTCTGCAACCTGCTTTGAGCTTGCATTGCACTCAAAGTTTACCTGGTTTGAAGCAGAACTATAGTGAGAAAAGAAGCTTAGAGGGTAACAGGAAGGCCAATACTATTTGCAGGACTACTTCAAGGAGATCCTTTACAGACGAGAGCATTAAACCAAAATATAAGGGACTCTATTTAGAAGACTACGAGATGTACTTAAAGGTGTCAAATTTGACAGACCACTCAAGTAAACTTGGGAATAAGCAAGAGAGTCGTTTGGTTCATCTTCCAACAGGCCACAAGCCAGGGACGTTTCCCAAGTCACTTTCTATTGAAAGCTTGTGTCCCAGTCATCATCAAGATTCAAATGGGTGGCAAACGGACAACACGAATATTTCCATGGCCAGCACTAGTGAGTCTCAAGATTTTGTAGGGTTTCACCCGAGGAGGAATTCCTGCGATTCTATTGGGAGTGTCTATGATAATGTGCTAGAAGCATATCAGAGCACAGAAGACATTAACCGGGAGAGAGACAAAGTTTTCCAGCACCTGGATGATGTCCTTGAACATGTTCATGGCCTTCAGCAGAGCATAGATGTGTGGTCGAGGAGAATCTGTCTGGAATTGGAAGACAGGGATCCAGATGCAAAATCTGAGGAGCAAGTAGAAATAGCATACCCTTCTTCAAAGCTGCACCCTGAAGAGCGATCCATGTCAGACATTGGCACGGCAGCAAGTGACTATGGGAGTACAGGGAACTCACTGAATGAAACAGAGGAGAGCGACATGAGAGAACGACGGGATTCTGGTGTGGGCGCCTCTTTAACCAGACCCAGCAGGTCAGGTCCTTTTGGTAAAATTGTTTGCGTAGTTTTTCCTGCACCATTATTAGGTTATTGTTTTATGCTACCAGTCAGCATGAATACCAGCCACCTAAATCTTACATGATTGCAAACTTGTTTTTTCTTTTTTTCCCAGGAAACTTAGGTGGCACAGTTTTCAAAACTCGCACAGAGCCAGCCTGAACTCAGCGTCGCTGGAAATTAATCGGCAGTCAGCTGCACAGCTCAATCTACTGCAAAAATTCTCTTTGCTACGACTGACAGTAATCATGGAGAAATATTGTGCGGCCAGTAAACTTGGCTGGAACTGGTACGTGTTTATCTGCACAAAAGCCAAATCCTCCGGACATTCTGCATTTTTATGTACATCTTCACAGAAAAAGCATCACAGATTTTAAGATTTATAAATGTATTTTAAAAATATAGAAAATGTTCAGCTTTCAACCGTACTGCAGCTTTGAAAGTAAGCAAAAATAATTGTATAACTGTGTTGTTGATTTGGGGCAGCATAGCGGCTTAGTGCTTACCCTTCCGAGATTTGAGGTTCGTGTGCTGTACCAGTCTGTGTGGAGTTGACATTATTTTTCCCTCATTGTGTTTCCACTAGCCTCTGTGTAATCTGGTTTCCTCTTGCCATCCAAATGAAGTTCGGTCGATTGGTAACTTTAAATTGCCAAGTATGTAATTGTACATTTGTGCTCCGTGAAGGACTAGCATTTTATCCAGGGTGCCTCCTGCCTCATTCCCTCTGCTTTCTGGTTAAACTCAAAGCCCGTTGTAACCCTGTACAGGGTAAGCAGTCATGGAATATTGATGGCTGAATATATGACATCAATTCTTTCATATCGATTATGTTGAGTCCAAAGGGACTTAAAATTCATCAGTTTACACTTCTGGGGTATGTTAATGGATGCTGTTTAGGTTAAGTATTCTTATACATAGCCTTCACATATTTGGCCGTTTTTTGGTTAAAAAACCAATTCGTTGATCCCCTACGTGCCACATTTTGTGAAATACATCTCTGAGAAGTACATGGAAATTACTCACATAGACAGGATTTAATGTCTTTGACCTAACTTCGCAGGACTATTCCAAAGTTTATGAAGAGGAGCAAGGTCCCAGACTACAGAGACAAAAATGTCTTTGGTGTCCCCCCCATCGTCAACGTTCAGCGGAGTGGTCAGCCACTGCCTCAGAGCATTCAGCAAGCAATGCGCTACCTCCGTAGTCGATGTCTGGACCAGGTACTCTCCAGCTGCTAAGTCTTTTGTTGCAGATTATCGCATATGTGAGTTTTTAAATGCATTTTTTTCTGTTAAACATTACTGGCAGGTTGGCATTTTCCGCAAGTCTGGCGTGAAGTCCCGGATCAATGCTCTGAGACAGTGGAATGAAAATTCCCCAGATCATGTGAGCTATGAAGGCCAGTCAGCCTATGATGTGGCTGATTTGTTGAAACAGTACTTCAGGGACCTGCCGGAACCTGTCTTTACTAGCAAGTTAACGGAAGCATTCTTGCAAATTTACCAGTGTGAGTCTCTGCATAAAACAGCTCAATGTATTTTTGTCCTAAAAATTTTTACTTACATAGAGTAGCCTTTTCTTTGACTTTTTTGTGTATTTTGTAAATGCCAAACTTTTAGACTTCGATATGCTTATTTTCACAGTTAAAAAATTATGTTCTTAACAGCAGTCAATTTCTTCCAGTATGTTTTTTTTGTTTGAAACGAGAGACGTTCTGTGTGGGTTCCATCTCTTTGACTTCTCCCCCAACTGCGTCTCCATCCAAGACGTCCCTAAGGACCAGTGCTTGCAGGCAGCTCGGGCTGCGGTCATCCTGTTGCCGGATGACAACCGGGAAGTGCTCCAGACTCTGCTCTACTTCCTTAGTGACATTGCCTCAGCTCAGGGCAACCAGATGACCGCCGGCAACTTGGCTGTGTGCCTGGCCCCCTCTATCTTTCACCTTAACATCTCAAAAAGGGAAGGAAATTCGCCCAGGTAGATTCATCCGTGACATACTTTTTACACAAAAGTGTCAGTAATGCCAAATAATAAAGATTTTTATCTGATTATTTTTTTTCGGATCAAGCCCAAATCCTACATGATGGTATTGTTGTTACATAAGCTACTGTAGAAAGGGCAGATCTCATGATTATTCAGTTTTTGCAGCTTGTATTACTTCCAATGACTGTTGTGCTAACCATAGTCCTTGTATGCATTTTCAGAAGGAGTTGGGGTTGATTTTAGATTTACTCGCTTGTAGTCTTTGTTAATGATCTTAATTTGAAATGTTAAGGTTAGCCACAAATAAAACAAGGACTTCATGTATTGCCCTACCCTCATCAGAAAATGTACAAGACTATAACTATTAAAAAAAAAAAAAAATTATGTAAGATTTTTTTTTGCTTGTTTTCTAGATTGAAGCACGGGAGAGGCATGGTGGGTAAACCAGATCAGAAAGATTTAAATGAGAACATGGCTGCTACTGAGGGACTTAGTCATATGATTATGGAGTGCAAAAAACTTTTCCAGGTAAATATGTTTTACTTAACTAGTAAAATTGGGACATACTCATTGCTTCAAGTAGCTACAAGCTCTGCAATATTTGTTTAAGTATTTTTCCTGTGAACCAGTCTTTCTTAATTCTGGTCCCGGTGATCATCTGGATGCTGGTTTTTGTTTTTTGCACTACTGTCCACTGTTATACTATCATTGTGGATAAATTAGTATTCAATGAGTAAAATTTAGTTCAAGTAAAATTGGGCACATCTGAGAAATCACTTAAATATTTTAATCAGTTGAGAGTAAATATCTGGAAAATTAATTTAAGTCTAACAGCATAATTTTGGTCTGCAACATACATAATATTAATTAAATGTTTATAGTGGGAGTCTGCAGTTCTGTCCCAGGCCGAAAAGTTTGAATCATGACCACTGTTAGTATGCAAAATTACATGTTCTCTCCATGTTGCCTGCATTCCTCAGGGTATTCTGGTATCCTCCGTCAGTCAAAAGGCATGCATTTAGGAGAACTGCCATCTCTAAATTTCCTGTAGTGTTTTGACCGTATGTGTGTGCTTTGGAATGGTCCAGTCCAGGGTGCCTGCTATGAGCCCTATGCTATCTGGGATAGGCTCCAAGCCCCATTGCAATTCTGCTCGAGATTAGCGGTTAGAAGATGAATGGATCTCTCTGTTAATTTACATTTACATTTTATTTATTTGGCATAACTGAAACAGTTGAACAAATTAAACTTATTGTTTCCCCAGTACTAGGATTCAGAAACCTTTACCATAAAACATTTCTAAAGTAAGGTTAGATACTGCATTGAATCAACATTCCACAAAATAAATGTTATTGAGGGATATTTATAGTTTCCTCAGAAACGTGACCAGGATACACGATCAGAAGATGAATGGAAATATACAATGCATGACCTTTAATGTTAACACACTTAAATTCACTGTTTACTTTCTTTGGTGGGACAGATTCCACAGGATATGTTGTTGCAGTCCAAGAACTCGTATGTTGCTGCCGACGCTCTGCCCCTTCCCCTCCACGGTGTAGGCATTAATCTGAAGGGAGAGCCAGCAGATTACAGAGCCTATCTGGAGGACAGTATTCAGTGCCTCCGACGTGAAAGTACAGAAAAAAGCAAAAAATGGCACCCTGCACCATCCCCTGAGAACACAGAACTCTCATACAGGAAGGTAAAGCAGAAATGCTCTTATTTAATAATGCATTTATGTATGAAATTAAGTTTATTTCCCATAACTCTAAGGCCAAATATGTATACATATTTTTGGTGTGGATATTTATTATTATTATTATTATTATTATTATTACTGTTGTTGTTGTTGTTATTGTTATTATTATTATTATTGTTATTGTTATTATTGCAGGCGGTTATTTCATAGGTCAGAATTTCAGTTTTATTTGAAACCTGCATCACAGGCAATGAAATTTATATTTTGATTAGAACAGAATAATCATACTTTATTCATTCCTGTGGGGAGATTAGGTTGCTTTCAGACATGACAGTAAATTTTGGGGTTAGAGCACAGGTCAGCCAGCCTGCCTGAAGCAGTTGGGGTTAAGAGCCTTGCTCAAGTGCCCATATGGGACATGAGATTCAAACTGGTGGCTCATCAATCACTGGCATAGATGACTAATACACAGGCACACATTACCCTAAGATAAATGAAATTCAGTATATTATTTAATATAATACAACTAAGCCTTAAAACATTACAATAGATTTACTTCCCCATTTGGTTATATTCATCACAGTTTTCACTCTATTGCCTTAAGCCAACATTTACTGATACACAGATTAATATGGCTTTTAAGTATTTTGAAAATGTCCCACTAAAGTAGCTAATTTAAATTTAGATAAATTTCCCCATAATAGCATTTGTTGCAAAAGTAGTTAGTTCTGAGACATAAACCAAATGATTGTTGCTATGATGGATAAAAATTAGGAAGCCAGACGTTTCTAGAATATTTTCTAAAATTGCCATCGTTTAGAATCTTCTTTGAGCCTCAACTAGTGAATGCTTTTATACAAAACGTAAATTATGTATAATTTTTGATCTGCAGGTTGGAAATTGCCATCCTTTTCGCCTATGGAAGGTGTCCACAGAGGTTGAGGCACCACCTACCATGGTGTTGCACAGAATTTTGCGAGAGCGCCATCTATGGGACGATGACTTGTTGCACAGCCGTGTGGTTGAAGCACTTGAGGACAACACAGAGGTTTTTCAGTATGTAACTGACAGCATGGCACCTCATCCCCGGAGGGACTTTGTTGTTTTGAGGTACAGTAGAACTGATTTTCTGTTTTAGAAGTGAAATTCTTTCTTAAATGACAGTTAAAACCCAGATTTATATTTTATTTTGTTAAGATTTTTTACCTGTGTTACACTGGCATCCTATGAACATCCTGTCCACATAATGTTTTACTGGTACATATTTAAAGAATACATAAGAATAAACAGAAATACACCCTCCATGCGTCAAAACTACTAGGTATTCAGATAAACATGTTTCAGTAGGACACTGAAATGTATTTCCAGCTCTTCTGAAGGAATTACCAGAGAAGTAGGGTGCTTGCAGGCAGCTTTGCCTTGACTCTTCTGTTCAGCTCTTCCCATACAATTTCTGTTGGATTGATGTCTGGAGACTAGACAGGGCAGATCATTAGTTTGGGTTGCTCATCACTCTCCCTCTTTGCCAGATTGTTCTTGTACACTTTTGATGTTTTAGCTGTGTGTCTTACAAATACATGACTATACTTCTAAATGACTCTTGCTTCTTTATAGTGGTAGTGGTTATTTACATCAGTGTTTACCCAGACTGTATCTGCATATTCCTATAGAAGGTGGCATATAGACCCATTACTGGGGGTGTGCCTCCTGGTGTCCTCCTCTGTGGACCACAACAAAGGACCTCTGGAAGTTGGCCTTCGGGCTGTGCTGCTCACCTCCCGCTGGCAAATTGAGCCGTGCGGAGCTGGGCGCTCACGGCTAACCCACTACTGTAGGGCTGACCTCAGGTGAGTCTCATAAGCTAAATAACCATGGAGTGGAGATCCCTACAGCATTGCACAATGTGATATATTATTATTATTATTATTATTATTATTATTATTATAGGCATTGCGGCCCAGTTATTAGCCCTGTTGCCTTTCACCTCCATGATTGGGAGGTGAAATTGGTCCAAATCCCACCTCCAGCTCTGTGTGCGTGGTGTTTGCGTGTTTTCCCCTTGCTTCATGTATTTCCTTCAGGTACTCCAACTTCCTCCCACAGTCCAAAGGCATGTATTGTAGGCAGACTGGCTTGACTAAATTGTCCATAGCATGTGATTGGGTGGGTGAGTCCATGTGTGATTGTGCCCTGCAATGGGTTAGCACCCCATCCAGGGTGACCCACCTTGTGCCCTAAGACTGTCTGGGATAGGCTTCAGGCCCCACGACAACTCTGGATAGCCCTGGATAGGATTAAGCAGTTTGGAAAATGGATGAATGATTAGTAGCAGCCAAAGCCATTTTCGTACCTCATGCCGGTTACCTGCTGAGCAACCTTTTGGTCACAGGGTCATTACTTTCTGTAAGCTGTAAGATTAAATCAAGAATTCCCGAGAAGTCAGTAAGTTTGTACTCTGTTTTTTTAAATAATTTTTCTCCAGGCAGGAGTGACAGTATTTTGCCTCAGCAAAGCTTGGATTTTATATGTAAAAAAAAAGCACAGAGTAGTCATTCCTCTTTATCACCTGTATAAGCATTCTGTACCATACATGAAAGACATGACATATACAGTATTCTTTTGTTTTTCATTTTCAGAGGCCGTTCTCCAGAATGGTACAACAAAGTTTTTGGATATCTTTGTGCTGTAGAGGTTGCTAAGATCCGAGACTCCTTTCCTGTCCTTACAGTTCACGGACCTGAGACAAAACTATGAGGCCAGTTTTTTTCCACTGGAATTTTAAATGCATTTGTAGCATGGTCTGTGTAATTCTGCTAAATCAGCTGGGTAATAATGGATTGAATAATACCTTTTATTTATATAAGAGATGCTTCTGTCCAAAAAATGTTCAGCTGTCAAAAGCTCGAGATTAGAAAGCATTTATGCTGCATCTCTAGGGTAGTTATAGTTAATTAAGAGCCTACCAGTGATTTGATTACTCTGGAAGCTACAAGATTTGAAATCTTAGCCTTTTGGATCTAGACACAGAGCCCTATCTCACTGAACTACACATTGCCCGTAGTAATAGTCATGTAGCATACAATATAGTTTATAAAGCTTTAGAATAACAGCAATATGAAAGGCTAAGGACCATATCAAATCAAATGGGTGTGAAATGCCACCCTGAAGATCTTTATTTGTTACAAAGTCCAAAGTGATTATCTGAACCTTCAGGATGACTACTGTGGTACTACTTTTTGTTTGAAAAATGTGTTTCCCGGCAGCATTGTACTCTACAGAGAAATATGCTTAAATAACATTATCTTGTTCCTGAAAAGTCTTCATAAGCATGACTGCCCTATAGGCAGGTGAAATATCTACTGCTTCTTTAACTTGAGAACGTGGCAAATACATTCACACAAAACAATTCAGAGTACTTATTTTATAAGGATTCACATTGGTAGTCAAATGGCTTCCTCAACTTTATATGCAATTGATACATTTTGAAATTCATTGTACTGCAGTGTTCACAGCAACTTAAGAAATGTGTGAGGTTGTACAACTTATTGTGACCTTTCACTTCACATCAGTTGAGCAGAAGCACCCCCACAACTATACATTACAGTATGCTTATTTTTGAGTATGTGATTATTTTAATACTTCGGCTGTTGTTTCTGTGACTGGTTTAAAAGGAGTGTTACAAATACTAGAAATGAGTCTTTGCTTGTGACAAGCTGCAAGACTTATCCAACACAGCAGAGCAAATGATCTCTTTGAATAACATGAAGCTGTCATTTCCTCCACCATGCCCAGCACACCTGTCCTTGGTTACTTCATTACACACCTGTCGCTGTTTGCCTCATTACCCCAGCCTATTTAGCTTCTCTCAGCCCAGACTTGTATACTCTACCATTGAACTATGGGTAGTCTCTGAGCTGGCCCTCTCAGATACTTATAGGACCGTATCCTGTGACCCACTAGTAAAATCCTCCTGTTTGGGCACCTGGTCCAGTGTCCCTCGCCGCTCTGGCTCTCCAGATGGGTCCTGGCCTTGGTGTGCCATTTTCTGCAAAGCTTATGCAACCTCAAGAGCAGCTTGTTTGTATATGTATAATATACATGCAAAAAAAATTATATTTTAAACTTTTTAAGTGTCTGCAAGTTTTATTGCATTTCACTGATTAATGTTATTTATGTCCTTTTGTCCAGACATTTTGTTTCAGTGGTGCCTCAAATCTATGCGAGGTAGGCTTTATTCAGTAAAAACTTAGGGTTCATTTTCCGGGGCATTAAACATAATAAATGCTATGAAAGTTATTAGTCCAAATAATGTGAGATTGTGCAATGGATTTTTTGTCCAGTTTTTTTTTTTTTTTCCCCATCCCAAAGATATCTGTAGCCAAACACCCCGTTTTGTTTCAGTTTCCTTGTTTCTTTTAAAGAAAATGTTTCCTTATTAATTATAACTTTTTAAATGGCACCCATGTCTTTATGAGCTATTATGTGGATTATGATGGAATTTTATTAATCGGATAACGTTTCCACAATGTAATTTTTTAAGTTTTAAAAAGGCAGTATTATGTCCATGTAAATACCTAATAGATTAGATCTCATGTTGAAGCCCTGTGTTTTAGTTCCATACTGAGTCGTTAATGTAATGCTATTGTAATTATCAAGCACGATGCATTTTCCTCATTTTTTATATTTATACTGTATATGTAATTTGCATTTCATTTATTTCCTAATTGCATTGCTTCTGATGTACGTATGTCAATTTAATAAAGAGTTTATTGAAAATGAACGTGGAAATGAAAACAAGTGTAATGTTTATGTGACTCAGCGTGTGAATCTTGTTTCAGAAGCTGACCTAGGGACTCATTTATAAAGCTTGGCCATGCTAAAAAGAAGCACAAAATGTATGCAATTTTCTAGCAAAATTTGGGATTATAAAAGAATAGCTGGAGGGCTTGCGTACGTGACGTTTTGGATAAATCAGCAAAAGACGAGTGGAAAGCAGGGAAATGCAAGGAAACCAGTTCAATGACTGCATGCCAACAGTTCATATCACCAAGCTGGGCTATGCAGTGACAAAAGTCTAAAAAATGTCTAAAAAGTACGATTTATTGTTCTTTCGTTTATTTGTATAAGATCGCTGCACCTTGTTGCACAGCCACCGCCAATGAAAAGAGAATAGTTTATTTTACAATTATAAAACCATTGCATTGTTTAGGCATTAACTTTAGTTAATGCGTGGTGATTTGCATCTTTGATTCAAAAGCAAAATGCCCCAAACTAGTTGTTTTGCAGTGGTCTCAAACACCACATCGATATGTTTCAACTACTCCCGCCCAACACTCCATCAAATCGGCTCCCTCGTGTTATAGATGTCATACGCATGTTGAATTTTGACAGCACAGATGTGGGTTTGCCCTAAAAAATAAACAAAGCCTTAAATAGTTCATTAATATACAAGTTAATATTTAATAATTTAACAATACATCAAGAAACTGCGAATTGGTGATCAACATCATTTCTGCACTATGAGCAAAAAAGTACTTGCCTTTATTGTATTCAGAATCCGCAGACAAGTTAATAGAAAAGATACTGATGAATAAAAAAATAACAGGTGTCTTGCAACTTTTGCACTGAGTTTACAAGAGAAGCAGGCATACATATACTCACCGGCTACTTCATTAGGTACACTTTGCTAGTTTCGGGCTGGACCCACTTTGGCCTTCAGAACTGCCATAATTCTGCATGGTATAGATTCAACATGATGCCTGAAACATTCCTTAGAGATTATGGTCCATATTGACATAATAGCATCACACAATTGCAGTAGATTTGTCAGTGTTCCTTCATGATGCAAATCTCCCTTTCCACCACATCCCACAGGTGTTTTATTGGATTGAGATCTTTTTATTCTGGAGGCCATTTGAGTACAATAATTGTCATGTTTATGAAACCAGACTGAGATGGTATCAACTTTGTGACGTGGGTTGTAATCTTGCTGTATGTAGCCATTAGAAGATGTGTACACTGTGATCATAATTCAATTCAATTTTATTTATATGGTGCCTTTAACAAAAAGCACTGTCACAAAGCTCTTTACATAGTCCTGGGCCCAGGGTCCCCAGAGAGTAAGCCAAAGCCGACTGTGGCAAGGAAAAACTCCCTCAGAAAGAAGAAACCTTGGGAGGAACAAGACTCAAGTGGGAAACCCACCCTCTGGGCAGGACAAATTCATTAGTACAATTGAAAACAATGATGTTGTATAACAGTTAGGAAGACAGCAGGGTATTTGAGGATGCAGTTAGGTGATCAGGATTGAGAAGCAGGTTCGGGGCTCAGGAGGCAGCAAGCCGGTTAGTGTGAACAGCTGAAGTGGATGAAGGCGTGGTAGGCCAGCAGACGATATGGGGATCTCTTGAATCCTAACCTCTGAAAGAAGGCAGTGTGGGGGAAAGAGAATGTGTATGAGCAGAACAGCAATTTAAGGCAGCAGAATAATTTCAAATAAAACAGAAAGAGCCCCGGCATAACTATGTATGGCAGCATAACTATGAGGGAGAGACCAATGGGGACACAGGCATGAGGAATACTTGAACGCCAGCACTCCAACAACGCACAGTACATGCGAAGCAAAACTGACAGCACTGACAGAACAGTTCATCCAAAGTCAATGGCACTGATTCCCACCCAGCTCTACACCTCAACCTATAGCTTAGCTGGGGAGTGAGTAGCTACCTAAGGTCTCTGTAAGCTAGACTAAAAAGGTGTGTTTTAAGCCTAGATTTGGAAGACCATTCCACAGCTGTGGAGCTCTGTAGGAGAATACTCTGCAGCCCAACATAGTTTTTTTCAGTCTTGGAACTAGTAAATAACCTGCCCCTTGAGAGAGAAGCAAATCGGGGGGGGGTAAGGAACCAAAAGATCAGACAGATATTCTGGAGCCAAACCACGCAAGGATAATAAAGGGATGGACATGCTCAGCAATAGTACTCAGGTAGGCTGTGGCATTTAAATGATCTGAAGCAAAATGGATTGAAGATGGTGAAAAAATACTTCTTATTTCAGTAGATTAGAAAAACAAGACAGGAAAGAAATGCAATTACTGCTCTGAATATAGATAATAAAATGGTAACCAACCCAAAATAAATAGCTAATGAATTCTTAAAATTTTATCAAAGCTTATACTCATAATTTTTGGAGATAAACTCTAAGAATTTCTTTACAAAAGTACAACCATTTATTCCTCAAATTGATTCAGGATTTAAAAAGACATGTGACTCTGATTTAGAAATCTGGGAGTTTGATGCAGCTATAAAGAAAATGGCTTTGGGGAAATCACCAGGGAAATCACCCCCCGCCCAGCCCCTTTTGCTGCGCCCCGGTTTTGGCCCCCTGGTCTTGTCCCATCTTTTCTGTCCCTTGGTTCGTGCCCCCTGTGGTCCTCGCTAGTCTGTTTGTCTTTGTCCCTGTGGTCCCTCCTCCTGTTTGCCGTGTCTGGATGGGTGTCATGCGTCTCCCCCTGGCTGTCCTTAGTTTGACCCTGGTCTGTTCGGTGTCCCTAGTGGTGTCCTGCCTCCCTGATCCTTCTGTTTCCCCAGTGTGTCCTAATTGGACACCTGTTCTGTGTTTTCCCCTCGTTACCTCTCTTTAAGAGAGCCTCCCAGTCCTGTTGGCCCCAGTCATATCATTGATGTCACCCGTGTGTCGGTCCTGTTCCGTGGATTTACCCCTGGTGATCCCCTGATTTAACGTTGTGGAGCTGAGTATGCCTTTTGAGAATAAACCACTGTTACCCTCTGTCGGCCTCCTGTCCACAACATGACACTGCTAATTTGCTTATTGACCAGCACAATTTTATAGATAGTAAATGTAATAGCAGAATTTTGAGATCATTGATTACAAAAGAACGTAACAGTGAGGTTTAATTCAGAGAGTAATGTTTGTACATTTTGTCAAAAAGATATTGAATCTCAGGAACATCTTTTTCACAGCTGTGAATTTATTAAGCTCTTTTGGGACAGAATGCATGAGTGGTTAATTACAAAGAATGTAATACCTGCTTTTGAATATCATATCGTTAAGTTGGGTATTTTTATGCAAAACAAAGATGTTGAATTTTTGTGTAATAATACTTTGATTATGGATAAATATTATATACACAAATATAGTTTTTTTTAAAGTTGCTTCAAGTTTTTTGGCATTTAAGAATGATTTAAAAAAGAAATTCAATCTTAAAAAAACTGAAAAAGAAGAGTGCCCTAAGACTCTCTAAGTTACTTGAGTTATATATTACACCCCCTGTAAATTTAATTCTAGATTAATTTAATCTTTCTTTTATTTATTTCATAGGCTGCTTGGAATTAAGTATGTTGAAAAGAGATAATGCCTGTTTTGTTATTTGAAAATGTTTAGTAAAGGTTTTTCAAAAAAGAGTTTATAAGATATCAAGCGAGAAAATACGGCACTGTGCCGCAAAAATAATATACAGTACCGGTTCGCTAGCGTCGCAAAAGAGAACGTGTCCGCATGCGTGAGCATGCACAGTACCAAGTGGCACAATTTTTTAAGAACTTTATTGGACTGTACAAGAGGACAGATAAAAAAATTAAATAGATTAAATAAGTTTAAATAAATTACAGAAAAATTATTTCAATAAAAAGGAAAAATTATTAGGGGGAAGTGCTAGAAATTGTGGTGTCGTGTGCGCATGCGTGACGCTAGTGCGCACGCGCAGTACCAGGGATTGCAGCTCGGATAGCGACAGACGTTTGCGTCAGTAGACATTATGACGTATATTTTACTGGACACGCTGTTGTTTTACTAGAGGATGTGTTGTTCGTAGGTGTTTCAAAGTAATTACACTTTATTTTAAAATGCCCAAAGTAGTGTCTCGTAGTGTTGTTTGTTCGGATACTCGAGATCGCGAGGAATACGACGATGGAGAAAAGCCACTTCATGTTTACTACTGTCTTTGTGGACAAATGGTACTGGTTTTAGGTGAGAGTTTACCCTCATTTAATAACATCAGTTAGTTGAATTTTGGGGAAGCCATTACTTTTCATAGAAGGAATGTTTCTTTAACTGTTTTGATTTGCACTTGATTTTCTTTTAATCATAAATGTATTTTTAAAGGTCTGTTTTGAGCAACAAGTGATTAAGTTGGCGTTTTTATTTCACTTCTCGTGGCGTCTTAACTTGTCAGTGTGCATCTATAATAAATCCTGAGGGATTTGTTAACATCGTTTTTTGTGTGCTGCGTGAGCTTCTTTCGTGTGTTAGAAGTGTCATGGACAGCAATTTAATATATACAGTATATTAAAGCTGTTTATATACTGAATTTCAGTTTGGTTTCCGTTCTGTATATCTTAATTAAGTTGGAATAACGATTAATGGGAAGTCCTGATAAAGGCTGGGATGGAGATTAGTAGTTTTGGAAACTCTGTTAGGTACATGATAAAGTTAATGTTGACAGCCCCGTTGTTTCTTTAAAAATCAAACAAACCTATTGAAATGTTAATTGTTTAAATGTGAAATGACATTTTGGGTACTGTATTCTCTATCTTAGGAGATTTGTCATTTTCTTATGCATAACACAAATCAGAATAATATTTTGTTTTATAGACTGCCAGCTGGAGAAACTTCCCATGAGGCCGCGGGACAAAGCGAGAGTGATCGACGCTGCTAAACATGCTCACAAATTCTGCAATGTTGAAGATGACGAAAGTGTGTATCTAAAAAGGTACTGTGCACAATGGCCTAGCGGACCGGCTGATAATTCCTCCTTTTCTCATGTATTGGCCGTTGACTTTTCCTCTGTAAGTTTGTAGGGGTGGGTGGAGCCTGTCCCTAGGCAGCATGGGGCATATGGCTGGGGTGCATCCTGGACAGGGTGGCCATGCCATTGCAGGGCATATTCACACACACACAATCACACACTACAGGTCATTTAGAAACACCAGTCTGTCTGAATCACAAGCTTTTGAACCATGGGAGGAAACCAGAGTACCTAGATGAAACTCTGTGAAGCACAGGGAGAACATGCAAAGTCCACATACAGAGTGCAGACAGTTTAAGTCATTCAAGTAGTAGCACTATTTGGATCTGTGCGTAACATTTTTCTTTTTTTTTTTTGGTGCAGACAAGAAGGAATTGAACGACAGTATCGAAAAAAATGTGGAAAGTAAGTACTTCAGTCATTTAATTTCTGATGTATTAATATTATAATTCTGAGGCATTAAAGGTGGTGTGTTTGTGTCACTGTACATCACTTTAGCCAGACGAGTCTGTAAAATGAATAAGATGTACAGGTAAAATATTTTTATAGCATAAGTTGTTTGATTCAAGTATCTCATAACTGATTTTGTCTTGTTTTTAAATGAACAATGTGAAATTTGTTGATGCACTTGCTGAAATCAAGACCTGCTAGACTACTTTTCATCTCCAATAAGGCTTTATAACCTCCAAAATTTTCGTGGGAAAACAAATGATTATTTAAAATATAAATTCAGTACCGTAATTGCATTTGCATACACATTCAATTAAAATGTCCATTGTAACTGAAGTAGAATTTCACTTTTCATAATGACATCAGTATGAATCACGCAGTCATCTCAACAAAGGAATCCCTTAAACAAGGACAGATTGTCAGAGCTTGAACTTCAGTCCTGTAGAACATCTTTGGGATGACCTGGAGAGGGCTTTGCAGGGAAAAAATCAAGCTCATTTAAATTGCAAGAGGCGTCCTTTGCAAAGAAAGAATGGAATTAAATAGCAAAATTTGAGTATACTAAATTGATACACACTGCTAGTGTTAAGTCTGTTTGGATATGTATATCTCTTAATCCCAAGCAATTTGATGTATTTTGAAGTGAACTGCCTTTAAATTAAAAATATATTCAATATGTTTTCCAAAACAGGTCTCTATTTTACACTAAAAAAGCCATCCGAGACTCTGAGACAGAAGTTGATCTTGCAGGATCTTAAAAAAATCAAAGCAAAGTAGTGCTTCCAAAAATATTAATTTTCGTTGTACTCGTTACAATGACAATAAAGATATTCTGATTCTGATATTAAAGTGTGTACACATCTATGTATTGAGAATATGAATGGTGTTTGTTTATGGTTCCTCCCAAGGTTTCTTGGTTCAGCCCAAGGTTTCTTCCTCTCGAGGGAGTTTTTCCTTGCCACTGTCACCTTTGGCTTACTCTCTGGGGACCCTGGGCCCGGGACTATGTAAAGTGCTTTGTGACAGTGCTTCTTGTTAAAGGCGCTATATAAATCAAATTGAATGTTACCTTAAAATGATCTTTTTCACTTAAGAATTGTTGGTTACAAGGTCTGCACAAATTTATGTTGATTTCACTAACATCAACAAATTTTTATAAGGTTGTGTGTATATATACTATATAAAGTGAAACTTTTTAAATTGAGTTTCAGGTTTAGTGCTTATTGATGTTTTGGAGTCTTTCCGGTTATAGAAAGGAAATAAAAATTCCTGCCTAACTAAAAGTAGACTATTTGTTGAATATTAAAACATTTATCAGCCATGAAATTAAGACGTTTGCTCCTTGGAAGGAAAGCTATGACAAATCTAGACAGCATATTAAAAAGCAGAGACATCACCCTGACA
>JAACJT020000032.1:768367-783830 GCA_009936485.2 Gymnarchus niloticus | reverse complement strand
GCTCCAAGAGGCGGTGGAGGACAGGGCGGCCTGGCGTGCTGTGGTCCATGGAGTCGCGAAGAGTCGGACATGACTGCGTGACTCAACAACAAAACATTTATCGCAGCAGATATTCTTTGTTTAGATGTAGAAAGCAATGTGTACTTAATTGGCAATTTTCTATTCGTAAAAAATTGAGTTTTTCTCATTGACTGTGGTTGCACAGAATCTTTTTTTTTTTTTTTTTAAATTTATTATAGCTTGACACTTGTCACTTTTATCTGCAGGTGTGGCCTTCTTCTTTTTTATCAACACCAATTAAAGAACACCCCTGTAACATTTATCGTTGATGGTGCAGTAGTGAAGTTTGGACAGGGATTTGGGAACACAAGTGTGTACAGCCAGAAGCAAGAGGCTCCAAAAAAAGTCAGGGTATGTCTTTTAAGAAGTCACCGAGTGTTTTTAGTATGGTTTTATTACTGCGGTTGCAGTGGAAAAGACTGCAGATATTCCAAATAATTTTGCCTGTTTTTATTGCGAACTGTTTTATCCCTGCCAGGTGATGATGACCAAACGGACGAAAGACATGGGGAAGTTCAGCTCTGTTACTGTCTCCACCATTGATGAAGAGGAAGAAGAAATTGAGGCAGTATGTTGATTTTCATTCGGTTGTTGTGCAATTTTACAAAATCTAGTCATTTTCTTGGTGCTCCCAAGTATGTATGATTAAGTATGTTTTAGTTTTACATGTATGCAAATGGAAGCAATGAATGTGTTGTATTTGGCATATAATGCAGAATGTTTTGGTTTATAAATGTATTCATTTGCATGTAGACATATCTGTTTGGTGTCAGTAGTAAGTTCAGAGTAGATTTAACCAAATGATTGTTTTTCAAATTTCTGTCATCAGAGAGAAGTTGCTGATTCATATGCCCAAAATGCTAAAGTGATTGAGAAGCAGCTTGAAAGAAAAGGGATGAGCAAGAAAAGACTGCAAGAGCTGGTAAGGTTTACAGCTGAAGAAATCATGTACTGTAACTTCCATTATGTTGTTTGCTTGCATATTTATTATCATTACCATGAGTTATTGCCTTCTCAGATATCCCTATCGAAATGTTTTGCAATACTGCAACTTGGAATTAAGCATTCTGTATAGTAGTAGTGGGAAATTAAATGTTTCTTAATGACTAATAATTCTGTTCAAAAATCTTTTTCCAACTGTCATGTTTTGTAAAAGGAAATTTCTTGTGCTCAAAAGCACAGCCGCAGATCAGCCTCTTTGTGACCTAGTCTCAAAAAAAACATTTATTTTAAGTTTCTCAAAGCTGGAGTTCATGGTATGGCTATTCTTTAGAAACCGCTTACAATAAAAATCCAGAGCACAAAGATCCACTCTGTTCCACTCTGAAGTTGGCCTGAGTGAGAGGCATCGAGCAGGTGTGGGTTTGCAGTGTACATCTACCCTGACCTATGGTCACAAGCTCTGGGTAGTGACCAAAAGAATGAGATCATAGATACAAGCAGCCAAAATCAGTGTTTTTTTTAGGTTGTCTGGGATATCCCTTAGAGATAGCTCCTTGGCCTTAGACATTCGTGAGGGACTCAAAGTAGAGCCGCTACGTTTTCATGTCGACAGGAGCCAGTTGAGTTGGTTCAGGCATCTGTCTAAGATGCCACCTTCCAAAGGAGGTGTTTTGGATATCTCCAACCGGGTGGAGAACCCCAAAGTCGACCCAGGACATGCTGGAGAGACTATAAGCCTTGGCATACCCCGGTAGGGGCTGGAGAGGGAGGTCTGGCCATCTCTGCTTAGATTGCTACCTCTATGTTCTGGACCCAGATAAACGGTGGAAGATGGATGGATACAAAAGTAAAAATAATTTGAGCCATCTATTCTACAATGGACATTTTACTTTTAACGGCCAAATCCGGTCTCTTTAATTTATTTTTTCCTTTTATTTTGGATTGAAGTGGTATACACAGCTCCATATGTGTTTGTCTTTGGTTGAATAAACGTTCCGGATTTGACCATTGACATTCTGATCATTAAATGCGCTACTGATTTGGATCAGTCAGTTCTGCAGTATGCATGGGCTGGTTTCCAGTTTCAAGGTATATGGCAATTTGAAAAAGTCAAGGTTTAAAAGTCACTAAAATTTTCCATCATACCGTCCCTGTGGTATGAGCCGTTTTCATGACTCGTCAAAGACAGAAAATACAGGAATCCCTCAGGTCGTGTGCAGCGTTGAGTAACCCCTCCCGGTGGCGCGAGCAACCAGCTATGTATGATGGCCGAAGGAGGTGAACCCTCCGAAGTTATCCCCCTGTTGAAAAAGACCAGGTTGGCTGTATGGTAATTTTTCGGGTACTGAAAAAAACACAGACAGCCACAGATTGGAGGGGGAAGGCAATTCGAAGAGTAGATTCAAGTTTCACATTATAACAATATAAATGATCACGTTATAACGTGATAATTTAAAACTCCTGTTTGAATCTATGGTTTTGAATGAGGTGTGCGGAGAATAAACTGGGTAATGTGGATCATTTACATGATTTAATCAAGTTCTGTTTCATGCTTGGGTTCAGACATGGCAAGATTCTGCCGTTATTACAATGCCATCCACCGTTTTCAATAAGTGTGTGCATTCTAAGGAGGGTTTTAAAATACATGGGGCTGTACAGAAGAATGAGTCCGACTACCAAATTATCGTTATAACGTGAAACGTTTCACATAATAACGTGAAAATATATTGTTATAATGTGAAATGCAAACAAACTTTTCGCATTATTACGTAATACTTTTTTTTCCCCTCTTTTCTGGTGTGGCAGCAATACACAGTAATTGCAATACTGTGAAACTGATATTTTTGCTTAAGGTCATCATATCGTCAGAATCTCATACCGGCCCATGCCTATTTTGCAGTCCGTCTTGCTCCCAAGTCTGTCTGTCAGGCCTACTTATCTCTGCCTCACCTCTATTGACTTGCTATATCTTGTAATATGTATTACATAGGACTCTATTTCCCTTTGTAATTATTGAATGGGGCTAAGTTTTTGGCATTTTTTGAGAAACAAAATGTTATCTATCTGTTCCATATTGTTCTTGATGTGCTTGGTTGAGCTTGAATAGGTGATGACATCCCTTTTGTTAATTTTTCTTCTCTACCAACAGGCTGAGCTGGAGGCAAAGAAGGCCAAAATGAAAGGCACACTCATTGACAATCAGTTTAAATAAACTGTAACTGACCAGATAAAATGGAAAGATGTGTGGCGCTTGAATGTGTTTGGTTTAACTGTCCCTTTTGCTGGTATGAAAATGAATGCAATGTGTGGGCTTCACTTTACATTTATCACAAACCTGTATAGGTAATATTTTTGCTCTAATTGAACACTGTAAAGTGTATCTCTGCAGAGCCTTATTTGAGTTTGTCCACTATTTTATTTTGCAAAGCTGAAATCAGAAATGGTAAATGTTTATATAGCGATACATCGGATGTTTTTCTGTCCTTGTTTTTAATAAATTCACTATGTTCTAATTTTTTTTTTTTTTTTTTTTTTACTTTCACTAAACCTATTTGTTTCAATGGAAGCACAACTTATTAGAAATGTTAAGATGTCATATCAATTCAGGACTTTGTATTTTTGGGTTTACGGTATGAACAGAGGTTCTTTACTGAATGTGTACTGTGGCAGCACAGGTTGTGGATAATTGGGTGTGGGTGCACACTTACCTGCACCGGGGTTCCTTTATTTAAGCTTTGTATGTTCTGTGTCTTTAAGAGGGAAAACAGCATGCAAGGTGGGGAGTGGTTGGAAGTGCTGCTGGGGGAAAGCATGAGCAATCGTCAGCAAGGGAGGAAAATTGGGTTCTGGTTCTGCTCCTGCTCAGTGTCACAGGAGTCAGTCCCAGGAGGCTCAGGGTGCATCAAAAAGTCGGTTGTGCAAGGCAGTGAGTGTGGAAGACAGTTGATAGGGCCCGAACCTGGGCAACAGTTTTTTTACTGACTCAGGTGTCTATGAAAAAACCACGTCACACACCAAGAAACAATCTTCTCTCCCTTTTAGCTACCTGGGACAGGTAATTAGTCTGTTCCAGCCATGCCTGCTTACACCAATCGCCATGTCATGTGTGAAGTTGAGTCACAATTAGAGTTGTTGACTGTGGCACTGATGTGCTGCTGGTCTGGTGTCATTGCACCCATCACCGCAGCTCCTGCTAGAGGACCAAGTCTAGTAAACAACTGCTCCATCCAACTGGGAGGGCAGGTATGAGTAGACAGCTCACATGGATTACTTCAGGAAGTTAGGTAATGCAGGCATTGGTGTCTTTCGACTTCCATTGTAGAGGGCCGCAATCTAGGCGGAGGTAGTACCATAGCTCACAAAACACCTAACAAATGGCCAGAGTTTCCCATTGCAAGGTAGCATACCAGTGCTCTACGGGGATTAGCTTCTTAAAGATCTAGAGCAGTTGGTGTTCCTCACCTTCAACTTCCTGGGAGAACCCTCAAAGAGATCACAATGGAGGAGTGGGGAATCAGGCAGTGGAAATACCCAGGAAGGCCCATACCTGGGTTTTGGTGGTAAGCTGTGAGTAGTCCCATATGACAGATCTCCTTTTGGCTCTGGATATTTTGGCCCACACCGGTTCTGACCCTGCCTGTGCCTTGACCACGAATAAAAATCTTTCTGTAATTGAATCCTACCTGTGTTCATTACACCTCCTACTGATCAGTTTAAAGGCATTTTTTTCCTTGCCGTAGGACCACTAAGGCTCAGCCAGTCCATTGTAGTAATACATCACTGAAGGACTTCTCAGCTAAAGAAGTGTATTTTTCCACATGGTTACTATGTCATTCAGGCCCTTTAATAATAGAAAAAAATGAATCTGATCTGGAAATAACAATGACCCAAAATTTTCCCATGATTTTTTACATATTTGGGATAGATTAGTGGTACCCAATCCTGGTCCTGGCCCCCCGCCGTGGGTGTAGGTTTTCATTCCAACCAATTCCTGCTTTTAAGTGAACCCTGTCTCATTTAATCATGCTCATATTTCCATCATTGTACATATGCTGTCTCAATCAGCATATTCTCATCAGGGTTCAATTTTTAATAAATGTTCTTTTTGAAGGGTAAGACATTGTGATGTTGCTTCTTAAGGTTTGTCACTCTTACTTCTCTTTGTTGCTAATTATCACAAAAGTGGTAACATGCATGATCTCATCAGGCCCTAATGATCAGCAATGACAATGAGCGATTCAACTTCTGTGATAATTAGCAACAAATGGAGAAATAAGGAACATAAGAATGTCATCTATTAAAAAAATAAAACTCTTTAAAAGATAAACCAACAACACTGAGAATATGCTGATTGACACAGTAAATTTACAATCATGGAAATATGAGCATGATTAAATGAGATAGGGTTTGCTTAAAAGCAGGGATTGGTTGGACCGAAAACCTGCACCCGCAGGGGGGGCCCAGGAGCAGGATTGGGAACCACTGGGATGGATTAAGGCAAAAAGCTGTCTGAGAGCTGTTTATGAGCCAGACAACTACTGCTCATAGCCTGCAGGTTGAAAAACAATGAAAATCAAAATTTATTACTTCAGACCAACAAATATTACTTTTCTTTAAGATTATCTGACTATGCCCAGAAGAGGATTAACTTACACAATTTGCAAAAATGAAATGAGGTCAAAGCTTTTGGGAGTTTTGTGGGAGAACTCTTTCTTCAGCACATTTGAGCTTTTTTGTTAGAGCACATTTCATTTTCTATCATTTCTACTATTCTGTAGAATAATTTATTTTTTCATCTAGATAATAAGAGTTTAGGAAACGCTTTGCATCCAAAAGAAGCAGATGGTGACCCAGATCTGTCATTGAGAGAAGCTTCACTTATGTTTCCTGTCAAAATAACAAATGGCAGTAAAAATTCAACATTTCCTCCTGAACCACAACATCATTTTTAGGCAAAATTAGGATATCATATCATACCTCTACAAACAAAAGCTGAAAGGCAGTTAGTTCTAAGGACTGATACAAGGACATGTTAGAATGACAGCAATGGCATCTTTCAAAATGTTGAAATATAGCACTGTCTTCTAGATTTTTCACTGATAAGGGTGCTCTAAAAATAGTCATGAGATTTAATAGCTTCCTGTCTCTCATCAAATCATATAGCAGCAAGCAAAGTATACTTATACGAAAAAATCATCCATCCATCCGTCCATCCAACTTATTCACTTTTCCAGAGTTGGTTACTTGGAGCCTGCCCCATGCATCAATGGGCATGAGGTATAGGAACACCCTGTATGGTTTGCCAGTCCATTATGGTGCAAAAATCATAACCCTAACCCTAACCCTACCAAGTTGCACAACACACCCTCTGATACGTTATTGACATGACTTTTATTTCCAATGTAATCAACATGCAGAATGACCAAGGCAGTTGTTTATTTGAACTGAACTTTATTGTCATAAGAGCACATATTCACAACATGGCAGTTTAATGTCTGTCCAGAAACTCAAAGCAGTCCATCAACAACTTTGGTGCTAATTCAAACTGAAAGCTGATGTACTATGCAGTTATACATTGATTTTTCTTTACTTAGTTTTTTCATGTCCTCGCACTTACTGTTAGAATAAACACTCACATGATCAACATTTTGTCAGGTGTGAAACATCTTGAGAGAAGAATTTTGAATAATACTGATATGTAATATATGAACATTGCAACTACAATCAACCGTATGGTCGTGTTTTATTATGAGTGATTTTTCTGGTTTTGTTGCACTGCATTATTTTCACCAGCAGATGGCAATGTGAAAACTCTTATGAAGCTTTGAGTGGTGAACCTATTTTCGTCAGCATGCTGGAAAATTACACTGCTTCACAAGGCTACATTTTACCATCACTACCCATAGACAAGGGTGACTCTTGGCTATCTGCTGGTGTAGTATTACCAGCCCCTCACCGAGGTAGGTGTTCTGTAGTGGGTCCTAAGCATCTGATGGAGCAGAGTTGGCTTGCAAGTCAGTACTGCCTATCTAAGGGAATTATGCCTACACAGTCAACCAGGTGCACGAGGAAACCAGGCAAAGACGGAGGAGTCAGGGAACAAGGGAGTAATGTGGTAACAATCCTTATGTAAACAAAAGAGAAGTCAAAATTCAATTACTTGTAGTATGATGTACCACTTTTATTATAAGTAAATCACTTTACAAATTATTATAAGATAGAAAAAAATGTGATCGGTAAACCCCACATAGGGTAATTCCAAGACAGTGTCTCATTTAAGTGTACATGCTGTACCAAGATTGTGGGCTTGTGGGGTGTACGCCGAAGTGAGTTTGCTGGCTTACCGAGGTTTCTTGAGGCTTAGCTCCAAGTTTTGCCTACAGTGAATCATAACTCACAATCATAGCACCATTTACCCCTGATTGTGGCAATCAGGGTCAGTTAACCCAGCTTAATCAAGTTAACTTTGGGTCTATAAAACTCACAGCTTAATCAAGTTAACTTTGGGTCTATAAAACTCACTTTTTACACCCCATTGATCTTGCTTGTAGTATAATGCATTACTATGAATGAAGTAAAGCATTAAATCATCACCAAGATTAAAACAGAGTTTATGAGTAAAGTTTATGATCATATTCAAAATACCTTATAGGTATTATATGAATCTTGTCTTGAGAGGCCAAGGTCATAGTATGGATCCCAGCTCACAATGAACATAAATAAATATAAGAATGACAAAATGATTTTCAGACAGTTTAAGAAAAAAAAATATTTCTTAATCCCTCCAAAATTACATTATTTACAACTCTAAACAATATAAAAAGCACATGAACATACATAACCTAGGCTCAACACAGAATAGGAATGTGAATACATATTGTGGACTGTCTACATGCAAAGTGATGGGTGAGGATTGGCACAATGCCAGTTAATCAGCAGGCATAAACAAAATGGGCCTGGGCAGACTAGACATTGGCAGTGGAAACTGGCTTTGGGAAACTGGATAGTTTCAAAGCTGGTGTGAAGACAGTCATTGTTGGTGCAAAATATGGTCTAGCCATAGTTGGTTTCACCTCTACAGGTCCTGGAATTAAACTCCTTAGTCGAGTGGGTTTGGGGACACTCACACTCACAAGCTCCTGACTGTAGGCCATCTGTTTGGACAGCTCTCCAATGAAGAAGAGATTTGCACAGAAAAGAAAGCATTGATCTTTGTAGGAGATGTAGGCAAATTAATCTCTTGAATAACAGGAAGGCTTGTAAAGAGGGAAAAAAAAAAAATTGACAGTCAAACTCATGTTTTAATGTTTAAAAAAAAAACAGACCAGAAAGGGGTTTCTGATACAAGGAGAGTAAAGAGAAGAAGCTATATAATTCCTCATTCTGATCTAGTCTACAAGAGTTTTTGTGGAAATGTCCCTTATTATTTGGTGTTGGAGGTACTGCAGGAACATGGCCTGTCTAAGCCAGTGACGCATGCTGATTCTGTTGGGATAAGCTGGGATAAGAATCAATACATTCAAGTTGGATTTTTCTCTCCTTAGATGGGTGGTGAAACATTACCTCTGGAGGAATTAAAGAATACATGATTTTTTTCAAGAAATGAAAAAAGAGAATGGTGAGAACCAGATCCATAGTGACAATTTCACTGCCAATGCTATCAAGTTTTGTGGCCAGTGATTTTGTGAACATAAGTGTTTGGTCAGCAGGAAGTCAAGGCCTGTATCCTGACACACGGGCATGAAGTTTGGGTTATGATTGAGAGGACAAGGTTGCGGATACTAGCATGTGAAGTTAGGTTTTTTTGACAGGATCGCTCAAGAAATTGACAATAACAAAGTGCTTAAACTGAAATACTTATTCAAGTATTTTAACCATATTTGTAATATAACACACCAGAATATTATATTCATACAGAGGACAATACATTTTTCTGAGAATAAATAACTATTCATATTGTCATGACGCGGCTGCTCAGACCTCGTCCGGCCCTACAGAAAAGTCTCATCAGTGCCTAACTCCATGTTACGTGGTCACATGACACATACACCGCTGGCGAGATGCTGGAAATGAGATCCAGCAGACGTGGTGGTGGATTGATCAGGGAACGCTGCACCCAGAAGCGGTGTATATGGGACTGTCCACAGTTTGGTACAGAAGGCTGCCCTGACAGATGGAATCAGCTAATGCTTCTCACTCTGTCCAGACAGCCCAGTGGAAGCCTTTATGAGCCGGAATCAGAAACCGTGAATCGGCACCCCCACCCCCCCCCCAGCTCATCCTCTGACCACCGCCGTGACCAGCCTTGCTGCCACTGCTTCAGACGCTTGGCATCCCAAGACAGATCCCATTGCTCCTGCTACCTTGAATCTCCTTGAAGGAGTTGACCTCCCTTTCACCGTAAATAACGATGCACAAATGGCACAAACATCTTGCCTCTGCTCTTTGGCTACAGCCACCCTGAGAAAATGTGTTATCAAAATGTCATAAGAATTTTAATCACACTGTATGCTATTAAATGAGGTAATCTTTTTAATATCCTTTTACATAGAGCAGTATATGCAACTGTTCCTTCATTGGGCTGACATCTTATTTTCAGGTATAAGTAATGCTTGACATTACATAACAACTAGCAGCTCAAGTAAATTATCACTGTATACAGTGGCTTGCAAAAGTCAGCAACCCTTCCCCCCCAAAATTCACATTTACCTGAATTACAAAAAACATATACACATATTATTCTTGTCAGTAATTCTACTACAAATGTATTTTCCTACAGTAAATTTTCAGTCTAAATCAATTTGTCAGAAAGTCTAAAACTAAATAAAAAATACAATCTTTTATCCATGACTGTAAACTTGGAACTATTAAGAAAAAAATAACACCATGAAGAAATTTGAACATATGTGCCGAAACAGATGAGAAACACAAGAACGATGGAAAAACAGGGCCATTATACTGCATGATCATTTTTTGACTGAAGATATTAAACAAATAGGAGTATTGCTGAAATACTTTTTAAAAATCCAACAATAGTCATGGTATTTTCTGACAGCAGCATGAGGACTAAACTCATTCTTCTACTGAAATGTCATTCTGGAACATATGCCTCAAAAGTAAGAAAATCTTAGAATTTCACGAATCGCTCTAAATATACCTTGGCAGAACAGCAATGCTCAGGGAAATTTCTATGGGATGAACAATGCCTGGAGGAAAAAAAATGTTTAAAAATCATTTTTTAAGAAAGGGAAAAACTCCTGCATTGTTCGAAGCAGTGAGTAATGTCAGCTAGAATGCTTAGTTTAATAGCTACTCATGGAAACATCCCGGTTAAGATAATGACTAAGATACTTGACATTCTCTCATCCTGGCTGGGCAGAGTGACTCTCAATATATCCTTCTGTCACTGACCAATGATGTCAAGCCAAAAAAACCCCACTAGAATCTGACACCCCCACCACTACAGACCGTCTTTGCTTTCTGCTTCTTTTTTCTGCTTTTTTTTCTTTCTCTCCTCCTATTGGTTTCAGTTTCTGTCCTGTTCTCGATTTATTCTGGGTTTTTTTAATTGTTTTCTTGCGACCTGTGCCACTGGTTACATGCCTTTCTTCCCAGGCCCCTCCCCAATGTATAATCTAAAAATAACAATCAAAAATCAGATTGACAGGCCGCTTCCACTGGCCGGGTCTGATGACAGCGAAAACAACTCCTGACAGAGCTGCTGAACCTACCAGAGAATCTCACCCAGTATAGCTCAACTCAGCCACCTGATCCCTCTTCACATCATTGAGCTATCTTCAAATGCAATGGGATGGATGTTGTTGGACCACTCCAGATATCCTCCCAAGACATGATTATAGACGTATATTTATGGACTACACAGCTAGGTATCCAAAAGTGGTCCACCTCTGGAGGGGCACCTCCAAGAGTGTAACCACAGAACTCTTCTTGATAACCAATAGGATTAGGATCCTGAAAAAGTTGATCACCAATCAGGGAGCTGCATTTATATCCTGGACATTAAAAAAACCTTGGCAGCCTTCTCCATGTAAGCCACCATTGTATACAATCCCTCCATATTGATGGATGGGTGGAATGCTATAAACACTGAAGAAAATCCTGGATTGAGTCATTGTGGAGGATGGGTGGAACTGGGACATGCTGCTGTCAAACATGCTGTTTGGTTTCCAGGAAGTACCTCAGGCCTCCACCTGATTTATTCCCTTTGAGCAGCTCTTTAGTAAGCAACCTAATAGTTTGTACTGGACAGTGATGTAATACATTTGAGAGGTGAAGGATTTTGCCACACATGCAAACTTGTGTAACATATATCAACCTCTGTCCATGAGCAATAGATAGGTGTTTTAATATCTATTATACAATCAGTCGGTTGCTTTGACTTACTTACACAGATTATTGAAGTAGATTGAATGGGGAAAAAAAAAAAAACAATTGCTGATAAATGTCACACTAGATATGTAGGACAGTCAATATCGCTGTGTAAATTGTGTAAGAATCTGTAATCAAGGCAATTCACAGCAATACTCTTGCCATAATAACATGGCTTAAGCATAGTAAAATTTTTATTCATGTTCCATCCTGAGTGTTCCCCTGCCTTATTCATTTGGTTTCATGCAATAAACTCTGGGTTATTTTTGAGTCTGTAACAGACGGAATATGGATGAAATAAAAGTTTTATGCAGCAAAAGTTGTAGATATAATGCAGAAATACACCTGATACAAAAAAGACAAAACGATGTTCTTCCTATCAACTTGTAATGTGAAACGCTCACTCCCAAAAGACCATGTATGTGAGAAGGTATGAGCTGGAGAAGGGTCTGCAGCAATTTACCAGCTTATAATGAGTCAAGACTCTTCTCACCTTCATGGTTCATCTCTTACCCATCCCGCATAATTTCATTAATGTGTGAACACTGGGTGAAAAGGGGCCAAACGGTTACAAGAATTTTACAAATGAATTTCAGTGGAAAAAGATTAAGTGAAAGAATTATGTTGCCTTTGTCGATTAAAAAATATAGTCTTGTCATAGACAGTTTTCTTTTAATGACTTACAAAGCGCATATACATTTGTAGATGACATAGGTGCCGATAGTAGACATACATGGCTGGCATCTCAAGTGGCTCCACAGACCATACGGTCTTGCATGCTTTCCTTTCATTCCCTCTGTTTGGTCTGGATGTACATCCTGCCTGGCATACGCTTCATTCCAAACAGGCTTACAACTGCTTTTTGCCATCTCACGTTTGATTGTCACAGCCAGACCTATAATGGCCCTGTACTGAATAAGCATCCAGTGAGATGCAGACTAGAGGTACAGTGCTTAGTATGACATCCATAAAATACCAGTCATGCATACAAATTTTCTGGCCAAGATAATTAATTAATTAATCAATTAATTGTAATTAATGAACATCATTGTCCTGATTCTGAGCAATAACAAAATCTAAATCAAAATCTAAATCAAAACAAGCAGATAAAGAAACCAAGCTAGACTGACCATGGAGAAAGGACTGGACAATGTGACAGGAGGTGTGATGCAATGCTGCGTAAGTTTACCAGGACGGTAAATAGGAGGTTCTTTTATCTAATAATTTTTGAGTTCTGTAACCTGCATTAAACTCTGACACTTGGTTCACCATAATTTTTTTAGCTGAAATATCTGACAGACTTCTGATTTAAGAATAGCAAGATTACAACTGTCTCCTCATTTACTGAAAAAATGAAGTATAATTTGTAGGAAAAATAGAAGACTTTGCCCTTCCTGTTCCACATTTTATCCAAAAATAGGCAGATACTGACTCCTATGCAAAAGAATGGCAAAGTTCATGTATTGGTCTTGTATCTTTGATACATTAAGGCAAGCAAATGAGAAATGTGTATAAATACTCCATAGCCCTCCTAATAATATGGCATTTGAGGGAAAATAATAATCATAATAATATTAATTAATTAATATGGCATCGGTCATGAATGTTACTATCAATAAGCATCTGCTACATTTAACTTGATATGTTTAAAAGTGTCAGGATTTAAATATTTGGGAATTTAATATTTTTAGTATAACACAGCCCTTTTCTTACATGATTAACTTCATAAGGGTTCCTAGTGTTGAATTTCAAATCGGCACTCTCTCTGAAACAAAACTGGCTTTCTGAGTATAGCTCCTCAGCTGTATGTATATTTCTCTGACACAGACAGATCCTCTGATTCTCGGCCATATAACGGCTATGTTCATTCTTTATATATATTGTAGTTATCATGAAGAAGTCCAGCGTTTCAAATGTAAAAGCAATATAACAATCATCAGACTGTTACATCAATACCAGCACTCCGGGTTGCAGGGTCCCTAGAGTACTGACTGGGATTTAGTGTGTGCCCGTAATGATGTCTCGTTTCCTCGTTGTGTTTCCCGATTACCTCACCCTGATTGCCCTCATGTGTTCCACCTGTCTCTCCTGTTATTCCAGTCTGTGTCTGTCCTCTTGTGTTTGCTGTGTGTTAGATGTAATTGCCAGTATTGTTCTCAGCTCTTAGTTCCTTAGTCTTGACTGTTTGTGCCATCAGCTTTATTGTCCCTTGCATTCAGGGCAGTGACTGGTGGTTATTTTCTTTCTTTTTGTTATTAAAAGCTCTGTTTTGCACCTGCATCCACACCTCCCTTGTCTCTTGGCCCCACACCCCATGTCTGGTGACAACCGTGACTCTGACAATTGATTACATCAGACTGACTCCTCTGACCTATGCAAAATACACATTCCACAGAAAGCACTATAAATTACAATAAATATACCTTCAAAACTAAATCATTAAAAAAGTTTACTTGAAACATAAATACTAAGTATTAATACTAAAATTTGTACTAAATCATAAATTACTACAGAACTGTTATACGGTATTTTTAATTTTTGATTAAATCACTGGGAGGTTCAAGTAAAATTGAAGATTGACTTTTAATGTTAAATTAGAAAGCAATTGGAATGTCAATGTTTGAAATTTATATTCTGGATGTCAAAGTTTACTGCTCATCAAATACAAAGTCATAATGAATTTCAGCAGGAAATTACAAGTGAAACCTAAAATATATTAATGTCTTGACAGCTTGTGTGTCTTGTATTTTTACATTACATTTTTCTGATGGCTACAGAGCGCTGCTCAGTTCCCAGATGTGAGAATAATTGAGTTTTGTATTTTGAATGTGAAATCAGGATCCGCTGTAATCTTCTTGACAGTACTAATTGAATGAGGTGAAAGGGGTTCAGGGTACTCAGAATATTTGTCTTATTATGCAGACGTGATGCAAAGAGGATGCGGCACAAGTCTATCTGCGGTACATTCCATTATACAGCATCTATCAGGAACATAATTGAAAATGCTATCACAATGATGAGGTGTAACTAAATAAGTTATAAAATCCCAGAGGCAGCAGGAGCATATAAACATTGATTTTATCTGTTCTGTGTGTATTCCAGCTGCAAAAATCAATGTGATTTGAATTGGGTGACCAGCAAATCGGTGTCACTCAAAGTTTAGCTTGTAACTTTCAATATAATGATTGAAATTTGAATTGTGATTTGTTCTAATATTAAAATTAATTATTTTAAACATCATTGAAAGGCATAGGCAATAGGTGGCTTGTTAAATTGCTCCCCACTGTTTTTCGTTATGACTGGGGGCTCCTTGTCTGTACAAGTCATTATTTGTTAAAATGTATCCATGGAAACAGAAATTGATAGGTACCAAGAGACATGTCTCTGAATCTTATCTGACAAAGACAATTTATTGCCTGCATGTTTTCCCGAGTGTCTCCGAGCTATTTTCCACATCTCACAACTCAAGTGGTGTGATTTTCTAACATGGACTAACAGAATCAGCAGTCTGATTTTTGAGAGAACTCAAAAGATTGTGGTTAGGCCACCTGCATGTTCAGTGATCTACCAGTACAACACATTTTATGATGTCTTTTGCCTTATTTGTAATACCGTAGAAAATCTAAATTTAGAGCGCATTTATACGAATGATCCTTTGAAAAGGTCCACATTTGTTCAAAAAATATATATCTAAATTAGCATTAGCAAAAGCTATCTGGTTTGTTAAGCAAAATGTTACTGCTACACTATAGGCTGATTTCTAATTAAGTCTGTTATACCCTGACAGAGACATCTGAAGCAAATATGACTTTAGCAGGTTTATTTCTGCGCTTCCAATTACACTTATTAACACCAGGAATTTTCTAACGCTGACCATTGGAAAAATCACGATTTTTCTCTCTATGGTAGTCACACAAAACAGGTCAATACCAGCGCCCTCTCTAGTGAACTACTTTTAGTACCAGTTACAAGGAATAACTAAAACATTGGTCATGATTGTTGTTGTTTAGTCACGCAGTCGTGTCCGACTCTTCGCGACTCCGTGGACCACAGCACGCCAGGCCGCCCTGTC
>JAACJT020000032.1:745717-768267 GCA_009936485.2 Gymnarchus niloticus | reverse complement strand
ATAGATCAGGCCACAGGACCGTCTTATATACGAACATCAAAGTATTTCGTATTCCAGCTGCAGAATATACTCTGATAGATCAGGCCACAGGACCGTCTTATATACGAACATCAAAGTATTTCGTATTCCAGCTGCAGAATATACTCTGATAGATCAGGCCACAGGGCCGTCTTATATACAAAAATCAAAGTATATTTGTTTGTCATTTGCTCTTTCATCTGTACATGAGGGTCAAGTAAACATTACAAATTCAGAATATAAATAGGAATACTAAAATGTCATAGTACATCTATATATTATAATGCAATAAAATATAAATAATATGGTGATATTTTGAGTTGGTTATTGCAGCAAATATGATACGGGCTTCCTGTTCCAGTTTCTTCTTCCTCCAAGTTACTCATCTGGTGATGGAAAAACCTTAAGTGTGAGTTTTAAACAGCACACTACTAGCAGGTATCAGAGTACTGTTTAGATTATAAATCTAAGTGAATAAATTATTGCAAACAGGTGTATGTCTGTACTCAAGTATTTATTGAAATGATGCATCAGATGTGCTACCTAATGTCTGCCGTTTTTTTAAAAGGATCTTTTATTGTCATTCCAACATTGATATGCAGGAACGAAATTCAGTATTCAGGCACATACGCCTAAGATGTAAATATCAGTACTTTAATATGAGTGCTTTATGTAAGAGTTTAATGATGCTCACACACACATGGTCATTGTATCAGTGCTACCTGATGTGTCCCCTATAGATAGTTGGTTCAAAAAAGATGAAGGTGAGGTCGCCTACTGCTGTAGCTTAATGAATTGTACTGCTTGTGTGTTTGGGAGCTAATGAGTTATATTTGTTGGTCTCAGATCAACTGTGAGTGTTTGTCTGCTGTTCTGTTCCATCCATAACTGGGCCTTTTGTACTGTGGCCTGACACTCATATGTCTGATATATTTGGTTGCGGCTGCTAATTTGTTTTTAGGTCTTGCTCTTCATCATCTTTCTCTGTCTTGACTGTTCATTGTGGCTCATTTAACTTTTTTTTTTTTTCTTTTTTTTTTAACTTAGCAAGCTGTTTTTTTTTCTGCCTTTTGCAGGGTATTAACCTCAACTTCCTATGTTTTCTTTTCTGTTCTTCTGTCCTTGCACCCACCCTAACGTTCTCCAGCCAGACCAGACTTGCCTATATTAGGCAGTCCTTAATGTCTGTTCTCTGGGGACTGAGTCAGATGGTGCAGTAATGAATACAAAATGAGAGGAATGCAAAAGAAATTAAACAGGGGCAGAATTAAAAGCCAGAAATCAGTTCTGAGAGTTTAGGAGGATCTTTAAGAGGAAGTCTTTCATTGGGTTGGGTTGTTTTATAGCCATTTATGTTCTCTTGGTTCTTGTGTAATGATGTTATTCTGAGCCTCAGTATGACGTGACAATCACAGATATGAATAATCTGCTAGTGCTGACATATAATCAGCTCTGTGCACAAACACTGGCTTGAACAGTTATTTAGAAATAGAATGCTGTACAAACTAGACCCCGTGACAAGTGCAATAAGTAAATAAAAAGGTAAAAATGGGGGGTGGGTATTTGAATTTGACAATTTAATTTTTCTTATGAAAATGCTCAATTTTACATGGGTCAACTCTTCTGGATAATCTATCTTTCACAGTGTCTTTTTTAAAAAGATATACTGTGAACTGACCACTGTGAAAATCATGTCTTGCTAAGCCATCGAAGTTTTCTCCTTGTGACTGTGTTGGTAGGTTTTTAAGTCTGGCTGATCTTAACTGATCAAGTGAGTGTTAATGTCAAATTCATGCTGCTTGACTGTGCCATGTTTGTTCGTTTTGTAGATCAACTTCCCAGAAGTGGAGAAGGTTGATTGGCTGAACAAGGTATGTGCAGACATACCACATGGATACATTTGCTCACATAGACACACGCGTGTCACATGTTGTTGTGGTAATGTTAGCCAAGGGGTGACACTGTGGGGTCATAGGTGCTGCTTTTCCAGTAGAGGGCGGTAGTGATGCCGGTTCCTCAATAGGTCACACACAGTGGCTCATCTAGTGACAGCATGTTTTTGGACTGAGGGAGGAAAGTTTAGCGCCCAGAGAAAACCGGTTTGAACGCAGGGAGACCATGCAATCTTCAAAAAGAAGCTGCAAAGAAGGCTCCTTTCTCTGGATGTGGTCCTTCAGGGAAATGAAGAGCAATGCTCTTCACGGGAGATCTTGCAAAAGGTCGCTTAGCAGTTATATGCATCTGAAGAAGCTTTTGCCTCTGGCTTCGCGTCTCATGATGTTAGCTCTGAGGTTTCGTAATGTTATTGCCTTAGATCAGCTGAACTTCAGCTAAAGATTAAAATCACATCTACACACCACGAGTTCTCTTTCTTGCTACATCAGCATTTGAATTATTAATGTGTTTGTTATCATTAATCATTCATCGTTTTATGTTTCTCGACACTAAAGCGACTCTCACATTATACCAAGCTGCTGTACATGTTATAAATTTGCAAGCCCCGCCATCATGCTTTCATTTATCTTAGCATAAAAATACACCGAGTGGCTGTGAGTACTGAATAATTCAGTATGTAGACAAATCTTTCATCAGTGTATTGTGTTTGTCTGGATGTGCTTATCTACCTCCCTGTAAAAGGTGAGTGCAGACAGAGTTACATACATGCTGTATATATTTATATATTTATCTTATTTATCTTATTTGTTTAATCAAAGTTTATAAAATCCAGTTGAACGGTATTGTGGCCTCACACGGCCAAAGTAAGCGGGTTTGGTTCTAATCCCTGGCTCAGTGTTTGTGGAGTTTGCTGCTTCTCCCAGTGTTTCCTCTGTAATCCAGCTTCTACCCACAGTCCATAAACATGCATTGACATAATGTGGTACATCTCGTGTGCCCATAATGTGTGACTGAGTGTATGTGAGTGTGTTCTGAAATGGACTGGTATTATGTTCATGGTGGCCCCTTCTTGTGTTCCCTCGGATGGGCCCCAGGCAAAGTGCAGCTTTGTACTGGATCGGTACTCATGGAAGATGGATTGATTTACATGATCACTGTCACCTGACGTTAGCCGTCTTTCCATGCCTGGTCCATGGCATCACGCTTTTCTGTTTTATGACAAAATAATGCGTGTCCCAGGTTAGTACTACATTTTGTCAGCGTATGACAGCTGTGAACAAGCTGACATACTGACAGAAAGAAGACAACCATGAATACACATGCTTTTAGAGCACTAAAAAATACTTCTGAGTTATTGAGCATCTGAATTCCTGTCTTAATGGATTTTGTGGTCCCGTTATAGCACTAATGTGTCGTAATGATGTACATTGAGAGTCTGTTCTTTCAAGGCGCAGTACAGGCTCCTTGAATGCATGTGAGATCCACTGTTCATAACTTAATCCTTCCCTATAGCAATTTATATTTTCTCATTCTACAGATACTGCAGCAAGCATGGCCTTTTGTGGGCCAGTACTTGGAGAAGCTCCTGGTAGAAACCATTGCTCCCACCATTCGGGCATCTAGCAGCCACCTGCAGACACTGTGTTTTACCAAAGTTGACTTGGGAGTGAAGGTACTGTAGTCTGGCCATGAGATACAGTCGAGTCCTTAAGTATCTGGACAGCGATGTAATTTTTGTAATTTTGCCTCTGTACAGCGACCACAATGAATTTGACACGAAGCCGTCAAGATGTGGCGGCTGTACAGAGGCAAAATTACAAAAATTGTATCGCTGTCCAGATACTTAAGGGCTCGACTGTATGTGCAGACACATACATTCATAAACACACTGTTTGTGGACATCTTTGCCTGTTTGCATTGTATGTTATGTGTTTGCGTGCATGTGTGTGCATGTACATGTGTACAGCCCATGCGGGTGGTCGGAGTGAAGGCTTACACAGAACATGACAAGAGGCAAGTGTTACTGGATCTCTACATCAGGTAAGGAGCTTTCTAATTCGCCATCATCTCATTCTCATTCAGTAAACTGTGCCGATGGCCGTTGTCTTGTTTTAGATGTGTTTACTGTCAGCTACGTATAGTCATGGTCACTCATTCAGTCACGTTCAATGGCCGCCCACCCCAGTCAGTGACCGTCAGTCACGTCAGCCTCTTATCCTCCCTGAACAGCTACGTAGGGGACATTGAGGTCAATGTGGAGGTGAAAAAGTATTTCTGTAAAGCTGGAGTAAAGGGAATTCAGGTGAGAGAGAACGACGAACGATGATGCGTACGTATCTGTCTTCACTACAGATTTTAAGAGTTTGAGTTTGCTATAAGCCTTTGAATTCCCTCTTTTTGCAGCTTCACGGGAAGCTGAGAGTTATCCTGGAGCCACTAATCGGAGACGTGCCGATAGTTGGTGCAGTCACCATGTTCTTCATTCAGAGGCCTGTGAGTTGTAACTCCAGTTCCCTATGATTTGTGCACAGCCTTGCCTTCTCTCACTCACTCACTCACTCATTCATTCACTCACTCACTCACCTGTTTTACCCACACAGACCCTGGACATAAATTGGACAGGCCTGACCAATCTACTGGACATTCCTGGGCTGAAGTGAGTTGAGAAAAATATTCCAGCGTTCTTGAGAGTAAAGTGGCCTCTTATGTGTGCCAAGGACTTTTTAGACTATGTATATTTTGTCTGTATAGAGTATAAAACTTGGAATAATTACAATGATGCCATTAGCATCTGGGTAGTACTGTAATCTTCTGTATGTGTCTGGTGCTTCACCATGTCATTCTGTCATTCACAGTTCTATTTCTGATACCATGATCATGGATACCATTGCCTCGTATCTGGTGCTGCCCAATCGTCTCACGGTGCCCCTAGTGGCTAATCTGCATGTTGCGCAGCTACGATCTCCACTCCCAAGGGTAATGCGAATCAAAATAATATATATGCAACAAGTAGCGTCGTGACTTAGTAGGTATTAATTATATAAGAATGCCAGAAAATGTAACAAAGTGAATCGGAAGTCTCAGATGTGGTGAGGGTAGTAAACAGCTGAAAGGCAGATGTGTCTGTGATCACCATTACGTTGTTTTCTCAGGGCATTGTGCGCATCTATCTCCTGGAGGCCGAGAGTCTTGTCTCAAAGGATAACTACGGGTTAATTTCTGGCAAGTCGGACCCCTATGCCGTACTAAGGGTGGGAACTCAGGTCTTCACCTCTCACCACGTGGAGAATGACCTTAATCCACAGTGGAGAGAGATGTATGAGGTGAGGTTGTTTCTGTGCTTTAGTATGAATTGTATCATTGATTGCAATGTAACATGATTAGTGTAGATGAATAGTGACAGACTGGTTAGGACAAAATGACAAACTATTCCTGACAGATTATAGTATGATTTCCTCCACTCTGTGTGCTTGCAGTTTGCATGTTCTCCCCATGCTTTGCGAATTTCCTCCTGGTACTCCGGCTTCCTTCTGCCATCTTTGCATCACTGTTTCAGCCTGGTTTACGTGCTGAGTCTTCACCCGTTTTCCACTTTAATTCTCAGAATTGCCCTATCCCAAACTGTGTGTTTGTGCATTCTGAGCAGTTCGGTAAGTGCCATGTGGCATTTTTCTTTGTCTGTGTGTGTCAGGTGATAGTCCATGAAGTACCCGGCCAGGAGTTGGAGGTGGAAGTATTTGACAAAGATCCAGACCAGGATGACTTCCTGGGAAGGTAACATTACTCGTTGTCTGTATTGGCAGCTCCAGCCATTAAGCCGTTATCTGCCTTTTCAGTTAATCTTTGAGGAACTTGTTTAAATATGTCTGCCTTTCTTATGTGAGCTGTCCCTCTTCTGATTTTCAGGTTCAAGTTAGATCTCGGTGTAGTAAAGGAGGCTCAGCTTGTGGATGAGGTGAACTCCAGTAACTGATCTGAGTTTCTTCATTTGAGAAGCAGTAATGTAGTGTGGCCTTGTTTACCGTGTCTGTAACACGTTCTCCATTCCTCAGTGGTTCACTTTGAAAGATACCACTTCTGGTCGCATTCATCTGAAACTGGAGTGGCTGTCACTGCAGTCGAATGCCGACCATCTGGAGCAGGTATGTTTGAACGTGTGTCCTGTCTACGTATGGATGTATCCAGTCAGAAGATGCTGTGATTTACAGTCACATGACGAACCATCACACAGCACACACGTGCTTTTTTTACTTGCAATTTTTCTTTACGTGAAACAATTCTCCATATGACAGGTTCGACAGAGAAATCGAAATGTGGCCATTTCAAGTAAGACTGCGGATCCTCCTTCAGCAGCCATCTTGGCTGTGTATTTGGATCGTGCTCAAGAACTTCCTGTGAGTCACATTCACTTCCTGAGTGAGATAACTACTTCCTGTAGATGTAGTTTCAAGACTGCTTCACTCAGTATCATTATAGCCTGCTTTTGCTCCAAGCTTTGGTAACCGCTACATTCCTTGTTTTTCCTTTCAAGTTAATTACTAAATTAATACCAGATTTTTTTGGGTGCCTGTAGACCATGTTCTTTATAGGGATGCTGATGTTGCCCATTGTTTCAGATGAAGAAAGGCAACAAGGACCCTAGTCCCATGGTACAACTTTCAGTGCAGGACAGGACCAAAGAGAGCAGGGTGAGATATTCATGCAAATATCCTCACCTTCATGACCTACCGTGTGATTTCTCTTGAATGTTTTCTGCATCATAGAAACAATACTTCATCCATTTGTTCTTGGGCTCTCAAACAGTTTGGCAGCTGTGCTTATCAATAAATCAATAGACTTTTTACCTATTAGATTTAAGGAACAAGGCTTCTAGTAAAAAGGGTGAATGGGATTGTTTTCGGTAAACTTTCTGATATAGCATCACCAGATGCAGGGTTTCTATGGACGTATTTCTTGGAAGGGAACAAACAAGTAAAATAAAATATTTGCTAAAAACTTCCTTCTTCAGACGTGTTATGGGACCAACAACCCTCAGTGGGAAGAGGCTTTTACATTCTTTATCCAGGACCCTCACAAACATGACATAGACATTCAGGTAATTTCACATCACCGCCTCTGTGATGCTTTATTCCTCTCGTTTTGTCTCACTAACATTCTAATATGTTTGATTCTCTTGCCCCTGTGTGGTAACCACTGAATCTGCTATTCCTTCTCGTAGGGAATAGACTTGTTGATTCTGTCATCTGTCTCTTGCTTATCTTTCCATCCCACTACTTCTTTTTCCTCATAAACAACCCTGTTTCTCATCTCTCCATTTATCCCCCATTCATTCCATTTCTATTCATGTGTTGTTTGCCATTCCCTCCCCTTTTCATCTCCCGCTCTCGTTCTCTTTTCCCCTCTCTTTTCCTTTTGTGTTCTTTCCATAACTGTCTCTCAGGTGAAGGATGATGACCGCGCTCTGTCCCTCGGCAGTCTGTCCATACCGCTGTCTCGCCTCCTCGCCAGCCCTGAGCTTACCATGGACCAGTGGTTTCAGCTGGATAACTCTGGGCCAGCCAGTCGCATCTACATCTGTGCCATGCTAAGGGTGAGATCACTGCTTAACCCCCTGGTCAGGAGGGCCTTCGAAGACACTTTGGTGATGCCTGGACGTATTCTGACTTCTCTACATTTTTTAGCAACATGAAGCATAATGGTTTCAAGTTCACGTTTATTTTTGACACAAACTATCACAGAATCTATAACAAATCACAGAATAAAAAAGGTAAACTGTACACTTCATCAGGAAAGCAGCTCAGGAATCCTTTGTTTATCCTCTGTTTGAAATCAAAACAGTTCCCTGCATGCTTTACTCAGGCCACTTGGGCTGATTAGACTGTGGATAGCTGTGGGGGCTGTTTCAATATTTTATATAAAAATGGGTGTAATGTTTGTTGTGCCTGGGCATGTTAGAAAGACGACATCTTCAGGTTCACACTCAATTTTGTGTCGTGTCCGTCTGGCATAAACCTGCACAGTTATTTATGGTTAACAGTTATTTACGGTTCTTGTTGTGCACTTAAAAAAGAGCGTGTTGTGATATGTATGGATTTTATGAAAACACAAGTTTATTTTGTTATCTGTGAGAGGACGCATTATAAAGTAGAGAGGTGAAAGTTTCTGAGGTTGTTTTTTTTTCCTTCAATCTTGCGTGGATAGATCTAACCTAACGATCTGACCTAATGATCTGACCTAATGATCTGACCTAATGATCTGACCTAGCGGCTAAACCACAGCCATGATGATTTGAAGATGTGACAGTTATCTTTATTTTTTTTCCTGTTTTTGTGTCTCAAGTCTCAAGTTCAGTCTGTTCCCTTTGCTATGTACTTTACCGCCATGTTCACTGCTGCTATGCAGTCCTGTAGTTAAGTTTAAAAATGCAGTCTGATTTTCTCCTTTTGTGGCAGGTGCTGCTCTTTAATGAAAAGGCCTCTCCCAGCTCCCCAGTCTCTCCAACAGCCTCCGTCACGGGGATGGGTTTGCATGGTGGAGGTGCAGTAACAGATGTAGCTGGGGTGGGTGTTAGTGTGACCTCAGGCTCTGTTCACACACGACCCCAGAAGACATCACCTGACCCCAGCTTTGCCACTGAGGTGAGATGGTGTGTGTTTCTGCATAACTGCTGTTGTGTGCTGTCAGTCGGGTAAAGCTACAAGTTAATATTAGGTGCATACATTAATGAGCTAAATCATATGACCACCTCCTGTTAGAACAGTTGTGTCTTCCCAGTAGGCAGATGGAGCACCTATGAAGGTACAAATGAGAAATGGGATATGAAG
Source organism: Gymnarchus niloticus (assembly GCA_009936485.2). NCBI lineage: Eukaryota > Metazoa > Chordata > Actinopteri > Osteoglossiformes > Gymnarchidae > Gymnarchus > Gymnarchus niloticus. The sequence goes on along the minus strand of JAACJT020000032.1, from coordinate 759,529 downwards.
GGGCAGGTGCATGCTGACCAGAAGTGGCCAAGCTACTGTACTTGTCCATCCTGATGGACCAGATCCACCCTTTTATGATGACTGTCTACCCTGATGACACGGCTTGGTTCCAGCAGGATAGCAAGGATCCCCTTGCCATGTCGCTAGGAGTGTGAGCATAAATGGTTTGAGGTGCATGACAGTGATTACAGCTTATAGAAGTTGAAGGAAAGCCCCTTCATGCCTCCAGTACTACAGCTATGAGGCGAGGCATTGATTTAGTAAGGCCTTCGAAGGTTTCTACATGGATGCTGTCCCATGCTGACACCAGAGCTTCCCATAGAGCCTCCGTAATCCTCAGTGGTTCCAAACGCTGCGCCTGTTGGTCAAGGTAATCCCACAGATGTCGAATATGATTTACAGTTTGGTGAAAATGGTGGCCAGGATAGTTAACCGTCACTATCATGCTTCTCGAACCTTTCACACGCACTCTTAGCCACATAGCCAGGGAAATATCCTCCTGGAGCCAACCCATGTCATCCGGATAGACAGTCGTCGTGAAGGAGTGGACTGTATGTTTTGTAAATTGCACCTGTTGATTCCACGTGAATTTCTTTCTGAAGAATATTTCACCTTATTCACCTGCACAAATGTGCATTTTTGTTTAATTAGAAGGCTGTGTGCTTGAAATAATTTTACGAGATGTCATTCCAGATCAGACCAATGCCCCTTAATCTCTTTGGAGTGAAATTCGAGTCCTCTGTGCTTCTTCAGTTTGTAACAGTTCATTTTAAAAGGGCAAATAAGTGGCCGTGTGCTCATTTTTTTACAGTCAGTCAGATTTTATTCCGTTTTGAACCTTTTCACAAGTCAGTTGTTGCCAGATTCTTCACAGTTTAAGGAAACTGTTAGTTAACCCTTCAGCCTTGGAAGAGTCTGGGAGGATCCATAAGGCCATGCTCCCGTGTCCTTTCAGGGGGTTCTGAGGATCCATCTAGTCAAAGCACAAGACTTGATAGCCAAGGACAGATTTATGGGTGGCATGATGAAAGGGAAGAGCGACCCATACGTCAAGACACGTGTCGGAGGCTTCACCTTCCAAAGCCACGTGATACAAGAGAATCTCAACCCTGTCTGGAATGAACTGTATGAGGTATCTGTGTATCCATAATTTATTGGTTTATTACAGTATTAATCCTCTAGTCACTAATTCAAGTCCCTAATCTGTACACTGCCTTCATTGTGTGCTGTTTCTCCTCAGGTGATCCTGACGCAGTTACCAGGTCAGGATGTCCAGTTTGAGGCATACGACAAGGACCTAGACCGGGACGACTTCCTGGGAAGGTTTGTGTCAGTTGCAAGTACATTTGTCCTTGCACAGTTAACAAAATGTAAATGTTTTTATTATTGTTTTGTTTACAGGCTTAAGATTAACCTGAGAGATATAATCAGTTCCCAGTACATTGATCAGGTGAGCCTCTCCTTGTACCACCACAGAATATGCCCCACGAGTTCAGTCTACGCACGGAAACTCTTCTCCTGGTCTTTTTGTTTGCGTATCAGCCTGTGTTGTCTCTTGTTCTCAGTGGTACAACCTGAGTGATGTGAAGTCAGGTCGTGTTCACCTTGTGCTAGAGTGGCTCCCCAGCTTGATGGACCCTACCAGACTGGATCAGGTCAGCACCTTCAAGAGCGCCAAATGCTTCTGTCCACGTCAAGGATGTGCTCATGGGAAAAAACTGAACCATCTCCATTCCTCAGGTTCTGCAGTACCAGTCCCAGCAGTCCTATCAGAACAAAGTAGTACCCTCTGCTGCCGTGTTGTTTGTCTACCTGGAGTGTGCCTACGGCTTGCCCGTGAGTTCACATGTACCTGTGTGTTACCTGTATGTGTGTTAGTGGGCATTGATGCTATGGGGTAAGAGACTGGTCAAGGGCAAGACCACTGTGTATACTTTACTGACCAAAACATACCCAGAAGTATTCTTAAAGGAGGCGGGGTGTTTAGTTCCCTGATGGAGCCTCAGCATCTTAGTGAAGTCTAAGTCAGCGAGGAAGCCTGGCTAGCGGTTCTGTTTCTTCTCACTCCGTCATCACGGTCACACTATTAATTCCAGGCTGAGGACCTGAATGGATCTGCAGCTGGGTGACAGGAGCCACCAGCCGTGGGCAAGTGGGGTGGCCGTGTAGAGCTGCCCAGCACTGCTGTCTGTTACTGGCATGGTGCAGACACCCCAGGGCCTTGCCGTTAACATGCATACAAAAATGGATGTCTTATTGTACACCAAAAGGGCTTGATTCCTCATTCAACAGTGTGGTTTGGTTGGGTATGGTAAAATGTGGTCACGTTGATAAATGAAATTGAGTGTATGCAGCTGTAAAGTGCCCCATGAGAAGGTTGTGTGGGTTCAATTCAGTAATGGGTCTACACAGCAGACCCTGTGAACCGACCAGACTCTTTGGTTTCAGCTGACGAAGAATGGCAAGGAGCCGAAGGTGGGCGCAGAGCTCTCGCTCTGTGGTGCTTCTAGTAGGACCAAGGTGAGACGGACCCACCATTGTTGGTTAAACATTCAGTTAATGACCCGGTTATCAGGCCGTTAATTAATCCTTCAGTGGGGAAAAAAAACAGTTAACTGTACTTGTTGGAGTTTTTTTTTTTTTTAAAGAATTGACTGTATTGTTTACCTTTTCATCACTTTAAGGTCTGTGATCGTTCTGTTTCTCCTCGGTGGGATGAAACCTTCCATTTCCTGGTTCATGACCCAAGGGAGGATACTCTTGTTGTAAAGGTGACAATAATTAGGAACATGATACCAGTTTTTAGTGTTTTCTGTGGTGGTATTTTGGTAACATTGTGCCATTTTTAAAAGCATCCACACTAAACAATGGTGTAAGCTGTACTGTTATTTCATTCGTGATGCTTGTTTCACCAGCTGTCTCATGCCTGGGGTTTGTCTCTGGGCACCCTGGTGCTGCCCCTGAGAGAGCTGCTCTTAAAACCAGCTTTGGAGTTGGACCACTGGCTAAATGTAGACGGAGCCCTTCCTGAGACCCAGGTTCTACTGAAGGCCACACTCAAGGTATTGTTCCCAGATGAAATGGATTACACGCCCCCCCATGACAATAACCAAGTAGCTGGAAAATTAATAGATGGATATATGTCTGTGTTGAGGCTTCACAGGCTTGTATTTGTTTTGCTGCTCAACAGATCTTGGGTTCCAAAGCAACGGATTGTAGCAGGATTCATAGTGAAGACAACGGCAGTGATCCTGCCACTGAGCTTATCGTTCCTAGCAAGGAAATGGCTAACACCACCATTCCAGACCTGCGACAGAGGGCAGTGTCCAGCCAAGGGTCAGTGGGAAGTACGGACTCTGACATGATGACACAGTGCTGATGGACACATGCTAACTCTGACCTCTGATTACGTGTCTGTCCAGAGTTGGCGAGCCGGAGACCTTTGGGCCGAGCCAGGTGAAACTTACTATCCGCTATTCTGTGGACGAGAACAGGCTGGTTGTCACAGTTCATGCCTGCAGGTGTGTCTGCCAGTCGCTGAACTATAATTCATGCGGACAGGCTGAGAGCTTATCGGAGATAAGGCATTATCAGGCTGTATCTTGATTTTGCCCTGCCTCATGTCCAGGCATCTGCCAGCTCAAACCAAAGATGGGTCAGATCCTTATGTGTCATTCATCCTGCTGCCTGACAAGACCAAGGCCACCAAGAGAAAGACCAGCATCAAGAAAAGAGACATGAATCCAGAATATAATGAGAGGTGAGTGGTCTGAAGAGGAGGCCAGAGCCTGGTGTGGCTGGTGGGGAAATTTTTGTGTCAGAAACTCCCGCTGATTCTTACCCTTTTCTTTCCATTCCTCTCACACTTCCAGGTTTGATTTTGAACTTTCCTTGGACGAAGCCAGAAACAGGAGGCTGGATTTAGAAGTGAAGAATACCAAATCCTTTATGAGTCGTGAGAGGGAGATCATTGGCAAGGTGAGTCACCCTTCAATGCATTTTCCCTTATGTGAAGCATTACTGATAGAAAGGTGAATGTTGATTTTGCTGCCGGTGTTTGACGTCAAGTATGAATCTTTGTTTTCTCCAAGGTTCAAATAGACTTGGCTCAGATCGACCTCAAATCTGGGGTCACACAGTGGTAAGAAAAATCGTTTCTGTCTGCATCGCCGTATTCATACATTCATGTTACATTATTACAGACGCTTAAGTGATTTTTTTTTTTTTTTTCCCCCTTTTTCTCTTCCCCTTCAGGTACAATCTGACAGAAATGAAGTAACGTAGAACTGCACGTTAAGGAAGCCTTAATACTCCGCCTCATGCAGTTATTCTGCCTGATTTGAAATGTCGTTTCACATTATTTGTTTAACTGTTAGACAATAGTAAATGTGCTGGACCACAAAAATGTTTGCTAAAAATCCAAACTCAGTAGTCCGAGTTCGTGCTGTAGGGTATCGATTAAAATTTTCATCTTCATAAAACAGCCCCCTGCACATGCTCTTTAAAAGAAGAATACTGAATAATTTATGACTTATACTTTTAAATTTGAAGTAACAAAACTGCACTTCATCAGGCCTGATTATAAGGCCGTCACATAGAAATATATTTTTTCTATTTGAAATTCACACAGATAGCAGGAGAGAAGGTCCAGTGTGATGTATTTTACTAGTACTTACATCATCCAAAGCAGATTTCTCTTTAGTCTTGTTTTTTTCTTCAGAATTTTATGTGCTGTTGTCTTCAATAAAACACGATACACTGAAGATCGATAGTCTTGGACAAATTAACGCTGAAAAATAAAAATGATGATGATCTGTAGTCTCCTAGCCCATAGTGAGGCCCAAGGTTCTGCGTGCCTTTTCTAAGTCTGTCTTTAGTTTGCTGGTCCTGGGTGATCCAGCCTCAGCCTTTCTTTCGAAAGCACCTTGAAGTCTTTTTTTTCCTTGGAGATGTGAATGACAGTTTCTCGCACCAAAGTTACTCCTTTCATGTAGGGTGGAGTTTTCTTTTTTTAAAACATACATTTTAATGATATTTTAATATTTACTGTTGGCTTTGCACATGACCATTCCGCATTCCTTCATTTTTTTTTTTTGCTATAATATTGCTAAGTATTTTAGTAGATATCTGCTGTACTTGTAAGATTTAAATTTGCTATATGGTCCACCATGAATGTTCTAATTATCATTCTTTTAAAGCTCGTTAAAATGCTGCATTGTGTTGTTTCCCATGTTTGCTGAATGCAGAAATTGTGAGGATAATTCCTACAACATTCTATTGTTATAAAACAGTATATATTTTACTTTAAATCACTGTGATTGTTTTGCCAAAAGTCCACTGTGAATTGTCTAAATGTCCAGGCTAAGAGGCAGCCATACTGCATGGATTCCAATTCCATCAATGGTCAGTGTCTCGGAATGTCGTCCAACAGTAGATTAACTATGCCTGGAGCTAGGAAATGTGCTACCTGCTGAATTGAAATGTGTATTTGGAGAGGAGGCCGGACCTGTCAGTATTTCTACGAGCATCTGTAAATGCTCACAGTATGTGGGGAGACATGGCTACAGAAACCGACAGTAAATAGTAAACACTTTGCACTTCATAACTGCCCTGCTGTGTATTTTCTCGAGACTGGATGAAAACCAGGGTTAAGTGTTGCTCAGTCTGTTTGGAGGCAGTCTTGTTTCATTAAAAAGAGAAACATCTGGGAAAATGTATTTGGGAATGAATATTATTTAAATATATTTCCCTTAAAACATAAGGTTTTTTTTATAGTGGTGATATATTTGTACTATAAAGCATCCGGTCATAAAAAGAAAGGTCAGGATTTTGTTTCATAATAATAAAATGTGAGTTAGGGTTAAGGTAATGCACAGCTACAGGGACTACAAGGCCCTGGGTCAGTCCACGGCGCAGGAGGCGAACGAATCGCAGTTTATGACGTATAATAAAGAAGAAACTTCTGAAATGAACATGCTAAATGTCAAATGAATGATAATCAGTGCTCTTTAGTGAGAGGCTCACCTCTACCAGCCCTGACTATCTCATATCATGTGTCATGCCTGCAGCCAGACAGACAGTCATGCCCACCCTGCTCCCATTTCATGTCCCCGGAATATTGATGCCTTGTTTTCTATCTTTCAATAGTAGATACCTTCTTGTGAGTTATTGCGTGTTATTCACTGAGCTGAGTGGTTTCTTCCTATCTAGTTCTGATTATTGTGTTTTGACCTCACTTCCAGCATTCTCTTTGCTGTCTTGTGATTTTGAGTTTGTTGTTATGTGCTGTTTCAGTTTTTTTGCACTTTTGGACTGAATTAGGAATACGACTTTTGCCTGCGATTTGGATTTAGATGCCTGTGAGGATTGTGTTATGTTCTAAACCTTCTGCTTCTCTTAAAATAGCAACATCAACTCCACGGTTAGATCCTGTTGTATTTCTGTGCATCACGTCATGTGTGAGTCGGACCGTTTGTGTGCTTGAATGTGTTGACGACTGGGAAAAGTATTCCAAAGTTCCTTTGCGCACTGCAGGAGAAGCTGACGCTCCATGTTTTTGTCAGGGTACTGAGCACAGACTAACGGTCCCCACACATGCGGTTACGAGTGCCAGTCACACAGTCTGCTGCTCTGGCAGATGCCTTTTTTTTTTTGCAAAATATGAGTGCAAATTTCAGTTGCATGTGACAAATTTTATATTTATGCTTTTCATTTTGTAGTTTTTGAAGTGAGGGTAAAGGTAACGGTGAAATTTATTATTATGGCAAAACCAATTTTCATTTCAAGAAGATTAATAAAATTAAATTTCATGCATACACACGACTGAACATGGAAGTCACTGTGGAGATATTAGATCTTTTTTAAAGAGAAGAATGGCGTAAGTATGGTATACAGTAACAGGCATATAACTTATCATGTAGCCTAACTTCTGAATAAACTGAACGCAGTTGTAATACGTATTTTCTGTAACTTGGCTAACATCAGTGCATCAGCTTATCATAGTGGTCACCAGCTTTTTTAGGCAAAGGGTTAGTTTTCGAAATACAAGTAAATCCAAAACTGATGTAACAGAAAGTTTTTGTTCATTTGACTGAAGCAACGCAGTCCAATTCAGGAGAAAGTGTACAATTTGTATTGTGTATGTGGTTTATTACTGTATGTTTTTCATGATCGCTGTTACCATATCCCTACTGTCATAGAATCGTAAACATAATGCTAAATGTGTCCAGCATGTACACCACTCTTGTTAAGTATCTCGGGGCAACTCTGTTGGGAAAGGTCTCATACGTATATGAATAAATACTAGTCTATTGTATTTTGATTGTTTGAACAACAAAATTAGACTTTAGTCAATTCAAATCATCTTCACCCTGTTTTATCCTTAGATGAAGATAATTGCAGTTTCAATGACTGTAATATTTTATCATTATCAAGTTGTGACCCCACCAATATGAAACTCTCCTACAGCCTTGCACACACCCACTACCAACATAGGACATCTAAATTGCAAGCAGCCTTTGAATGACAGAACACATCATAAAATGCCCAAGCTATCCAGCATTGACACTTTTCTCTCTTCTACCTTCTAGCCAGAAACCGTAAGCATCCAGACTTCGAGATTCAGGGTCAAGTTCTATCCGATGGTCGTAAGACTAAACACACCATGATCCATTCATCACTTCTAGCACATCCTGCTCCAGATGCTTTATAACGGCATACTGCACCTTCGGCGTTACGTAGGCTGTGGTAACTGGTGTGTTCTTATTGTTCTCTTATTTACTGTACTGTCATTTGTTGTTCTGTCGTTTATTGTCATGAGTTTGCAGGGCTACACGCAAGTGAATTTCACTGTACTTTTTCCTGTAACCCTGTACTCGATGTATGGTTGGAAGATGGACGAGTGGTAAAGGAGTTATGAGGAAACATAATGTGAATAACTGAGTATCTTGAATAACACCGACTGAAAGATGTGACACTTTCACCAGCAGATGGCGAAGTACCTTAATGTTTCGCCGCAGTGTTTGATGGACAGGTAGCTTCTCCAATAAGGGGGCTCTGTGTTAAATGGAGGGCGGGACAAGGGCTTCACATAATGAGGGCCGTATAACAATAATGAATGGAAACGCGGTGCAGCCAAGTGGGTGTGTGGTCGGACGAAGTGATTCCATCTCATCAAGGATCTGCTTCCACAAACGAGAGATCCAGGGGAAATAAACAGGGACTAATGTAATGTGTATTTATCTTAGCCTTTGACGGTCCAGCTTACCTTGGAAACATCTGGCTTCTTAGTTAAAAGTTTAATACGGTTAAAGTATTGTCCGCATTTTGTAAACGTTATTTACTTTACAAGGAGGCCGATGCAACAAGTTCTTCGAAGTCCAAGATGAATGCATGGATGTAAAGGAAATAACCTCAGATGGGAATTTTTTTTCTCTTTTGGGGGGTGGGGAGTAAAATAAGAGGCTGGTGGGGGTGACTACCTCGTCGAGGCAGAGAGAAAACCATATCTTTTCATAAAGGATATACATTTCGGCTTCTTCATTGAAGATGGGGAATATTGAGAGTGTGGACGGTCACTCAGAGATGAAGCCTCACTTCATGCCATCCAAAGTGCCCATGCCGGAGCCGACGGAGCTGGAGGAGAGATTCGCCTTGGTGTTGGTGAGCATCACAGATCATCAGAGTCTTCCTTCGCTTCGCCTCTCATCTTGCTGGTTATGACTTGTAGGTGTAAAACGCGACTTGTAGCACGTTTAAATGAATGCCCTGCTCTTTCTTTTGTGTGCCACCTTAGATGAGACATTTTTGAGTCTGCAGCTCGCAGGTCTACCAAAGCCAGAAGTTTCCACGCAGCGTCCGTCCTGCTGTTCCTTCTGGAATGACTTTTTGTACTTGAATAAAACTTCTGTAGCTTTGTGTGAAGATGTTATGGGCCTATAACAGAATTATACTCTGAAGACTGACTGTGTCACACAGGCAGGACCTCAGATGCGCTGCGGCTTATAAAGTCAAGCTGACTTTTCGCAAGTCTCTACATTAATACTAGAGTGATATGAAGCTGAGCTTCAGGCAGCGCCGCTCTGCGTCTTTCATGTCTTTCACATTCACTTCATTTCCACTCTTCTGATAAATGCCCCCCCCCAGCGGTTCTTTTGTTTCCGAAAATCAGCGCCGGTTTTTTTTTTTTTTTTCTTTTCTTTTTTTTCTTTTTTTTTTAACGCGGTGTGCGCGCGCTCGGCGGCACTCCGGCTTGTTTGTAAACACGGGGAAATTGTTTCAACTTTTACCGAAAACGCAACATTCTAACGTTGGTAATATACTCAGTTATTTATTACACTGTTATCATTTATTAAAAACAAAAGGTCAGATTCGAAGTCTAAGCCTCCTAACGAGAATTAAAGTAACAGACTGCCTACATTTGGGAAGGGGACGTTCATAATATTCCTATAAACTGTCAGTCACAACATTTCAGAAAGTCCGTCCACCCAAATTCAGAATATATATTATTCAATTGTTATGCTTGGATTTTAAAAAGGACCCCTAGAATAATGTAGCTACCTTAAAGTACAGTGTCAGCAGTCTGGTTTGGGACCTCATAAGGGAACTTGTTATGTGTCTGGAATTTTACGGAGAAGTAACGTACAGGAGATGGTGTGGTAGTCAAGGTAGTGTTCCTGTCTTACTGCTTTGTTACTGTGTGAAAATGCAAATATAACCACTGCATCAGAACACAGCGCAGTGTCTGTGGTCTGTGTTTCTGGGTGACTGTAGCCGTTCTCTGAGCTGGCAAAGTGGCCCATTGATGCTATTTCTTTCTTCTCTGACAAACACCACATACAGTCACATCCCCTAAGTTGTCATGCAGGATGCCCATGATTAAATGCCCCTTAATAAGTTCTCTTGTTCTGCATATGCTAACATTTCCCCTTCTTTGGGGAATGATGCTGTAAAATACTCCCTTGGTAAACCTTAGATTGTTTGGGCGTTCTTGTCCAGTAAATGAGAGAAATTTCTTTCTTATTCAGTGTTACGCCTGCCTCTGCTTGACAAAATTTGGCACCTCTTCACTTTGTGTCTCATTAAGATGTCACCAAGTCTTTAAAGAAAACCTGAGCTCATTCAGGTACCAGTTAAGTCAGATTTTTGATTGTCTATTTATGAATAGCGCATGAATCAGTGAGTAAAGCATCCTACATTTGAATCCGACACATCGGACGGTTCTCAGCATTGTGTGTCTCCGCGGTTTCCGTTGTCCAGGTTTTTCTTCTTGTTCCAATAACACAAATACTTAGTGCTGCAATAGAATATTTGCAAGTAGCTTCCTATGGCCTTGTGGGAAAATACGGAGTTTTTGTGTTTGGTACGGTCGAAAACATCTGTGACATTGGACTCTTTTTTTTTTTTTTTTTTCATACTGCTCCAGAACCACCTACATTTCTGCTAGCTTCCTAGACTTTGTAGAATTTTGTGGGAAATAAAAACAGACTGCACTAATCAGACGATGGTCTCAGTGCGTACTCCCTCCCAGTAAGATTACATCAAAGTTACGCCGTTGAATTTGAAGTTTTCAGAAGAAAGTAGGGCCTAAATTATTTATATCGGTCTTGGTTCAGGTGAGGTCACAACTTTAACGTCTGTAAATATGAATTATGATCAAAGAAACTATTCAATTTCAATACATACATATATCACTTCCAAACTGAGTATATTCTTTGCCTGCTGCCTTGTATAAGATAAAAATGATTACATTTTACTTAAATTTTTACTATTGAATTTTACTAAATTGTGATTTTCGTAAAAAAATAAATACAGTAGAACTACTCTGATAAATTGCATGTGATGAATATTAATGGTCATGCTGAGATAAATGCCAGATAAATCATTTGGTTTTGCCTAAACCCTGAGTTACAGTGTGGCACAGATGGAATCGCAGTTAACCCAACTTCTTTATTTTGAAGCTGGTTGGGTGGAAACTTGAGAAGCCACACTTAAAAATTCCAGTGGCTTCTCCACGTTCATGGACATGACCATCCTGTTCTTTTGCTACCTTTCGCATGGACATACTGTATACGTGCATCACTGTTATGTTCCACAGTTGCTGTGTGTAAGCACATCTGGATCCCTATCCTGTCATTCTGCAGCACATTGGTCCTAGTTCTGTCACTCTGGTGGACCTCTAGATTTCCTCTTCCTTAGAATGTCTGAAACCCATGATGTGGCAGCAGTGGTTCTCGTTCTTAGCACTGCAGTACCAGCAAGAATAAAACTTTGATAGAGTTTATACGAGATGCATTTGTTAGTGTCCTTTTTTAGGAGTGAGGATCAGTAGTTTAAAACTGGTCTACTTCATGAGGTCTATGAACAAGATTTCAAAGTTAAATCTGATTTGGGACATATGCTACATTCATTTTTTGTTATCCATCTTGTCCTTTTTAACCAAGCCTTTAGAAACAGCCTGTGGTCTGTTTTCTATGGTTGGAAACGTCTGCACTATTACAGTTTTTCCTTTTGTCGGGAGAAAAGAAATTAGTTGTTGGGAATGGGCTGCTACTCTTTTACAATCAGATGTGGTGCTCTTGAGGTCAGCTGGATATCCAGCATTTTAAGTTTTGAAGGGCTATCTATGTCTTACCGTCGGAGATGATCCTGTACTAATGAAACTTCTATTCTGCTGCAGCTCTTAGTGCTGATGGTTAAATTCTCATTACTTTTAAATTGTCTTAGCCAGGATTAGACGGGGTTGCTGTACATCTCTGAAGATTCCTGTATGGTAATGCCTGATTTTGGGTGCCTTTCAGAAGCGGCGGGATGGGTACTCCGAGGATCATTTTTCAAAGTGGCTTGAGCAAATCCTGCACTCTGAATTCCTGTGGTCTGCTATTGGCAGAGACTGGGGGGGTGGGGGTTTGAGGGGAAAATTTCCTTTAAATTGTTCATCAGAACACAAATGACTTTACCAGTGTTCAGCAGAGCATTGACGTTTGGTGTCGTTGCTTAGTCAGTCATCTTCAGATCTGTTTGTAGTTACATTTTCAGTGTCAGTTATTCTGCGCTTCAGGTTTTACCTACTGATACAAATAAACCACTGCCTTCCCAGCAGCTGCAAACCTTCTTAGAATCTGGTCAGAAGGTAAGCCTTGAGAGACCACAGAGTTGCTGCTCAATTCCGTGCTCAAGAACTTCCCATCTATTCAGTTTACTTTTATAGTGCCTTTCACAACACGGCTGTCCCGTGCTGCTTAACAGGAGTGTGTGGTCATTGCAATATCCATTGATGAAAAGGCCAGAAGTCACCAGAGAAGAGGAACTAACTTCTCAGCAGGAAGAAAAAAAACCTCTGGGCACATAAAGAGTCAGTGATGCTTATGAGTAGTGATTGGAGAGGTCATAGAAGTCATTTGACTTCATCCACGTGTTCAGGAAACCACCGTTGAATTTTTTTTGCAGTGTGTATGGGGAATTATCATCTTGACATATGGAAACATCATAAAAGAAGCATATAGTTCTCCTCCTACCGTAACACGGCCTTGAATTTCCTTGCCATTATATGACCAATCATCATATCTAATGAGTCCCTCAAGATGGTTGCCCACACCATTTTTGAACCCACACCATGTTCAGACCTTCTGAGTTGAAGGCATCCTTTGACTTTCTTCAAACTGAAGCTTGTCCATGTGTTCAAAAAAGGTTTAATGTTCTTTATAACAGGTCATGCATCTTTGTGCACTGGCCTTGTTAACAGGGAGCCATGCGCGGTGCTCTTTCACTGTCTCGCCTTTCTATCCTGTTACGTGTCAGTCTATCCTTGGAATTCTTTGTTGGCTCATATTGCTTTGAAAATTTGCACAACAAAGTGCTGATAGGCTCGAGCTCTTTTATACTTGACACGTGCTGCTAGCTGGTATTCACCCCTATGCCACTCATTGTGGGAAGCTGCATTCTTAGTTGTTTGAAAGTTGTCCATTACCAGTATACATCTTCTGTCTTCTAAATATGTATCCAGTACAGGTTTGTCAGAAGCATGCTGAACTTCGCTGATATACAGTATATAACTGGATTGAATATCGCCTATTTGCTACCATTTACAGTCGCCACGTTGAGTGAAATGAAATTCGATGTTTGAAGGGGTCTAAGCCCATTCGTTTTCACCAGATGTTTTGAAATTCGATGCTTGAAGGGGTCTAAGCCCATTCGTTTTCACCAGATGTTTTGAAATTCGATGCTTGAAGGGGTCTAAGCCCATTCGTTTTCACCAGATGTTTTGAAATTCGAGGTTTGAAGGGGTCTAAGCCCATTCGTTTTCACAAGATGTTTTGAAATTCGAGGTTCTACACAAAGGAAATCATATATAGGTTCAACTTTAATTGGCGGGATTGAACTTGGATATCCAAGTAGCAAGTTGCTATCAACATACCTCGCTATGACACTAACGGGATTTATATTTAGTAGTATGTGATATAAATTTTGTGCCCTGCGATGGGTTAGCCCCCAGTCCAGGGTATCTCCCACCTTGTGCCCTAAGCTGCCTGGGAGAGGTTCCAGACCCCCCGCGACTCTGCATAAGATAAGCGTTTTGGAAAATGGATGGATGGATGGATGGATGATATAGGTATTTGAAAGACTAATTAATGTTGTACTTGTATTATACACTATCAATTAATATTAGGACTGATATTCTTTACAACTTTTCATTCTGAATTCAGATTATAATAATTTACCAGTCACCAAATATCTTAATCAGAATATCTTTATTGTCATTGTAACGAGTACAACGAAATTAAGTGCAGTCCCTGTGTCAGAGAGATTTATACA